>CAJGYO010000016.1:70553267-71753267 GCA_904845875.1 Miscanthus lutarioriparius | reverse complement strand
ATGTTGATTGTCCACATATTTTTGATGGCACACACTTTGCATGGTGGAAAAATTGGATGATATATAATTTTAAGTTTATTTGTCCTCAAATATGGTGGATGGTAGATGTGGGCTTTTCTCATGTGTTGGATGAAGAGAATCTAACTCAAACACAAGAGAAATGCCTAGATCTCGACACCCAAGCTATTGACATCATGTATAGATCTTTAGATGATAGCATAATTGATGAGATCATTGACATGAAGACCGCTCATGAGATTTGGAGTTATCTCAATGAGAAGTATGGGACGATCTTTGATGATGATGATGAGCCCAAGAAGGAGGCACATGAGGATGTTGAGCATAGCCACAATTTGGTAATTGTGGAAGATTGCTCCACCTCATGGTCAAGTGATGATGATGATGATCATACCACAAGATCACTTGACAAGATTGATGATGATGCCACAAGTGATGCCAATGATGATGCTACTCCATGCACACTTGATGGTGATAATGATGGATCATGCTTGGGCTATGAGAGTGATGCTTCTTTAAGCTCTCCAACTACATCACATTGCTTCATATCACAAGGTGACACTAAGATATCTAATGCAAATGTGATTGATCTTGATTCATATGAGGAGCTTCTAGATAAATATGGTTGCATGATCAAAGCTTTATAAAAAGAGATGGCTAAAACCGAGAAATTGAAAAATGAAAACTATTTTCTAAAGAACACATGTGAACAACAAAAGCATCTACTTTATGTTACTAATTGTTCACATGAGGAGCTAAAATTGGCTCATGAGGAACTTAGTGTTGCTCATGATAACTTGATATAAGACCATGCTTTTCTCACTAAGGAGCTTTCCAATGGAAAAACTAAAACTAGTGAGAGCTCATCACATGGGTCAATTGACCAATCACATAGTGTTGCTAACCCTTGTGATGTAGGCAAGAAGCATGGATCCACCTCTTGTGATGATTTATTAGCTATGCCATGTTCTTCGCATATAGATGCTTGTTCAACTTCTATGTCTTGTGAGGCTAACCTTTTGAAGGAGAACAATGAGCTCAAAAATGAAGTAAAGAATTTAAGCAACAAGCTATAGAGGTGCTACAACTCAAGAGTCACCTTTGAGCACATGTTGAAGACTCAAAGAAACTATGGTGACAAGTGTGGCCTTGGCTTCAAGAAGAAGATGACAAAGGGCGAAAGAAAGAGAGAAAGAAAGATGAAGAAGCTACAATAAAGAAAGCTCTCTCATACCAGGTGCTACCGGTGTCATGAAGCGGGACACCTTGTAAATAGTTGCCCTAACATTGAGAAGCTCAAGAAGATAAAAGAAGAAGAGAGGCTCAAGCATGTGAAGTGCTTCAAGTGCCGCACTTGGGGTCATCTTACCTCAATGTGCCCAACCAAGCAATTGGTGAAGCAACTAGAAGAGCCTCAACCAAAGCCACAAGTTGAGCAAGAGAAGACACCCCAAGAGCAAGTCAAGATCTATCATGAAGATGGTGGTGACTTGATGACAAAGAAGAGGAAAACAAGAAGGGGTGGAAAGGCAAGGCATCCAATGCAAACTCAAGATGCCAATATGATGAGCAAGACATAAGATGAGAAGAAAGTCTATGCTCACATCAAGTGCTTCAAGTGTGGAAATACGGGACACTTTGCCTCTAAGTGTCCTACCAAGCTTGAGAAGAAGGCTAAAGCAATCCATGAGAGGCAAGGCAATGGGAAGCACCACATGAGCAAGGAAGAGAAGGCTCAATCAAAGAGAAAGTGCTACTCATGCCGAGAAAGAGGACACATGGCACATTCATGTCCCCTAGGTAACATTTCTAAGCCTATTTCAATTATTAATAATAATATGCTTAGAAAGGATGGCATTGGTACCTCATTGGTTGCAATTGCAAAACATCCCGCTACTCATACTAAGGCTATGCCTAAGTATGTTGCTCCTAACTTGAGAGGACCCAAACTTGTTTGGGTACCATCAAAAAGTGGATGATTGTTTGTAGGTACTATCAGCATTGGAGGCTTAATTCAATTGATTTCACATTGATCATCATATGTTGAGCCAAGTATTGAAGCTTAATGCAATCCTATCCCAATGCCAAGCCAAGAATTAGTGAAGTCCAAAAGTGCTATAACATACAAGTTTCAAGTTGTGGATGATTTATTGAAAATATATATTTGATGGCTTGCAAGAATTTGAGTTGATGCTTGCAAATTGATTGATCATGATCTAACTGAGGTATATCTCTTGTTGATCATTTTATTTGGGTGCATATGAGTTGACTAAATTGGATAAATATACAATGTTGCTTGCTATGAGATGTTTGAATGGATAAATAGCTTAGCAATCAAGTTTGGATTGATTTATGTTTGATAAGTTCATAAGATGACATTCAGTAAGTGGATTGAATAGATTTATGTCTTGTGAAAGTATTCAAACAAGTTGATTTCATGTTTGATTCACATTTGATGAAGTATAGCTCAAGTGATTGAAATCTGTCCTATATTGAAAATCTGAGTGAGCTGTGATCTTAGCCATGTTTGAGTGATCAAAACTTATTGGATTGGCATAAAAATTGGTGTACAAGCTCTGGACTTATGGTATAAGATGTTGTACAAATTTCATAAGAATTGGATAAGAGATGCTTTAGTTTTGGAGTGGATCTTGTCAGCTATAGTATAACAGTTTTCAGCATGTAACAGTGGTGGAAGAATTGAAATCTGGTAGCAATCTAGAAGTCAAATAAAGCTCAAATTTTTACAACTTCTATATAACTTAGTGAAGTACATCTCCACCAAATTTCATAGTATTTGAATTTATACTTTGGGAGATATACATTTTTCTTTGAAGAGTACAGAATCTGCTAGAGAAGTGACAATTATTGGATTTATTTGAAGTCACTTTGATTGAAAGGTCCTCAAATTGAAACATGTTTATAAGTAATTGAGGCACCTAAGTTTGGTTTTGAGATGATCTAGAAGCATGACAAGCAAAGAGTACAAGGGTATTTAATTGTAGAGTGTACTTTGCGCACATTCAGTACTCAAATTGGAAGATCAAGATCAAACTTAAGATAAAGATGAAGTTTAAGTTCTAGTGACTATTGGAAATCATTTGGTAGAAAGAAAAGGGCTTGAAGAAGGAATCAAGGTTACTCATCAAGTTAAGTCCATCACTTTGATCAATCAATCAAGTTATTTCAAGTGAGTGTCAAGAATGATTCTTGGAGAGAGGTCACTTCTCCCTAGTGTAGGGGCTTGCCGCCTATGTGTAGGTAAACCAAGTGTGGTACTTAAAAGGCTAACATGGAAGTGTTGATCCGAGGAACATTTGAGATGCTTAGTTGAAGCAATCAAAAGGGTTGACCAAGAAAAGCAAGCAACACCCAAAAGAGAGCTAGTCATGGCAATTCAAGTGGTATTTCAAATAGTTCTCTCATGCAAGCATTGATCAAAAGATGAAGCAAGCTAACCACAACAAGATAGTGCACTTGATCATATTAGTGGTTCTCAAATCATATGGGTGAAGAATAGATTTCATTATTCATGATTGGTCTTCACCAAGCTTATAATTGGACTTCACATTGCTATTGGAGTAATAAATTAAAATCTATGTGACTATCCTCTACTCTAGGATAGCAAAGATATCATTGTAATATGCATGATCATTTCATCCCTTACTAGTAACCAATTAGTGTATATAGTACATGCTTCATAGGATCATGCATAACAAATAAAATGTTTAAATTCATAGCCTACCACTATTGCTTGAATGATTAGTTAATCTAGTGGTTAGTATATGAATTTTTTCATGAGCTAGTGAACCCAAGTACTTGATTTAATTTGGATTGCCAACAAGTGACAAGAACAACCTCTATAAGATAACCTCCAAATGAGTGTGAAGAAGCTTAGAGAGGGTTCAAACTGGACTTGGAAGCTTATGCAAATCAATTTAGTTCAAGTCAGCCATAGAAGCCCATGATAGTGATAAGAGTAGAAGCACAAGAAGATAGTGATAAGAGTAGAAGCACAAGAAAACAATATAAATGGATATCTAGTTTGTTTGTTTCAAGTGGTATCTAGACTCAAGTATTTCATCAAGAATTCACAAGTGATGACTAGATCAACTCACAAGTGATATCCTATAAGTGGTACTCATGAAGATAGCAAAGGTTCAAGAAATGGTTTTTATCGATAAATCCAACAAGTGGTTCCAAACTAGAAAATTCTTTCAAGTGGTATCTCATCTACATGTGATATCAATCATGCAAGACGATGGTTCCACAAGTGATCCTCAACTTTAAGTGATCATCAAATGAAGAATGCATCCCTCACCTACGAGAGCTCAAGTTTATCAAATGGATGACCCATGCTATGACATAGGGGGAGGTGTCCCACAAATTGGTATCAAGGTTGAAGATTCTATGTGTTGTATCTCAAGGGCTACAAGTGGTGTCATTCCAACAATCAAGGATGTCCATAAAAAATGCAAGATTCAAGCTTCAACCATTTGCCCCAAATGCAAACCTTTGCATCAATGAGAAGCACACCTTTTATGGAAATTTATGACAAAGGGGGAGATTGTACAAAGATATGAAAGCTTTGGGAGAGATTGAGACAAAGTGGACAAAGAGGGGGCAACATTGAAGAACATTGAATAATGTGAGAGGATCAAAATTCTTAGACAAGAGAAGCACACAAGTAGGGGGAGCAAGCTCATGAACTTTGATTGGTTGCATTTGAATGTGCATTTCATATATTTGCTTGCATGGCACAAGTTTTAAATTTCAATATGCATGTTTGTGTGGTGTTGTAGAACTTGAATGATGATTTGATAACTAGCATGCATAGGATGGTAGCTAGACTTGTATTTTTACACATGGTACTAGAATCTTGCTTATAATGTTGATCTCACAGGGTTTCTAGTATTTTTGTTGTCTACCTACTCATGGTGCTAAGGATGGTGTTAAAAGTGCAACTCCGATTGTTATCACACTTTAAAGGTTTATTCTATACACCTTAGCATCATTCAGTAGTAATTACTCTCGCACAATTCCAATCTATGTATATGTGCGAGCTTCAAACCAAACACTCTAGCACATATGTAGGGGGAGCTAATACTACCATTTTGGGTTTGTGGTACTTGTCCAAAATCATTTACACATGGTAAGATTGCTTGGGCAAGCAACATGATTCCAAAAGAGCTTAATTTCCATATCTTTATAGTGTTGTCATCAATTACAAAAAAGGGGGAGATTGAAAGGTCCTTGTTTGGTTTTGGTAATTGAGTGACAACCCTAGTTGGACTAATTGTGTTTATGTGAGATACATAGGTGATTAGTCCACATGTACATGTGTGTGAGCAACATATGCCATGGAGGTGGAAATGGCTCAGAGATGTTGCAAAGCTCACACATGTGATGATGAAGGAGCTCATTGCACATGAGACATGACATTGAGTCATGTGATCAAGGTGAAGAAGATCAAGACATGACTTGGCTCGATGGACTCGGTTGCAAGTGTGAAGGGCAAGTTGAGTGATGATGTAACATCCTAAAATTTGCCTATTTTGAAAATAGATTTAAAATGATTTATTTATGAATCTTTTGTGCTCATAAAAGCATTGGAAATAATAATTTTCATTAAATTAAAATTTATCATAGGAATTTAGCAACATTTTTGTGCATACATGCCGGTGCATTTGATTTATTGCAGTGAATGGTGGAATCCAAAATTCAAAATGAATTCAAAATGCTTTTGAAAATGAAATTAGAAATGGCTTTGAAATAAAAGAAAAGAAAATTTGAAAATAAAAGAATTTAAAAGGTTGTAAAATTTATTTTTAGAAAACTTACCAAAATTTCTCATTTTTATTTGAGTTGAAAAGTATATTTGAAACTCTATTTGAATTTGATTTTGTTCATAATTGAATTTTGTTTTGAAAACAAAATAGAAAAGGATTTGGAAAATGGAAAATCCTTTCCTCACTCAATCTGGCCCACGGCTTGCTCCCTCTTGGCCTGCGTCCCCTCCGTAGCTCGAAGGCCGCTCGGCCTTCCTTTCCTTCGTGTGGCCTAGCTCCGCCTGCCTTCCCTCCTATTTTCACTCTTTGCCGAGCCGGTCCAAACCGCGCACCGGCCCAGCTGCCCATGCAGCCGCCTCTCTCTCCCGCGCCTCTCCTATCGCCGATGTGTTGGACCCGCTTGTAAGTGTCCTCATGATCTTCTTCCTCGCGACGTGCCAGCGACGGACTCTACCACCGTGCTAAGACTCCACCGCTGCGACACCGTCCGCCTTGCCGTGTACTCCACACCTCTCCGCCCCCATAAAAGCCGAGCCGTGTCCACTGCCTCCACCCCAAGCCTCGGAGCAAGTTCCTATCTCACCGAAGTCGCAGCGCCGCGCCGCAACCCTAGCCGCCGATGAGCCGCCCGCCCCATCGAGCACCTTGTCGCCTCCATCCGCTCCGCGCCTCGGAAAGCTGCCTAGTCGAGTTTGGCATCTCCATCTATTTCTTCCTATGCCATCCCTAGGTCTAGCCGTGGACTCTAGGGTCATTCCTATGAACTCTGGCAAGGAGCCGAGCCCCGCCGACCGCAAGCGTCGCCGTCTAGATATAGTGCAGCCTCTGTCCCCTTGTGTATAGGCTATGCATCATTGTGCCATTAGGAAGGGGGGCTCTACATCTGTTTGTCGAGTGAATCTAATGGCCCTAACTTGTTAGACGAACCTTTGAAAGGCTTCATAGTGAACCCTGTCAACCTTCCTTGGTAGTGGGTCAAGAGGCTGATCACCTCGGGCGAAAGGGTAAATCACGACTCAAAGAGAAAGTGTACAACCTCTGCAGAGTGTAAAACTAGTATATCAGCCATTGCCACGGTCACAAGCGGCCTTGGAACATTTACGGAATAGATGATGAACACTGATGATACTGATGATAAAGATGCTCACTAATGATTACTGTTTATGCTATTCATTATTCATGTTTACCTGATCATGTGTTTATATGGGCTTGTGAATAAACTTGTTGCCACCCTATTGCTAAAATCATGACTCATTAAAAGCTAATCGTAGTTAACCCAGTGTCAGCCTTTTGAGCCTCATGAACCCCATATTATATTTGTTGAGCACGACATGTACTTACGCTTGCTTTATTTTTCAATTATTTGGAAAAATCCCAGATTGGTACTAGATTGCTAGAGTTTGAAGGATTTAGGCTTATGATCAACCAGTTAGTTGTCCCTATGGAATTGGAGTCATCACCCGAAGATCAGAGTTGTCTTTCCACTGTTTGGTATCTAAGGTTATATTCTTTATACTAAGTACGTTATATATTGAACATTATCTATTGATATTACCCTTATTTGTAGCTATATGTGAGATTTGACTTTCTAGGCTCACATATGGTGCGTATCTGGTTTTGTTCTTAAAACCGGGTGCTACAAAGTGGTATCAGAGCAATGTTGACTGTAGGACGCAAGCCTAGTAGAAACTAGTCGTTGTAAGGTTTAGAAGTTGCTATAAAAACCCTTTCTTTATGAACCTTGATATTTTCTTCTCTACTATATCTCTACCCGTGCTATTCATCTCTACCTTGGTGCTTATTTTAAAAGTGTTTTGTCGGGGACCTAATATCGGGGTACCCAAGGAGGTGGATCTAATAACCATCGAACATTAAAAACTCCCGAACGGACAAGAGCACTGCTGCGCTTCTTGCGTGAACGATGGGAGTTTGGTTCCGCCTCGCCCGATGCCCGTGGGCTAGCTCCGCCTCACCCGACGGCTGGAGGACGGCTCCGCCTCGCCTGAGGGCTGAGGGCTCAGCTCCGCCTCGCCTGAGGGCTAAGGGATAGACTCCGCCTCGCCCGGCCCCCGAGGGATAGACTCCGCCCCGCCCAAGGGCTGAGGGCTAGACTCCGCCTCGCTCGACCCCCGAGGTATAGACTCCACCTCGCCCGACCCTCGAGGGCTGGGCTCCGCCTCGCCTGACCCCCAAGGGCTGGGCTCCGCCTCGCCCGACCCCTGAGGGCTGGGCTCGACCTTGCCCAACGGATAAAAGCTAGGCTCCACCTCACCCGACGTCCGAGGGCGGACCTCGCCACACCCGATGTCCAAAGGTTGGCTCCGCCTCGCCTGACAACCGCACCCCGCTCCCTCATGATGATAGGCACAGGGTAAGATAAGACGTTCGGGGTCAACCGTGACATCGAAGACCATGTCCTGTGCCCCTGCCGGAAAGTAGCGTTAGGGCATGATGGGACGGGCGCTTAGACCCTTCTTGGCATGGCAGAGCCTGAATAGTGTTGCAAGCGCATGCTCTTCGCCCTACAGAGTTGTAGGTGCCGCCTTCAGCCTCCGGGCGAAGAACCCGACACGGATATACGACAACCACTACGTTCCAAGGAGGGACTCCCATCCTCTACAGTGGCAAACAAGCAGTCAGCACGCCATTCGCTCCCCATGGGGTCGGAGATCGCCAACCCTGTCCGACACGCCGCCTGCGGGAGTGGGACGGGATGCGCCCACTTGCTAAATGAGGCTAGGGCATGGCCTACGAAGATCAACAAACACGCCACCCCTAACACAGTCTGCCATGTTATACAGGGTAGGCACGGGAAAAAGGGAGACCCGGATCCTATGAAGGACCTTCTATACTCTTGGTATTTTCCTCTTTCTCCCATCTGTAACCCCTGCTCCCCCTTGGTCTATAAAAGGGAGGGCAGGGCTCCCCACAGAGGGGGACCGACTTTGGATGGAACACACACTCACAGACGAGCTCATAGAGAGTTCGGTTCAACACATCACACACATAGCCAGGCCGCCACCAGGCTCTTGGCACCCTTTCGACCCTTCCATCAGAGACCTGGGACCAGTCCCTCTCTCGGCCATTTGTACCCCCTACTATGAACCTCTTTCGGTGCTAATAACACGAGCAGCAACAGACTGGACGTAGGGACATTCAGCCCGAACCAATATAAACCTTGTGTCCTTGAGCACACCATCCGGGCCTAACACGCATCAATTATAAATTTACTAGCCGATGCTTGTTTGAAACATCGACAGTTGGCGCACCAGGTAGGGGGCCTTTGCGCGTTCCAAACCAGGCCACAGATGGCTAACCAAAATGTCAGTTGGGTCCCAGGCACACACGTGCGTTTCAGGGGCCTAGATTTCATCATCACGGTGGGAGGAGAGTTGGTGCGGGTGCACATCGCCATCCAATCTCTCCCCTCCATCGGCCTCGACCACAAGAGGCTTGGGCGCCAGCTTGACGTCTCCCTCGGACCCAACAGTCCAGGGAGAACCAGCGTCGCCTCACCCTTTCCAACCACGACAACATGGCATGACTTTCTAGAGAGGGGCACCTCTCTTCGGAGCGCCACGTATGGAGCGCCCCGACAGCGTTTCCGTTCGGTCTCGCAATGTCGCGGTGACCGCTGGCCACCTCATGGCACTACGCATGGTTCAACCACCCACGGACAGTGAGTTCGTGGGGGTGATTGAACACGACACGGAGTCCCTCCACAAGCTCCTCACCGAGGAGCTAGGATCGTCCTCTAGCTCTGACTCCAGCAGGGGGAGCCATCACCCTTCCCGGGGATGCTTCATGGCGGAAACCCCTGAGGGGCGCGTCGAAAGCGTCTTCGAGGAGGAGGCTACCCCGGCAGGCAACCCCGATGGTAGGACCAGAGGGGAGGCAGCGGCCACATCTTGCGTAAGGATGGAGTAGCTGAGAGCCCAAAAGCTGGAGATCGACGAGGCCAGACAAGGGCTCGTGCGGGAATACACGGAGATCAATCGCGAGATCGAACGCCATGGAAGCGGTGGGCGCGCACGCGCCATGGCCCGTGATGTACACCAAAGGATCCTCACCGATAAAGAACCCTCCCTCACTTCGCTCGGGCAAGCCAGAACATCATCGCCGCTGCGACGGCCTTCTAGAGGCCACGACGTCCGAGGATCATCGGGCCCGCCGAGAGATTCGCATGTTGCTCGAGCGTGCGGCGACGCAGCAGGTAGAAAGCTCATTGTCTTGGTGATGTGAGCTCGACACCAGCCAATGCACGCCCTCGGTGCGCCCTGCCAAGGATGCGTTGGTTCACTAGACACCGCCAAGCGACAAGCAGCACATCGCTGTCCTGGTGCATCAACGCCTCGGCCACAACCGCGACGCACGCAGCACCATCGACGCCCGCAGACGTGCCTACGATGACTCAAGAGAAGGAGCCAAACGTGGCTACCACCCTCAACGTGGAAAATGCTATGGCAGCGGCGAGGATCGGAGCCCAAGCCCTAGCCTGTCGGGCCCTCAGGCCTTCGGCCGGCACATCCTCAATGCCGCTTTCCCGCCAAGGTATCGACCACCTACCAACAACCCTAAATATTCTGGGGAAACAAACCCTGGGCTTTGGCTCAAAGACTATTGGCTTGCCTATCAAGCTGGTGGCACGAATGATGATGATTTCATTATTCGCAATCTCCCACTATTCTTGGCCGATTCAGCACGAGCATGGTTGGAGCACCTACCGTCCAACACCATTCAGAGTTGGGCGGATCTGAGGGAAATCTTTATGGAAAACTTCCAGGGCACGTACAAGCCCCCTAGGAACCCATGGGACCTCAAAAACTGTGGCCAGAAGGATGATGAAACCCTTCGTGGGTACATCCAGTGCTTCTCCCGGCAGTGCAACGAGCTCCCTAACGTCGCCAACACCGACGTGATAGGAGCCTTCCTATCCAGGACCACTTGTGAGTCTTTGGTTCATAAGCTGGGATGCATGGGCCCATGGACCACCAAGGAACTCCTAGACATCACCACCAGCCATGCCTCGGGAGAGGAGGTGGTTGGAGCGATCTTCGACCGTTCCGACGGCAAAGCATGGTGGGACGAGGGCGCTGGCGAAGGCACCTCCAACCGGTCTGCCAAAAGAAAGAATAAGAAGCAACGGCACGATGACTCGCTCGTGGCCGCTACCGACCGCAAGGGTGGCTGGAAGCCCACGGAGGGCACTCCGAACCACTTCGAAAAAATGCTCGAAGGGCTGTGCCCGAACCACGCCTTTCCTGTAAAACATCTGCTCAAGGACTACGGCCTCATGTGGAAGTTCTTGCTCGGAAGCGCCAACAAAGAGGAGCAGGGGAAGGAACTTACCCCCACCGCAGACGACGATGAGGAGAAGGACGACGCCTTCCCGATGCCGAACAGCGCCCTTATGATCTTCGGAGGATCAACGGCCTACGACTCCAAATGACGCCAGAAGGTCGCGCGCCGCGAGGTCTATACGGCCGGACCGGCCACGCCTGCCTTCCTCTGGTGGTCAGAATCCGCCATAACCTTCGACTGGACCGACCATCTGGATGCTGACCCACACCCGGGAAGGTACCCACTTGTTGTCGACCCAATCGTCAGCCCAAAGTGACTGATGAAAGTACTGATGGACGGAGGCAGTGGCCTCAACATCATGTACGCCAAGACGCTCAACGAGATGGGCGTCGACCGAATGAACCTCCATCCCATGTGAGCGCCTTTCCATGGCGTCATGCCTGGTAAGCAGGTCATGCCACTAGGGTAGATCGATCTACCTGTCACTTTCGGGGATCAGTCCAATTATAGGACTGAGACCCTCACCTTCGACGTGGTGGGGTTCCCCGGAACCTTCCACGCCATCTCTGGGACGACTATGCTACGCGAAGTTCATGGTCGTCCCCAACTACACATACCTCAAGCTAAAGATGTTGGGTCCCTGCGGGGTCATCACTGTCGGCACCTCCTTCTAGCGTGCTTATGAGTGTGAAGTCGAATGCTGCGGCCACGCCGCCGCGGTCGTCGCCTCCAGGGAACTCGCCGCCCTCAGGGAGGAGGTTGCCGAAAAAATGCCCGACGTGAAGAAATCAACCGGGTTGTTCGAATCGACAGAGGGCTCCAAGGAGGTCCTCGTAGACCCCAGTAGCTCTGAGGGTAAAACGGTACGCATTGGTACCGCGCTCTCCTCCAAATAGGAAAGCGCGCTCGTCGACTTCCTCCGTGACAACAAAGATATCTTTGTGTGGAAACCCTCGGATATGCCAGGCATCCCGCGGGAAGTCACCGAGCATACTTTAAAAATCCACCTAGGCTCCAAGCCGGTGAAGCAACGCCTGCACCGCTTCGATGAGGAAAAGCGCAGGGCCATTGGTGAAGAGATAGCAAAACTATTGGCCGCCGGATTCATCAGGGAAGTACACCACCCAGAGTGACTAGCAAATCCCGTTCTTATACGAAAGAAGAGCGGGAAATGGAGGATGTGTGTTGACTACACAGGTCTCAACAAGGCGTGCCCAAAGGACCCATTTCCTTTGCCACGCATAGACCAAATAGTCGATTCTACCTTAGGGTGTGAAACCCTCTGCTTCCTTGACGCCTACTCCGGCTACCACCAAATTGCGATGAGAGAGTCCGACTAGCTCGCGACGTCTTTTATCACCCCCTTTGGATCATTCTGCTACATCTCAATGTCGTTCGGTCTGAAGAACGCCAGGGCAACTTACCAGCGTTGTATGCTCAACTGCTTTGGGGACCTCATCGGGCGGACCGTTGAGGCCTACATCGACGACATCGTAGTTAAGTCCAAATGGGCTGACCACCTTGTCACCGATCTTGAAAAAACCTTTGCTAAACTCGGGCAAATGGCATCAAATTCAATCCCGAGAAATGTGTTTTAGGGTCCCGAGGGGCATGCTGCTCGGCTTCATTGTCTCGAGTGCGGCATCGAAGCCAACTCGGAGAAAATCTCAGCCATCACGAAGATGGGCCCAATCCAGAACAAAAAGGGGTTCAGCGGATCACAGGGTGCCTCGCCGCCGCTTAGCCGATTCATCTCGTGCCTCGGCGAACGAGGACTGCCCCTTTATGAACTCCTGAAGAAAGCCGACCGCTTCGAGTGGATAGCCGAGGCCCAGGAGGCGCTCGACATGGTCAAGCTACTTCTAACAAAGCCCCTGGTCCTGGTCCCTCCAAGCGACGGAGAATCTCTCCTACTATACATAGCGGCCAACACGCAAGTGGTTAGCGCCGCCCTGGTAGTAGAGCGGGAAGAAGAGGCGCACACCTTTAGGGTGCAGCGCCCTGTCTACTTCATCAGCGAGGTATTGTCCGACTCCAAAACCCGCTACTCCCAAATCCAGAAACTCCTATATGCCGTACTCATCACCAAGAGGAAGTTACGCCATTATTTCAAGTCACACACCGTGACAGTCGTGACGTCGTTCTCCCTCGGAGAGGTTGTCCATAGCCAGGACGCCATGGGGAGAACCGCAAAATGGGCACTCGAGCTGATGGATCAAGGCATCGCGTATGCACCCCGAATGGCAATCAAGTCCTAGGTGTTGGCGACTTCATCGCGGAATGGACCGAGGTCCAGATGCCACCGGCGGTCGTCGATCAAGAGTACTGGACGATGTACTTCGACGGTCCCTGATGAAAAAGGGGGGGGGCCAGGGGCTAGTCTTTGTATCACCCCTCGAGGTCCGCATGAGGTACATGGTAAGACTCCATTTCCCCTCATCAAATAATGTCGCCGAATACAAAGCGCTCATCAACGGCCTATGAATCGCCATCGAGTTGGGCATCCGATGTCTCGACATCAGGGGCAACTCCCAGCTAGTCGTCAACCAAGTCATGAAGGAGTCAAGCTGCCACGACCCCAAGATGGGGGCGTACTGCCAAGAAGTTAGATGGCTAGAGGACATATTCGACGGCATCGAACTCAATCACATCCCAAGGCACCTCAATGAAGCTGCCGACACGCTCGCAAAAAAGTAGCATCTTAGGTTGAGAGCTAGTGCTGACTGGAGTCTTCGCCAGTGATCAACACAAGCCCTCGGTGCGCTACGAGGGGTCGGAACAGGCCGACGATGGCCCATCTGATCCGGCCTAGAGGGCTGACCCGCCGACTACTCCGACCGACCCTGAGGTCATGGAGCTTGAAGAGGATCCAACAGTAGAGCCCGACCCTTCGAACAACTAGAGAAAGCTTTACCTCGACTACCTCCTCCGCGACACACTACCGACGAACAAGACGGAAGCTCGACGGCTCGCGCGTCGTGCCAAGTCCTTTGTTCTTGTAGAAGGTGAACTCTACAAACGAGGCCACACTGGGATCTTGCAGCTTTGTATCCCTAGCGAGCAGGGAAAACTTATACTGAGTGACATCCATGGTGGGGTCTGCGGTCACCATGCCGTGCCAAGGACCTTGGTTGGAAACGCATTCCAATAGGGCTTCAACTGGCCCACTGTAGTAGCCGACGCTAAGCAAATTGTACGCACCTATGAAGGGTGTCAGTACTACGCTCGGCAAACTCACCTCCTAGCCTAGGCACTCCAGATGATTCCCATCATATGGCCCTTCGCGGTCTATGGGGGCTCGACCTGGTTGGGCCGCTCAAAAAGGCACCCAGGGGCTTCACCCACCTACTTGTCACCATAGACAAGTTTACAAAATGGATCGAAGCTCGGCCGATCTCCACAATCAAATCCAAGCAGGCTGTGCTATTCTTCCTCGACATCATCCATCGTTTTGGAGTACCAAACTCCATCATCATAGACAATGGCATATAGTTCACTGGTAGGAAATTCATTCGATTCTACAATGAACAACACATCCAGGTCGATTGGGCGGCCGTCGCGCACCCCCGGACAAACGGGCAGGTCGAGCGCGCAAACGGCATGCTCCTACAGGGCCTTAAGCCTAGGATCTTTAACCGGTTGAACAAGTTCGGCGCACTCTAGGTATTCGAGCTCCCCATAGTACTCTAGAGCCTGAGAAAAACTCCCAGCCGGGCCACCGGCTACATGCCTTTCTTCATGGTCTACGGCGCTGAGGCCGTCCTCCGATGGACCTGAACTATGGAGCGCCAAGAATCAGAGCATATGATGAATAGGGATCCGAGGCATCCCACCAAGACACTATGGACCAACTAGACAAAGCCTGCGACATCGCCCTCCTTCGTTCGGCCAAGTACCAGCAAGCGCTATGGCGGTACCATAGCCGACAGGTGCGAGACCGAGCCTTCAATGTCGGGGACCTTGTTCTCTACCTCGTACAAAGCAACAAGGACCGCCACAAGCTCTCCCCACCATGGGAAGGGTTGTACGTCGTCATGAAAGTACTCCGTCCAGGTGCCTACAAGTTGAAGACCATCAACGGCAAGGTCTTCATCAACGCCTGGAGCATCGAACAGCTACGTCATTTTTTCCCTTAAATAAACACATACTTTTCCTTATCAGTTTTTGTCTTTACAAATCTCCGATCTTTAGTGACATCCGACCCCTGCAAATTGTGAGGGGTCAGATCTCACTCAGGGGCTGATACAAATGATACAAGTACGTTTATCTTGCAAACACTTCCTGTGTTATCTTCACAAACATTTTCTAAGTTTTCCGTTCTTCTCATAACAAGTCCTAAGAACTAAGATTTTGGGAACAAATTCTGAGTACAACTGGTAGGACTGCGGGAGACCCACGCCCCAGTGGCTACAACCTCTTTGCTCACCAGTGTGATTAGAATTAATTCACCCGCACTCCTAGTTTCTTACAACTTGGGCCATGGGAAGGGTCGGAGGGCACCGAAACCTCTTCTACAAAAAGAGGAAGCTAAAAAGCTATTTGCCGTAACAAAAGATGAAAATTTGTTCATTCTTCACACAAATTCACCACTTACAAAGTAATTTGATCATGAAAAGGACTCATGTACTCTTATAATCCAAAGGACTGTTTACTCGGGGACTCCCCCACAAACTTATTCAATTACACTCTGCCTAGCTTTACTACAAGTACTACTGCGGTCGCCGCGCCACGCTCTCCATCGGCAACGTCCTAGCATGTACATGGGCTAGTTCATCTACTGCGGCCGCCGCGCCATGCTCTCCATCGGTGACCGCGCCACACTCTCCATTGGCGACGTCCCGCCGCTCCGCAGGATCCTTGAAGGCGCCGTCATCTGCAACGTCGAGCACCATGCCTGGCAACTGTGGTACCCCTCCACCGGGGCATCCGGAGACTACGTTATCGTCATCAGCCGCAACCTCGACAACGGCGTCTGAACGGGGGGTGCCTGCCGCCGAAGGAAGGCCGCAACGAACGACGGCGAGGCCAACGACGCTCGACACCCTCCAGCGCCCCTCCTCCTTCGACGACAGTGACCCCTTCTCAGCAAAGGTGACCATGGGAGAAACTTCAGCATAACAATGGAGGTACAAATCAGCCCATGAAAGCCACTTGCATTGGGCACACTTTGTAATTTATTAGAATTTTGTGTCACATTCTACCACGTCGTTTTTTTAAATTGGGTCACTTTGTAATTTATGACAATTAACCAAGTTAGATTGGTTGATCTAGTGGATTAGAAAAGCACGTGATTGAACATTTCATTTGACATTGGAGGCAAGATTATCGTTAGCAAGAAGTGTTTGAGATCAGATTATGGACTTAAATGCAAAGATAAGATGGTTTATTCTTTTCTCATAGCCTGAAAGAGGCACGTGAAACTAGTTTTGTTAGACTTTATAGAACTAACAAACATCAACTCAAATTTTCAGCATAAAAAGTGAAATTGCTTGAAAACAAGTCGTAATTGAACCAGCTTTCTTATCTTGCAAAATATTAGATTCTAGATCCTATATAATTGTAGGTCCGAGTAAGTAGAATGTTTGCACAACAACATAAAAAAAGATATGTACTATACCTCCATTTAATTGTACGTACTTTTTTTTAGATTTTATTCCTTAGTGTACATCTTTCTCTCATGATTTCACTCCCTACACCATCTTCAACTTGGCCTAATAGCTTCACAAACCTCTTCAATCATCTACTCATTGTTGGGTGCCATGTGAGGACCTTGGCACGACTGCTATCAACCAAAACATCACCTAATGCAACATCCTTTACATTTCCATGTCTCTGTAACATTTTGGTTGTAACATTATTTTTTGTTACTATAGAGGATATAATTGTCACACATTTTACATGTTCCATTTATGTGTTATAATATAGTACAACTCTGTAACATTTTACTTGTAACATTAACTTTTGTGTTACTATAATTGTTGTTAGTAACACATTTTTCTAAAAAACGGGTATTGTGTTACAAGCCAAGAAAAGTGACCGGACTCTAGCTGAACATTGTTCAACGTTCGGTCCTGCTGATGTGGTGGCGCGTAGAGAAGAGGAGGAGGAGCGGACGCACCGGCACGTCCGGTCAAGAAAAACTGGCTCTGGAACCTTACTGGAAATGATCGGACTCAGGCATAGCAGCGTCCGGTCATCCTCGCGGTGCGCGTCCGGTCGCAACTTAACCGTTGAGATCGGGCGCTCAGCATTTCAAGCCAGGGATGACATGGAAGCCATTCGTTGACCGAACGCTGATTGGGTGCATCCGGTCGATCCGATCGGGGCGTTCGGTCACCCTGAGTTGTGCCTAGTGAAGGAGTACAACGGCTCTTTTCATGTGGGGGCTTATAAATAGCCCCTTGGTCGGCCTTTGACCGAGAGCTGAGCAGAGCTGAGAGCCCTTGAGCCTTGGTGGCTTGTGTAGGTGTGCTTGGGAGCCCTGTAACTCACTTGAGTTTGATAGTGTTCATGCAATCGAGTGAGTGAGTGATTCTAGTGCGATTGCATCATGAGGTTGCATCGAGTGGCACTAGGTGATTGAGCTGCAAGCTGGTGGTGCTTGTTACTCTTGGAGGTTGCCACCTCCTAGACGGTTTGGTGGTGGTCTTCGTTGAAGCACGCAAAGAAGATTATGCGGTGCTCCAGAGAAGTGATTGTGAGGGGGATTGTGCTCACCCCGCGGGAGCCACGTAGAGCAACTCTTGTAGGGCGAGACACGAAGGGCGACAAGTGGTCTGGCCGGGTCAAGTGCTAGAGCTTATGGTAAACACTCCATATGAGAGAGTGTGACTTGTGGGGCACCACTAGCAAGAGGACTGACGGCAACCTTCGAGCTTGTCTCAACGAAGACTAGCGTGTTGCCAAGCACGTGAACCTCGGGATAAAAATCATCGTGTCATCCTTGTATTCCCGTTGGTTTGCATCCTCATTACACAAGCTTGTATTTACATTATTTACATTGTGTTTGTATAGTTGCTCTTGTGATTAGTTAGCTTATGTAGCTCACTAGTTACCTTCTTGCTTGTGTAGCATAAAAGTAGCTCCCTTGCGTGGCTAATTTGGTTTATGTAACCTTGTTAGTCACATTGCTTAGTTTGTGTAGCTCAGTATTTGCGCTCTTTAATTTAGCATTGGTTGCCTTGTTATTGAGCATTGCTAGTGAGCTTAGGAGCTTTGTGCTTTTGCTTACTAGAATTGTGTAGGAGCTCTCCAATGTGCAAAATACTAGTGGCATAGGTTTGTATGACCTTGCTCCTAGAATTGGATATGTGAGCTCTAGCTAGCCTGGCATCTTTGTTGCCTAATTAGGATCTTTACAAGGTGCTTGTGAACTTCGATAGAGGGGCATAGTCTTGGCTAGACCGATTGTTTTCATTCCGCATTTATTTTGGTTAGCCGGTGTGATTAAATTTAGAGAGGACTATTCACTCCTCTCTAGCCCGCCATCTCAACCCTACAAGGCGTCGCAGCTGAAGGTGACCAAGCCACGGCCACGCCACAATCAGGCCGAGGGCGGCCACCATCAGCCTGCCCACGCACGCACGCAGCCAGAGGCAGCCACGGCGCGCACCGAATGCGGTGACCACATACTCCTGGCCGAACGGCCAGACACATGCTAAGCACGAATTTTAAAGCATCAAAACCAACCGCTTAGAGCCCGGTTGAGATTAAAACAAGAGTCCAAGGTTCTAGTAGCCACTAAGGGCTTCTTGTTCGAGCAACAAGCATGGCCGGAGAGTGAGCATCGAGGGAGATTGAGAGGTGCCGATAGGAGCTCGTCGCGCTGAACGCCAGTTCACGACTGAAGCCTGAAACAAGATCGACAACGCGTTCTAACAAAGTTAGGGCAATTTCTGCGACGCCACGACAACTCTAACTCATCCGTGGACTTCACCATGCTAAAGTACTCACTTAGAGGCAACTAACACTACGAAATCATGGAGCTAGTGCTTAAGTGTTTAGCTAGAATTCTATTGCTAAAATACTATTGTCTACAATCCTTTTCGGATTTAGAAAAGGTCAAGAGTTCAGTTAGAACTAAACAACCACTAACACTTTTGCCATAATTTTTAAAATGTCTAAACCATATTAATTTCAACCAACAAGCATTTCACACAATTGTCCATACTTCATACTAACCCATAGGAGCAAAACATTTAAGCACCTTTTAACTATTCTGCTCAATATAATTCACCAAAAATGGCATTTTGAACATAAGTTCAATTTCTTGTCGATTTAACGAAAAGTTCTAGTTTAGATTCCGGATTCGATTTTTGAGCTCCCAAAACACTAGTTATCAATATTTATTTTCCAAAAGTTAAAGTTGCATTCCCATGTACTAAACTTGTACTTCAATTTTTATTTAAGTTCTAAATATAAGTTATATTTTATTTTTGTTTATAGAAATTGTTTTTCGTGCCAAACAATTAAAATGACTTATCTCATTTTTCTCGTTAGGATTTTCATTAGCACTTTTACGCACCAAGTAAGTTAACTTAGATATTTATTTGAGTCCACAAAAGTGAGTCACATAGGATTCGCTTATCATTTCACGTGCGTTATAAATTTTTAAAACCCGAAAACTTGTTAGACTAATCCTTCTCGGACCTAAATCTTGGTGCTAAGCAAGCTCGTAACACCAGGGTGTTACAACCGCCACCCCTGTGGTGGTGACCGACTGAGAAGGCCGAGAGGGAGGTGTTCTGGTGGGGCACCGCCACCCTATCCGGTGGCACCGCCACCCCTAGGGCGGTGCCCACCTGGACTTGGCCGAGGAGCACGGGCACCGGCATGTCCGGTGTACACCGCCGAGGTGAGGGCGGTGCACCACCTGGCCACTACCATTAGAGGGGCGGTGCCACCGCCCGAATTATCTAGAGAGCGGGGGAAACTGGCCTGGTCACCGCCGCGGGCACCACCGCCCTGAGGGCGGTGCACCGCCATTCTTTTCTAGAGGCTTGTGTTTTCGAGGGGCCGGCCAGGTGGTCACCGCCACCCCTAGGGTGGTGCCACCGCCAACCCTCACTACTACACTTGGACCATTCACAGTCGCGTCGTAACCCACATCGCAGTCCAATTTTGGCCTCGGTAGT
This sequence comes from Miscanthus lutarioriparius, assembly GCA_904845875.1. Classification (NCBI taxonomy): domain Eukaryota; kingdom Viridiplantae; phylum Streptophyta; class Magnoliopsida; order Poales; family Poaceae; genus Miscanthus; species Miscanthus lutarioriparius. The sequence goes on along the minus strand of CAJGYO010000016.1, from coordinate 71,733,025 downwards.
AAGCTGTCGACAGTGATGGTCATTGCCTTCATCGTTGCCATCTGGGACCGACTACGGTGTACACTAACACCATTGATTGGCTTATGATCCGTCCGTGATTAGCTCCTTACTTCAGTCACACTGGAGCATGACCCGACTGTTGATGTACACTAACACCGCCGCATTAGCAAATGATTCGCCTGTGTTGAGGCTATCAAAACCATCGTGTGGGCACATCAACCACCTATGTAGCGGTCACCAGCACCATCGCCTTGTACTTTGACCCGATTGTCAGCGGTGCGGGTTCACTGTCGGTTCGATGGCCGAGACGCCTGTGTAGAGGTTAACACCACCATTGCTTCAGCGTATGATCCGCCAATACAAAGGTCATAGTCACCGTCGCCTTGCACCATGATCCGCCTTTGATGATCATTTAGTCGGTGTCGGTTACTAAAGGATTTGGTGGTGATATACTTTTGATCCCTACCGCATCATACGTATAGCGACGATGACAGAATTTTATCTAGTTTCACAATAGTTACTAATTCAGCTGGGCCCTTAATACATGAACACAAAGCATACAGATATATAATGATTACATCCATAAATCATGTTCACAAACAAGAGTACTTTTTACAATAACAATGGACGTTACCATAACATCTTTCTTAACTGATGTCCTAACACAAGCGGTACATAGAGCATACTAAAGGTACTAACCTATACAGACTTACATAACGAAATGACATAGCTATGCTCCTTCTATGTGGCACTCCTGCTTGCAAGGCAAACTGAATATAATTAGTGCATCCTTCAGATTGGTAGCCAATGCACCATGGAACCCCTCTTATTCATCTCTGATCCACAACCTGAACAAAGCAGTAGAATTAATAATATTGAACATACCATTCCTTTAGTTAACAAGCCAAAATTGGCCTATACATAGATAGAATGAAAACAACTCCCTACCTGAACAAAGACTGTCGTGACGATGAAATGCAGGAAATGCACCTTTACTGCTCTGCTAAAGACTCCATAAACAAGGGAACATAAGTAAGGTAGTAAGGCATGTTCATATGGAAATGCCCTCTTGATCTACAAAAGCGGATGACACGAGCATGGATGACATGAACCTTTCTGCGGTCCATGTCATATGCAATCAATGTTCTATCCTTCCCAATAAGGAAAATGAAATTCCATTCTGGGTGAACTGTAATCACTCTGTACTCCTCATCACAAAGCTCAAAACCAACTTTAATATTCATGCATCCAAACAATTCATCTGTGTCCACAACATGCTTCAAAATCCAGTTACCAGTACCATAGTCTTCAAGTTTCCACACTAAAAGCCAAGACCTATTGCGAAAATCAGCACATCACATACACAGGTGACCCTGAGCTTGATGGATGGACATTTTAGCACCACCTAGTTTATGAATTGTCCTCCATGTCTCTCCCTCCATATCCACAGCAACTATCGCAGAGTTCTCAACCATGTGCATAAAACCATTAAGAAAAACACTTCTCAATTTTGAACGTAGAATAATACTACCCTTGGCCCATTCAGATTCCTTAAAGATCCATGCTGTAGTTTTAGATGAGTAGATCTCCACACCTACGTACACACCCTCCACCTCAACAAATTCAATCACATGGAAGTGCGAGGACGTTGGGTCAAAAACTAAGCGAGCCTGACCAACAGAATGGATGCTACGCGACAGTACATGCCATTTGTGGGTCGCTGGATTGCAGACAACATAGCGACACAATCCATCAGGCCTAGCACACCAGCAAAGGACGAGGCCGCTGCAACAATCTAAGACTGGGACTTTTTAAGGGGGAAGGGCAAGAAGAACAAGGAGGACCATTCACCGGTGATGCTAGTGAAGTGGCGATTGCCTTTCCACCAGTTGCCATAGAAGAAGTCGATGGCAATCTATGAAAGCTTCTTACATTGATAGGAGTCGGAGATGACGCGCCTCCAGGAGCGACAGACACATTTGCAACAGCACAAGGACCGGGCGGGGAGGTAGCTTAAGATGTCGGCAAGCACATCGGCTGAGAGGCTATCCACTGCGTTCCTCATGTTGTGGACCTCCTTCCTCTGGAAGGACACCAGCAGCCGAAGAGATGAGGTTGTCGTGCCATGGAATTGCATCAATAAACATTAGTAAGGAGATGAGTTTCGAGGAGAAGGGACGGTGATGCAAGTAAGGCCTTATTACACTTGCCTTTGGATCTAGCGGTGGTGAGCATGAGTGGCAATGTCGGTGACAACAATAGTTCATACGTCGGTGGATATGTGCGGACAAGCCGATGATGTGCACCAGCACGGAGCAAGAGCTGAGCAGTGGTGATGAGCAGGAGCGGCGATGACGAACAGTAGCAATGAGGACAAGAAAAGCTATGTGTGTGTGGGAGGGAGGGGCGGCGGGAGGGGGGCAGGGTTAGGAGGGATGTTGGGGGCAGGGGTTGCTTTCTCTCTGTGTAAATTTTACGCCACGCGGGAATCAAACTTTCATTAGTTTCATGCGGGAAGGTTCAAACACTAGATTGGAAATTTTGCAACTAAGTGGCGGTGAATGCACAGTACCATCACCGGTGGCTGGGTCATATTACCACCATATGATATGGTGATGAACACTAAGGCACACAATCTTAATGTTTGGCATTGAAACAAAGCAAAACTACGCACTTAGAAAACTAAGAAAAGCACAATTCTAGTACTCAGATTGAAAGGAAGCCAATTTGAGTTTGATGGTAAATAATAAGGCACACAGATTTACATTGAAAGAAAGCCAAACTACGCAAAGTAGGTCGACACTACCAAGCTAACAAGAATGCCAAAAGCTAAAATGCAGATACTAATTAGGCCGACACTATGCAAAAGTTAAAAGGCCTTCATATGTACATCATTGGTTGCATAATTAATCATTCTCCATGTAGATCCTACTCGACCTCCATAGGATCATTGTGAATCTCCATAATATCCTGCAGATCGTTGTTGACCTCCATGGAATCGTTGTCAATCTCCATGTCATCCCGAGCCTTGACCACTACAACCCTGTCCACATCCATTGGTACACTTTCATTTAGCTCATCGACTTTGTTCACAAAGCACTGATTCGGTGAACCAATACTGAGGACAATAAGGCTCACAAGCTGCACTCCATGGATATACAACGCCACAAACTCCAGAACGAGAAGATGCATTTTCATCTACAGATCCAACAAAATTATTGTAGCTAGGTTGGAGGTGAAGGAGCAGAGAGCACGAGAGAGCAATACAAAGGAATATAGAATCCGGTGAAGGAGCAGATCTAGTGCAGTTACCTTAGATCTAGATGGAGCAGAGAAGCAGGGACTGCGCGCTGAAGATTTGTGCACCAATGAGGTTGGAGGTGAAGGAGCAGTGAGTACGCGAGAGGCTGCCTTTCGTCCGATGCTAGCAGGGTGAAGTAGAGCAAGGGAGTAGACTGGGGAATGGATGGGAGGAAGGTGTGGTAGGACCGTAGGAGTGTATATACAGTTCAATAAATTGGTTGCCCCTATACCAGGACCCAGTGTCTAGGGAAGTAGGATGCCTCCAACACATCAATTGATACTTGGATCTACTATCATTTACAGTTCAATAAATTGAACATCTGGTTAATCACCTTGCATTTAGTTCAACAATAGTTGTACAATTGTGATAGATTTCAGTCCGACACATCAATTGATACTTGGATGTACTAGCATTTACATTTCAATAAATTGAACACCTGGATAATCACCTTGCATTTAGTTTAACAATAGTTGTACAAAAGTGACAGATTTTAGTCCGATACATCATAAATTGATACTTGAATCTACTACAGTGAACTAAGCAACATGCTAATAAACATGTCAAGAACTAAGGTAAGTACAAAATAGGTGAAAGAAGAACAGGAAGCACATTTCTTTCTCAAAGGTATGAAATCTTCCATCATCTTCGTTGTAACCTAGGCCATTTCTTCAATTTGTGGCATAATCTCTTCCTCCTCCTGCAGATGTTCTTCATTTGTTGTAACATTGGCCTCCACCTTTAGCTCCCAAATCTTGTTACGTAAATCCAAAATCAAAGTGTCCTCATAAATTTTCCATATGGGGGAGCGTGCCACTTAAAGAACATGCAATCTAAGTCGGGCTATGAAAAAGCCAAATTACCATAAGTACAGCGGGATTTCGGCATTTGCATTGCGAAAACAGAATGAACAAGAAAGAAATCGAATTATATTATTTGCCCTGTAGTATATGTGGTACCGACGTCCTGGGTTCCCATCACTCCACGAAATCCACCGAGGCGTCTTCAAACCGTAGCGACACAAAAGTGGTGGCTGGTATGCGTAGGGGTGGTTCTCAACACGACACGGGATGGGTGGCCCCCTCCCATTGTAGCCTCCTCCGCTGGAAGCCGGTGTTCTTCTCGCGACGGCGCCCTGGGATGGTGCTAACAACTGGGAGGAGTTGGACCTAGATGCAGCCATGGAGCAGTCAGGGTTCAAAGTGTTGCACACTCTGAGTGAAGAGGTCGGCCCGGGTCTTTTATTGTCTACGCTTTTGCCTCCCGCCAAGGCACCAAAATGTCCTAGAAAACCCTCACACTCCCGCCAAGATGAAATGTTGTGTCACCGGTGGTTCATGATACTATCCGCCTGTAGAAGAAGGCTAGTTTTGGATCCTCTGTGCTTACATAGAGGTGTACACGTGGACCACAATCAAGACCAACTAATTCAATTAACAGTTCAACCAAAGTAATAGTTCAATGATTATGCAGTACTCATATATACTAATCTAGAGGCTTCATTAGTATATATAAACTTCATTAACATAAAAGTTTCACAAATTCTAAGACTTAATGTCGGATGGGTAGGCAGTTGCTAAGGTACTCAATTGGTTGATGCGGTCACAAAAGCCAGAGGTAGTGAACCATAGCGAAGATGATAGCATCTCCATCCACGAACACATTGTATCTATAAAGCATGTCTACTTCCTGTACAGTCCTGCAAAGCACAAAAATCTATCCACAAACAAGGTCTTGAACGATTCTTGTCAAATTTTGTGGTCCGAGAAGGTGACGAACAACGGCTTCAACAATCAACAATCGGTCCAGGTGAATGCTCCATCCTCAAGTAGCAATCAACATCATCTAGGGTCCTGGTGCCACCCCTAGCCGCCAAAACACAAGGTTGTTCGCATTGAAATGACTTCTTCCAAAGTAAGACATCTATTGCAATGAAGAAATTCCTAATATGAACAAAACTGATACCGAACCCAAAACCAATTGGAACGAAATGCAAACAGGGGGGTGACCGAATCCCTCTAAACTTCATGGGGCATTGTCCACGACGATGATGCAAGATGCTCGAGGCAGGGCAAGTACAGGCGATGATGTCAAAATGAAGATGAAGCAACGGGTGGGGAGAATGAAGATGAAGCAACAACGGGTGGGGAGAACTAATGGTTTCGTATTGGGGTTTTTTAGTTCGTTGAACCGCTGCCAAGGCGCCAATATGCCCCAAGGGGAGTTGGGAACGGGCTGGGCGCTTCTAGGTTTGTTGCCAAACAGACGGTCCAGATTGATCGGTAGTGAGAACGGACGACACGGGATAAGTTAAACGGTGTCCGTATTAAGCCGCCATTGCCATGCTAATCCAACGCTATAATACGGCGATTGCCAGTGGTTAAACTGCTTTTAGATTCTCATGAAAACAACCACAACCGTACATGATAGTTTTTTCCCTTTTCATTCACAAATATATAGAAAAACAAAAAAACATTCGTCGAAAGATCAAATCCGTGCACTGGCATTTTGGAAGTAGTATTGGAAAGAACTTGCTTTGCATTTCATATAAAAAAAGGTGGCATTGAAGAGATCAAATCTACGTGAATAGAATTTTTTTCATTGATTCATTATATATATGTAACATATAGATACAATTTGGACGAGTATATGATTGTACTCGTCCCGAAGCATAATAACTAACCTAAACTATTAAAACTACTTATACTAAATATAAACTACTTTAATCTAAACATATGATCTCACTCGCTTGGGAGGAGGCGAGGCGAAGTCAGAGTCAGAGTCGGAGTCAGGTCATCGTCTTCGGTGTCGGCGTCGGCGTTGTCCTCGTCCTCCTCCTGCGGGTCCTCCTTCTCGGAGCTCCACGGAGGACTATAATCAGAAGACCTCCAGTCGTCAGAGGAGACGTCCTCCTCGGATGACTGGTGGGCTGGCAAGTCATCCTCGCTGTACGATGGGCTGCTTGGAAACTTGATGGGGTTGTCCGACATTTTCTCTGCAGATTGGAAGAGAAGGGGATGATGGATGAAGAAGAGGGGTGGTTTCAAAGGGCACTAGACTTGAAGAATATGTAGAGCAGTGGGTATGGCTCTTTGGCTTCAGGCGACGGAAGTAATGGTGATTTGATGGCCTTGGAAGTTGAGGGCATTCAACAGTCAAGCTGAATTTTTACCTCCGATTGACTAAACGCTATTTTGGATAGCCGACCAAAATGCGTATCCCAATCGGCCTGACTTTTCATGCGATGGAGGAAATGCAACCCCAATACCACTACCGTATCTACCGTTAACCCGTTGGTGGTAGTAGTTTCAACTGATGGTGGAGGCATCATACCATCGCTTCTATCGCTATGGCAGTGAAAGTGGTGATAGTGATAAGTTAATCTGTAGTAGTGCCTGTCCGGTGACCAACAGCTTGAAAGTGACCGTTGGGAGGGGCACTGCCATGTCCGGTGCTAGGCACCATCGTGTCCGGTACCCTCGCAGAAACTAGCTCCAAGGGGTAATGGCTCTATTTCATGGTGAGGCTTATAAAAAGCCCTCTTGGTCGGCCATGGCCACTCTCTTAGAACCCTAAAGTGCTGAGATTTCATATTGTGAGCAAGCTACACCACTACACTCAGCACACTTGATTTCATCATCTTCAGTGAGATTGGAGAGCCTCTAGTGCATTGCTTAGTGGTCTAGCATCTTGTGGCACTAGTTGGGCAATTTGAGCTGGTGGAGATCTTGTTACTCTTGGTGTTTGCCGACACCTAGACGGCCCGGTGATTGGTGGATCATCGAGCAGAGGAAGGTGATTATCTTCGGCTCCGATCATTGTGATTGTGAGGGGTTCTTGTGCCTTCTCCGGCGGAGCACCAAAGGCAACTCTAGTGGATTGCGCGTGGTTTGTGGATCCTCATCTTGTGTTAGTTGTGCGGCACCCAGTTGTGGGTTAGGCGTGTGATGCCTATTAGCGCGTGAACCTCCAAGTGAGTGAATCACCACAACAGGGACTAGCTTGCCGGCAAGCAAGGGAACCTCGGAGGAAAAATTGATTGTGTCATCATTGTCTGCTTGGTATTCTTTGGTATTCATTGATTGATCACTTGCCACGGTGGTATATCACTTCTACCACTCTCTTGCATTACTTTGTGTATTTACCTTGTGTAGTGCTTGTGGTAGTTGTAGCTAGTGTAGCTCTTTAGTTGTAATTCTCTAGCTAGCTTGATCACCTAGGTGTAAATTAGTGACATAGCTCTTGTGTGATATACTAGTAATCATAGAAAATTAGAATTGGGTAGGTGGTTTGCAACACAAGTGTAGTGCTAGTGCAAAATTCGCTTCGCCATCTTATTTACTAACATCTTGTCTTTAGTGTTGTTGTAGAAATTTTAATAGGCTATTCATCCCCCTCTAGCCATTAGGACCTTTTAGTTGGAAGCCATCCACATGACAGATGATGATCGAGGGATTTGATCCTATATAAATGTCTCTATATTTTGGCTAAGTGAAACATTATGTAAACCTAGTGGTATTTTCTTAGGAGCCGAGGTGGTGATGAGAGTTGAACATGTTAATACCAACTATAGCTACCAACCATTTCAATGATGAGCATGACTCATGGCATAAGTACTATTTAGAGTTTTTCTCTTGAAAATAGTGTTGTATCCTACTATTCTTATTTCTATTCCTAACAAAACTATATATCATTTTTTCTATAGGACAACCACTTATGAAGATGCGGATGATTATGGCAATGGTGGTGAAGATTACAGCCACGAAGATTATGAAGATCATGGCAATTATGATGATTAAGACTATGTCTTTAAAGGACCTGGCGAATTTGGCTAAGACTATATCTCTGAAGGATATGGACATACGGTGAATTCGGCTTTGATTAACCTTTCATGATGAACAAAGGCTATACACCTATCTTTGTTCACTAGACAATATATCTTGTGCTCCAATGCAGGGGCGGCGCCAGGGGTATTCCCCTGTATGCCATGGAATACCCAAGATTTTGCAAACAAACACAAATACATATACATGTATACGTTTGTATATTTGCTACATTTGCAAATCTGGCCGACTGGACCAAAGCCCCAAAGCCCAATAGACAGAAAGCAGCGAGCAACCTAGCAAACAAAAAAGGGTCGCATCATTTTCTTGGCCGCCGCTCCCAGTTTCCCAACTTGCGTATCAGCTCAATGTGTACATTTCTTAGGTTCGTAGAGACGAAAGGTTTAAAAATTTAAAGAACCTACGCGAGCTTTCAGTCATGCTTGTTAGCACATAAAGACATGAGCAGTATTATGTTGTCTATAAGCTTCTTAAGTTGGTGCTAATTCTTCCTATAGCCACCGCTAGTGTTGGGAGAGTGTTTTCCACCATGAATTATGTAAAGAACAAGCAAAATAATAAAATGGGTGATGAATATTTTGAACAATTGTTTGGTCACATTTATTGAGAGAGAATTCTTCAGTCAAGTGAAAGATGATAATATCATTAATGAATTCCAAAAAGATGATCGTAGAGTTCAATTTTAGTAGTTTTGAGCTTTTGATGTTTTGTAATCTTTCTTAATTATTATAGACAATGGCACTATGCTACTATGTTTAGATCTTGTACTTTGATTATTACTATTGCACATTTACATCGATTTTTTTTGTACACGGAATACCCAGCTGTGAAATCCTGGCTCCGCCACTACTCCAATGAACAATGGTGCAATAGAGACGTATTTTCATTCAAATATTGGTTCTACGTAGAAGCATGTTATTTGCATTCTTCATACAAATTCGACAAGTATGAGCTTATGACTAACACAACACACAATTTAGGTGGCCATAAGGCCCATATATCGCTACCAATTATGATGTTGGTTGCCATAGAACCAAATATTGCAACCAAATATGTGGCGTTGTGAAAACAAGTGGTGCTAAAAGGGTCAAATCCTTGTAGTGAGCACTTGGGAACGTTGACAAGCTAGTGTACATGCGAGGAAGGAGATGGTGTTGACCGAAGTTAAGACGATGATCAAACCAAGTCAAGACAAGGGCGCAAGCACTTGGTGATCAGGCAGTTGAGGACGAGCATCGACATCGTGGAGAAGGCATAGCATCTACACGACTCCGAGTGGTTTGACAGTTTGGGCCTCAAAACCATGGGCAACAGGTTTGCCAGGTTTGGGCCTCAAAACCCAGGGAGGATCTCGGTGTGGCTCATGGCATCATCGTGGAGCTTGTGTCAAGGTGAAGCGACTTTGTGAAGGTCCCATGGTCGTTCGATGCAAGGGAACCCAACTTGGACCATTATGCCCCCTAGCTAAGTGGTTTAAGTGAAATATCTAGGGGCAGTCTTAGAATGTGTAATAGCTTAACCTATAAATAAGAGTAGTGGTTGCCCAAGCCAGCCATCTTTTCAACCTCATGTTATTTCCATAGGCTAGCCAAGTGCTTCTTGTTTAGGGAGATTAGAAGTAGACAGAGTAAGCACCTCTTGCTCTAGTTTTCCCTCTCTAGAGGGAGAATGAAGGGAGGAAGTACAAACATAGTTGTACCTGCTAGTTCAAAGGGAGGAGCACAACTTGTAGCCTCGTTGTCTATGCCACCACTATAATATCTTGGGTAGTCAAGGGCCTGATTAACTGTGTTAAAGAAAATAGTGAGTATGAGCATTCAATATATGTGGGAACGAAAACGAGACAAGGTGACACCTATAATACACATCTTTAGTTTTAGGTTTAGGCAACAATACCTCTGTGTTTTCGTTCATGCAATTCTTTAAGAAGTTCTTTGTCCACATTGAACTCTTCAGCTAAAGTAAAATTTAGAACTTCTTGATGAGCTAAATATTAGTAACAATATGGGCCCAACTATTTATGAAGCAAGTAGGCATAGGTGCTGTAAGCAAATGTCGTCCAGGCTCTAGAAGCCGTCCTCGAAATCCCCGAACTCAAAGTACTACAGTGGCAGACCGATCATGGAGCTGGAGTCGTCGTCAGGGCCACCGGTGGCGATGGCGAGAAGCTCAGACCAGGTCGACCCCGCGAACACGTCATCGTCAGTCATCCTTGGTCGGAAGCCTTGGTCGTTGGTTGTTAGGGTCGCCGTGGCCACCGAGGTGTAATCTACAGCGTAATGCGCCGCGTCGTCCACCGTGAGCGACGACAGGCGCCAGCAGCACGTTGGAGGCATTGTCAGGGCTTAGGGCCGTAGCCATAGTCGCCATCTGGCCTACCGGCTCGCTGTAGTATTGGTGGTGAGCTTCACTCGGCGTCAGCACGATCGTGGTGGGCGCCTTGCTACTGCATCAGGTGTTGGCTCCCGTAGTAGTTATAACACATGGGCGGCGTGCTGGCCATGGTGGTAGCCGGCGCCGCTTGGACACCGACGGGCAAAGCTGCCAAAGCTCTGCATTCCAAATTCATCTATTTTAAGAAAGTAGGATGTTTATATAAAATGTTTAATTTTAAATTATAAATACAAGTTTAAAATTAGCAATGACAGCATTGTCCTATATAGCAACCACAATCATAAGCCATCAGTTGTGTGGACATCTTAATCCTAAATTCAAGTCAAACTGCTCTAGCAAAAATGAAACATTCTAGATCCTTATGGCAAAGACAACGGACATCTTACATAAAAGGTCCTCAATGGTGATGACCATAACGGTGGTGATGAGATGGGTTTGAGCCAGCTTTGGTGTTTTTTTTTTCTTGTAGTATAACAGACCATAAAGGTCCTGAATGCAGTGCTGATAGACAGGGGTTTCCTCTAGAACTCTAGAAAAATATAGAGACAGTGGTGACGACATGCTTCCTATCTTGGATAGAAACAAGCTGTTTAAAGCAAATCGCTGATAGAGTAACAGTACCAGAAACAGTGACTTTGCCGTGAGCCACATACACTCAGCAAAGACAAAAAAAACACTCAACAAAGGTTTTACCGAGTGTACACTCGACAAACAGCACACGGCATCTACAGTGTCGACAAACAACTATTTATCGAGTGTTTTTTATCGCACACTCGGCAAAAAAAAAGTGGTTTGCCGAGTGTTTTTCCAAAATACACTCGGCAAAGCATTATTGTTTGCCGAGTGTTTTTTTGGGAATTACACTCGGCAAACCTATTTTCCAAAAAGAAAAATAATAATTTTTTCTCAGCATACCATTATTGTTTGCCGAGTGTTTTTGGAAATTACACTCGGCAAACCTATTTTCCAAAGAAAAAAATAATTTTTTTCTCAGCATATTTCTGTTTAATAAGCTGCCATACAAAACACTCTTAGTACACCATAACTGTATGAACGTCATGCTCCTGGCAACATAATTCTCGTAATAACCACATGGACATAGAAATGAAGATGACAACATAATTCATACATGAAACTGCCAACCTAAGTCATACATGAAACTGCAAGTCAGCAGAGAACCTAGGTTGCTATATAAGTCATACAACTCTCAGTATGAAGTTACTACCTCCCAGAGTCATAAATCAGAGGCAACATGAGCTATTGCTTCCTAATAGTCTACATTCTAGATGGGAGTAGCTAGATAATATTTATAATAGTCTTTGCTGCAGCACAACCAAGACAGCCACGAGAAAGGATCAAAGGTTGCTACCAAAATACTTTTGCTCCACAGCACACACGCTAATCAAACATGCTGGTTGCAGCCCAAATGCATATTACCATGAACAAATATGCTGGCTCCACGAAATACTTTCAACCATCACTAGTCAATACCATCACAATTATGGTCCAGATTTGCTGAAACATGAAGATCCATCTCCAGTTGCCATCTACATCAAAAACAAATAATTTGAAGAATTTACATTTGGCACATGAACCATGAAAGATGGAAACAAGAGTTATATTCATGTTTGGTGCGTATATAGTAAATCAATACTTGTAGGAACATAAAAAATTCAGAATGGTCTAGTTGTTGGATGGTAGCCGTATCACCAGTGATGTAACAATTATTGTGATTCACAAGGGCTAGTTAATTCTGCCTATTTGAACCATTTGACAAATGAGCCGCAAGCAAAGTACCAATATGATTCATGCATATTTTGGGCATAAGGCTGCAACCAAATAATTGACCAAAGTAGAATTGTACCTCAAGTACAGCCCGCTAAAACAAATAACTAACAAGCATTCTAACGTTAACTAAAGCAATAAAAAATTAACCTGATATTAACAGTAACAATTTTCTATAGACCAAATAAACAACTAGCTTATTGGCTCAAGCAACTGAAGTAAAATCAACACTTCCCCTTTCCCACCTGCACAATATGCTTCAGATTAAAACCTGCCATGTTTCATGCAGCATTAAAACAGTATCTTATCTTTCTCTAAATGGTACCGACCAAAATGCCGGATGGGTGTGACCACAGACACAGGATAAATGTTCAATTTAGTATTCTATAGTATTCCCTGATATAAGAAAACAGCCAATGTTATAATTTAATAGCAGTCGAAAGATGGTAGGCAGATGAAGATTAATAATCTGAAAACATATATTTTATTTTACAAGAAGCATCATTGTGTCATGTGCGCACTGATGATTCCAGTGTAGTATTAAACAGCAAAAAATACTGAATACATGGATTATTTAAATGCTTGCTGGTACTTGATGGATTCATTTGCATTGTTGTACAACTCAGTTTTTTTTGACACAGAATGAGTTATGCTTGCTAGTACTTGATGGATTTTCCACTAAACCAAATGTCAAATAATTGACCCTTTTAACTGGAAAAATGAATCTGTGCATCAAATAAAAAAAAAGTTGAAGCGAAATTCAATTGAAAAGTATGGGGAACGAATCTGTCAAATTGAAAAAAAATGGACGAGTAATGGAAGTAGAAGTACCTTTCACGAAGGGCAGGTGGCCCTAATCTGAGATTGGGCAGGGATGGCCCCCAAAGCCTGATGCGGAGGACGGAGTGCACCTGTCCACTAAACCTGATTAGTGATTTGATTGAAGAGAGAAGGGATTAGAGTACTTGGGGAAGAACAGATGGGGTCATGGGGGAAGGGCGCAAGAGGAGCAGAGAGACACAGAGGAGCACCATCTCCGCAACGCTGCCATCAGCGTGAAGCAGCCGCACCTTCACTGACGTTTGCTGGGCTGCCACCGCGCCCTCCACTTCGGCGGGGTGCTCCTCCTTGCGTGCTCGCAGGTCGCCGCCGGCTCGCGCCACAACTACTCACAAGCGGATCTGGATCTCGTGGGTGAGGCGAGGGAAAAGAAGAGAAAGGAGTCCGTGAGGAGCAGAGAGCCCGCAGAAGGTGGCTGGGGACCGGTGGTGAGGAGGGGAGAGCTGCGGGGGGCGGCCGGGGAGCTGCGATTGGCGAGGATGAAGATTGGGAACGAATGGATCTGGGGGATGACTCATGGGCGCGTGCAGAAAGGATAAGTCCGGCAATTTTTCACCTCGCGCGTCCATCTACCTCCGCTGCGCGCCAATATTTTCACCCGGCTCTCTGAGACGTGGGCCAAACCATACGACTTGAGCGCGGGCTGATGTATTTCGGGCGCGGGGCTGGCCTCCCTGACGGTGTGAAAAGCTTTCCTGTCAGTGCAGCGCGAACGCAGACAAAGATGAGGTTCTCGTGACGAGTGGTGCCCGAGTTTGTCGAGCGTCATACATCTGACATTCGATAAAAAAAAAGTTTACCGAGGGTTAGATATGAGATACTCGGTAAATAATTTTTTTATTATTTAGTTTTTCCTTTTTATAGAGGGACACGTGGCGCGATGTTTGTCGAGTACCGTAATTTGCCGAGTGTTTTAACCATATTTGCCGAGTGCCAGAGTTTGCCGAGTATTTTTCCGTATAATTGCCGAGTGTTTTTAGTAAGGCACTCGACAAATAGAGAGTTTGCCGAGTGTTTTTAGTTTGGCACTCGACAAAGAGATGGTTTGCCGAGTGTCCGTAAAATACACTCTGTAAAGAATATGACACTCGACAAAGCCTTCGATTCCGGTAAGCACTCTTTAATATAAGAACAACTATAACACAATAACATGATAATTATAATCGAGGGCACATAAATAATATCTCATCTTTTTTTAAGGTCAACGGGGGAATTCCCCACCTGAATTTTATTTTATATAAAGGCTCTCAACGCCCTAGCGTTTGAATGAGTACAAAGTTTAGACTGAGGATTTACATCTTAAGAGCTGAAGCATCAAAAGCTAGCCTATTGGAAAGTTTGCACCAAACATCATATGGATTCGTTTTTCCTTCCGTGGCAATCTAACTCTCCAAAGCTTAGGCTCAGCTTTACAGGAAAGGAACAATTGTTTCATAGGCCTTGTTTAGATTGCAAATTTTTGCAATCTGGACACTGTAGCACGTTTCGTTTGTATTTGACAAACTTTATCCGATCATGGACTAACTAGGCTCAAAAGATTCGTCTCGTGATTTATAACCAAACTGTGTAATTAGTTATTTTTTACCTATATTTAATATTCCATACATACGTCAAAAATTAATGTGACGAAGAGAGAATAAAAAAACTTGGAACTTTGAAGCAATCTAAACAACGCCAGAGTCATACTCTCATTTCTGAAGATGACTCCGTTCCTTCGTTTCCAGAGCTGCCAGCAGCAGAATACAGCAAACGTGTTGTGTTGGAACTGAGGGACTGAGCTGAGGCTGTGTTTAGTTGTAGAAATTTGGATTTTGGGGAAATTTCAGAAGACGCGTTCGTTTTATTTGGCAAATAGTATTCAAATGTAATTAGGTTTCGTTAAGTCTCGCAATTTTCCCACCAATCTGTGCAATTCTAACTTCCAAAATCTACATTTAATGCTTTACAGGAAAGGAAAACATTTGTCTCAGAGTTATACTCTTTTAAAAGTTGAGGTAGAACTAAAAAGGGCTGATTTTTAGGAACTGGTGGAGGTCTCCGATGCGTTACCCATCTTGCGAGAGGAAGTCGATAGCAGTCCAAAACTGAACTGTCACATTACGGCCTCGTTTAGATTGTAAGTTTTTTTATTTTCTCTTTATCACATCAAATATTTGACACATGTATGGAGTATTAAATGTAGATAAAAAAAATAACTAATTACACAGTTTGATTGTAAATTACGAGACGAATCTTTTGAGCCTAGTTAGGTTATGATTGAACAATAATTGTTAAATACAAACGAAAATGCTATAGTGTCAAATACTGATTTCTAACCTCAATCTAAACAAGGCCGTACAATGCAGAATAATATGTTCTAGAGTTTCAGAGGATGCACCACAGACCTCGCAGTCTGGGTTGTCCACAATCCTTTTGTTGAACAGATTTGCACGACATTGAATTTGACCGTTGATCAAGAGCCACATGAAAAGTTAAACTCGTGGCGGTGCCTTATTCTTTCAAATGAAAGTGCATGCCGGGTCAAGATCTTCACCTTTGGCTTTGAGTAGCCTGTATATTGTGCCTGACTCAAGCTGCGCAACCCTGAATCAAGTTGTTACAGAACATGAGAGTACGGTCTTTGAACAAAATTACTTCCGGAGAAAAATTGCCTAGGTGATATGAAACCTTACTCCATTAGAATCAAGATTATTTTATAATAGTACCACCGAAAACTCATTCCTACATTGACTGGTTGCTTAGATTTGATCTTAAAACTTCTGTCGAACATTGTCAGGCGATCGAAACAACCACGGTTTTCAAACTCACACCAAAAACAATCGGCCTCCCGAGGTCAATCGCATGAACGCCGCTTCCTTCTATCTGTCCGTGTGCTCCAGCATGGTGACCCCGCCTCCGCTCGAGCTCCGCCAGACCGCCACGCCCGAGCCCATGTACCGACGGCCTCCAGCACGGCAATCCCGCCGCCGCTCGAGCTCTGCCACGCCCGAGCCCGCGACGGCCTCCAGCACGACGACCCCATCTAGCTCAGTGGCTTCCGACGGAAGACAACTACACAAGGGCCTGTTGTTCGATGTATACACTAACGGCGTGTGTGTGTCGACGTCGGTAACCCAGACGGTAACCAAGATGGAAGCAGTGGAAGGTTGCTTTAAGATTGGTGCAAGGACATGTGTCACGCAAAGGATAAGGGTCTTTCGGATTAGAAAAAGACCACGTCTTCTCAGAATTTGTCTCCGTCCCCAGCAATCATCTACGTCGTTAGCTTACTCGACAATCATTCAACATGGAAGATGAAATAGGGGGGAGAGAGAACGCTCGCTAGCACCGAAGAAATTGGCAAGCAATTTCACAAAGTCTCGAGAAACCGAGAGAAGAGCAGATGGGGCTAGGATGCTGCCAACAAGAAAGAGGAAATAAAATATTTTGCTCTCACCTCTAGCTCACCTAGCTACGTCGCTGACACCACGGATGCCTTTAGACCTTATTTTTTTGCTCTACCCAACAGACTTATTAAAGCAAAGGATATGTTAGGCTTGGCGGAGATGCCCATGTATACCATAGGTAATGCCATCATTAATTGATGTCGACCAATGGTAAACAGAAAACAACAAGACAATGCAAAAATCAGACCAACACACGACTTTGCTTAATTTCCTCTCCCGTTGCTCACCTCACCGTACCTACACCGTCTACGTGCTTTCCTGATACAATCAGAAATGCTATATGTTGCCTGGTTGTTTCGATGTCATTCAGTAACGGTTTTTTCGTCCGTTCAATATGTGTCGTGTGATGTTGTGAAGTGTCCGATATGTTTTGTGGCGTGCGGGTGTGTATGTTTCTATGACATGTCGGCCTTCCTCGGCGTGGGGTAGTGGGTAGCGTACTAGCGTCTACTCCTGCTCGGACGCTAGTTATTGGCTCTTCTTCATCCGGACCAGTGGCGGCGCGAACTGGTGTGGCGGCGACGGATCTCCCCGATTCGGTGTAGCGGCTCCATCGATCCAGCTCGGGTTGGCTGCCGAAGACGCGACGACTTCTCCAGTCGGCGGGTTCCCTTCTACCAAAGTTTTTCGTCTGCTTTTGGGGGTGCACGGCGGCGGTGTATATTGGCGGCGTTTGGTGGCAGTAGACCTATTTCTCTTCTTCGATTTCGTCAGGTACGTGTGCTTGCAGCTATTTCGTCGATCTCAGCTGATAAATGGATTAGGTTGGTCAAGATTGGGTCGATTCCACACTGGGCGACTCCGATTTCCTGTAATTCCTTCTCCCCATTGGTTGGATTTGCAGTGTGAGCATCACGACATCTCCGAAGCCTTCAGTTCAGCACATTGGTCCACTATCCAATCCAAGGATACAGACCAGGGTTTTTTCTTGCTCGTGACGTTTCTGTTGCTGTGGTGATGCCTGAGGCAGTTGCCTGCAAAATGTTCGATGATATGCCTCTTTAGGACGACAACACAACATGGATTAATCAAGAGTTGTCTGTAGCACATACCATGTCAACGTTGATACGGTGTGAAGAGATCAATTTGGTTGCTGTGCAGGTCAGTAACACCAATCTCACTGATGTTGATTACTCATCAGCACATCCAGAGCTTGGAGTAATGGTTACAGATCAAATGTTTTGAGGAAATACCTCTCAAGGAAGTGGAAGCATCACACTCAGAACATCTGCTAATGTCATCAGGGATGCCTCGTATTGCTTCCTCTAAAGAACTTGCTGCAACGCATCCAACAGAAGTCATATGGGATGATGACATGTCATCTCAGATCAACACATACGGTGGGTTACTGCAGCAATTAGATCATTCTCAAGAGCACATGAGTGGTGACGAGAACACTCCAAGCGCCGAGCTTGTCATTAGCCAGGTGGTGTGGGATGAGGAACTATTTCACGATGATTCACATGATGGATTACTGCAACAACTAGCTCTCGGTGGAGAGTGTTGGAATGGTGAGAAGATGATCTGCATACCTCTCTCTTGGATATCATCTAAAGGGTTTGGAAGGAATGTATGTCTCTGATTCAGATCTAGATTCATGTCCTTGATTCATATTCCTGATTTTAGTTATTATATGTTTTTTTGTTTTTTTTTGTGTGTTAGCTAACGTTCTATCATTGTTTGCATGTGTTGAGATATGAAAACTGCAGATGTCATGCAGTTTTTTTATTGTTTTGTTTCCTGAAGACTGTTATGTTTCAGTAAAGCGTGTGTGTGCGCGCATTTTTGTTCATTTTCATTTTGTTCAGTTGTCTTTCGATCATTCTTTTATGCTTAGTTTTCAGCCATTTTTGTTTAGTTTCAGTTTTTGAGTTTATTTTTGTTTAGTTTTAGTTTGTTCAGTTGTCAGTTTCATTTTCAGTCATTCTTTTATGTTTAGTTTTTAGTTTTTTGTATTTGCATTTTTTAGTTTTAGTCTTGTTCAGGTTATAGGTTTTAAATTAGCCAAAAAAATGGTAGCTTTGGAGATGTTATTATGTAAGTGTCCCTGTTGTCAGATTGATCCCCCGAACCTGTTTTTTGAAAGGTTTTTTTCTAGTATTATAGTTTCAAGTAAAGTAACTGAACCCACTGTGGTTCAAGTATTCAAGTAGTAAGTTGCAGTATAT
This sequence comes from Miscanthus lutarioriparius, assembly GCA_904845875.1. Taxonomy (NCBI): domain Eukaryota; kingdom Viridiplantae; phylum Streptophyta; class Magnoliopsida; order Poales; family Poaceae; genus Miscanthus; species Miscanthus lutarioriparius. The sequence continues at coordinate 71,714,247 of CAJGYO010000016.1, read as the reverse complement.
TTGTTCAACAACAATTTCAGTATTAAGCAGATATGTTGAGTTTGACATTGTTAATTTTTATATTTAGTTAATGTTTAATTGACTCCTTAAACTAACACATAGTTAAGAAATAGTTTGAGTCACCAAGTTTTTGGGGTTTCAGTTTTGCATGTTGCATGCACTAAATAATTTTTAGAGCTCTTAAAAATTCAGATCTCTTTTTGTAACTAGGATGGCGCTATGGCTGATATCTTCGGGTGAATTATTTTGCTTAGATTTCATTAGCTGAGGCCGCACTAAATCCCATAGCCTTACACTAAATTAGCTGTCTTGTGCATGCACGTGGCCGCACTAAATTAGCTATTTTTCCGTGTGCCTTTGTGTGTGTCTGGCTATCATCAATCTCACACCTTAGCCTAGCCTGTTTGAGAGGGATCAGTCCAGATGCTTATAATAAGAGGCGCATCATCTGCACCTGTCTTGTCTTGTGTGATTTCATGGTTGCGCTCATGGAATTGTTTTGTTTTCTATATATGTATCCATCTACATATGTATTGCCTGTAGCTGATGAAACCAAGTGACTGCATCTACATATGTATTGTCACTATTTTCAGTCTTTTTTGTTCAGATTTAGTTTGTTGAGTTGTTATTTTCATTTTAGTTTTCAGTCAATTTTGTTCAGTTTCAGTTTGTTCAGTTGTCAGTTTTATTTTCAGTATTTCTTTAGTGATTAGTTTTCAGTTTTATGTATTTGCAGTTTTCATTTTTATTCTTGTTCTGGTTATACGTTGTAAATTAGCCAAAAAAAATGGTGGCTTTGGAGATGTTATTATGTAAGTGTCCCTGTTGTCAGATTGATCCCCCAGACCAGGCCTCGCTTTTGTTTTGCCTCTATTTTTGGATAACCTAGCGAGCTCTAGGCCTGTAGCTCTAGCTCTAGGGTGGTCCATGCAACACTCTCGGTGTTACCGCTTAAACAACTTGCTAAACTATGTCACGAGCATCATGTTTTTGTGATAATGCATATGATAAAGTGTGTAGATCAATTTTCGTAACTCAAAATGATCAATAAAAATGCCAAACGAAAGTTGATTCGATAGTTCATGCATATCAAGTAGGGTTTGAAACTAATTTTTATTGAACAAAAATATAATAGAACATGTATGTGATACTTAAATAAATTTTGAAGTACAAACTTTGTAGATGACAATGAAATGCTTGCTGTAGAAAAATAATGTTACTAGCTGGTATTTCTAATAGTCTAGAAACGGAACTTGAAAACAAATCCAGCTCAAAAACTTAGAAATTTTTAAGTCTGTCAACAGCTAGACAATGCTATGTTTAGCAATTTATTATGAGAGAATGGGTTAAAGGGTGGTGTAGTGTTATAGTTCGATTTGGTAGTCTCATATGCCATCTTGAGCATGGTGAAGCTAGTTTGGCTCCTAGAGCAACCGTTTGGTCATGTTGAGCGCTTTAAAATTTATGCGCATCACATGTCTCAAGCTGGTTGGCCGCGTGGCCGCGATCACCGCACTCGGGCGTTCGGCGTCATCCTGTTGGTCGCGCGTGCGTGGGCTACCGCGCGTGGCCGGCCATGGCTGCCACTGGCCTGGCTGCCGCTGGCCCCGCCGCGCCATGACGAAGCCACTGTCGGCGCTATCACCTCGCCGTCGCGTCCGCCACTGCTACCTCACCGCGCTGCCGACCCACCTCACGCCACGATGCTGTCGCTGCCGTTGCATCGATGTCACGTCCGTGCCTGTCTGCTGCATCTCTACGCTGTTGCCGGCCCAGTGCTTGTCGCCTCTACCACGCACACGTGGTCGGGCTCGCCGTCGCCTTGTCATTAATGACATTGCAGTCGCGCAGGCCACGCCGGTCGAGCGTGCACGTGCCTGTCGGCTAGCGCCGGTGCATGGGTCTCCTAATCTCGCCGCTCGCATCCCGCCAAAGGCGACGATGAACCGAGCCCACCTGTCGCGCCCATCTCTCTCTCTCTCTTTCTTCCTCTACTTTCCGTCGCCGTCAGGTCACGGTCATGGTGAGTCAGAGAGCGAGCCCCTCTCATCAATTCCTCATGCTCGTGTCTTCGCCTTTACGTCCTCTTGCCGACCGTCCCCACCCCGCCTTGATTATGGCCAGGCCAAGCTCTAATTTTGGAGCTTTGCTCCCGTCGCCGCGCCATTAAGGCCCAACCCGTCTCATCGTGGCTAGCTCCAACCTCGCCATCTCACATCAAATTGACCGCACCACTAGCCTCGCCTAGAACCCTTCTTCGTCATGCGCATGCTAGTCAGAGCCCTAGTGCCACCTCCACGCCGCTGACACGGCCGTGTCGTTGCGGTTCACCATCGAGCTCACCGCGAGCACGTGACCAAGCTTGCTCAGGGCATCTTTGGCCAGGACACCACCACGAGTAGGATCGTGGTGCGTCACTGATGCTTACCCATCACCTTTATTATTTGTTGTATGTTGTGGCTCACCGAACGCGTGGTTGCCGCTGCTGCAGGTCGCCACCACCAGGGAGAGCCTACTCTGCTTCACCCCCGTTCATGCAACCACCGCCCATCGTCGCGCGTCAGCCCATAGGTGAGCATCGGTCCCCTAGCTAGGTCTGCAAGGGTCTCGGGTGGCCGGCGTACCGCCTAGTGCCATCGCCCGCTCCGTCGGCAAGCGCAGGGCATGTCGGGGACCTCTCTGGTGCGAAGGTGAAAAGATACGAGGGCCCCTTTGCAAAGTCGTTGTCTATAGAAATAGTACGTGTAGTGTTCGCGTTATTATTTAATAACACGAGGGCGTTTTTGTAAGAGTGCCAACGCGCGCAGGGGCTCCCCGCCGCGGGCCACCTCTGCGCGTGGGCCGCGCCCGACGTGGGCCGCATTGGGCCAAAATCAGTTTATCTTTTTCGTGGAAAATAGAAATAGCTTTTTATTTTAATTCTGAGCTGAACTTTGGTAATTAATATAAAATAATGTATATATCCAAAAATTGTGAAACAAATTTTGTTAGGTTCCTAAAATTGTGCTCTATCTGTTAGTGTATTTAGTTCATATATTTGATGGTTGATACCAGGAGCTATTAAATTATTTGAGAGTACTCAATATTATTAAGTTAATTATTGTAGAACTTTTGTGGTAGATTGGTGATAGCAAAAACCCTAAAAGTTTTGTAGTAGTTTCATTGTATTATTATGTGCTCACTGTAATTTTTGTAGCCCTAAAATAGACTATTTACTATGGTAGCTAAATATCCATTAAGGCTAAATGAATAATGGCATGATATTGGTTTATAAAAATTAAGCATTTGTAGGGTGACCTTGGAATCTATTTGGTTGAGATAATGATTAGCTTAGTATCTTAGTCATTAGATCTAGCTTAGTAGCTTAGCATGTGTATTCTTATTTTAAGAGTTGTTGTTGCTAAAATATTAAGTGTTGCATCATCATTGCATGCATGTAGAGAACGAGTTGGTGGAGTTTGTGACCCCGGAAAGCAGGAGTACGAAGTTGTGATCGAGGAGTACGAGGAGGAGGTTCTTGTGTAGGAGGAGGTCCCAGAGCCATCACTGACTGACTTAGCTGACAATCCACCTGCCCAAGACAAGCCCCGGTGCATAACCCTTATTTTGAATAATCACTGGATAGGTCGAGTAGCATATATATATATATATATCGGAGCCTGGTTAATAAAATTTGAATTTAAGGGATTTACTTATATTGTCAAGCTTAAAAAGTTTGTTAGTACAGCCTCAGTTAAATACTTTACTTATAATGAAAACTTTAGATTATCAGATTCAATATTATGAGAAAAAATTAAGTAAGATCCTGAAGAATATAATACTTCTATGCTATGCAAATGGTCTGCCATAAGAGAAAAGGAACTCTACTTTAGTTGAGAGTTATGTAGACTTGATAATATCAAGAAGGATAAAGAACTAAAGAACAAATATTTTAAAACACCTGTTGTGATAAAGAAGCAAGAAGATGAGTTAAAAACAAAAGATAAAGTGATTCATAAAGCTAAAGAAGTTGTGCAGACAAATAATATTGAATACATTACAAATGAAGAAGAGCAGTGGGAGATTAATAATAAGTTTCTATTAGAAAGTTATGAAGAAGAAAATAATGCTGAAAGTTACCAAGATTTTATTGACTCTTTAGATGATGAAGAGTTAAGTAATCTAGATAATGCAATGGAAGGGTTAGATATAATATCTAAAAATATTAATAGTTCAATAGAAACAAAAATAGAATTAATGAATCAAGAAGACTGTGAGCACGATTGGATAAAAGGAAGAGGTGACTATAATATAAAATGTACTTTTTGTATATTTTACCCTAGTCAAGAAAATAGACTTACATGAAGTAAATGTTTAAAGCAAGCATGTGCTTCATGTCTAAGAATTAATAACAAAAAATGGAGGCAAGAAGTAGAGCTAGAACCAGAAGATAAACTGCTAGCAAGTAGGGTCAGAAATTTGGAGAATGGAATAAATAGCTTAGAAGCAGAATTAGAAGAGCTAAGCAGTAAAATAGAGCTCAATGAAGTAAATAAGATCGAAGAAAATGAAAGAGGCATGACCAAGTTAAAGGATCAAGCCATATCAAATAGAAAAAATAATAAAGCTATACAATTAAAAGATGCCATAATAAACTTTGGTAGCAAATATATAGTTAAATTACCATTCAAAAAAATCATAGGAATAAGAGTACCTATAAAAGTAAAATTAGCGCCTAATATCTCCTATAAAATATTAGCGTTAGTAGACATATGTTGTACAAAAAATATTATACATGATAAATATTTTGTAAAATGTCCAGAGATAGTTCATACAATAGATCAAGATAAAGCAAAAATATCTACTAATATGTCAGGAATAAAAAAGGTTCATAATCAACTAGCTTATGATATTGAAGTACAAATAAATAACACAAAATACATTATGGATGAAGTTACCATAAGAGATCTATCTGTGATACATGATAATATGATATTAGGATTAAGATTTTTACAATTCTCTTTACAAACAACCATCATACATGAGTAAGGAATAACATTTATCTCTTATCAAGACAACATTCCATATATAACAGAAGTACGAAAGTCTATAAATTCTAATCCAGGAAAGACCAACCTAGAACTCTAAGGATCGGATGAAAATATCCCTGATAATCATATAGATAAAGAGTTAGGTGAATATATAGAAGAATTTCATATAGCAAATTCATGCATAGAATGTATCAGTCTGCAATCATTAGCACCAAATTGGTATAAAGATATAAAATCTAAAAAGGATATAGATAAAATTGTAACAAGATTGGAAGATATTCAGATAATCGGAGAAATACCAATGAAGCATTGGGATAAAAATGGTATAGTATATAAGATTAACATAATAAATCATGATTATATAATCAAGACAAGTCCTATAGAAGGAACACCTAAAGATATAGAAGAATTTAAGATGCATATCGAAGAATTATTAAAATTAGGAGCTATAAGAGAAAGCCGAAGTCCTCATATATCAGCTTCATTTATAGTTAGAAATCATGCTGAAATAGCTAGAGGAAAATAAAAAATGGTTATTAATTATAAAAGATTAAATGATAATACTATAGATGATGCTTATAATGTCTCAAATAAGCAAGAATGGATAAATAGAATACAAGGAAGTAAATATTTCTCAAAATTCGATTTAAAAGCTAGGTTTTGGCAAATAAAAATAGCAGAAGAATCAATAGAATGGACTGCTTTCACATGTCCTCAAGGTCATTTTGAATGGCTAGTAATGCCATTAGGATGAAAAATGCCCCTGCTTTATTTCAAAGAAAAATGCAAAATATTTTTAATGAAAATTAAGAATTCATATTAGTTTATATTGCTGACTTATTAGTATTCTCAAAATTCTATAAAGAACATACAGCTCATCTAGAAACCTTCTTTAGAAAGGTAGAACAGCATGGGTTAATATTGTCTAAAAGGAAAATAGAGATATGTAAGGAAAAGATAAATTTTTTAGGTCATGAAATAGGAGAGGAAAAAATTTATTTACAAGATCATATTGCAAAGAAAATCTTAGAATTTTCAGATGTCATGAATGATAAGAAAACCCTGCAGCAATTCTTAGGAATAGTAAATTATGCTAGAAACTATATTGAAAATTTAGCTAAGCTAGCAGGTCCATTATATGCAAAATTAAGAAAAAACGGGCAAAAACATTTTAATTCCGAAGATATAAAGCTAGTAAAAACTATTAAAGAAAGGGTCAAAGACTTAAAACCCCTAGAGTTACATTTAGATGATAATTATTTCATTATAGAGATTGATGCATCCAAGTTAGGATGGGGTGCAATATTAAAACAAAAACCACACAAGTACTCTCCAAAGTTAGAAGAAAAAATATGTAGATATGCTTCACAAAAATATAAGCTAAAAGCAATAAATAATATGGATAGGGAAATTTTAGCTGTTATTAATGCAATAAATGCTTTTAGATTATATTTAGGATTTAAAGAGTTCACAGTTAGGACAGACTATGAAGCTATATGTAGATATTACAATAAAGTCAGTAGTAAGAAAAGTTCAACTAGGAGATGAGTTGTATTTGAAGATATTATTACTGGAAATGGATATAAAGTAATATTTGAGCATATAAACGGATATAATACTATAACCATTTTCAGTAATAATATCTTCAAATAAGACCCATCTTCTAGTTGAACTTTTTTTACTATTGACTTTATTGTAGTATCTGCATATAGCTTCACAGTCTGTCCTAACTGTGAATTCTTTAAATCCTAGATATAGTGTAAAAGCATTTATTGCATTAATAACAGCTAAAATTTTCCTGTCTGTATTGTTTATTGCTTTTAGCTTATATTTTTTTGAAGCATACCTACATATTTTTTCTTCTAACTTTGGAGAGTACTTATGTGATTTTTGTTTTAATATTGCACCCCATCCTAACTTGAATGCATCAGTCTCTATAATGAAATAATTATCATCTAAAGGTAATTCTTCGAGTTTTAAGTCTTTGACCCTTTCTTTAATAGTTCTTACTAACTTTATATCTTCAGAATTAAAATGTTTTTGCCCATTTTTTCTTAATTTTGCATACAATGGACCAGCTAGCTTAGCTAAATTTTCAATATAATTTCTAGCATAATTTACTATTCTTAATAATTGCTGTAGGGTTTTCTTATCATTCATGACATTTGGAAATTCTAAGATTTTCTTTGCAATATGATCTTGTAAATAAAATTTTCCCTCTCCTATTTCATAACCTAAAAAATTTATCTTTTCCTTACACATCTCCATTTTCCTTTTAGACAATATTAACCCATGCTGTTCTACCTTTCTAAAGAAGGTTTCCAGATGAGCTATATGTTCTTTATAGGATTTTGAGAATACTAATAAGTCATCAATATAAACTAATATGAATTCTTGATTTTCATTAAAAATATTTTGCATTTTTCTTTGAAATAAAGCAGGGGCATTTTTTAATCCTAAAGGCATTACTAGCCATTCAAAATGACCTTGAAGACATGTGAAAGCAATCCATTCTATTGATTCTTCTGTCATTTTTACTTGCTAAAACCTAGCTTGTAGATCAAATTTTGAAAAATATTTGCTTCCCTTTATTCTATTTATCCATTCTTGCTTATTTGGGATATTATAAGCATCATCTATAGTATTATCATGAAGCCTTTTATAATTAATAACCATTATTGACTTTCCTCTAGCTATTTCAGCATGATTTCTAACTATAAAAACAAACTCGGACTCAAAATTCAAATTTTAAAATTCTCGAGTTACTATTCATAGCACTATTCAAATTCAGCATTCACTATTCAAATTCGCAGCACTATTCAAAATACTCGCTACTATTCAAATTCGGAATATGAATAGTGCGTGAGCACTCACCAGAGAGTGGCTCAGGCACTAGACTTCTTCACTATTCGAGCACTATGCGCGTAACTATTTGGAGCACTTCATATTTCTTTATGGATGCAGGATGAGTGCGATTAGTGAGTATGAGTGCAATTAGTGAATATGCGTGCGATTAGTGAGTATGCTGATTAATATTTCTCAGGATCTTTTGCAGGCTGGCGAGACCAATATTTCGGCCGGTCGTGCGACTATGCTTGTGACAGTCCTACTCGGTACTCACTGTATGCATCACTAGCTAGCTTCAGAACCAGGCTAATCCGATCTTCTCCCTCGCTATCCCCAGCCATGAATACACAGGACTCAGGCTCTATCGTCTCCCTAGGCAGTTCCACTCAAAAGGAACACTTCTCTGCGCATACAGGGTTCTCTACAAACACCGCTACCAGGGCTAACACGAGAACAACACACGTAGAGGCTTCTCCTCTAGGGTCCCTAGCATAGAGAATCGCCCCATATGAACGAGCTTAAGGAAGGTAGGGATTAAAACAGGAAATCTTAATTCATTTCCACAGATCAAGCTTACATACTGCTTTCCCTTTCAGGAAACTCCAAGCACTTAGCACAAACCTGAGGGATTACCTTACAAGCTCAGGAGGAACACGGGGACCTCCCTTATTTTGTATTTTACAAAGGTGGAGTGATACAATGCTAGTGGGTGATTACTATTATTCGTGGATGGGTCTCAGAGTGCTTCTGAGATCATGTCTTCATGTGTATGTGTGAGTGGAGAGTTGGTGGAGTGGAGTGGAGTGTGGTGTCTTCGGTGTCTGGTGGTTCGCTCCGATGCTGAATGCCGATTATGGATGAATGCGCCTGGCTTCTCGTTTTATAGCACGAAGGGAGTGTCCTTCATGCTTATCGTCTGAAGTTCCTTCGAGGCGAAGTCATCATCTGAGGAGCCTTCATGCTTAAGGAAGCATCTCGCGTCTTCAATTATCATCCTTTATTGTTGCCTGGACAGCCGGATGGAGAATAATTGTCCTGGCTATAGTAGAGTGACTGCATATTCCTTTTGCGCTGTCCTTCGTCGCGCACGGTCTTATCCTTCTGGATATTCTTTGGTATGGTCTTCCACACCTGAATGATTGATGTTGCAAACATCAAATCAAAGATCGTGGCATGTAATATGTATTGTAATATATCTCTTCCCCCGGGTAAATTGTTGATAACACCTTATCAACATAGGGAGTATGTTTCTTGTATATATATTGATATTGAACTGAGTCTATATTGACTTTTCAATATTTTCTCCGTTGTCCACTTCTTCAGGTTGCCATATTTAATCGGGACAACAATTCACGGTATTCTTTTCATCATATTGAGATCTAATATTCTGGTCTTTGTCCATGACCACGAATATCTAACATCTCATCATCATTTTCCTCATAGTCTGATATATTTATATTTATTTTTGACTCATAATATTTCTTAATATTTTCTTCAGTCTTTCCTTATATTTTCAAATCTTTCATCTATTTCACCTTTTATTTGTAAGATTTCTTCGTTTGTCTTTCTTCCATTGAATAGATATTGACTCTAATTTTTCTTTCATCTTAGTATTAACATATTCTTCATTCAATGGATCTATCGCCTTTTTTACCGCTTCTTTATATATATGCGGTCTAGAAGATCCTTCTTCTCTTATATTTGGCCCTGCCCATATTGGTTTTATTTCATTGGCCTTCTTATATTTCTAGATATAGTCTTTAGCTGCTGGCTCTAAGAAATAGTTTACTCCTAGAATAGTTCTTGCATATGAAAGAGCTTGATCAATATCTAAATATTTTTTCCAAGACACTCCTCCATCTTTTTCTTTTTCTATCTGCTGAGCTATAACTTCTTCGAATGATATATAAATTCCTGGTGTTTTACCCTATATATAACATATATGGGTTTTTTCTCCATATTGCCAGATGGTTCTTTCGGTTGTATTTTCTCATTAATCATATGAAAGTATTCAACCAGACTATTTAATATTGCTAGCATATAACATTTATCTTCTCTTTTATTGTTATATTGAAACCAGAAATTGTCTAGAATCCATTCTTGTATGTCATCTAGAACAATATGGTCTCGAGGCTTGAATTTATAAGTATTTGGTGGAAAAATTCTTAGCTTATTATCAATTTCAAAGCTGAAACATTCACCCCCAATAGGACTTGCTCCTCTCTTCATTTCTACAAAATAGAAGATCGTGAAAATATATAAGGCAATGTATTATATTTGTCTTTTATATGCTCAAATATTACTTTATAACAATTTTTAGTAATAATATCTTCAAATAAGACCCATCTTCTAGTTGAACTGTTCTTACTATTGATTTTATTGTAGTATCTACATATAGCTTCACAATCTGTCCTAACTATGAACTCTTTAAATCCTAGATATAGTCAAAAAGCATTTATTGCATTAATAACAGCTAAAATTTCTCTATATGTATTGTTTATTGCTTTTAGCTTATATTTTCTTGAAGTATACGTACATATTTTTTCTTCTAACTTTGGAGAGTATTTGTGTGGTTTTTCTTTTAATATTGCACCCCATCCTAACTTGGATGCATCAGTCTCTATAATGAAATAATTATCATCTAAAGGTAACTCTAGGGGTTTTAAGTCTTTGACCCTTTCTTTAATAGTTCTTACTAACTTTATATCTTCAGAATTAAAATATTTTTGCCTATTTTTTTTTAATTTTGCATACAATAGACCAGCTAGCTTAGCTAAATTTTCAATATAATTTCTAGCATAATTTACTATTCTTAAGAATTGCTGTAGGATTTTCTTATCATTCATGACATTTGGAAATTCTAAGATTTTCTTTGCAATATGATCTTGTAAATAAATTTTTCCCTCTCCTAATTCATGACCTAAAAAATTTATCTTTTCCTTACATATCTCCATTTTCCTTTTAGACAATATTAACCCATGCTGTTCTACCTTTCTAAAGAAGGTTTCCAGATGAGCTATATGTTCTTTATAGGATTTTGAGAATACTAATAAGTCATCAATATAAACTAATATGAATTCTTGATTTTCATTAAAAATATTTTGCATTTTTCTTTGAAATAAAGCAGGGGCATTTTTTAATCATAAGGGCATTACTAGCCATTCAAAATGACTATGAGGACATGTGAAAGCAGTCCATTGTATTGATTCTTCTGCCATTTTTACTTCCCAAAACCCAACTTTTACATCAAATTTTGAAAAATATTTGCTTCCTTGTATTTTGTTTATCCATTCTTGCTTATTCGGGATATTATAAGCATCATCTATAGTATTATCATTTAGCCTTTTATAATTAATAACCATTCTTGACTTTTCTCTAGCTATTTCAGCATGATTTCTAACTATAAATGAAGCTGATCTATGAGAACTTCGGCTTTCTATTATAGCTCCTAATTTTAATAATTCTTCGATATGCATCTTAAATTCTTCTATATCTTTATGTGTTGCTTTTATAGGACTTGTCTTGATTATATAATCAGGATTTATTATGTTAATCTTACATACTATACTATTTTTATCCCAATGCTTTATTGGTATTTCTCTGATTATCTAAATATCTTTCAATCTTGTTACAATTTTATCTATATCCTTTTTAGATTTTATATCTCTATACCAATTTGGTGCTAATGATTGCAAACTGATACATTCTATGCATGAGTTTGCTATATGAAAATCTTCTATATTTTCACCTAACTCTTCATCTATATAAATATCAGGGACATTTTCATCAGATCCTTGGAGTTCTAAATTGGTCTTTTCTGGATTAGAATTTATAGTCTTTCATACTTCTGTTATATATGGAATGTTGTCTTGATAAGGGATAAATGTTATTCCTTGCTCATGTATGATGGTTGTTTGTAAAGAGAATTGTAAAAATCTTAATCCTAATATCATATCATCATGTATCATAGATAGATCTCTTATGGTAACTTCATCCATAATGTATTTTGTGTTATTTATTTGTACTTCAACATCATAAGCTAGTTGATTATGAACCTTTTTTATTTCAGACATATCAGTAGATACTTCTGCTTTATCTTGATCTATTGTATGAACTATCTCTGGATATTTTACAAAATATTTATCATGTATAATATTTTTTGTACAACCAGTGTCTACTAACGCTAATATTTTATAAGAGATGTTAGGCATTAATTTTACTTTTACAGGTACTCTTATTCCTATAATCTCTTTAAATGGTAATCTAACTATATATTTACTACCAAAGTTTATTATGGCATCTTTTAATTGTATACTTTATCATTTTTTCTATTTGATATGGCTTGATCCTTTAACTTGGTCATGCCTCTTTCATTTTCTTCGATCTTATTTACTTCATTGAGCTCTATCTTACATCTTAGCTCTTCTAATTCAGCTTCTAAGCTATTTATTCTATTCTCCAAATTTCTGACTCTACTTACTAGTAGTTTATCTTCTGGTTCCAGTTCTACTTCTTGCCTCCATTTTTGGTTATTTATTCTTAGACATTATTTATTCTTAGACATGAAGCACATGCTTGCTTTAAACATTTACTACATGTAAGTCTATTTTCTTGACTAGGGTAAAATATACACAGCCTTGCATAACTTGACTTGCATAGCATGAGCATGATCATCAAGCATTCATATATATGCATTTACACTTGAAACATTCAATTAAAACATGTGCAACATTTCTTAGTATTTCATGTTTTCATATGAATATGCATATGATTATGAGTGTATACATGTGATTGGTTGATATGAGTCACAAAAACATGTTAGCAACACTTTGGTTAGCAAATGGAACATTGTTCATGAATGTCACCTTTCATGATCAAGCACTTAAGTAATGTTACATATGTTGACCTGGATAGCCCTATGTGTGACCAATGCATGAAATGATTGGGTGACCTTGCAATTAGCTTAAACATATTTAGGATGTCATCATGAACAACTTTGGTATTCATGGCTAGGGCTAAATGAGTCACTAAGTCATAGTTCATGAACAAGTAATCATTTGAATGTAGTATGTTTGACCAAGTTTGAATCATATGCTAGAGACTTTGCATGTATGTGGTCACTAAAGAAAAGTTGTAGTATTTGATAAGGGGAACAACTTTTATTTTTGGGTCATAGACTGGTTTAGCTCCTAACATGCTTGAATTAGGCTCACAAGAATCATCAATTCTCTGTTTTCAACACTTATCAAAATTTGTCTAAGTCATGTGCACTGACAGTTTGGTCGCGTCGACTTTGGGATGATAGAACTTGAGATTGGTTGAGATTCAAGGCATGAGTTCTAAACAACAATTGGAGCTGGTACTTCGGGATTTAACTTTGGTTTAGGAAGTTTTAGCTAACAGTCCACGAATTTGGAGAATTCTTCGCTGCAAAACACGCTGTCCGGCTTAACATCGCAGTGACTGACGAACTGAATCAGCATTCAGTGGCCGACCGGTATCAGGACAGAGCACCGCGTGGAGCCAGCGGCTGGCCGCGCGTCGCCGGCACCCTGCCCAGCGCAGCAAAGACAGGCCAGCGCGAGCGTTAACACTCCCAGCACCCGCCCGCGCTGAGCGCACTCGCCATTTCCATTTCATCGGCTTCCTTCCTCGCCCGCAGCAGCCGCCGCCTCCGCACCAAGCGCCGCCGTCGCCATTACCGACGCCAGCTTGCCCTCGCCGCTTCTCCACCACCACAGCTACTCCACCAGCACCCCCGTGACTCGCCACCTCCACCCGTGCCCGCTAACTGTGCTCGGTAAGCTCCAGCACCGCGCGCAAGCTCACCGGAGCATCCCCGCCGCGCCCGTCACTGTGGCTGGAGCACCTCCCTCCACCATCGGCCGTGCAACCTTGTGCGCTAGGTTCGCCTGAGTTCGTAGAATCTCGTCCGCGCCTTAGTTGGAGTCACCGTGTCCACCGCCAGTGTACGCCGCCGTCCAGCTCCGCCGAGCCGCCATGGCCACCGCCGTCGTCGTTAGCGCCGGCGAGAGGCCCAACCAAGTAGCTCAACCGGTGCGCTAGGTCACGAGGGTCACAGTAGTAGAGGTGCCGTCGCCGGTGAAACTCACCGTCGACGAGCTCCGGCCGCACCAGCGTCGTACAGCGCCGCCACTCTGCTTCTGAGTCAATGACGCGTGGGGTCCTCTGACCAGCGGGTCCCACCGGTCAGCGGCAGTGAGAGTATAGGATAGTTCATTAATTCCAGATTTTGTACTGTTTTGTAATATTTGTATCTCCAGTTTTGTAGCTTCAAAAATTGTGAAATAAATTTGGTAGTCTTTCATAGGGAGTGTAGTATTTAGGAAAAATATAGTCTTGATACTTACAGTAGAAATTTTGGAAGATTTAAATGGAAATTTGAGAGGTGTTTTTGAATGCATGCAAACTTGTTTATTTTATATCTAGAGTTCCTGTGCTCCAAAATTTATGAAATTTTTGTGGTAATCTATTCTTGACATGTATAACCTCTGGTAAAAATTTGAGGGTCAGTGCATGTATAGATTTGTAGTTATAAATTTTCCTTTTATAATTAGGTAATCCTTGTATGAATTTTTATAAATTAATTATGAATCCAATATTCATGAAATTTGTTGGAGGTTGTCCTAGTACCATAAAGAAAAATAGGAAATCTGTTGCTTGACACTTTTCACTAGGGTTTTCTATTTATGCTATTTCAAGCCTTGCTGCCTTGTCATTTTTGTATAGGATGTTTTACTTGGTAAAATGACATGAAACTTTTATAGTAGTCTATTGGTAGCACTAGTAAGCCACTGTAATTTTTTGAGAATTTATGATGCACATTTGGTATATGTTTATTATTTAACCTAAGTATCTTAGTAAATTGATAAAGGCATTTAAATAAATAGTTTGGGCATGGCCATTATGTTTTCTTAAGTGTATTTGATGTCCTTGTACTGTTGGTCTGATCGGTGAAGTCAAATTTGGAATGTTTATATGCAATAGAAATATCGTTGCTTTATAATTTGGGAGAGAAGAGTTTTTGGACCGATTCTGTGGTTTAGAATGTTGCGTAGTCAAAATGATGGTTGCTGTAAAAATGGTTAATAACAAAGTTGTAGGTAACTTCTTCATCTATATTGTGTTAAAATTTTAGAGCAATAGGCCAAAGGGTTTAGGATTTATAGCTGTTTAAAGTTAGTATTCCGAATTGCTTGCTCTCTAGAATTTATGGACAGCACTGGATTGATTGTCTGTTTGGGTTAAGATAAATTGTGAATTACCTTTTGGTGGTTAAATAAGAGTTGTAGAAAATTTTATAAGCTTTCTAGAAAGTCTAGGATCACAACATTTGGATAAGTAGAACTTCAGTTATGAGTAAAACAAGCAGCTGTTGTTTTGTGTGTAGTGAATGAATTGTAAATGTGTTTGATTAAGTAATCAAGAAGAGATATTGAAGGGTCGAGATGGCGACTAGAGGGGGGTGAATAGTCTTTTCTTAAACTTAATCGCGTCGGCTAACCGATACAAATGCGGAATTAAAACTATCGGTCTAGCCAAGACTATACCCCACTATATATGTTCACTAGCACCTTGCAAAGATAACAATTATGCAACAAAGGTGTCGGGCTAGCTAGAGCTCTCCTAACCAATTCTAGGAGCAAGGTCACACAAACCTGTGCCACTAGTACTTTAAGCAACAAGGGAGCTCCTACACATGCTAGTAAGCTAAAGCATAAAGCCAACTAAGCTCACTAGCAAAGCTCAATAACAAGGCAACTAATGCCTAATTAGAGAGCGCAAATACTTAGCTACACAAACTAAGCAATGTGACTAACAAGGTTACTAAAACCAAATTAGCCACGCAAGGGAGCTACTTCTATGCTACACAAGCAAGAAGATAATTAGCAAGCTACACAAGCTATCTAATTACAAGAGCAACTACACAAGCTTAATAAGTATAAAAGTAATTGCAAGCTTGTGTAATGGGGATGCAAACCAACGGGAAGAACAAGTTTGACACGATGATTTTTCTCCCAAGGTTCACGTGTTTGCCAATACGCTAGTCCCCGTTGTGTCGACCGCTCACTTGGTGGTTCGGCGGCTAATTAGCATCACCCGCTAAGCCCGCACGTCGGGCGCCGCAAGAACCTACCCCTTGAGTGAGGGTAGCTCAATGACACGCTTTACTAGAGTTGCTCTTGGCGGCTCAGCAGCGGGCGAGCACAATGCCCCTCACAAGCACTTCTCCGGAGCGCCGCACAAGCTTCTTCGCGGCGCCCGACGGAGACCACCACCAAGCCGTCTAGGAGGTGGCAACCTCCAAGAGTAACAAGCACCACCGGCTCGCAACTCGATCACCTAGTGCCACTCGATGCAACCTCACGATGCAATCGCACTAGAATCGCTCACACTCACACAATCGGATGATCGCTATCAAGTATGTGTGTGATGGAGGCTCCCAAGCACTCACAAGCATGGACACTAAGTCCCTTGAGGTGCTCGGCACCAGCCATGGCCGAGGGCCACTTCTATTTATAGCCCCAAGGGCTAAACTAGCCGTTACCCCTTCATTTGGCAGCGGTCGGGCCGACCGGACGCTCGGTCCGATCGGCCGGACGGCTGGACCTCGGCGTCCGGTCGCTCGCAGACGACCACGTGTCCCGATTCCAACGGTCACTTGAGCTGACCGGACGGAGCAGCTATCAACTAACCGGACGCTGGACCTCGGCGTCCGGTCGCTTCGATAAGCTCCGAGCATGACCGGACGCGTCCGGTCGAACCTGATCGACGCGACTGTTGGCGTCCGGTCACTCTCCGACTTATCGTCATCAGACGTCGGTAGCGACCGGACGCAGCCTGCCAGCGTCCGGTGCATTCAGATCCAGCGTCCGGTCAGTTGACCGACGCCAGCATCTTCGCGACTAACTCGTTCTCACTTCTAACTTCTTCACCCTTGCTCCAATGTGCTAACCACCAAGAATTTGCATCTGGCGCAATAGAAAATAGGCATTCTATTTTCCCGAAAGCGCCGAATCCCTGCAAACACCACCTCCTTTGTAAATGTGCCAACACCACCAAGTGTACACCATCATGTGTATGTGTGTTAGCATTTTCACAATCATTTCCCAAAGGATGTTAGCCACTCAACTTGCCACGCCACTCGATCCTAGCGACAATGCAAAGTTAGATCACTCGAGTGGCACTAGATGACCGATATGCAAATAAGTTTGCCCCTCTTGATAGTACGGCCATCTATCCTAAACCCGGTCATAAACTTCTCTACACACCTATGACCGGTGAAATGAAATGCCCTAGGTTATACCTTTGCCTTGCGCATTTCATTCCATCTCCTCCAATGTCGATGCAACACATGCACCAACACGATCAACAATGATATGATCCACTTCATATCATCCCATGATCATATTGGTTCATCTATCTTGACTCCACTTGCTCTTCACCGTTGCCATCGTCCATCGGCGCCAAGTCTTGCTCAAGCTTCACCGCCACGCGGTCCATCACTCCAAAGCCTTCGACTTGCCCTTCACGCTTGCAACCGGTCCATCAAGCCAAGTCATGTCTTGATCTTCTCCACCTTGATCACATGACTCAATGTCATGTCTCATGTGCAATAAGCTCCTTCATCATCACATGTGTGAGCTTTGCAACATCTCCAAGCCATTTTCACCTTCATGGCATATGTTGCTCACACACATATACCTGTGGACTAATCACCTGTGTATCTCACATAAACATAATTAGTCCACCTAGGTTGTCACTCAATTACCAAAACCAACAAGGACCTTTTAGATATGCACCTACTCGGTAAAATATGATGCATTTGTTAACACCATGCTGTTAAGATTACTTATACAAATGCATTCATCATGTGTCATCATTTTATACTTGTACGCATGTATGCATTCGCAATACCTTATGCCATATTCATGCATATAGGATCGACAGAGGAAATAACGTTGCTGGAATTCGACGAAGTAGAGGAAGGGGACCAGCAGGAGAATCCTCAAGCCGCAGCTCCCGAAGGCGAGGAGCAGACCCCAGAAGAGCTTCCGGAGTGCCCTAATCACCGCCCCACTTCCCTTCTGAAAGGCAAGCCCCGGAGCATTATAAGTCTCCTAATATTTTACAAATGATTACTTAAGTACTTATAATTGATGCATTAGGTTATAAGAGTTGAATGGAAACACTTGATGCATGGAACTACCTTGTTCAGATATATACAGCTTTCACCCTGTATAGGTCCAGGATCGAATATATGCTTAGCCCTGCTTAGACCGGTAGAAGTCGGGTGATTTCCTGTCACCTGCGAGATATAGGTGGATACCGAAGCACGGTTGGCTATATTTGCTATCATAGAAAAGAACCATGGGGTAATGTAAATCGAGACCGGGCGGGATGTCGATAGAGAAACAACAAGACATGGAGGTCTTGGGTGTGGATCTATCCCCGTCTGTGTCGATTATGGACCGTACCGTTGTTGGCACTTTTGACAAGATTGAACGCATACCTATCACTTAGCTGGCCGAATAACTCATTCTAACCACGAAGACGAGTAGCTCAACTCAGGCCGGGACCCGTTCTATTGTGCGCTCCTTGCGGGGGGCGATCAGACCGAGCCCAAGGGAAGGCTAGGCCTGAACGTCCTGGCATCTGGTGTCCCAGATTGTGCGGCGCGGTATGGTCCCACGAAATGTGTACCTGAGTTGTACCAAAGGTGACCCGACGCGACCCCGACGGGGGAAGTGTGGGTTTGTGTTAGGAATAAATTCCCAGCTGGTTGAAATCGATTTGAATCGCTGTCTCTCCCAGTTATTGAGAAATTTGGCTAGCCCCAACATCGTAGTAATTGTACTATGGAATATGATGGTTTGGATAATCATAAAATTACTACACCTGCTATGGTTACTATTGTATGCTCTTAAAATGATATACCACATGTTTGGCACAGGATAGTTGCTAAGGTAGATGGATAGCCATAATTAATTGGTAACATAATTATAATTGCATAACGGCTTTTTATGCAAAATGTTGTCAAGCTACCTCCACTTATACAGCCTTGCGTAATCCTTGGAGTTAATTTATTTCTGGTTTATGACGGGTAAGTCTAGCTGAGTACCTTCTCGTACTCAGGGTTTTATTTCCCATTGTTGCAGATGGCACTGTGTATCATGGTTATTGCAAGAGTTGCTTCTATCCCACCGTGGATGAGGAGTAAGCCTTGGGTAGGCTTCTTTATTAATCCCTTTATTTGCTTTTGTGGACTGTGATCCTATTTCGGCACTGTATTAAACTATGTTGGAAACTCTACTTTCAAACTTAATTTGCTTCTGCTTTTATTTAATCAAACTTGGTTTGTAATAACTCTATTTCATACTCTGATGATGAAAATGTATATGCGAACTTTATGTAATATGTGACATGTATGTTGAATCATGTACGATCTTGGTTGTTGTAAATCGTTTATCAAGACCCATCGTGGTACTCGACAGACTACCAGGTTTATATGGGCTCAAGTATGATAGTGCGACCGCTTGCGGGCCGCCATTGTACTTGTGTTCTTATAAATTGGTCGGCTCTACGACAACATCGCCCCATATGAACGAGCTTAAAGGAAGGCAGGGATTAAAACAGGAAAGGTTAATTCATTTCTACAGAGCAAGCTTACATATGGCTTTCCCTTTCGAGAAACCCCAAGCACTTAGCACAAACCTAAGGGATTACCTTACAAGCTCAGGAGGAACACGGGGACCTCCCTTATTCTGTAATTTACAAAGGTGGAGTGATACAATGCTAGTGGGTGATTACTATTATTCGTGGATGGGTCTTAGAGTGCTTCTGAGATCATGTCTTCATGTGTATGTGTGAGTGGAGAGTTGGTGGAGTGGAGAGTGGAGTGTGGTGTCTTCGGTGTCTGGTGGTTCGCTCTGATGCTGAATGTCGATGATGGATGAATGTGCCTGGCTTCTCGTTTTATAGCACGAAGGGAGTGTCCTTCATGCTTATCGTCTGAAGTTCCTTTGAGGCGAAGTCATCGTCTGAGGAGCCTTCGTGCTTAAGGAAGCATCTCGCATCTTCAATTATCATCCTTTACTGTTGCCTGGACAGCTGGACGAAGAATAATTGTCCTGGCTACAGTAGAATGACCCTTGAATACATGCTAATTTCTTACAAGCTTCTTTGATAGCTATTCCAAGGTCTGATTGGAGTATTTCTTCAAGTGTTCCATATATCATGGACTAATCTATGATCAATAATAGTTTGTAGGGTGATATCATCTCCAATATATCTTTGTATACTTCTAAAATATTTTAAATTTATATCAGCCCTCAATATTAAGAATCTTTGATGAGGCTTAACAATTAATTTATCATCGAGCTGAAGTAAAGGAAAAGTATTTACATTCACAATTATTCCTAGATGCCTTTCTTTACCTTGGTATAATTTCATAAGGTAATTTTGTACATCATGAAAGGTTTTGTAATGCCTTTCAGCATATTTCTTCCAAATTATATCTATAATATCACGAGTAAAGTATGACAAAGTTTGTTCAGTCTTAAAACTTAATCTAGGAATGAGAAACTCTTGTGGAATATTGTTTAAATATTTGTTTCCTTTTTCCTCTAGAATTACTTCTTTTTCTGATTGCACTTCATTTTCCTCATATAGTATTTTAGCTTCTGAGTTATTTTTCATGTCACTTTGCTGTTTTACACATGACATACATGCTTGCCTTAAACATAGCCTACAAGTTGCTCTTTTTGCTGGATCTTCATAATATATGCAAAATACACATTTTATATTAGGATCACCTTTTTTATGATCCCACTTGTGTTCGCAGTTTATTTGATCCATCATTTCTATCTTTAATCCTGCTAACTCATCAATTAAGTCTAACTCTTCATCACTTGATTCTTTTTCTTCATCATATTCTATTTCATCTATCTCTATAATTGAGTATATTGATTCATCGTCCATTATATCATCATCACAAACTAAAATATTTTCATTTACACTATCTATTATTTGAACCTTTTCTTGTTCTTCTTGCTTATTGGAATACCTTTTCTTGTCTTTGTTAGGACATGTTTTGCTTAAGTGATCTGGCGAGTTGCAAATAAAGCATCTACATGTACTATCATAATTTTTTCTAGGATTATATCTTCTTACATTCCTCTTATGGAGGAATGGAGCTCTATTGTCTGATCTTCTTAGAAAGTAACATCTCTTAGTCCTTACATTTCCTTTCTTATAATTCTTAGGATATTTCTTGTTTCTAGATCTCTCTTCTCCATATGTTAAGGGTGTTTGGACTATTTTATTGCAAAAATTATAATCTGATTGTTTCATTGATCTATGGGCTTGTATGTTGGTGCATATTTTTCTTAACTGTTTGAAAATGAATGTTATAGCCTGAGAGATATTATATTCTTTACCAATGGTTTCTTTTTTATATTCTTCAAATATCATAGAACCTAAAGGATCTGGTAATTTATTGAAATATCTTTCAACTATACCTTGATTATAGCCTTGCTTGGCAGTCGTAGCATTATACAAATAGTGTTGAGAGAATTCTTTTATTCCTTTCCAATTTGTTAGTGACAATTTTTCTATTTCTTTTAATCTTTCATTCTGTAAAACAGTAAATCCTAATTCAGGATCTTCACCTATTACAATGCTTGATATAATATTTGCAAAATTATATGGGTTACTACGAGCCATTTTTAATTGGGCATAATGATTAGGGAAAGCTTCTACCCATTGTTCCCATAAAACTTTGACTGATTCTCCTAAAAATGATTCTAAATATGTAATCATATCATCTACTCTATTTCCAATATTGTGCTGATTTTGTATATACTTTTGGACTATCAATCTTTTCCATATGCTAATTATATTTGACCAATCTATAGGATCATGTGCTGCTAGATTTAATATAGCACCATCACTTCTATAATTTTGAAATTGCACTTCTTTTCAAATTCTCTTCTTTTTGAACCCATATGCTTATATTGTCCAGGTATATATCTATATGCATGTTCTTCTTTTTCCGGTGGCCAAGTCCCTGGTTTTCTAGTTGGTCTCTCACTTTCTCCTTCTATCTTTATTTCAGGACCTCGTCTTCTTTTTTATGTACTTGGATCTATTTCCATTGCTTCTATAGCATTATTTTTATGCAACTCTTTATTTTCTAAGGGGTTTATGAGAGTTACTGAGTTATTACTGCATATCTCAATTGTATCTTCATCCTCTTCTTCATACCTTTCTAGTAAGAGCTTATTATTAATTTCCCATTGCTCTTTTTTTGCTTATATCATTATCTTTTATGACTTTTATCTTATCCTTGCTATATTCTAATTTCTTTTGGGCTTCCCTTATCCTGTTATCTATTTGTTTTGACATAAATTTATTTTTCTTTATTGGAATGCTAAATTTCTTAGCATTTAACTCTCTATCTTTTTTGATATTATTAAGTCCACATATTTCTCATCTAAAGTAGAGTTCCTTTTCTCTTATAGCAGCCCATTGACATATCATAGAGGTTTTGTATTCATCATGAATTTTGCTAAACTTTTGCTCATAATGTTTTATTTCATTATCTATATCTAACTTTTTCCATAAATTCACATATGCTATGCCTTCTATTTTCTTCTAATTTTTCCTCTGAACTGAATGCTTCTAAATCATCTAAACTTTGTTCTTTATAATCTACAAACCTAATACTAGTCATCCCTCTTTTATCTTCATAGCTTATGTAGTCTTTAGGTTGTTTTAAAAATTTTGGCTCTATTAACGAGCTTATATTCCATTTTTCTCCTGCTCTTTCTTCAGAACTTATTTTCAGAGGACTCATAAATTTTATTCGTTTAGATTGCATACTTTCTACAACATTGTTCACATTTACCTTATATCTGGTTCCACTTCTATTGGTTAACCTTCCTATAAATTCGATGCTTACTACTAGATTCGTTCCTTGAAATTCTTCATATCCTTTAGTCTGAAATCCAAATGCCATCTTATCTATAAATTCTTTCACTAGCATTATTAAATCTGGAGCTATATATGTTATTAACATATTTTCATTCATATCACCTTCTAAAAATCCTAATGCTGCTTTATTTATTGAGTCCCATCTTTTATCTAATAAAGTTATTAGAACCTTAGTTCCTAATTTTTTCCTTGTCATTCCTTTAATTTCAATGATATACATTCCCTGATGTATATATTTATACCCTAAATATTTTAAAGCATTCTCAAATTGTTTACTAACAATTCTTAACAGAACTGGTTCTGTTAATACACTTAATTCTACTTCTCTAGGTATTCTATATAATCCATTTTTATTTTCAAACCCACCCATTTGATATATTTGTTGAGGCCTTATTTTTCTTAAAGTATCTTTCTGATATCTATCAAGATCTCTTTCCACGTCTATCATTTCTTCTAAGGTTTCAATATCATCACATCCTCCTTTTAGTTTATCTTTAAAACCTAGAGGTCTTATATCTCTATTTACTAGCTGGAGTGACTTGTCTCTTCTAGAGAAGCTCTCAGATACTTTCATCTTTCTGAATTTAAAGATCTAGTGGACTCAACTATTCCTGCTGATGATAACACAATTTCTTTGTTATGCTCAACAATATTAATATTATCAGTCTTCTTATATAGATAAGTTATATCTTTTTTAATATAATCACTATTCTGGCTAATTCTTCCTAGAGAAACTTTACTTTCTTCTAACCTTTGTAAAACTAATTCTAATTTATTATTGATAGCTAAATATTGATCTTCAATGTGCTTATATTCTTTTTGCAGTATGTCAAATTTTAGTTCTAGATCGTCTTGTCTCTTTCCCCAAGATATGTAAAAGTTATGAATCAAATCAACTATTAAATTTATCTGTCCGTGAGAGGTATGCCAAGTATGTTCTTCAGAGCTGTTTAGTCTGCACCTTATGTTTATATTCTCTATAGTATTGACTGTCTTTCCTGTATTAACTTCTAAATTTAAATAATGTAACTTTTCAATCTTCAACAGATTATAGTAAATCCCTTAAATTCATAATTTAATAACCAGGCTCTGATACCACTGCGTAGGGGACTCCGCTAGACCGCTGGAACAAACTCGAACTCAAAATTCAAATTTAAAATTCACGAGTTACTATTCACAGCACTATTCAAATTCAGCGTCCACTATTCAAATTCGTGGTACTATTCAAAATACTCGCTACTATTTAAATTCGGAATATGAACAGTGCACGAGCACTCACCCGGGAGTGGCTCAGGCACTAGCCTTCTTCACTATTCGAGCACTATGCACGTAACTATTTGGAGCACTTCGTATTTCTTTATGGATGCAGGATGCGTGCGATTAGTGAGTATGAGTGCGATTATTGAATTTGCGTGCGATTAGTGAGTATGCTGATTAATATTTCTCAGGATCTTTTGCAGGCTGGCGAGACCAATATTTCAGCCGGTCATGCGACTATGCTTGTGACAGTCCTACTCGGTACTCACCGTATGCATCACTAGCTTGCTTTAAAACCAGGCTAACCCGGTCTACTCCCTCGCTATCCCCAGCCACGAACACACAGGACTCAGGCTCTATCGTCTCCCCAGGCAGTTCCACCCGAAGGGAACACTTCTCTGCGCACACAGGGTTCTCTACAAATGCCGCTACCAGGGCTAACACGAGAACAACACACGCAGAGGCTTCTCCTCTAGGGTCCCTAGTATAGAGACATCGCCCCATATGAACAAGCTTAAAGGAAGGCAGGGATTAAAACAGGAAAGGTTAATTCATTTCCACAGAGCAAGCTTACATACGGCTTTCCCTTTCGGGAAACCCCAAGCACTTAGCACAAACCTGAGGGATTACCTTACAAGCTCAGGAGGAACACGGGGACCTCCCTTATTCTGTAATTTACGAAGGTGGAGTGATACAATGCTAGTGGGTGATTACTATTATTCGTGGATGGGTCTCAGAGTGCTTCTGAGATCATGTCTTCATGTGTATGTGTGAGTGGAGAGTTGGTGGAGTGGAGTGGAGTGTGGTGTCTTCGGTGTCTGGTGGTTCGCTTCGATACTGAATGCCGATGATGGATGAATGCGCCTGGCTTCTCGCTTTATAGCACGAAGGGAGTGTCCTTCATGCTTATCGTCTGAAGTTCCTTCGAGGCGAAGTCATCGTCTGAGGAGCCTTCATGCTTAAGGAAGCATCTTGCGTCTTCAATTATCATCCTTTACTATTGCCTGGACAGCTGGATGGAGAATAATTGTCCTGGCTATAGTAGAGTGACTGCATATTCATTTTGCGCTGTCCTTCGTCGCGCACGGTCTTATCCTTCTGGATATTCTTTGGTATGATCTTCCACGCCCGAATGATTGATGTTGCAAACATCAAATCAAAGATCATGGAATGTAATATGTATTGTAATATATATATATAGGTGATGTGCATTTATGTTACAGGATTTATATTGAAACTACGTGCATAGATAAACATACCTATGAGTCCTAAGTAGCTGCTATGCTTAGGCTATCGGTAGCGTGAGTAACCTACTGTTACTCACAATAGGTGATTATTATTATTACTCTCATGATAAAATAGTGAAAGGAAATGGAGACCGGATACAGATATGGTACGGGTATTGGTGGGTGTAATAGGTTGTGTCCCGTGGCCAATGGGGTATAGCTTGGTTATACTATTTTCCCTAGCCATGTCGGTTAAGGACCATCCATTGCTATGGATTCTAGTCAGGTCATAGACTTATTATCCTGAGCACATACTTGCTTATGGGAGCGAAAAGGCTCGTTTCTCTCTTATTGTGGGTTTCAACTCTTTCTAGACCGACTGATTGGAGGCAGGGATGGTGGAGGTCTAAGCACCACACTGAGTTCAGGACTCAGGAGTGGGGGCTTAGAGTCCAAGTTTGGACGGAGACCTGGACCCCTTGATAGGAAAGTGGTGGGTTGGTCTTGCTTGTGCCTAGGGTACAAGCGGGGCATGTGTTTCGGGATACCTAGCTGGGATACATTGGTTCATGAATCACCGTGTGATATGGTACGACTTGTCTATGATCTAACACCGTATTAAGAACTGAAAGATAAAAGGGGATGAATGGATCTGATTGCTCAACTTTTGCTTGAAAGTAGAACAGGTGCTTACATAGAATGGTTAGCTAATGAACTAATTATGACTGCTAATAAAATATATACATAAGGATTCACTACTGAAAGGTTCTAATATGGCTAGTGGGGGGTGAATAGCCTATTTAAAAATCTACAAACCAACTAGAGCAATTTGATTAGTATGACAAATAGCGAAATGCAAACTTGCTCTAGCTCTAAAGGGTTGCAAGCCATCTATCCAACAATTCTAGTTACTATGATCACTAGACACACAATTTGCTAAGTCACTACTCACTAAGAGCTCCCACACTTGCTACACTAAAGAGCTCCACTAGATGAACTTAAACTACAAAGCAAGCTCTCAAATCTAGCTACACTAAAGAGCTTGCTACAACTAGTTTGTGGGAATGTAAATGAGTGAGGTGATTATACCGCCACGTGTAGAGGAGTGAACCAATCACAAGATGAATACTAACTCAATCATTGAGAGAATACCAAAGGGCAAGAGACAACAAATTTTCTCCCAAGGTTCACGTGCTTGCCAACACGCTACGTCCCCATTGTGTCGACCAACACTTGGTGGTTTGGTGGCTAAGAGGTGTTGCACGAACCTCGTCCACACAATTGGACACCGCAAGAATCTACCCACAAGTGAGGTAACTCAATGACATGAGCAATCCACTAGGGTTAACTTTTGGCGCTCCGCTGGGAAAGACATAAGTCCCCTCACAATCACCGGAGATGGCCACGAATAATCACCAACTCATGCCAATCCTTCTTCGCTGCACCAAACCGTCTAGGTGGTGGCAACCACCAAGAGCAACAAGCGAATCCCACAGCGAAACATGAACACCAAGTGCCTCTAGATGGAATCACTCAAGCAATACACTTGGATTCTCTCCCAATCTCACAAAGATGATAAATCAATGATGGAGATGAGTGGGAGGGCTTTGGCTAAACTCACAAGTTTGCTATGTCAATGCAAATGGCCAAGAGAGTGAGCTTGAGCCGGCCATGGGGCTTAAATAGAAGCCTCCATGAAATAGAGCCGTTGGCTCTCTATTCTCTAAAAAGTTGGGGCGATCGGACGCGCTAGTCAGATCGATCGGATGTAGGACCCCAGCGTCCGGTCGCACGATGCATGCCATGTGTCCCCTGCTTCAAACGCTGATCGCCCAATTTCAACGGTCATTAGTACATTTAAGTTGTGACTAGACATCGCTGCTCAAAGTGACCGGACGCAGGACCCTCAGCGTCCGGTCGTTTCCAGAAAGGTTCCACTCACTATCGGACGCGTCCGGTCATGCCCGACCGGACTCACCCAGCGTCCGGTCACTCACCGTCTCCTCTGTGCACCGCCATATCAGCACGACCGGACGCTGAACAGTGTTCAGCTAGAGTCTGGTCGCCTGTGTCTGGTCAAGAGACCGAGGGCGGCCTTCACTGCACCACTGACCGGACGTAGGACCCCAGTGTCCGGTCACCATGTGACCAGCGTCCAGTGCTAACACTCCATCGATGAAGTTTCGAACCTTGCTCCCAAGTGCTAAACACAATGTGTATCACCTTTGTGCATGTGTGTTAGCATATTTTCATAAATGTTTTCAAGGGTGTTAGCACTCCACTAGATCCTAAATGCATATGTAATGAGTTAGAGCATCTAGTGGCACTTTGATAACCGCATTTTGATACGAGTTTCACCCCTCTTAATAGTATGGCTATCGATCCTAAATGTGATCACACTCTCTAAGTGTCTCGATCACTAAACCAAAAAGCTCTTATCAATTTCACCTTTTCCTTAAGCCTTTTGGTTTTCTTTCTCCTTTTGCAAGTCCAAGTATTTGATCATCACCATGCTATCACCATCATCATGTCATGATCTTCACATGCTAAATCACTTGGGGTAGTGCTACCTATCTCATAATTACTTTGATAAACTAGGTTAGCACTTAGGGTTTCATCAATTCATCAAAACCAAACTAGAGCTTTCAACTACTAGTAATGCTTTTCGCAAAAAGGAAACCCAGCAAATCATAAAGCTTATCATATCCTTTGGAGTCAGGAAGTTATTTCCACTAGTCGGGTAAGTCTTGCGAGTACATTGTGTACTCAGGGTTTATTTACCCTTGTTGCAGGTGCAGTTTGAGGAATGTCTGTTGTGTAGAGGATTCTTCTGGTGGGCACAGATGGATCCTTGTGTCTTATCGTTAGATGTTTATTTCAATTCCCCTGTTTAAATTCCGCAATCTAAATTTGGTATTGTAATAATGTATTTCCGAGAACTCTTGTTGTATGAAATGGACTAGGTATTGTAAACTCATTCTCATTATTGGATCCCGGATGAAAAACGTGGATCGTTCGAGTTCTCCCTTGGGGTGTGCTCGATGAAACCGTCCGATGTAGCTTACTTTCGGGGTGCTTAGCATCTAGTGGAAGACGAGCGCCTCTAGAAGCGTGCTATTTCAGGCAGTTCTACAACAATCCATGTCCATGGTGAGGACTAGGAGTAGCCGACTAGGAGGTTTCTTCTCTGTTTGGCTCGATGGGCCATATTTTTCTGCTATGATTAGGTTTATTAGGTCATGTCCATGTAGCAATGGTGGCTGCGCTTACAGTTTCCTTTTTTTATCTTTTTGTTGTTCAGTTATTCAGTTGGCAATTGTATCAGTTTTAGTCATGTTGAGGCTATACGTTCAGGTTCAGCCATATTTAATTTCATTTTTTAGGTGGCAACAGGTATCTTTGAGAACATGGTTGTTTTTTATTATGTCATGGAGGTCCTTGGGTTGAATATTGGTGAGCAGTCTCGTCTGATAGCAGTTTGATTGAGTAGTCCCACCTTTGATCCTGTGTCCATCGTTGCTTGTGCTTTGAAATATATTGAGCGCAAGCCGATAACGATGCGAATGATGGTGAATGACAGCAAATTCTGCGTTGATGATCATGATGGTATTGTTTTTGTTCTAGCTCATTTGGATCGTCTTCCCTTTCAACTTCGCAAGTGGAGGATATTAGTTGGTGATATTGTTGTTAGTGTATATCCAGTTAAAAGTATTGTGCAAAGGACTGGCTCTTCCAGAGCTTTTATGGATATTCCAATAAGGATCAAGGTACCTTTTTTCTCTTAATTTTCAAAGAGTTTTTTATTTTTGTATATGTTTGATTGTTTTTTTGTTTAATCATTTTTTGTTTATGCTTTTTTTTTAAAAATTCCTAGGTTGTTTCTCAAAACAATTCAATTGCTCCTGAAGTTGCAGTACCATTTACTTTAGAAGTTGAAGTAGTGTTGCTAAAGGGTTGACCAGTGATAATATGTTGAAATTAGTTGCTCGTGTGTTGAAGCAGAATCGTGGTGGTCATTATCGTTCTATGTGTAAGTTTGCCTACTATTCGAATAATGGCACTGTGTATGTCAAGGTGACTGGAGAAGAGGATGCAAATCTGATGGCTGGGAGATAATTTAAGGTTGCAGGCCAAAGGATGTCGTTCTATCGCGTTTTGAGTATCAGTGTTCGTCCAGTAGAAGAAGATTCTTACCAGAGTGCTAGATGCCATCGGATTTTCCCTTTTAACTTTTCTTGAGTAGTATGGCTTCTTCTTTTTGAAGAAATGCTTTGAAGTCTGTGGGTTTATTTGTGGAATTCTCTAGTTATGTTTGTATTAATTAAACAAGTTTTATATCTGTAATTATGTTTGTAATAAATATTAGTTCTATATGTTTTTAATGGTTTTTGCCCATGCCGTCAGTGATTGATATGGAGTCAGTTGAATTATTTTCCTTTTTTTGTTAGTGTATTTAAATTTTTTCTTTTTTGCCGTATTTTTTTACACTAAGCTGTGCTTTTTAATTTCATTGGCAGGTTTCTTTTCAGTTTATTAGTTTGGTGTACATTATATTAAGTTTCAAATAGTTGTAAGTATTCTTCCTTGTTGAATCTTTTTTTTGTTTTCTTACATTTATATTTTCTGCTTGTTCATTTTTTGGATAATTTTTGCCGTTGAAACACCCGTTTGGCAGCAAGCCTAAAATCTTATTGTTATTTGGCTTTGGAATAACCAGTTACCGAAAGACAACAAAACAACCTTTTTTTTTTTTTTGTTGTTGTTTCTTCACTTTGAAACAACCGGTTATTGAATGACAACAAAACAACCGTTCGTTCAGTAGACAAACTCATACAATATGTGCATAAGAACACGCCTTGAACAAAAATATTGGGTCCCAAATGATGGATCCGATGTTCCGATCTGATCCAATCCTATGGCCCGGCGATGGGGAATTGGGCAATCAGCTACCTCCTCTTGGGCAGATCAAAGGCTTTCTTCAAGAATCTGTTCGCTGCCTCATCGTCTCGGTAGCACAGCACGCGGAGGACGGTGTTGGCGTCGGACCGGCTCCAGCGTCTCGTCGTGGGCGTCACCGGCATCATCGGCAGCTGCGGCAACTCGTCAGCCGCCGCTGCCATCGGAGTGGAAGAAGCGTAGTGGCCGAGGAACTCATGGATGAGCTTCTCCGTGGGAACAGCCATGAGCGCCAGCACCCCTTCCGCCCGCGCCGTCTCCCTCTCGACGGTCTCCTCCGCCACCCCGAAGCCGCAGAAGAGGCGTTTCAAGCTCGCGAAGTCCTCCGCCACCGCCGTGTGGTCCGCGCGGGCGAAGGCCCGCCCACTGCCGCCGCCGAGGACGACCGTCAGGAAGGCCTCCACGGAGGCCCTCATCACCTCGAGCACGGCCGGCGGCTGCGCCTGCTCGGTGAGCACGCCGGAGAGGAACGCGAGGTTCTGCTTCATGACGCGGAGCGCGGGCCGGGCGCGCACGGCGGTGACGCCCCCCTGGTACAGCGCCTGGTGGAGGAACTGAGCGGAGTCGAGGAAGACGAGGCGGTACGCGGAGAGCTCGGACACGTGGTGGACGGCGGCGTCGAGGGCGGGGCGGGCGTGGTCGAAGGTCGAGCTCCGCGCGCGGCGGCGCCGCTGCCGATGTGGCGCGAGCGCGGAGGAGAGGGACCTGTCGATGCTCTGCAGGACGGCGAGGAGGTAGTGAAGCGTGTTGAGACGCACGTAGAGCCGCTGCGTGCCGCGGCTGGTGGCGGGGCGCACCGCGTGCGCCGCCGCGTGGTCTCGGTCGTCTCCTCGTCTCGACCGGCTCGACTCCAGCCTGGGCTTCTTGCTGCTCGTGACGATGTCGGCCCTGCCGCAGTCGAGCGCCTCCAGGTCGCCCACCTGGCACGGCGGCGCAGCCATCCTCCAGAGCTGCACGAGCTTCGAGTCCTGGTTGCACCGCGTCAATGGCGGCAGAGGTGGAACGTAGCTCTCCTTGGACGACCCTGCTTGGGTTGTCAGTCGTTGTCACTTGTGAGTGTGCCATGGGCCATGGCTGCATGCGTGCATATGCTGTAACAAACTATCGTGCATGTGCATGCAAGTAGTTACCGCACCGCACGAGCTGGCAAGGAGCAGAGCGTACTGGTGGACGAGGTGATCGACGCCGTCAACCAGGCGCTGCAGCAGCTCCTCTTTGCACGCCGGCGCCACCTGGATCTCCAGCAGCTCATCCATGGTGACCTTGGCCAGCTTCATCAGGTCTACCGCAGACTGCGCGTACGGCTCGGCCTTGGACCTCGGGTTCCAGGTCTCTGCCTCCTGGGCCCTCCTCACGCACTCGTCCCCTACCTTTAACCGCTCATCCATCCAGCCCTTGACCAGGCCGAAGATGATGGAGTCCACGTCGTAGGAGGCCATCGGCGGCGGCAGCTGGTCTGCCGCCGGCGGGTCGTCCTCACCGGCCATCTGTAGCAACCACTTGTCCAGCTTAGAGGCCGTGTGCAGCACGCGCACAGACTCGCTGCTCAGGCCGCACGCCGCC
Source organism: Miscanthus lutarioriparius (assembly GCA_904845875.1). NCBI lineage: Eukaryota > Viridiplantae > Streptophyta > Magnoliopsida > Poales > Poaceae > Miscanthus > Miscanthus lutarioriparius. The sequence goes on along the minus strand of CAJGYO010000016.1, from coordinate 71,682,353 downwards.
GCCATCGTCGACACGTACCGCTTCAGCAGCGCGCCGAAGCTGCAGTGGAGCGTGGCGGCGGCCACCGCCGTTGGGCACGGGTGCCACCGCCGGAGCACGCGGCTGTACACCTCTTTCTCCACCCTTGCCAGATCCTTGGTCTGCGACGCCACGTACATCAGGGCCTCGCACGGGTCCTCGTCCACCTCCACGATCATGCTGTCCATCTTCCCGGCCGTGCCGGTCTCGTGCAGCTGCCATGCCGCCGCCACATGCTTGTTACATGCATGACACATGGAGGTAGCAGATGGATACGTACATGGGTAGTCTGGAGCAACGTACGTACCCTGGTGAATGCACGCCTTATCGACGACTTGATATACCGCTCCACTTGCTCCCCAGCTGAAAACGATGAAGACGACGACCCAGTACTTGACGAGAGATCGCCACTGGCAGCCGCCACCGCCGCTGCGAAAGACGAGGGCACATCCTGGCTGAGCATCGTTGCCGCCAAGACAGCAAGTGAAACGACATTCTCCATCGCGACCAAGGAGCCTCCTCCTTGGTGGTCACCAAACGCCTCGTGGTAATCCAGCAGCTTGTGTTCCGCCCACGAACGCATGGACGCCAGTGTCGCCGACAAGATCCTGAGGTGCGCCGCCTCCAGCGCGCCGGCCTCGGCTTGCCTCTGGACGTCGCCGCGGACCTGCTCGAGCATCGCCAGGGCCGCGGACAGCAGGTCCGGCTCCATCTCCCCAGTCATCACGTACTTCTCCAAGAACAGCCACGTGAAGCAGACGTTGTGGATGGTGTCGTTGAGCCCGAGGATGTTCCACGTCTTCCTGATGAGCTCCATGAGCTCATCAACCTCGTCCAGCACCACCGTCTCGTCCCTGGCGTCGAACACGGCGCGGAGGAGGGTCAGGTACAGGTGCACGTTGAGCGGGTAGCCGTCGGCCCAGCGGCAGGCGTCGACGGACCGCCAGCACAGCGCCGTCACGGCGGCGGACAGGGCGCGCACGTCGAGGCCGCCGGGCCGCGTGTGCAGCTCCGCGGACCGGACAATCTCGCGGAGACCGGACGCCGAGGCGTTGCCGCTGTCTAGCGGTACGGAGGGGTGGGAGACGAGGCCCGCCTCGAGGACCCTGAGCTGCCGGAGCTGCCACGCGCGGTGCTCGCCGGCGTCGGAGAAGTCGGCGGGTTTGAGGTGGCGGAGGAGCTCCAGGGGGAGCACGAGGGAGTCCACCTTCCTGGACATCTGTGGGCCGACGAGGGAGCGCACGAGGGTCTTCCGGACTCGGCTGTCGGTGTGCTCGCTGACCCCCATCTGCCGCCGCATGATCTCCGCCGACGTCAACGGGCGCCCGCCCGCCCCCACCGTGGGCCTCGTGTTCCTCGCGCGCAGGCCGAGCGCGCGCTTCAGGCGGCTCGTGACCGCCATGTTCTTTGCCGCTCCACCGGCGGCGGTAGGAGACGACGACGCCTCCGGTGGTGGTGCTCTCGTTGGGGTCGCCCCCCCTCCTCCCCTGCCGCCTCTGGCGGCGGCGGATGGGCGCGTGCCGCCGGCGGGAGTGGAGCGGCATGCGCAGAAGAAGATCTCGTAGGCGGATTCCCGGAGCTCGTCCTGGGTGAGGGCCACGTCGAGGCGCGCGAAAGGCCACCGGAGCTCGGGAGGGAACGGACTGGGAATGGCGCCAGCAGCCGCCTCTGGCAACGAGGACGCCGAGAGGCGGCGCCGGCGGGCCATGGTGGGTGGGCGCCGATGGATGGATGGATCGGTCGGTGAGGTAGCTAGCTCGCCGTCGTTGGAGGGTAGAGAAGGAAGGCGCCGCGCCGCCGTACGGTATGTACGGCCGGCCGAACGCCAACCCTGCAGCTAGCTAGCCTCTCGCAAGAGGAGGCATGCTAGGCTATATACGTGTGCCAGTGAATGCGTTGCCTAAAAACAGAAAATAGGAAATGCTCGCAATCGAATCAGGATCACTGTAGCTGCGAATTGGCTATACATAGATCGTCATGGCGCTGTCTACCTGGTATATTACGTGTTTTAGAGGCTATACATAAATCAGTTCACAAAAGCTATCCTTTGCCGTGTGATTCGTGTCCCTGTCACATGATTTTTTTTTACTTTGGATCTGCGCCTGCTTTGATCTGCGCCGTCTGTCTCCTGCCACCTCGCCCGTCCATCTCCTACCTCCTTGCTTCTCTCTGACTTTTGGGTCCCACATGTCACCTCTTTTTTTTTTGGGAAACGCGCCTCTTTTGATCTGTTCATTTTTCCTTTCATCCATTTTATTTCGTCTCTCACGTGTCACCGAGGCGGAGACGGAGCCGGAGGCGGAGGGGCTCTCCGATTTGCCATGGTCGGTGAGTTATCCTTCTATTTTTTGATCAGATATTGTAGATCCCGTTTTTGTAGACCTGATTGTGGTTTGATTTTCGCCGTTTTGGTTCTGTTTTCGTTTTTCTGGTGTGCGTAGGCGGAAGCGAAGGAAGGAAGGAAGGTGTTGCTCACCAGGGCACGCGTGGCCCCGAGGAGCAGAAGCGGCGGCGTGGTGGGATGATCTCACAGTTCTACGTTCTGTCGCAGCGCAGCGAGCACATCGTCTTCTGCGACTGTAAGATCAAGATCCCATCCTGTCCCCTGCCGCTCGATCTAGGTGTTGCGATCCTGAGCTGATTCTGTTGGAAACTTTGTGCGGCCTTTTGTGGGGTGGTGCAAATCACGGCGAGGTGCCCAAGGGCAGCGCACAGATCTTCTTCCGGTAGGTGAAGTTCTGGAACGACGACGAGACAGAGGAGGCGTCCCCAGTCTTCGTATGTATCTGTGACTTACTCCCGCTCACTTATTGAGACTGCTAGTTTTGACCAACATTGGTAGACAACTTAGCAGTAACTGTGATTCTTGCCTCGTGTTAGCTGAATGTTGTACTTGCAAGCTTGTGGTTTAATCACAACTAGCACTTTGATTGTGTGAAATGTGTGCATTTATAAACTGATAACCAGTACCTTAGAAAATAGGATGGACATGTAGCATTACTTGAGTTTTTTATTTGTCAAATTTCCTTTCATGTTAAAAAATTGGGAGTCACCTGTGGTTTCTGTGGCTGTTTCATTTACGCATCATCTTCTTTGCCATGTCATTTTGGGCTAGTGAGAGGCGATTCTATCAGGCTGCAAGGTTCGCTCATTTTGTTTGTTTCGATTCCTTGTATTTTTTGTTGTTAGGGTTCGCTCATGTGCTTTGCCTTGTTGTAGAGAAAATATGACAATGACATCAGCTCTTGCTATTATTCTGAAACATTGGTATATGTTTGTTGTGCTGCAGGTTTCTCTCGGTGCACTTTCCCTTCAGTGCCACCAGGTACACTACATTGCCTACATGGCATTTTTATTATCTATTTGTGTTTTTTTGATCTTGTTTTGTTTTGGCAAATTAACTATTATATGGACTATGAATTAAATTTTTATTTACACTAGAGTTCATCTATACCTACAGTGTTTAATCTAGTGTAAGTGCTAGGTATTATTGGTGTAATTGCTAGGTCAACTATACTAAGTGAAAAAAGTTTATTAGGCACATGTATTTGTCATAATTTGAATTGAGTGTACTTACTTTGATTTGTTTGTTAGATGCAATCCTCATAATTTTTTTGTTTCCGCAATCCATAGAAAAGATCTATTTTTTTGTATTTTTTTTACTTTGATATGTTTGGTTGGTTCACTGCCCTCAAAAAGTTTTTGGTTTTTGCATTCCATAGAATTTTTTTTATATTTACTTTTTTGGTTCGTGCAATGCCCTGAGAATCCTGTATTTGATTTGTTTGTTTGATCAATGCTATATATTAGAGGTAATTGGTTTTTGCAATTCATAGAAATTGTTTGGGTTTTTGTCTTTTGTTTATTTATTTGTTTTCCTTTCTTTGAATATTTGTATATTATTTTCATATTTAGCTATGTTGGATAATCACCCCTCTTTACCTAATTTCTGGAGATCTCCTTGCTCTTTATGTCAATTCTGGCATAGCTTTATCATCTTCAGTTTGAACTGTCATGGTAGCTTATGTTCTCTATCTAATTTATGTACCACCTTGCAATTAGGCATTGACTATCGTGACTCATGTACTCAAAGTTGGTGGAAAATTTGTCGCGAAGATATTTCGAGGTAAAGATACAAGTCTCTTGTACTGCCAGGTAACGTTCACTTTGGTTGGCAAGTAGATCTTTGTATCATCAGATTTCATGAGGTTGTGCTGTTGTACAGTTCTCCATCATTAGTATGAAAGCTTCGTTAGTTGTGGTTGATGAGTATGTTATCCAGATTATTCTTTCCACATTGTGCTCCTTAACTTTTGTAAATGTTTGGACGAGATGCTGATGGGCACTTTATTCCTGTCTATGGCTTTATGCAGCTAAAATTGTTCTTCTCACAAGTTACATTTGCAAAGCCAAAAAGTAGCCGGAACTCAAGCATTGGTAAGTCTTATAGCTTGCAAAAGAAGTTCCATACTCGTGCTCCTTTATATGCTTTCTCAACCTTCAGTGGTTCGCATAACTTAAGTTCAGAATTATGAAATTGTTGTTAGTTGTTGAACATGTTTGGGACATCATTGTCAGGCGGCCTATCCCCTATAGAGTAACAAGGATGCATATTCATTCAGTTGGAAAATGTGTATGTGGTCTTATACATTTGTTTGTCCTTTTTCATTTGTCAAACATAGGCGTTTGCTGTTTGCGAGAACTATTCACCTCCAGAAGGGTTCAAGGAGGGAAGATCTATACCACCTCCTAGATAAAGTGGGGACTCCTTCAGGAGGTGATGATCTAGGTAAGGGCCACAAATGCCTGTACAACACTCCTTCATATTTTTGTTTGTACTTTTAGGTAATGTAGTCTTACTTTTGTATGCGAATTTCTATATTGTTGTTAATACTAATTTTCAGTCATTCTGGTTTAATAGTGTTTTCTCTATTGTTGTTAATACTGATTTTTAGTCATTCTGGTTTAATAGTGTTTGTCTCTGTATATTTTTCAGTTATACTGCTTGATTTAGATTTTGCTTTTTCTGTATTTTTTGTTTGTTGAACATATATTTTCTACATCTAGTACTTGTTAGTACCGTTAGTCCTTGTCTTGTGTCATTCAGGTTTATTTGATTTTCCAGTTTTGATTTTTGTATTATCATGTTAATATGGATTAATTTTTTAGTTACACTAGAGTTCATCTACACTTACAGTTGTTAATGATGTGTAATTCCTAGGTATTATTGATGTAACTAGTATTAGGTGCAAAAAGTTTATTACGCCTTTCTTTGAATGTAACTCTTTTTGTATTATCATTGTTTCTGTTCTTTTGGTATGCCGAGGCCGATCTAGATGCAGAGGAGACAGAGATGGAGTCATTTCCGGTGCTGATTTTTTTTTGTTCGTGAGTATTTCATTCAGTTTTTTATTAGAAGTTGTACATCCGGCTAGTATTTGTTCTGATTCTATTTTTTTTGTTGTCGTTTTCTTCTTCTTCTTTTGATCTTGTGTTCTAGAGATGTTCAAGGCGGAGGCTAAGATGGAGGTTTCATTTGTGTGATTTGTTCCCTCAAATTGCTTGAGTGATCAGAGAGGTTTCATTTGGCATGTGGTAGTTGGTCCTGCGGATTTAGTTGATCATCAGAAATGTTGTAAAAGGTGTTCTAGGTAACTTAGTTTGGTGGCCTAGTTAGTTGATTTTTACAATAATTGATAAAATGAATCCAGTTACAGTGCTATATTATTAGATTTACAGTCATTTTTCATTGTAAGTTATTGTACTAAGTGGTGTAATTTGATGGTAATGCCTTATTGTCTTCTTGTTTTTTTATTCGTCCTTAAATTTTGTTTTTTGTTATGGTATGTTTGTCTGCATCAATGCTATAGTAATTTTTTTTATTTTGCAATTCATAGAAAATTTTTGCTTTTTGAATTTTTTTTAGTTTTGATCTGTTTGGTTCACCAAAGAAAGGTTTTTTGATTTTGCAATGCATAGAAATTTTTTGCTTTTTGATTTTTTAATTTGTATATTTTGATTTGTTTGGTTGTGTTCTTTGGATTTTTTTAGGTGTAGCATGAGGTGGATTCTTTGGTTATATTTGAATCCCAGGTACTTCTAACTATTGGCTTCCTTGTTCTAGTTTACTTAGGTTTTAGTATCTTGTTACAATGGCTTAATTTTGTAGCTACAGTAGAGTTCAATTGCTGTCTGTTTTTAGATGGAATGCATAATTCGTGTGATTTGATCTCCTGTTTCACTCAATTTTTGTTTTTGTTTAGATTTGTGTGATTTGTCCTATTTGGTTTACTCGTGTGATCATAGGCTCTCAATCACACAAATTTTGGTTTTTGTTTCATTTGTGTGATTTGTCCCCTCAAATTGCTTGAGTGATCAGATTGGGTCAAATAAGCTGAGTTACAAATAGACAGATCCCAATCAGTTTTTGGGGCACGGAGAAAACACCTGACCAGCACACAGGAAAAATCATGTGTTTCATGGGGAATTGAGAAACCGATTATGAAGCATTGGATCTGAGGGCCTCTTTGGCATCCCTCTAAGCTGCAGCTTCACGCTCAGCTTCCGCGGAGTCCTACCAAACACTTAAAATGCAACTGGATTCTGGTGGGGAGCTGACGAGAATCACTTCTCCATTTACGCTACGAGATAGGAGCTAAAAAACCCGCTCTCCACCGCTTCCCACCGCTCCCCATTCATTTGTCACAGGAATCACTTCAGAATTGATTCTCACCTGCTTCCTACCTTGCTCGCCACCAGAATCACTCCTTCGGAGAAACAAGAAGTGAAGCTCAAGAATCAGAAATGAGAGCTCTACCAAAGTGGCTCTGAAACTAACGTCCATATGTCCTATTTTGTTCCCAACGTGTTTTACTTGACCTTCCCATTACAGACACGCGAGCCGTTCTCTAGTCAGGCCATGGCTGTGGGCCTCTCGTACAAAAAAAAACAGTGCCTTTTCTAGGATGGTTCAGCTCCTAGCACGTCGTGTGTATGGTGAAACTTTTCTACCTTAATTACAATGGATACACAAATCTTTTACGTGTTCGAGAAAAAATACCTAAAAAGAGAGTGAATATAGGTGTATCAATAAATTCTTACATGTCTCTAGAACTTCTGAAGATTTGTCCAGGAAGTTCTGAGATCAGGGGGAGCCTGAAATCGACAACAAAATCTGTTTCCAAAAAATAGCTCACCAAATTACCAAACTTTGACCTTCAAAAAAAACTTTGACATGAAAAAAAATTACCAAACTTTCTTGAGGTCTTATGAGGCTCTTGGTGCCCTTCCTTTGTCTAGCAACTTCACCAAAAGATAGATCCGGTAGCAAACCTAATTTTCAACTTGAACAAGTGTAAACCAAGCAAATCTTGCAAGCAAACACACAAGACACAAGAATTTATAGCCTATATCCTCGTTGTTGAGGTGCCACGAAGGCCTAGAATTTCTTTCACCTCTCTTCTTCTCCTAAGTGACCATAAAGGTCAAGCTCAAGTAATCCATTAAACTAACAGGGTAATATACAAACCTACCAGTGCTCACCACATGAATTGGCAGCTCCAAGCAAGGTGACGCCTAGCCAGCTATAGGCAAAGCGCCAAGAGTAACGAATTTGAACCACACCGGCTTGACGAAAAATTCGAGTGCTCAAGGATGAATCTTGTGTAATCTTGCCTTTTCTCCTTCCCTTCTCTCAATCTCTCACCAAATCTTGCTAGAAAGCCAAAGAGGATCAGGAGTCGAGAACAATGAACGCTCTAGATCTCTTTTGGCTAATAAGGTTAGGTCGTACTGAATGGACAATTAGCCATTGGGGATGAACGAGTAAGAGTTTATATGAAGAGCCGTTAGATTTGGGACTTCCAGAACTTCCGGTACCTTCGAAACTTCCGGAACTCTGAGAATTGAGAAAAGTTAGGTACACTAGCGTTTGGATCCCATAGAATTCTAGGAATCCGGATGACAAAATCCCAAAATCTTACAATCAGATCCAAACACCTCAGGATTCTAAATGATTTTATCACACAAGCATGTAATCCAAAAACATTAGAGATTATTTTTTTTATCTAGAATACGGATTTTAGAATCCGATCCAAACGTGACTTTAGTCTAACACCCATTTCCCAAGTGCTCGTGCAAAATATATGTGTGTCTCATGGTTTTTTAGTTCTTTGAGCACTCTCTCTTTCTCGAGTACCCCGTTTCCTAAATTCCATTTCAAAATATGAAACAAACAAATCCTTCGTTGAGTTGACCAAACTCAATTTCAAAATATGAAACAAACAAATGCTTCATTAAATTGAACATAGCTCAAATCATTCTCCAAGGGACTAATGGTAGCATGTGAGCACAAGCACGGGACGGTGTCAGCGCCATGTGGACATGGGCTGCGAGGACAGCTTGGCTTGGCACAAGGGATTGACGGTGGCGTGGCATTGCGCCGGAGACGCAGGCACACCTGCAGCACCGTCCGCCGGCTCTCTCTAACGTGCTTGCTCTTGGAAGCCACGCGGAGGGGAGAATTGGCTGGCTTTGCAGCCGTGTGAGTACAGTCCAACAGTAGAGAGTTATTTTGGTCCTGTGGGAGGGCCAAATTTGCATTTTGGGCTGATCGATGAAAGTTGTCTAGGCCTCTTCATATTTTTATTTACGCTCTTCTTTTTTCATTTTCCATGCAGCACAATTTCCATAAATACATTTATGCCCAAGTTTCGACTAGGCCAAACCAAATACTTATGGGCTGCTCATCAAGCAAACTGTCTACGAGTTCCGGTGGCCCAAAACAAAATCAAAGTTTGGGATTTTTTTAATCCAGGGCACCATTTTCTTAGTACCCCTGCGGTTTCAAATTACAAGTCATTTCATCTTTCTTGGAAAGTCAAATATTTTAAAGTTTGACCAAAATTATAGAGAGAGTTTGATACCAAAACTATGAAAATATAATTAATGAAGAATCTAATGATACTTCGGGCATGTTTGATACCACCAGGGGTAGAGCCAAAAATTATACCCGAGGGGGGGGGGGGGGATCGAAAAAAACAACTTGTAAGAACTTAGCGTGGCTCCAACTGATTAGGTTTTTCATGGTGATTGTCTGTGTTAATTGATCGACTTGACACGATTGCTTGCATTTTCTTATTTGTATTCTAGAATCTAAGGCCCTATTCTTTCATGTCTAATGAAGCAAGGCTCTACGGTGACTTCATAAATCTCAAGATCTACCGGTTTAGTCTTTCGAAGATGTTTGTAGGGATGATTTTATTATCTAGTTATGTTTTGTATAATTTTATTATCTACTTCCTCCGTCCCATAAAAAGTGTTGCTATGAAATCCACGTTGGCTTTAAGTTTGACTAGATTTTTAAAAAATATCAGTAACAATTATATCTCCAAATAAGTTTATTATAAAAATACATTGAACGATCTATCTAATGATACTAATTAGGTACTATGAATATTAATATTTGTTTATATATATCTGATCAAAGTTAAAACAAAATTTGACTTCTTTGAAAGTGAGAATGGCACTTTTTATTAGATGAATGGAGTAGAAGATAATAGGTATATATAACAATAATTTTACATATGCATGGTCAATCACTAACTTCCCCCTTCCCCCTTCCCCCGAGCGCCCCCAACGGCGACTCGGGGGCTCCTCGCCGGCACCTAAACCCCCTGCCTCCCATCCTCCCCTCCGGCCACCGCCACCGCCCTTCGGTGTGCGGTGGTGGAGGCCCTGAAAAACCACGCCCATCCGCAACACCCCCCACCCCCTCCCTCCCCTTCACTCATCACCACCCCCTTCCTCATTGAAAGGTACTTGTTTGGTTTTGGTAATTGAGTGACAACCTTAGGTGGACTAATATGTGTTTGAGTGAGATACACAGGTGATTAGTCCACAAGTACATGTGTGTGAGCAACATATGCCATGGAGGTGAAAATGGCTTGGATTTGTTGCAAGGCTCACACATGTGATGAAGGAGCTCATTGCATATGAGACATGACATGGAGTCATGTGATCAAGGCGGAGAAGATCAAGACAAGACTTAGCTCGATGGACCGGTTGCAAGAGTGAAGGGCAAGTTGAGTGATGACTTGGCACCGATGGACCAAGGCAACGGTGAAGAGCACGTGAAGTCAAGATCGATGAACCAATACAGTCACATGATGATATGAAGTGGATCATATCATTTGGTGATTGGTTGGTGCATGTGTTGCATCGACATCGAAGGAGATGAAATAGAATGCGCAAGGCAAAGGTATAACCTAGGGCATTTCATTTCACCGGTCATAGGTGTGTAGAGAAGTTGATGATCGGGTTTAGGATAGATGGTCGTACTATTAAGAGGGAAAAACTTGTTTGCATATCGGTCATCTAGTGCCACTCGAGTGATCTAACTTTGCATCGTTGCTAGGATCGAGTGGCGTGGCAAGTTGAGTGGCTAACTCCTTTAGAAAAAATGTTTGTTAAATGCTAACACACTTGCACAAGTTGTTGTACACTTGGTGGTGTTGGCACATTTGCAAAGGAGAAGAAGTTAGAGTTGTTGTGGATCAACTCGGTGAAGAAACGAAGGCAAAAAGAGGTCACTGTGAGTGACCAGACTCTGGCTCTGGGGTGACCAAACTCACCCGGGAGCATCCGGTCATCACACGCAGAGAAGGGCGCGGCTCGGTTCAATGACCGAACGCTGAGAAGAAGGAGGTGACCGAACGCAGGCAGAACACTGTTTATGCGTCAGGTCATGGTGATGTGGCGGCGTTTGAACTTGGCGTGCAGCGGGAGAGGGATCGGACACTGGCTTGCGTCCGGTCGAGTTGGACCTGATGCGTCTGATCATCTTTTAGTGGCTCTAGGAGCTCTCTGTTTGTGACCGGAATCTAGGGTTTGAGCGTCAGGTCAGTTCAACGTCATGTCCGGTCAATTGCTTCATTGCTCGCGAGCACGCCTAACCTGACGCTGGGAGGCCGCGTCCGATCGAGGCTTTGGTGCGTCTGATCTCGCCTGGCGCATTTGGTCGTTACTTGACCGTTGGTGCGCGACTTACGACCATTGGGATCGAGCGGCCCTGGTTGAGTCTAGGCGACACGTGGATGGCCAGGAGTGACCAGACGCAGGGCCTGGTGCTTCCGATCATCACGACCGGCGCGTCCGGTTGCTGTAAATTCTGCCTAGTGAAGGGGCAATGGCTCTTTTGAGCCATGAAGTTATAAATAGAAGTGTTTGCCGGCCTTTAGCCGGTAGCTGAGCATACTAGAGCCTTGGTGGCTTGTGTGGTGGTGCTTGGAAGCCCTCCATCTCACTTGAGCTTAATAGTGTTCATCCGATCGAGTGAGTGAGCGATTCTAGTGCGATTGCATCGTGAGGTTGCATCGAGTGGCACTAGGTGATCGAATTGCCAGCCAGTGGTGCTTGTTACTCTTGGAGGTTGCCAGCTCCTAGATGGCTTAGTGGCTTGTGACTCCATTGAAGCATGCGAGAAGATTGTGCGGTGCTCTGGAGGAGGATTTGTGAGGGGGATTGTGCCCACCCACGGGGATCGCGAAGAGCAACTCTAGTAGAGCGTGTCATTGAGCTACCCTCACTTGTGGGTAGGTTCTTGTGGTGCCCAATGTGCGAGCTTGGCGGGTGATGCCAATTAGCCACCGAACCACCAAGTGAGCGGTTGACACAATGGGGACTAGCATATTGGCAAGCACGTGAACCTCGGGATAAAATCATCATGTCATCCTTGTCTTCCTGTTGGTTTGCATCCTCATCACACAAGCTTGTATTTACTTTTCATACATTGTTCTTGTGTAGTTGCTCTTGTAATTAGTTTACTCGTGTAGTTAGCTAGCTACCTTCTTGCTTGTGTAGCATAGAAGTAGCTTCCTTGTGTTGCTAATTTGGTTTTAGTATCCTTATTAATCACATTGCTTAGTTTATATAGCTAAGTAATTTGCACTCTCTAATTTGGCATTAGTTGCCTTGTTTTTGAGCATTGCTAGTGAGCTTAGGAGCTTTGTGCTTTTGCTTGCTAGATTGTGTAGGAGCTCCCCCGTTGCTTAAAGTACTAGTGGCATAGGTTTGTGTGACCTTGCTCCTAGAATTGGTTAGGTGAGCTCTAGCTAGCTCGGCAACAAACCTTTGTTGCCTAATTAGGATCTTTATAAGGTATTTGTAAACTTAGATAGAGGGGTGTAGTCTTGGCTAGACCGATAGTTTCAATTTCGTATTTGTTTCGGTTTGCTGGCGCGATTAGTTTTTAGAAAGGACTATTCACCCCCTCTAGTCCGCCATCTCGACCCTACACTCATCACCTCCAACTCCAGCGGATTACGTGGCTAGTGGGCTAGATCTAGCACCTCCTACTCTGGATCTAGGAGTTTGCCACTATGGCAATGGCGTCACAACAACGGCCGATGAGGCGGCGCCCACCCTTTTCCCCTCCGGCGGTGGGTGGCCTATGGGGTTAGGCCTTGTGCCACTGGGGCACGACTAGCGGTCGACCCAGCTAAGGCAGCTCCATTTCGACGACGTGGATGGTCGATGACATTCTGCATGTGGGGGCACGCTTCATGTCACGGTGCTCGCCACGCCCTCTGCTCTACTGGATCTAGGCGTGCCATTTTAGGTCACGGTGCTACTCCACGTCGTGCTGCCTCGGTACCTCTATGGCGACATGGTTTCCATGGTGATAGTGGCTCTAGGTCATGCGGTTTTGGCCCCACCTTAGTCGTCGAGCTCCTGGTGCTCTAGGCTCCACGCCGGTCATGTTGTTGCCGCTGCAGGCCCCCCTGTCCGTCTGCTGTCGAGTAGTTTCTAGGTGAAAACCCTACCCAACTTCTTGTTATGGGATGGCGGCGGTGGCGCGGTCTATGCCATGATCCTTCTTAGAGGTGTCCTCGAAGTTTCTACTCACTACTACACTCGCACCTTTCACAGTCGCGTCATAACCCACATTGCAGTCCAATTTTGGCCTCGGCAGTAAGCTGCCGACAGTGATGTTCATAGCCTTCACCGTCAGTATTTGGGACTGACTGCGATGTACACTAACACCGTTGTTTGGCTTATGATCCATCCATGATTAGATCCTTACTTCAGTCGCATTGGAGCAAGACCCAGCTGTGGATGTACACTAACACCGCCACATTGGCAAATGATCCGACTGTGTCGAAGCTATCAAAACCGTCGTGTGGGCACATCAACCGATTGTGTAAAGGTCACCAGCACCATCGCCTTGTACTTCGACCCAACTATCAGCGGTGTGGGTTCACTATCGGTTCGATGACCGAGATGCCTATGTAGAGGTTAACACCACCGTCGCTTCAACATATTATCCGCCCATAAAAAGGTCATGGTCACCGTTGCCTTGCACCACAATTTGCCTTTGATGATCGTTTAGTCGGTGTCAGGTTATTAAAGTATTCGGCGGTGATATACTTTTGATCTCTGCCACATCATACGTATAGTGACGGTGACAATTTCATCCAATTTTATAATAGTTACTAATTCAGCTGGACCCTTAATAGCTTCATGAACACAAAGCATACAAATATATAATCATTATATCCATAAATCATGTTCACAAACAAGATTACTTTTTACAATAACAATGGTCGCTTCCATAACATCTTTCTCAACTGATGTCCTAACACAAGATGTACATAGAGCATACTAAAGGTACTAATGTATACAGACTTATATAACGAAACGACGTGGTTGTGCTCCTTCTATGTGGCACTCCTGCTTGCAAGGCAAAATGAATATAATTAGTGCATCCTTTGGATTGATAGCCAATGCACCATGGAACCCCTCTTATTCATCTTTGATCCACAACCTGAACAAAGCAGCAGAATTAATAATATTGAACATACCATTCCTTTAGTTAACAAGCCAAAATTGGCCTATACATACACAGAATGAAAAACAATTGTCTACCTGAACAAAGACTATCGTGACATAGAAATACAGGAAATGCACCTTTACTGCTCTGCTAATGACTCCATGAACAAGGGAACACAAGAAAGATAGTAAGACCTGTTCATATGGAAACACCCTCTTTATCTACAAAAGCGGATGACATGGGCATGGATGACATGAACCTTTCTATGATCCATGTCATATGCAATCAATGTTCTATCCTTCCCAACAAGGAAAACAAAATTCTATTCTGGGTGAACTGTAATCACTCCATACTCCTCATCACAAAGCTCAAAACCAACTTTAATATTCATGTGTCCAAATAGTTCCTCCATGTCCACAAAATGCTTCAAACTCCGGTTATCAGTACCATAGTCTTCAAGTATCCATACTAAAAGCCAAGACCTATTGCAAAAATCAGTACAACACACACACAGGTGACCCCGAGCTTGATGGATGGACATTTCAGCACCACCTGGTTTATGAATTGTCCTCCATGTCTTTCCCTCCATATCCACATCAACTATCATAGAGTCCTCAAGCATGTGCATAAAACCATTAAGAAAAACACTTCTCGATTTTGAACGTAGAACAATACTACTCTTGCCCCATTTAGATTCCTTAAAGATCCATGATGCAGTTTTAGATGAGTAGATCTCCACACCTACGCATGCACCCTCCACCTCAACAAATTCAATCACATGGAAGTGTGAGGATGTTGGGTCAAAACCTAAGCGAGCCTAACCAATGGAACGGATGCTATGTGGCAGTACATGTCATTTGTGGGTCGTAGGATTGCAGACAACATAGCCACATAATCCATCACGCCCAACACACCAGCAAAGGACGAGGCCGCTGCAACAATCTGAGACTAGGACTTTTTTAAGGGAGAAGGACAAGGAGGGCCATTCATCAGTGATGCTAGTGAAGTGGCAATTGCCCATCCACCAGCTGCCATAGAAGAAGCCAACAACAGTCTATGAAAGCTTCTTACGTTGATAGGAGTCAGAGATGACGCACCTCTAGGAGCAACAGACACTTGCAGCAGCACAAGGACTGGGCGGGGAGGTCGCAAAAGATGTCGACAAGCACATCGTCTGAGAGGTTGTCCACTGCGTTCCTCATGTTGGGGGCCTTCCTTCATCTACAAGGATACCACCAGCCGAAGAGATGAGGCCATCCTACCATGGAATTGCATCAATAAATATTAGTAAGGAGATGAGTTTCGAGGAGAAGGGACGGCAATGCAAGTAAGGCCTTATTACATTTGCCTTTGGATCTAGCGGCGGTGAGCACGAGTGGCAATGTCGATGATAGTAGCAGCTCGTTCACCGGTGGATCTGTGCGGGCAATCCGACGATGTGCACCGGCGCGTAGCAAGGGCTGAGCAGTGCTAATAAGCAGGTGCGGTGATGACGAACAACAACAATGAGGAAACAAAAAGCTATGTGTGTGGGGGGAGGGAGGGCAGTGGTGGGGTGGGGGTGTTGGAGTAGGTTACTTGCTCTCTACGTAACTTTTATGGCACGTGAGAATCTAACTTTCATCAGGTCCGCGTGGGAGGGTTCAAACATAGGATTGAAAACTTTGCAACTAAGCGGCGGTAAATGCACAGTACCATCATCGGTGGCTAGGTCCCATTTCCACCCAGAGACCTCTATATGATACGGTGATGAACACTAAGGCACACAATCCCGCACTTAGAAAACTAAGAAAAGCACAATTCTAGTACTCAGATTGAAAGGGAGCCAACTTGAGTTCGATGGTGAATAATAAGGCACACAGATTTACATTGAGGCGAAGACTAAAACATGCACTTAGAAAACATAAGGAAAGCACAATGTCAGTACTCTCGGATTGAAAGGAATCCAACTTGAGTTCCATACATTCATACCGAATAAGTAGGTGGACACTACCAAGCTGACAAGCATGCTGAAAGCTAAAATGCATATACTAATTAGGTCGATACTATGCAAAAGTTAAAAGGCCTTCATATGTACATGATTGTTTGCATAGTTAATCATTCTCCATGTAGATCCTAGTCAACCTCCATGGGATCATTGTGAATCTCCATAATATCCTACAGATCGTTGTCGACCTCCACGAGATCGTTGTCAATCTCCATGTCACCTCGAGCCTTGACCAGTACAACCCTGTCCACATCCATTGGTACACTTTCATTTAGCTCATTGACTTTGTTCACAAAGCACAGATTCAGTGAACCAATACTGAGGAAAATAAGTCTCACAAGCTGCACTCCACGGATATACAAGGCCATAAACTCTAGAACGAGAAGATACATTTTCATCTACAAATCCAACAAAATTACTGTAGCTAAGTTGGAGGTGAAGGAGCAGAGAGCACGAGAGAGCAATACAAAGGATTATAGAATCCGGTGAAGGAGCAGATCCAGTGCAGTTACCTTAGATCTGGATGGAGCAGAGAAGCAGGGACAGCGCGCTGAAGATTTGTGCACCGGTGAGGTTGGAGGTGAAGGAGCAGTGAGCACATGAGAGGCTGCCTTTCGTCCGATGCTAGCAGGGTGAAGCAAAGCAAGGGAGTAGAGTGGGGAATGGATGGGAGGAAGGTGTGGTAGGACCGTAGGAGTGTATATACAGTTCAATAAATTGGATGCCCCTATACCAGGGCCCAGTGTCCAGGGAAGTAGGATGCCTCCAACACATCAATTGATGCTTGGATCTACTATCATTTACTGTTCAATAAATTGAACACCTGGTTAATCACCTTGCATTTAGTTCAACAATAGTTGTACAATAGTGATAGATTTCAGTCCGACACATCAATTGATACTTGGATGTACTAGCATTTACATTTCAATAAATTGAACACCTGGATAATCACCTTATATTTAGTTTAACAATAGTTGTACAAAAGTGACATATTTTAGTCTGATACATCATAAATTGATACATGAATCTATTGCGGTGAACTAAGCAACTTGCCAATGAACTTGCCAAGAACTAAGGTAAGTACAAAATAGGTGAAAGAAGAACAGGAAGCACATTTCTTTCTCAAAGGTATGAAATCTTCCATCATCTTTGTTGGAACCCTAGCCATTTCTTCAATTTGTGGCATAATCTCTTCCTCCCCCTGTAGATGTTCTTCATTTGTTGTAACATTGGCCTCCGCCTTCAGCTCCCAAATCTTGTTACGTAAATCCAAAATCAAAGTCCTCAGAAATTTTCCATATTGGGGATCGTGCCACTTTAAGAACCCGTAATCTAAGTTGGGCTACAAAAAAATCAAATTACCATAAGTACAGAGGGATTCAGCATTTGCATTGCGAAAACAGAATGAACAAGAAAGAAATCGAGTTACATTATTTGCCCTACAACATCTGTGGTACCGACGTCCTGGGTTTCCATCACTCGACGAAATCCACCTAGGCATCTTCAAGCCGCAGTGACACTAAAGTGGTGGCTTGTATGCGTAGGGGTGGTTCTCGACACGGCATGGGATGGGCGACTGTAATGCATGTGTTTTTGCATCTTGTTTAAAAACCGCTAAAAATTTGAACTTTTTAAATCTTTACAACAAATTAAAACCTTGACTATTTATTTTCCGCAAAACCGTTTTGAAAAAATATTTTTTTCTAAAAACCCTTGCATCAAAATCCACCATATGCATTTCCGTGCCTTGTAGGACTTAGTTGTAGCACTAGGAATAACTTCTAGGATTAGAAAGATAGCCTCACAATTAAATTCCACTGCCTGCACTTTGTTGCTTGAGTGTATGTTCGAATACTTGTTTGAATGCCTGATTGTTGTGTGATTGCATGTGAGTGCCCTAGAATTTATTTTGGCATCAAATAAACCTCCTTGTCATTCTCCACCAAATACTTCTCCTTGACCTCCCCACATAATTTACCAAGCCCCCACACTTCAGATCCTCCTTGAAATTGAATTCAAACCATGCATAGTGTGCCTTAGTTTATTTACGAAAAATAGAAAGGGAATTTTAGAAAATGACCTCGGGCTCATTTCCCTCCACCTCTCCTTTCTGGCCAGCACTGTGGCCCACTCCCTTCTCTCCTTTTTTCTCCGCACTGGCCCCCCCTGTGCCAGTAGCCCAAGCCCACATAGCGCTTCCCCCTTCTCCTCTCTCTCTTGGGCCGACTCGGTCGCTCGCTTGGCCCAGCCACCGGCGCAAGCCCACACCCCTTCTCTTCTCTCTCGCCGATAGGTGGACCCTGCTTGTCACCTTCTTCTTCCCCAGCTCATCAACGGGATGTTGTGACGTAGTCACCGCCGCCGCTGACCTCCTGTACCCGACCACCTTTCCTCCATCATTGACACTGGCCTGAGCACGCGACCAAGGACATCGTAGACCCTGGTTGTCACCCTCCTCTTCTTCCTAGTCGTCAATGGAGCACTGTGACTAGGTCGCCATGTTCTGTCGACCCACTGGGCAGCCGCCATGGCCGCGTGCCACACCAGCTCACCGCTAGCCGAGAAACAGACGAGAGCACATTGTGCGCCACCGCCTTGGTACCAACTCGTGCGCGAAAAGGAGACTTGGCGCCTGCGTAACCGGGGACGCTGGAGAAATAGGCCTCTCCCCGTGCACCTCCGCTCCAACCTTCACCGCCATAAGCTCCGCCTAGGTCTAGAACACACCATATCCCTCTTCCTTTCCCTCCTCCTTCCTCCTCCCGAGCCCTAGCTTGTTTCTTCCCAATTCAGTTTGCCACGGCCGCCACGGGCATGAGCTCCGAGCTCTCCCCCTCCGGAGTGGCATAGCTCAATAGAAGTGACCAGCTTGCTCCTAGGCTTCCCCTCTACCTCCTCCCCCACTAGCTAGCTCCTCCTAGCCCCTACGTTGCTCTGCCACCGTGACCCATCCGCCACCACGCCACCACCACCACTGCCCGCTATAGCGCTACGCAACCAAGCAAAGCCACATGCCTTGCACACTCGCGTGCGCACACTGCGACCACACACCACACTCACCCCCACACGCCCAAATGCCTCGCACAATCGCAAGCCTATCGCCGCACCCCCGCACCCACTCCAGCCAGCCGCCCATGCCACCGCAAGCACCCATGGTCGTTGAGGACTCCTCCAACCACCACAGGTGGACCCCTGGGACACCGGCCACTAGTTGGGGATGAACTTTGAGCCTCAACCTTGCCGGCGTCAGCTACTTCGGCGAGCACACGGCCGATGCCCTGCTCCACCACCGCCCCGACACTATCATCACCATGCCATTCCCCTTCTGTCCCCCTCTCTCCCTCTGTCCTATGGGCCTACGCCAATGGCGTCACACCTGTTAAGACGGGTGGAGCCAAGGATGGCCCACACGTCAGCCACAGTAGCCCTCTTCCCCTCTTCCCTTTCTTCCGCACGCCGGTCCACGTAGACTCAGAGAGAGAGAGAAAGATGAGTACACGACACAGTGCAATGCCTAGTGCATCGCACAGTGCCACTAGCTAACCCCGCAGCACTGGCCCGCGCGTCAGCCACTCAGCCAAGGAGAAAATGATGTGTACACCTGAGGAGTGTACACATGAGAGTGAAAAAACACTTTCCAGGCATGGAAAAATTCCCAAAAAAATTCCTAAATAAACTAGGTACACCCCAGATCCTACCAAAGTATTTACATCCCAATTTCATTATTTCACTTTCCAGAAATAATTCCCAAAGTTATATTCCACATAGCATTTCATATTAAATCCTTGATAAATCCTAACTTTTTCATCCTGGCTCCGAATCAGTTGATTCCACCACCAAAATTCCTCGAAATTCAAGCTCTATATAACCATACCATTTGTTCCATTATTTGGTGCCCACTTAAATTCTAGCTTGATTGCTTTTCCTTTTTTATAAATGCTAGTTATAATAGTAGCCACCACCGTAGTAGTAGCTAACCCGTATATTCGCATATGTGTGTACACCATGACACATACACGAATATATCCGTACCCAATCACCTAAAATGAGTAGATGTATACACGGTTATGCCCAATACCCGGGTATACACCTATGTATGGCTAACCCTAGCAACCTAGTTTCTCAGTTCCACTTAACCATGGGTATACACATATGCATGAGCGTATATGCCGCTAACCCTAGCCATAGCCTAGCTCCTCAACTTAGCCCTGGGCACATACATATGCAAGTGCGTATGTGACACTAACCCCGATGAACCTGTGAGGGTCAGACAAGTCATCTATGGTCAAACCTCCTCTTTCAGGTTCACATAATAGTGAACCCTAATAATGTGGTCTGGTTTTCCATCAACCCAACCACCCACCTTAACCTAGCCCATAGAACCCTACCTTCTGGATGGAATACCTCTATCCAAATCTTACTTCAAATTGACATAATAGTGATAGTCCTAGATAACAACCCATCCCCAATAGGACCAACCCATCTAGGATCGTTTGTTTGCTTATGCTTGTTTTACATGCCTTGCTTGTTCTTTTCCTTGTTTGTGTTTCCTGCTTGTCAATGCTAGACCGCGTAGGATAGAAGCCATGAGAGAACCCAATGGAGTCCCGAAGACAGGAGCAAAGTATAGGAAATCAGACGAGGATATAATCGTCAGCGAATGAAGGCAAGTCCTAGCACCCACCTACCCCTCCCTCTACAATACATGCCACCTCCCTTAACCACCTCTCTTCCACCACTGCCACATAATGCTAGCCTCCACCATAAACCTTCCACTATCCATCTCCACTAAATAATAACCCCAACCTATACAACTTGAAACCCCTTATGAACTAAAGAAACTATAATTATGAACTTGATTATGATAATATGATAAGGTAATGGTTACCTTAATATGATATGAGTATTATGAACTTGAGAATAATAACTATG
The DNA here is from genome assembly GCA_904845875.1 of Miscanthus lutarioriparius. Lineage (NCBI taxonomy): Eukaryota > Viridiplantae > Streptophyta > Magnoliopsida > Poales > Poaceae > Miscanthus > Miscanthus lutarioriparius. The sequence goes on along the minus strand of CAJGYO010000016.1, from coordinate 71,661,588 downwards.
GAACTTGAATGGTAAAATTTGACTAAACCCCGATATGGGGCGAGTGGGGGTAATTTATAGAGGTAAATTGTCTTGGCAGGAATGCGTGGAGAGGATTCATGTGGGAGATACTCGCCTCGGTCACATAAGGACCGGTTCATAGTCCCTCTCACCTAGTGAGATATTAAGTACAACCACATGTCAATATGGGTATACTTGATCTCACACCCCGTTAGATAGAACTATAATTTCTAATAGGAGGCCAGTGTAGGCAGCGGAATATCAGGAGCTGACATGGGGATAGGTTTTCTTCCATGGTCCGGTTGGTGTTGATGCTATGTGATCTTCCATGTTAAGCTTTTGGTTTCGAGCCATGTTATTTTTGTGATGATTTGGTATCATCATGTTGGGATGATTGGGTATCATCCTAGTTTTGTGTGTTTCCAACCCCTAAGAAGCCATGATAGAGTTATATGGAAAATCTAGGATAGCTCCCAAGCGGGTACGGATCTCGTTAGACCTGTCTAAGCCATGACGATGGTGTCGGACTGTGCCTATCATGTGGGGAAATTTGTACACCTCTGTAAAGTTTATTGAATCTATTCGAATAGCCACATCCTTGGGATGGGCAGATGCTAGGATGGGATACTATGATTAGACTTCTACGAGTGTGATAATCTGGTAAGGTGTATTTTACTAATTTGGTAATTATAATGAACAACGGGAACTGGCGAGAATGATAATACTCTGCCAGGGTCCAACCTATAATTATAACTACTTCACCTTACTTCCTTTACCTCTACATATCCACCTCCACCACCATAATCCACCTCCACATATAGCCCTTCCCTTTCCACCTCACCTCCACCCAAAGTTTAGGACTTGCTGAGTACTTTATGTACTCAACCCCCTCCATTATATGTTTTAGGAGTAAAGCTACAAGAGCACCTACCTGTATGGAACTTCTAGAGCTACGCAAGGATAGGATACTCAGAGTATACTCAAAGACGGAACTGTACGAGAGAGCTATGCTAGGATTACGATGATTGGAACATAGGAGTATGCTGTAGGAACAAGTCTAGGGTTACGTCCGCACTCCAAGTTGCCTGTACGAATGGAGCCATATTGATATAGGACCGCTGTCTTAGAACTCAGATCTACGATAGAAGGCTAGTGGCCCAAACTATGTAAACCCGAACCATGTAACATGTTTCCCCATTAGCAATAAAAGTATGCTTTTGATATCAATCTTGTTCGAATTGTGCGTAACAGCTACTGATCTAGGGACTGATACATGATGCACAGAGGATCCTAAATTAGGGGCCTGACAACGGCCCCCTCCCGCTGTAGCCTCCTCCGCTAGAAGCCAATGTTCTTCTTGTGACGGCGCCCTAGGATGGTGCCGACCACTGGGAGGAGTTGGAGCTAGATGCAGCCATGGAGCAGTCAGGGTTCAAAGTGTTGCACACTCAGAGTGAAGAGGTCGGCCTAGGTCTTTTGTCTACACTTTTGCCTCCCGCCAAGGCACCAAAATGTCCTTCAAAACCCTCGCACTCCCGCCAAGATGAAATGTTGTGTCACCACCGGTTGAAGGTACTATCCGCCTATAGAAAAAGGCCTGTTTTGGACCCTCTGTGCTTACATAGAGGTGTACACATGGACCACAATCAAGACCAACTGATTTAATTAATAGTTCAACCAAAGTAATAGTTCAACGATTATGCAGTACTCATACATACTAATCCAGAGGTTTTATTAGTACATATAAACTTCATTAACATAAAAGTTTCACAAATTCTAAGACTTAATGTCGAATGGGTAGGCAGTTTCTAAGGTACTCAATTGGTTGATGCGGTCCCAAAAGCCAGAGGTAGTGAATCATAGCGAAGATGATAGCATCTCTATCCACAGACACACTGTACCTATAAAGTATGTCTACTTCCTGTCCAGTCCTGTAAAGCATGAAAATCTCTCAACAAACAGGGTCTTGAATGATTCTTGTCAAATTTTGTGGTCCGAGAAGGTGATGAACAGCGGCTTTAACAATCAACAGTCGGTCCGGGTGAATGCTCCGTCCCCAAGTAGCAATCAACATCATCTGGGGTCCTGGTGCCACCCCTAGCCGCCAAAACGCAAGGTTGCTCGCATTGAAATGGCTTCTTCCAAAGTAAGACATCTGTTGCAATGAAGAAATTCCTAATATGAACAAAACCGATACCAAACCCAAAACCAATTGGAACCAAATGCAAACAGGAGGGTGACCGAATCCATCTAAACTTCACGGGGCGTTGTCCACGATGACAATGTAAGATGCTCGAGGCAGGACAAGTACAGGCGATGAGCCAAAATGAAGATGAAGCAACGGGTGGGGAGAATGAAGATGAAGCAACAACAGGTGAGGAGAACTAATTTTTATTGAAGTTTTTTAGTTGGTCGAACCGCCGTCAAGGCGCCGAGAGGACCCAAGGGGAGTTGGGAATGGGCCGGGAGCTTCTAGGTTTGTTGCCAAATGGACGGTCCAGATTGATTGGTAGAGAGAACGGACAACACGAGATAAGTTAAACAGTGTCTGTATTAAGCCGACCATTGCCACGCTAATCCAACGCTATAATACGGCGATTGTCAGCGGTTAAATTGCTTTTAGATGCTCCTAGAAACAACTGCAACCGTACACGATAGTTTTTTTCCTTTTCATTCACAAATATACAGAAAAATTAAAAAACATTCGTCGAGAGATCAAATATGTGCACTAGCATTTGGAAGTAGTATTGGAAAGAACTTGCTTTGCATTGCATATAAAAAAGGTGGCATTAAAGAGATCAAATCTGCGCGAATAGAATTTTTTCATTGATTGATTATATATATCTAACATATAGATACAATTTGGACGAGTATATGATTCTGGAAGCATAATAACTAACCTAAACTATTAAAACTACTTATACTAACTATAAACTACTTAATCCTCGCTCGCTTGGGAGGAGGTGAGGCAAAGTTAGAGTCATAGTCGGGGTCGTCGGAGTCATTATCGTCGTCTTCGGTGTCGGCGTTGGCGTCGTCGTCGTCGTCCTCCGGGTCCTCCTTCTCAGAGCTCCACGGAGGACTATAATCAGACATCCTGTTGGAGGAGGAGACATTCTCCTCGGAGGAGTGGTGGGAAGGTAATTCTTCCTCGCTGGACGACGGGCTGCTTGGAAACTTGATGGGGTTGTCCGACATTTTCTTTGTAGATTGGAAGAGAAGAAGATGATGGATGAACAAGAGGAGTCATTTGAGAGGGCACAGGGTCTGAAGTATATGTAGAGTAGTGGGTACGTGGCTCTTAGGCTTCAGGCGGCGGATGTAATGGTGATTTGACGGCCTGGGAAGTTGAGGCAATTCAACACTCATGCTGAATTTAGCGTCGGTTGACCAAACGTTATTTTAGGGCCGATGGGCAAAAAATCGTATCCCAGTCGGCCCGACTTTTCATGTGACAAAGGAAATACAACCCCAATACCACTGCCGCATTTATCATTAACCCGTCCGTGGTAGAAGTCTAAACTGCTGGTTTTAGTCCTAGGAGGCTTCACTATCGTTCCAACCGAAGGTGCAAGTATCACACCGTCGCTTCTATCGCTACGGCAGTGAAAGTGGCGATAGTGATAAATCAATCTGTAGTAGTGACTCATTGCGAGTCTTTAGGGCAGGTTATAGGACGAAACTCCTCGTGCGCTTCTTCCAACATTGATGGCTGTCGGCACGAAATTTCGTCCCGTGCCGAGGGCACACGAGCAAGCCAGAAGGGTCTACTCGATGGAGCTAGAGATCCACCTAGCTTCAACGCAGGGATTATCGATCCTGCACACTCCTCCCGAGACGTGCCAGTCAATTTGACCCTACAATTGACAATGAGAGAAAGCTAATCAGTAATTTAAGGCAGAACATGCCGAAATGCCGGTGTTGTCAGACAGTCCCGAATGTGTGGCTCTAAGAGCCGATGTGGAAGGAGATCGACTAAATAGCCGATTCTAGTATATTCATAAGAATAAATCAGTTAAAACTCATGGAATTATGGAAGAAAATCGGTTATAATTTAGGATGAATATCGTTAAGACAAATACTGGTCAATCGCAATAGGATGTCAACAATAATCAGTTTATGCTAAGTCAATGACTGCAAGTAACCGAATCCTTTTTTATATAAAAGAAATAGCTCATCATCATTTAACCATTTAATAGAGATAAATCTAATGAACATATTAGATCTCATCTATCGTTATGACCAGTGGGGCATGAGGTAGAATCATGCAGGCCGTAGAAACAACGATAAATTCGATGACCCTAACTTACTACTAATATCAGTGGGGCATGAGGCAGAATCATGCAGGCCATAATACAATAATAAGATCATGGGGCTAACACATCTTTCAACCTATCTTTACTTCAACGGTCTCGTGACAGAACTGCATATATGAAAACACTCGATATAGGCTAAAACAGCCGATTCAGGCATAGCGTACAATTAAAGTCATGCCCTATCAGGAACAGATCTACCAAATAACGATCCCCACTCCACGGTGCTAACAGTGGGGTGTGAGGCAGAATCACACAGACCGTGATAACGGGCCATGGAACAGTTCTCGTTAGCCAATAGATCTATTCAAGACCAGACATGCCTTAACCACAACTATGCACGATCAAGATTGACATAAAACAGCCGATAAAACATAACTCATCGTTTAAAGTGCAGATTAGATCAATTTAGATTAATAAACGATGGGTTAAACAAGATATAAAACCGATCTAGATCAATCTCAATCGGACGAAGTGATATTGCTGTAATTAAATAAATAATGAAAGCAATAAGCAATATCGGTAACTTAATGAATCTATCCGAAGGGCGCCACCCTTAGATAGAGCCGATAACTTGACCTTAATCTAGTTCGAGCAGTGGAGGTCGACCGGATCGATGTAGCCGTACTTGAACTAAACAAGAGTCGATAAGTAGCTTATACCAGAGTCGCAGTGAAGGTCGATCGGATCAATGCAGCCGTACGAACAGAAGTATAAGTCATGACGGTACTTATAGACAAGCCGGAGGTCGGCCGGACCGATGCAACCCTGCTCGCTGAAGAACTCACCGAGATCTAATCTACTCCTACTCCTAAGGGGTGGCCGGAGCCGAAAAAAATAAGTAACTTGTATTTGATTGATTGTGTGTTCGATACTATGGCCGGGGTTTTATATTTATACCCTGGGCTGACACAAAGTCCTAACCATACACGACTAGACAATTCTTAGACGAAAAGGAAACAATCTAATTTTACATAATTAGGACTCCACGATTTCCATCCGTGTAGAGCCTATCTCCGTTATGCCCGGGCCAATGCTGCTAATGTCGTAGCCTTTCAGGATCTTGTGCATGAAGAATTCTTTTGTTGCTCCTTCCCTTTTATTCTTGTGCACGTGTATACGATCAACCAACACATAGACTTGCCTTTTTAATATTGTGTGCACGCACGTTATTGCTCTCCAATACTTTCACGTGAGGAGCAAACCTGTCCATCGACTTGGCTTCTTGTATGTACACCATCAGCCAAGGCAGGTAACGTGATATATATGGAGTCTGGCTGGTCCTGATTACTCCGTGTATGAATAATAAAATATTTTGGCCATGATGTCAATCTCGTTGGATAATGAACATCCTTTCCAATGTATCACTAGCTTGTTTCTCCATGCTTGTTGCTCTTGCTATCCATCATACTTGGCCAAATGTAATAATCAGCCATGCATGAGAATGATACGTGCACTTTCACCAATCTTTTTAGCTTCTCCTTGCCAAATTTATGTGTCAACAATGGCGTCTGCGGATGTCTTTCCCTTCTTGAAGGTCTTGTTGGAGTACATCTGCTGCCGCCCCGCTCCTCTCGCCAGAGTGTCTCTGTGTTGTGCCTTCGTATGCTTCATCTTGCTCTCCACATTGGTCTATCCAAACCCCCGTATTAGTGGTTGTCGCGGTCGTTTGGTGGCTCACAGCGGATGCTTGGCCGCTCACGCTTTTCCTTGATGGATGCTTTGCTGTCGTTGCTGCTTTGGCAAATACTTTGTGGCTATCGTCGCTTGGGTCTCCTCACTTGGGCGGAAGCTTTGCTGCTGAGTGCGTGATGACCCCCTTCTGGGGGATGCTTCGCCGCTTCAAGTTGTCCTTGGCGGATGCTTTGCCGCCGGTCTCGTCTTGTCGCCATTGCGGTTTCACTACACGGAAGACTACCAATGTATTGTTATCTTCATGTAATAGGCTCAGCCGATTAGGTGTTGAGATGGAGAGTCCCCCCCCCTCGTATTCTCTTGTTGTTTGTACGTGTCTATGGGATTTTGCCGGTAATCCTAGGATTACTTGCAAATCTTGTGCAACCTTAAACTCTATTTCCTCTTAATGAAAAACGGATGAATGGCCTGATCGTGAGAAAAACAATAATTTTGTTATATTCTTTCACTAAATATAAATAAAAACTATAAGATTATGCTAATAAATTTTTTGTTGTTTTAAGGGGGGGGGCGCTATGGCCTATGGCCCCTGCACCCCTCTTTGGCTCCACCACTAGATACCACACCTAATCACTAGCGAGCTAAAAATTAGCCCAAATTAGCTCTAGCTTATCAAACAGGGAGTTAATAGATTAGCTAATTTTTAGCCCAACTCCAAACTAGCGGCTAGCCACTAGCACTAGCTGATGAACCTCAGCTATTTTGGGCTAAAAGCATGTACCAATTGCCGAAACACCAAAATACCCCTAACTCGTCTACCTCGGTCCGCCGCCACTCGTCCTCCTCAATCCGTCGCTGCTCGTCTTCCTCCCGGTTCTACGCCACCTCAATGGCTCCATCCCACTGACGTTGACAAGCACCATAGCTCTGCGCACCCCTGCTCACGGGCACGGGCCTCCATTCCTTCTTCACCTCCCCTACCGTCGCAACATCCCACCGTCGCAATGCCCTTGCCCCGTTGCTGCCTCCACCACGCCCTTCCACCTCAACCTCACGGTCTGCCCCTGCCTCGCTATCTCCCGATGTGGCGCCACCACGCTCTTGCCCCGTCGGAACCCTCCTCTGAGGTTGCGTGAGCTGCTAAAGGTCGAAAGCCATATTCGCTGCCCACTGAACTGCCCCTCTGATCGTCATAGGCTGCTCCCCATGTCTCCTCTTGTTTCTCTGCATCCACAACGAATACAAACCGATGATGATAATTGACTGGTCTCGTTCAGAGCCGGCCTTCCCACACAGCAGGTCCCACGCCCAAGTGACGGGATGGAGTGTCGGCCGGGAGTTTGACACCGTATGTCCTTGGCTTGATTCCAGAACGCTCGAGCCACCGTGCACTCAGATAGCACATGTCTTATCGATTCCCCATCAGCTCCACAGACATCACAATTCACAATTGGCTCTACATGTCTATGGTGTAGGATTTGTCGAGCCGGGAGGAACTCATGGATAACTCTCCACCACAATACTCGAATTTTTGGGGGGACTTTCAGCCTCCAAATTTTCTTCCAAACCTCGTTCTTAGAGACACTCGCCACATTCACACCATTGTCTCTAATTCTCCTTGTGTCGATTAACCTGTAGGATGACATGACGCAATAAACTCTGTGTTTTTTAGGCTCCTAAGCCCACACATCTTCATACCGAGGCCGTGCTAGGCCCAGTTTGATAGAGCTCCCAGAGCTGATTCTTTACTGAATTCAGCAGCAGCTCTGCCAAATATTTTTTCAGAGAAATGTGATTTTCTGCTGATTCTGTAAAGTGATTCTCTGAAATGAACTAGGAGACTAAGAGCTGAAAAAAGTAGCTTCTCCTGATTCTGTGAAGTGATTCTCCGTCATGACTTCAAGGGTTTATGCTAAAGAATCAAAGAGAATCACTTTCAGCCACAAAATCACTTCTCTTATAGAACCAGCTTCCTTAGAGAATTAGAATCAGACAGAGCTCTACCAAACAGGCCCCGGAGTGTACAGAATCGCTGCTGCATCCACCGGGATAAAACTCTGTTTGATAACGTCCTCATCCCACTGTCCATCAGCCAAAAGGAAGTCGGACACCATTGACACATGCTAATCATCCTCTAGCTTAAGAGGTTTAGCCCCAAAATGGTTTGGAATCCACCGATCGTGCCAAATGCTTGTCGATATCCCATCTCCAATTCTCTTAATAAGCCACTGGGCTAAAACCTCCCGGCCAGCAAGTATCGCCCGCCAGGTACGGCTGGAGGGCTTCTTCCTTGTGCTAGTTAGGAAATCACCGTCATGGTAGTACCTTCCTTTAAGGACTCTAGCACATAAACTTCCCGGATTCCCGGATTAATCATCAAACGCCAACCCTGTTTTCCGAGCATCGCTTTGTTGAAATTCCCCAAGTCACGGAATCACATCCCTCCTAGCACCTTCGGATACGTGAGACACTCCCAGCTCAACCAGTGAATGTGCCTGCAGCACCGTCCGTCTCTCACGCACACTTGCGCTTGGAAGCCGCGGAGGGGACAATTGGCTGGCTTTGCGGCCGTGAGTCCAGTCCGACGTAGAGGGTTATTTTGGTCCCTGTGGGAGATAATGGGCCAAATTTGCATTTTGGGCTGGTCGATGTAAGTTGTCTAGGCCTCTTCATGTCTTATTTACGCACTTCATCTTCTTTTACATTTTCCGTCCAGCACAATATATTTTCAAAAATACTTCCTCCGTCCCAAATTATAAGTCATTCTAACTTTTTTAGAGAGTCAAAATATCTCAAGTTTGACTAAATTTATATAATAAAATAATAAGATTTTATGATATCAAATAAATATCATCAGATCCTCCATCAATTATATTTTCATTGGATACTTATTTGATGTCATAAATCTTTGTAATTCTTTCTATAATTTTGGTAAAACTTGAGATGCTTTAACTCTCCAAGAAAGTTAGTATGGCTGAGTTTTGACTAGGCCAAACCAAATACCAAGCAAACCGTCTCTCAATTCTGGTGGCCAAAACAAAAACGAAGTACTCCCTTGCAGTCGCCTGATAAATCGACTTTCTGTCAGTCACCTGTCTTCGTGCCTGCTCCCGCTCTAGCCCACCTGTGCCCTCTCTCTCTCTCTCTCTCTCTCTCTCATCTCCGGCGACCTCCTCGGCGGTCGCACCCGCACCCCACCCGCGCATCGCCCACCCCCTTCTTCCCCAACTCCGGCAAACATAGAAGGGCCCGGCCAGGGGTAGGCAGGCCGGCCAGGCGGTGGGGAAGGAGGCCGGGCGGCTTAGGGGCCCTGGCGGCGGCGGTGCCGGCCGGGCCAGGGAGGGACGGGGGACGCCATGGCCGAAGTGGGAGGGGAAGAAGGCGGCTGCCTCAGGCGCTAGGGTTCGGTGGAGCTTTAGCAAACCCAGCGCTCGTGGCGGGATGGTGGGCGGCGGCGGGGGCGACGAGGAGGAGGAGAGTGTGGCCGCCGACGAGGAAGAACCGATGAAGTGGACCAGGCGGGGCGAGTGGGTCGAGAAGACATGGGGAAGAAGAGGGTTGGGAGGAGAGGTTGAAGACTGATTGCTGCACCGTCGGATTACGATCCAACGGCTCTCACCGTCGCCTGATATATGGATATGCAGCCGGTTAGTCACCTGTGCCTGAGATACACCCAAAAAAAAATCAAAGTATGGGATTCATTCATTATTCATTCATTCTATCCAGGGCACCATTTTCTTACTTTTTTAACTACACTCCTATCAAGAGCAAGCAGTATAGTATGTAGTATATATGATAATTATACTCTTACGAAGGGCAAGCGATCTAGTTTGTAGTAGTATATATTATCCGTGGTAAATCACAGCCAGTATATATGCTGTTCTTCAGCAGCAAGCCGACTTGACAAGCGACCCTAGCTAGCAGCCATCATGCATGCATGGAACTAATAAAGGCTCCAATGGCCGGCCGTGAAGAAATGTCATCGTCTGCATCACTAGGGCCTTGAATTCCACCACCACCGATAGATCGATCACATGGAGCACAGGCACAGCTTGCACATCACTGATCAGTGTAGGAGGAGTCAGTTCACTCATCAGCATTCGGCAGCTAGCCACGCACGCCGCATGTTCAGAGAACGCATGGCTGGCTGGCTCATGTTGTGGCTGCTCAGACAGACAGGCAGGCAGAAAGACAGCTGCAGGCCGGGTGACTAGGTGAGAGTGAGACAGCTAATGCAAACGAAGCATGCATGCAGCTGATGCAGACAGCAGAGATACAGAGCACACACACATGCACCTCTCTGAATTTTGCTGCTTTGTTTCGGGTGGTAGGGGATGACTGACTGGCAATATAAATGCACAGCGCTGAACTGCTGATCAGCGAGCGATTCAGAGGAATTATAGGTAGCCATGAATGTAAAATGTTGTTTAACAGGTATGGCTGCGACGTGTCTGACTGACCATTGCTAGCTCCTGAATGCATGGTGTCGTCTTCTTGAAGACTACATCTACATGCATGCTCTCCCATTCCCCATGTCCCAGCATCCCATGAGAGAGAGAGAGGCGCCATGCACGATCAGTATACCTTCTTCAGCATGGGCAGTCCGAGTTGGATCCGCATGAAGACAACGACGACGACGCCCGCTTCAGCTCTATCGCGCTACCTAGAAATTGGGAGTTCCGTCCTCGACGTACGTGCATGCCATCTATCATATGGCTTCAGAGTTTGGAGCACTCCCAGTTCGACGGGTATTTTACTACACCAGGTTTCGGCTCGATGTCATCAGAGTTCGTGTAGATCTGACTTCTAACGCCGTGCACTTTAATTACTAATTTCAAGAACATTGCACATATCTTAATCAATGTAACCTCAACCTCTTTCGCTCTTGATATAAACACTGCATTTGTATATCAGATGGATTCAGAGTATCATCTACTATCTTTTATCTTTATAGACACACATGTTTCATCTATATATCTGACCTTGCCGTCTCTCTCTCTCATGTACACACACATAAATACTCGATCTCGATCTAAATTCTTTTGTTACTATCAACTGATCAGTAACGTCCATTTTGAACTCAATCAAGACAAAAGGAGAGCGGAGGAAAAAGGACAGAGATTCTCCTCCTGGTGCTGGCCTCCTCATGTGAGAGCCAGGCTAAAAGGTTTGGGACTTGGGAGCCACTGCCCACTTGTCCGTTAGTTGCTCCCAGTTCAAGGAGGCACTCCATACCAGCGCAGTATCAGATATCCCACTACTCCTTGTTTGGAGTATAAATAAATGTGCATCCAGGTCACTGATGTGATGAGGAGCAACAATATAGCTAGAATCTGAAGGGATGAAGAGTAGAGGATAGGCTTCTCCTTCTGTGCCGCTGATAAAACTGCTAGCAGCTTACCAAGCAAGATCTTTCTGCTGGGATCAGAATCCCTAAAATATCTATCCGGCCGGTCATCAGCTCGATCAAAAGCAGGTGATCTTCATTTCCGTTCCCATGCATGCATGTTCCTCCCCAAAACTTGTTTCTTTCAATTCTTCCCTGCAGCTTGAACACTTTTGCACTGCATACTACTGCTCTCTATCTCTATCCTTCTCATATTTAACTTACTCTCCATATTTGTACATGGCTCTCTAAGCTATCTGTGAGTTCTCAAGCGAGCTGCTACCTAGGCAGTAGGCACTCTTAGTCCTTATTACTTTCTCTCTGATTCCTTACTTCTGACATGTATCTCGTTGTTTGGAAACTAGTGTTTTCCTTGCCTTTCTGCAGATATCTGATCCCAAGCCAGCTGGCCAACATGGCGAATGATGATGACCCTGTGGACGACGAAAACCCTAGATCTTACACTGCTAATAACAGCATCATTGTAAGCGTGTTGATTAGTATAATTCGATTAAGAGTGGAAAGATAGAGAAGAAACACAGTTCATATATATCCAATAACTGCTTTGAATTTAACATTGATCTTTATTTCTAGGATAACAAGATGGCAGAAGTGTTCGACATGGTTTCAATCCACGACCATCAGTACAAAATGGCGACCTTCGCCTTCCACACCAACAAAACTACCACCGAAGCTTCACATCGACCCGACTACAAGCACAAGCTAGCGTGGTCACACCATCCTAGCCTATGAACTGGTGTTATCCCGATTGAGCTTTTCTTTTTGTCAAAACCTCCCAGGCCTCTCTTCACTAGAGGTTGACTCGTACCTCCGTTTTCTGGTTTCTCGTGCCAGAATTAACGTTCTTGACCTTGTAAGGCCTCTTCTTGACCTTGTAAGGCCCTCCCTCTCCGTCTACATCCTCCCCGCACCTCCCCCTTCCTTCTTTCTCGCTATGCGCGGGATCAGTCTCACCATTGCCGTGTTTGTCAGCCTCTCGCATCCATCTACTTCCTTCTCCCTTCTATCCCTCCTGAGCTAGTTGTTGATCCCATGTAATAATAACCATGTTTGATATATATAAAAAAGTTGGAGTTATTTTAGTTTTGTGATGGTTAAATTATTTCTACTTTATTGTAAGAGTAGTTCGGTTTGTGTTTTCTCCCCGTGGATGTTGTGCAATACAGGAACGCCCATATGCAAACGTTCACTCGCTCATTTATTTTTTATTAAATGGCCTCAAGTTTTTAAAAGAGACATGTACAGTACAATGACTCATAAACAACTTCAGCGAGTAGCTCTGAATTAAAGCCTCTACTTTTAATTTAGGCCACGCTTATACTTTTTGGTGTCCTGTTTTCTGGGCTCAACTCCAAGGGTCTAAATTGTGGCTCCTACTTTTGTGGGACCCATTTATCAATCATATATTTTTTTTCTTTTTTTTATCCCATATCTTCATCCCCTCCCCCACCCATAGCTGTCGGGCTCAGGCAAGAAGGTGTCGGGGAGGTTGAGCTAAGACGAGACAATGCTAGGGAGGCCGAGCTTAGGCTGGCCAAGGAACAGGGAGGCTGAGCTCATATAGAGGGCCACTAAGGAGGGTGCCTAGGCGCTGTAGACAGGGATGATGGCAGGAAAGGTCAAGCTCCAATGGACCGAGAACTGAGGTTGATGCATAGGGGAGGCCGAGCTTGGGTAGTTGGAGGCCGACAGGGCATGAAGTTAGATGCAGCTGGGGAGGGCTTACATGCGACAACCCCGAACGGGGATGATATGCAAGCCAACGAGGGTGAGCTCCGACAATCGAGTGGACGACGGGCGAACCTACGTTTCGACTAGCCTCCTCAATCTGTCGATAAAAGTGATGGATGAGGCGCGGGGGTGTTAAGGCTTTGATTTTGTCCAGTAGGGAGGGGTGGTGGTGGAAGTGGCTGAAAGGTCGTAAATGGCTAGAGGGGGATGAATAGTCTAATAAAACTTTCTACAAAACCTTAGAGCAACTAATTAGTCAATTAGAAAGCGAATCTTTTTGCTCTAACTCTACAAAGGGTTGTAAGCCACCTATCCCAATAATTCTAGTTAATTAATATCTCTAGATCAAACAATGGCTATGTCGCTACTCACTAAAAGCTCTCAAACAAGCTACACTAAAGAGCTTGCTACACAACTATATATCAAATGTAAATATAATAGATTGAGTAAGGTGATTATACCGCCATAGGAAGAGAGATGAACACTACTAGAGAATAGACTTTAGAACGATGTCCCAATTTGGCATTAGCCTCGGCATTTTTTGCCTCCGGGACTAAAGGACCCTTTAGTCCCGGTTGGTAATACCAACCGGGACTAAAGGTCCCTGCCCAACGGTCCTCCGCGGGGCAAGGATCTTTAGTCCCGGCTGATATTACCAACCAGGACTAAAGGTTTACCTTTAATCCCGGTTTGGGTGATGCCCCGGGAATAAAGATTAATCTTTAGTCCCGGTTTGTACCCCTAACCGGGACTAATTATCCCTTCCTATAATTCAGCTTATTTTTTCCTCCCCGAGCACGAGCCATTGCATTCAAACTCACTGCCTCTGTTCTTCAGCTTGCTGTTGTTCTTGCTCTCTCCCCCTCCATTGGTGTTGCTCTTCGATTTTGGAGGTAAGAAACTTAATCCTCTTATGTTTTGTCAGTAGCTTATCTCATTTTGCGATGTAGATGCAAGTGTAACTTTATATGTTGGACTTTATTATGATTTTATATGTCATTTTTAGCTCAAAATCACATGATGATTTGCATATATGTTTGGATAAATAAAAGTTAAATTAGTTCATCAAAATCACGCCTCGCTCGTCCTCGCTGGAGCACGCGCCATCCTCGTCTCCGGTGGCTTATGTGATCTTAGAATTAATTTTTTCATGAAATGAAAAACTTAGAAAATTGTTAGAAAATTGTAGAAAATCCGTACTAATTGAACTTGCGGACCGTGTTCATCTCGGCGAGCATGTTCTCTGCCGAGCGGTAACGGACGTCAAGGAGGAGCTTTAATTCTACGAGGGAGAGCGGCAACGGTCGTGGAAGACCGTGTTCCCTTTCTCGTAGAATCGGAGCTCTTCCTTGGCCAAGTACGGTGTCGTCCGGTGGAGAAATGCTCGCGAGATGATCACGTAAGCAAGGTCAACTAGTACGGATGGTTATTTATTGAAACATGTGAAATCCGTACTAGTTTAGGTTAAATATATCATTTTAGAAAATATGAAATTTACACTAGTTTGCAAAAATAAGTATAGAAAGTAGATGACAACTGGTACCGGATCCTCGGCCTCTCGTTCGGTTGCGAAACGACTGAGGCCAGAACTCCCTCTCATTATCTGCGGCAAGTGTAAGCAGAAAATTGTGATGGAGTACCGAGTCAAGAGACAGGGACCCAACAAGGGTCGTGTTTTATACAAGTGCCCGGATCGCGATGTGAGTTTCTTACGCATTTTTTATTTATGGCTAATTGACCTGCTTTTCTTGAATATTTTTGACTAAATATTTTTTTGTTTTAATTTTAGTGGGAGGGCAATGGATGCGATGGTTGGTACTGGGAGGAAGATTATGCTACATCGTGCGAGAATTTGGGTGCGCTTGAGGTAGCGAGTTGCTGATGATGAGTTAGTGAGTGAGCAATGGGAGAAGCTTATTGATATTCAACGGAAGAATGATTTATCTTTTTAGTTACGCACGATCACGAAATAATTATGTTCCTGAAGTGCATTGTAGTTTTAGTTTGTTTAGTGATAGTTGGGATTGTTTACGTTGTAGCCAGGCTTAGTTAATTAATCAACCGTGTGTGTGTGTCATTTATGTTGTGTAATAAAATACTTAATTATGTTTAAGGTTTTAATAATTTGTCGTGTAATACAGATTATGTCACGCCATTGGATGTACAATGCCGATCGCCGCTCCCAAGACTTTATTGAGGGCTTGCACTATTTCTTAGGTGTGGCCGAGGCAAATAAGCGGGATGGTTTCATGTGCTGTCCATGTGCCCTATGTAAGAATTTAAAGGAATATTCAAGCTCAATGAGTCTTCATTCACATTTGCTTAAGTCAGGTTTCATGTCAAACTATATATGTTGGACTAAGCATGGAGAAAGCGGGGTAATGATGAAAGAAGGTGAAGGAGAAGATTTAGACATTGATGACATTATTGCTCAGTATGGTGCCTTTGATGATACTACAATGGGGGGAGATGAAGAAGAGGTAGCGGTAAAAGATGATCTCGGTGATGCTCTTGGCGATGCCATTCGTGATGCAAAACAAGAATTGGAAAGTGAAAAAGAGAAAGTTAAGTTCGAGCGCATGCTTGAGGATCATAGGAAGTTACTATACCCGACGGCCAAAGAGGGGCAAAAAAAGCTGGGTACAACACTGGAATTGCTACAGTGGAAGGCAAATAATGGTATATCCGACAAGGCATTTGGGAATTTATTGAACCTCATAAAGAAGATGCTTCCGAAGCCAAATGAATTGCCCACCACTACGTACGAAGCAAAAAAGGTTGTCTGTCCATTGGGATTAAAAATCCAGAAGATACATGCATGTCCTAATGACTGCATCCTCTACCATGGCAATGAATACGAGAATTTGGATGAATGCCCGGTATGTAAAGCATCGCGGTATAAGATCAGGTGCGATGATCCTGGTGACGTCGAGGGTGAACAACGTCCTAGAAAGAAAATCCCTGCCAAGGTTATGTGGTATGCTCCTATAATACCACGCTTAAAACGTTTGTTCAGAAATAAAGACCATGCAAAGTTGTTGCGGTGGCATAAAGAAGACCGTAAGGTAGACAATATGCTGAGACACCCAGCTGATGGGTCCCAGTGGAGAGCGATAGACAGGGAATTTCCAGAGTTTGCAAATGAGGCTAGAAACTTAAGGTTCGCCTTAAGTACAGATGGTATGAATCCTTTTGGGGAGCAGAGCACTAGTCATAGCATTTGGCCAGTTACTCTATGTATCTACAACCTTCCTCCATGGTTATGCATGAAGCGAAAGTTCATTATGATGTCGATCCTCATCCAAGGTCCGAAGCAACCTGGCAACGACATTGATGTCTATATGAAGCCATTAGTTGAAGAACTTCTAGTTTTATGGAACAAACCAGGTGTACGTGTCTGGGATGAGTACAAACAAGAACACTTTGACCTACGAGCAATGTTGTTCGTAACAATCAACGATTGACCTGCTTTAAGTAATCTTTCAGGTCAGACAAACAAAGGATATAATGCATGCACACATTGTTTTGATGACCTTGACAATATATATTTGAAAAGATGTTGAAAGGTCGTGTACCTTGGCCATCGTCGATTCCTTCCTTTGAATCACCAAGTAAGAAAGAAAGGTAAGCATTTTAAAGGTAAGCCAGACCACCGGAAGAAGCCTCATAACCGAACCGGGGAAGATGTACTCGCAATGGTCAAGGATGTGAAAGTAGTATTTGGAAAGGGACAAGGCAGCGAATCTGTTCCCAAAGATGCTAAGGGGCATGCACCCATGTGGAAGAAGAAGTCCATCTTTTGGGAGCTACTCTATTGGCAAGTCCTAGAGATCCGCAACGCAATCGACGTGATGCACCTGATAAAGAATCTTTGTGTGAACCTGTTAGGATTCATGGGTGTGTACGAGAAGCCAAAGGATTCACTTGAAGCACGTCAGGACTTGCAGGGCATGAAAGAATGAGGCAACCTTCATCCAGAGAAGACAGATGATGGACGTCATTACTTAAGTCCTGCTAGCTACACGCTTAGCAAAGAAGAGAGGGACATCATGTTCAAATGTCTAAGCAGCATCAAGGTCCCATCGGGATTCTTCTCCAATATAAAGGGTATAATAAATGTGCCAGATAAGAAATTCCTAAACTTAAAGTCCCACGACTACCACGTGCTTATGACGCAATTGCTTCCAGTTGCTTTAAGAGGAATTCTACCTCCACATGTACGTCTAGCCACCGTGAAGCTATGTGCATTCCTCAATGCAATTTCTCAGAAGGCAATCAATCCAGTGAAACTAGCTACTCTACAGAATGATGTGGTTCAATGTCTTGTCAGCTTTGAGTTGGTGTTCCCTCCATCCTTCTTTAATATCATGACACACCTTCTAGTTCATTTGGTGAAGGAGATTAGTATTCTTGGACCTGTGTTCTTACATAACATGTTCCCCTTCGAGAGGTTTATGGGAGTCTTGAAGAAATATGTGAAAGTACGTTCTAAGCCTGAAGGAAGCATCGCCCAGGGCTATGGAACAGAGGAGGTCATTGAGTTCTGTGTTGACTTTATTTCTGACCTTGCCTCGATTGGCGTTCCCGAATCGCGACACGAGGGGAGACTCAGTGGTAAAGGAACTTTAGGGAAGAAAACATATATTGGCATGGAAGATGATTATTTCAATAAAGCACACTACACAGTTCTTCAGAACTCATCATTGGTGCATCCGTACATCGAGATACATAAGGAGTTCTTACGATCCAAGTTTTAGAAAGTCTATATGAGATTCAAGAAGTTGTGACTAGTGTTTGATAAAAATCTCTCAAATGGGAAAATGAGCTATGTAACAATTGTAGATCTTGCTGAGATGATCAAACTTGGTATTCAGAGTTTTTTCATCTGAGGTCATTTAGTGTCTCATTTGAGCAAGTTTGACCAAGTCAAATTTGGTCAAATGAAAAAATAACACTTTGACTCTAGTATTATGAACTCTAAATGACTTCAAATTGAAAAGTTTTGAATACCAAGTTTGTTAAACTCAAAAAGATCTACAATTGTTGTTTTGGTCAACTTTCCATTTGAGAAAGTTTGGACGGTTCAAATTTGTGATTTTTAAATTTCAACGCCTACAAACTAGTTTTCGGGACCCTAGATTGTCTCAAATTGAAAAGTTTTGAATACCAAGTTTGTTAAGCTCATCAATATCTACAATCCTTATATAGGCAATTTTTTCATTTGAGAAAGCTTGAATAAAATGTAGTTTCAATTTCACAAGTGTGTGACATAGTTTTAGAAAGTCTATATGAGATTCAAGAAGTTGTGACTAGTGTTTGATAAAAATCTCTCAAATGGGAAAATGAGCTATGTAACAATTGTAGATCTTGCTGAGATGATCAAACTTGGTATTCAGAGTTTTTTCATCTGAGGTCATTTAGTGTCTCATTTGAGCAAGTTTGACCAAGTCAAATTTGGTCAAATGAAAAAACAACACTTTGACTCTAGTATTATGAACTCTAAATGACTTCAAATTGAAAAGTTTTGAATACCAAGTTTGTTAAACTCAAAAAGATCTACAATTGTTGTTTTGGTCAACTTTCCATTTGAGAAAGTTTAGACGGTTCAAATTTGTGATTTTTAAATTTCAACGCCTACAAACTAGTTTTCGGGACCCTAGATTGTCTCAAATTGAAAAGTTTTGAATACCAAGTTTGTTAAGCTCATCAATATATACAATCCTTATATAGGCCATTTTTTCATTTGAGAAAGCTTGAACAAAATGTAGTTCAAATTTCACAAGTGTGTGACATAGTTTTAGAAAGTTTATATGAGATTCAAGAAGTTGTGACTAGTGTTTGATAAAAATCTCTCAAATGGGAAAATGAGATATGTAACAATTGTAGATCTTGCTGAGATGATCAAACTTGGTATTCAGAGTTTTTTCATCTGAGGTCATTTAGTGTCTCATTTGAGCAAGTTTGACCAAGTCAAATTTGGTCAAATGAAAAAACAACACTTTGACTCTAGTATTATGAACTCTAAATGACTTCAAATTGAAAAGTTTTGAATACCAAGTTTGTTAAACTCAAAAAGATCTACAATTGTTGTTTTGGTCAACTTTCCATTTGAGAAAGTTTGGACGGTTCAAATTTGTGATTTTTAAATTTCAACGCCTACAAACTAGTTTTCGGGACCCTAGATTGTCTCAAATTGAAAAGTTTTGAATACCAAGTTTGTTAAGCTCATCAATATCTACAATCCTTATATAGGCATTTTTTCATTTGAGAAAGCTTGAATAAAATGTAGTTTAAATTTCACAAGTGTGTGACATAGTTTTAGAAAGTCTATATGAGATTCAAGAAGCTGCACATTCCAGATGGTAATAATGCATCAATCATGGTGGCTGTCGGGGTTGTATCTCCAATAGACCGAACGAAGACACCAAGACTCCATGGGTCAGTTATTCAACCTGGATATGCTAGCGTCTCGGTCGATAGAGTGCTCAAAGGTTACAACAATGTTCCTCTTGACATTGAAGGCAGTGATGGGGAGAAGACACTAGGAGAAGCAGAGAAGACATTTATTCAATGGCGCAAACGCTTCATCATCATTCCTGGGGCGCCACCGCTTCCCCTACCTCACCCTAGGTACGAATGAAAGTGAATGAAATATTATTTTCCATTAATTTTCTATTGGCTTCAAAAATAATTGACACACAACTTGTTTTTGTAGCAGGTCTCCCCCCACCTAGCCTAATCATTCATTCCCCATCTCATCACAGTCGCATGTGGGGGTGAGACGACTTCATCCCCACGGCGATCGCCAACTCCTACACCGCCCCATCGCCTCCACAACGATCTCCAACTCCTACACCGCCCCACCGCCTCCACAACGATCTCCAACGCCTCCACGCCGATCTCCACCAACACCGCCACATCGCCTCCACGCCGGTCTCCAACACCGCCCCACCCCTCCACAAGCGACGCACTACAAAGACGTCTAAGGTCCCGTGCAAAGAAGACCCCGAGAAAAAGAGTTATTTCTCAAGAAATACTTCCTGAAAAGACTAATGAGCAAATAGCAGCTGAAGAAGACAAAAAAGTGAAAGATTTTTTTATAGATACCAAAAACAAGAGTCAAGCGAAGCTTAAGGAGAAGCCGTACTTTTACCTACCACGAGAGGTGCTGAGGCAGAAGGTCGATGCTCACAAGAAAAAGATGATTGAACTTCTTAAGCCTTCACCACTATCAGACTATGACCGCTCCCTCGTGAAGTCACATGATGCAGGTAAGAAAAGGAAAAGAGCATCAGGGAAGGATGTCCCACAACTCGGACAACAGAAGCAACCAATGCAAAATCTTATTGTTGCTAATGAATATGGTTTCAACATAGAAGTCTATCGACCAGACAACTCTGGAGAAGTGTCGGTTCAAGCCCTTAATGCTTTTTTAAAGATACTAGTTTAACCTTGGATCAATTGACGGGCAAAGCTCCAATCCAGAACCTAGAAGTTGATACCTGGAAGACTTATAAATATGGTAAAAGTCTGTACAACCCTGCGGCTCTGAATGAATTGGGTACGCAAATGTACTTGCTCAACAAGTGGTACATGCAGGCGTGTGGCAGGGGTGAGCAGTGGATCTTTGTCAGATTTAGAGACCATCATTACTTCCGTGGCGATGACATCTTACATATTAGTTTCGAAGAATTGCATCAACTATTCCACTTGGACGCTCTGGACAAATCAATCATTAGCTCCTTTTGTTTGTAAGTAATTCTTACTTTTATTTAATAAACTCACTTCCATGCGTACGTGTATATAATTATCCTCACATGTAACTTATATTTATATACAGATTCCAGATGTCAGAGCTCCAAAGAATACAAGACACTAGTGTTGGCTTCATTGATCCTTATATCGTATTCAAAACCGGTATTATTGTCAAGGAGCGGTGGGTATCTGAAGCACAGGAGAATATCATGATATTCTTCGTGAAGCAGCACGACAAGACAACAATACTTTTCCCGTACAGCTTTGAGTAAGTGTTAATAATAATGTAGTCTACATATTTTATGTAATATCAATACAACTTATATGCATGTACGTGTGTGTATAAACCAATACAGGTTTCACTGGATACTCATTGTCATTGAGTTAAACTCAAGTCGGTTAGTAATCTTTGACTCGTTGAGAAAAGAGCGGGCACTATACCAAGATATGATAGACATTATCCAAGGGTAATTTCGATCTCTCGCGCACAACTATTATTGAATAGACTTTGCCATAATTTATTAACGATCGTACATTATTGGTCGCATAGGGTTTGGAAAGAGTTTATTCGACAACATCGCAAGGATTGCAAGGCACCACTTAATGTAGTTGAAATACCAGTAAGTTGTACTATATACACTTCCCCACGTGTTTAATTACTATATCGTACTTCAATTTACGTGTGAGATGATGAGAATAATCTTCTTCTCGTACAGTGGTGTTTGCGGCAGGAACTAGGTAATAACTTGTGTGGATACTACGTTTGTGAATTTATCACTGCGCACATAAGAAGAACTCCTAAAGATGTCCTCAGAGTACGTATATATCAATTTTTTTATTTATTTTTAAATGAATATATATATATGTATTAATACTTTTCCTTTTATTTCAAATGCAAGACTGAATGGTTGAAACGAAGGGTCATGCAAAAAGACCATCTGAAAGCAGTTCAGGAGTCAATAGCAGGATATCTTCTAGAAAAAGTGCTAAATCCCAACGGCGAGTTCTACTTTGATCCTAAGAAATAAATGATGTAAATTAAATGTTTATTGATATCGTTATTTTCGAGAACAAGATTATGAAAGTGTTGTATATATACATATATATATCTATAATATATATAGGTTCATACTTTATTCGAATATAATAATGCTCGAGATGAGAATTAGATGTAATTATATGCGTGCGTGTATTTATATTAGCAGCGTAGAATACGTATATAAAAACATATTATATATTAAACAAATACGTGTAACTGAACTGAAAACAAATTAAAAAAAAAGAAAAAGAAAAGGAACCTTTAGTCCCGGTTGGGGTTACCAACCGGGACTAAAAGGTGCGGCCACATTTGCTCGGCTGGAGGGCCTTTAGTCCCGGTTGGTAACACCAACCGGGACTAAAGGTCCCTCTTTAGTCCTGGCTCGATAACCCGGGACTAAAGGTGGCACCTTTAGTCCCGGGATCGTTGTCCCGGCGCGGTAACCGGGACTAAAGGCCGTTACCGCCCGGGACAACAAGTCCATTCTGTAGTAGTGGAACCAATCACAACATGAACACCAAGTGAATCATCGAGAGAATTCCAATCACAATAGACACAAGATTTTTCTCCCGATGTTCACGTGCTTGCCAGCACGCTAGTCCTCATTGTATCGACCAATACTTGGTGGTTCGGCGGCTAATAGGTGTTTCACAAACCTAGCCCAAAAAATGGGCACCGTAAGAACCTACCCACAAGTGAGGTAACTCAATGACACGAGCAATTTACTAGAGTGACTTTTGGCACTTCGCTAAGGAATAAGCCCAAGAACCCCTCACAAATATATCTTTGATTGGGGGCGAACACAATCACCAAATCCCCTCACCAATCAATATCTCCAACCGTCTAAGTAATGACAATCACCAAGAGTAATAAGAAATCCACAATCACAACCACCACTTGGTGCCACCAAATATGCAACCTCAAATGCACACACTAGGGTTCCCCTCAAATCCTCTCAAGAATGAGCACCAAGCTTGGAGAAGTGGAGAAGAGGGAGGAGATGCTCTTAAAGCTCTCAAGATCAACACTAGAGCTCGATCTTTCACTCGAATGGAGCACAAAGCTTGGGAGTGAGAGAGTTTGGATCTCAGATGCTAGGCCTTGTTTAGATGCCATCTAAATTCCAAGTTTTTTCACTCTCTCTCTATCACATTAATTTTTAGCCGCTTGCATGGAGTATTAAATGTAGATAAAAAAAATAACTAATTACACAGTTTAGTTGAAAATCACGAGATGAATCTTTTGAGCCTAGTTGGTCCACGATTGGATAATATTTGCCAAATAAGACGAAAGTGGTACTATTCATCGGGTTCAAAAAATTTGCAAAGTGAACAAGGCCCTAGTGAGGAAAGGTTCCAGAGGGTGAGAAGGGAAGGAATACTTCTCTGCCTTATCCCCTCGGCCAGATCTCCCAACGGGCAGAAGCCCAACGGCACCAGGCGCTCCCACACCTCACAAGCGCGGGCCCCTGCAGACCCTACGTGGCACGGCGTTGCCACGCTCCCTTCCATGCGAAGCCAACAGCGACAACGCACGCACCGCTCCTGTACGACGCGATCCCCAGCGGGACCCATGCGCTGGCTCCCACGTGGTCTAACGACCCAGACGAGCGCACTAAGGATGAAAACGGACGGAAACGAACGGAAAATCGCTCTACCGTTTTCGTTTCCATATTTTTAGACAAAAACGGGAGCGAGAGCCGGACAACCGGAAGCGAAAACGGTTGCTGGATAAACGGTAATACGAAAACGGGTAAATACGATCGGAAAATAGACGGAAACTAATGGTGAACGGAAACATAAGCTTATCCCGTTTACAAAGAAAATGGGATGAATACGGGATCATCCGGTAAAATACGGTATACCGTAAATATGGCCGGAAAATCTTTCGTCCCGTTTTCGATCCCAGTCCCGGTGCACCCCGTTCCGTTTTTGTATTTTCTCGGAAAAACGAAAACGGTCAGAATAAAACGGTATACGGTTACGGACGGAACGCCCGTCCGTTTTCATCCTGCGCACCGCGCTACTGCCTCCACTTCCTGCGGTCAACGAATGGGCCAGGCCGCTCCCTTCTTGTATGCGCCTGAGACACGCCCGCAAGCTCTCGCTCTTCTCTGCCTGGCATGCGGTGGTCCCCACGCGGTGAAATAAAGGAGTAGCAACATGCAGATTTGCAAACCATCGGCTGCACAAACGGCGCAGCGCGGCCACTCACGCGCTCCCGCGCTCTCTCCCTCTGCCTTGATTGGTCGACGGGCCGGCCCACTTAGCGCCTCCGCGCGGTCAGCGGCCCATGCGCGTGCACCACCACCTGGGCCAGCGCGCGACCAGCAGACAATCTCCCTAGCCAGCTCCCTTCTGGACAGCAGAGCACCCTCTGAATTTCCAGCACCTCTTTTCAAGACTTTTCAAGTTCTAACTACACCGAAATATTCCAGAATAAATTTGGGAACTTAGGTTAGCATTTTACAAATATTTTTCACAGGCTTTCTTATGCATCTCACTACGTCACTAAGCGCTAAGTATATGCAAATGAGACTCACACTTAGTGGCACTTAATAACCAGTGCAATTAAAAGATTTTCCCTCTTTATAGTACGGTTATCTATCCTAAATTTACTCACATCATCTATGGTGTCTTGAGTGGCAAAACAATATGGTCCTTTCAAATATACTTTTGCCTTGAGCCTATTTTATTTTTCCTCTTTCTTCTTTTCCATGTTGGAGCACATATCATCATCTTTTGGTCACCTCCATCACCATAACCATCATCTAGCTCCATCACTCGGTGTATACCAACCTATCTTTGCATTTCACTCATGACAAAGGTTAGTACACTTAGGTTTCATCAATTATCCAAAATCAAATTAGGGCTTTCAGTGGCACACAGGCGGGAGGGGGGGTGTCCATGTGGGAACATGTGGGTAAGAATGGAGAGGAATGGGGCCTTGTGGTGACCTACAAATGAGAGGTGGAGGGGAATGTTTTGGGGCATCCTAGCTTTGGGTGCTTGAGTAGGGTCCTACTATAGTGGGTGTTTTGCCCGCATGGCACCCGAAAATAGAATAAGAGTCTAAATAGAGATCCTACTAGAGTTACTCCAACAGTGGCAACAGAAACTATTGCAATAGGAATGGTCTATTGCACAATTAAGTAAAAAACTAGCTTCTCTGTCGACAGAATATCATCGGCAGTCCTCCGAGGGGTATCCCACGAAGGTAGATTGATCAGCAGAGAGGCGTGTAATCAAGAACAAGAAGGCAACAGAGACACACAAGTTAGATAGGTTCAGGCTGTCAGTATGACGTAATACCTTACTCTTGTGGTATGTTGGTTTGTATTAGCTATCGTATGATATTGCGTGAGTTTGGAGGGGGTCCCTGCCCGCCTTATATAGTCCGAGGGGCAGGGTTACAAGTCGGTTAGATCTGAGAGATAACCGGAAAGTAATAACAGATTACAGGAATCATGGGATCATACATATCCTAACAGATCTCGTAGCATCTTCAGGATATCTTCTCAGTATCTTGCGGAAGGCGTCGAGCAGAATCGTGCCCCACAAGGCTTCATCTCATGGGCTGGGCCGCCCCTGGGGGCGCAGCCCATATGGTCTGCCGTGGGTATCCGGGGTCGTACCCCCCATAGCTAGTCCCCGAGCGCCTTATACCCATTGTGCAACGCCGTCTTGAGCTTGTCCGAGCAGGTGCGAACAAAGCCGAGTAGTCAAACTCATGGTCCGACCACCGTGATGAGTTGCCGAGCAGTTGTGAGCAGTTGCCGAGCAGCGTGAACCATCGCCGAGCAGCACGAACCGTTGCCGAGCAGCATGAACCGTTGCCGAGCAGTGTAACCCAAATACGGCTTGCCATAAGGGTGTAAGGAGCTCAAGTTCAGAATTGAAAATTTCTTCGTAGTGGACCAAGTGTGCCCACTTAGAGTCCGACCACGAGAAATGGAGATAATCTTCTTCAGCTTCAAGAGGCACGGAGTCTTCTAGATTAAAGCAAACACATTCACCGTAAGGTGAAGTGTGCCCACTTAGTCCCCAAGCCTGATAGTAGATGACGTAGTCATGTGGTGCCAGGGTCTAAAGTAGAAGAATAGTAGAAGACCAGCCAAGCAGGCAGCCAGTCCTCGAGCGTAGCCCCAAAAGGAGAAAAAGCACATTCACCTCAAGGTGAAGTGTGCCCACTTAGTCCCCGAGCCTGACAGTAGGTGATGTGGTCACGTGGTGCTAGGGTCAGAAATAGCAGTCAACTTAAAAAAATCCCAAATGCGGTGAGGAACCGAGACGTAATGCTGACGCAGTCCCCGAGCCAAAAGAGGAAACCTTGGAGAAAACAGAATCATGGAGAAAACACCAGAGTAATTGCTGTACAGTAGTAATTACTGAGCCGTAACGGTTGGCGGAGATGTCGGCGAATATTCGGCGAGCCATAACAAATTGCGGAGATAAATCAGCGATATGGGCCACGGTTGCGCAAAGGCCTAGGTAACGGCCCACCTTGCTATTGCTGAGAATTCGGAGAAGCGCAAATCGTGGAAACGGTTTCCCAAAAACCCTCGAATGCGAAAAGGTGTGGGAGCGCTTTATAACTACGCCGCTGCACCCCGCGCTCCCAGCTTTGCCACTTTGCCACTTCATCTTCCTCCTTAGCCCTCGCATTTCTAGATTCACATCTACACTTGCTTCCACCGCCAAACCCTAACCAGATTTGAGAGATGGCGCCGAAGAAGGGAGCTGCGAAACCAAAGAAGATGAGCCCCAAGAAGGCGAGCGCCGAAATCCGGCGTGACGAAGAGTGGGTGCCATCGCGAACAGGAGAGGCGGAGCTCAACAGATTGGTGGAGGCAGGGTGTTCTTCCTGACCGTGTTACCGTTGGATGGTGGTCGGCCCTTGGTGAGCCCTTCCCAATGCCTCATACTGATGAAGTAGTGGTATTTGAGGATTATTTCTGGTGTGGGTTGGGATTTCCTGTTCATCCATTCCTGAGGGATCTGTTGGAGTTCTAGGTGGTTAGTCTGTGCAATCTCCACCCAAATACTATTTTGCACATCTCAATCTTCATTCATTTATGTGAGGCATATCTCATAATCCTTCCCCACTTCAACCTCTTCCATCACCTATTCTGGCTGAAGAAGAGAGGCGGCGGTGGTTTCAAGGTGGTCGGCAGAGTGTACCTTTAGCTGCACGATGGAATGGTGGGCGAGTACCTTACTGTGCCGTTGAACACATCGCTGAAGGGGTGGAACGTCAGGTGGTTCTACATGAAGCAGAGCCACCCTGTCGTCCGCTGCGACGCCGACCACATCCCGAAGAGCCAGAAGAGCTGGTCGGAGATGCCAAACAATGTTAATATGGAGCAAGTGAGGGAGCTCCTTGGCTTGATAAAGGGTGTGAAGACCAATGGCGGATTGGTGGCGACGAGCTTTATAGTGCGCCGCATTTAGCCCTGCAAGGAGAGGGCTCATGCGGCATTTGATTTTAAGGGGAGACCGATAGTACTCGGGAGAGGACGAAGATGCTGTCGAGGGACGTAGTGCAAGAGCAGGCTGCAGAGTTGTTCACTCCATTTGCCTCATTCAACTTGCCAGGGCAGATGAGACCGTTTCACTGCAAAAATCTGCCTCCTCAGGTAAATATCTCAATTGTGTGTTCCTGATGCTTTTTATCTTCTGTCGTTGTCGAGCAGTGGACTGATTCACTTATGCAAAGATCCATTCACAGGAAAGAGCGGTATACTTCTCGGGCGTGCCGAGGGGTGATTGGCCGCAGGCGGTAGATGCCCGGCCACCGACGCAGCCTGAGGAGGAAACCATTAGCATCTCGTCGGAGAAACCATCCCTGGTGTTGGAGAAAATCTAGTGGAAGAGGGCAGCGACAGACGAGCCGGCCTGAAAGAAGAGAAAGACGGTGGGCGCCACTGCCCTCAAGCCGAGCGGCATCTTGCTTGGCGGTGACCAGACCACTTGGACGCGAAGGACCACGGTGTTCGAGTGGTCGGATGATGATGAAGTTTTGATTGCTCCTCCGTTGAGCACGAAGGCGCCTCCATGCAGCACGCGCGCGGAGGAACATTCGATGGGAGGGGAGGAAGTTCCCCAACAGCGGGCGACGGGAGCCCCCGAACAGTAGGCGAGGGGAGTCCTCGAGCAGTAGGCGAGGGGAGTCCCCGAGCAGCAGGTGAGGGGAGTCCCCGAGTAGCAAGCAAGGGGAGCCCCAGAGCGGTGGGCAGAGGAAGTCCCCGAGCAGCAGGCGAGGGGAGCACCGGAGCGGTGGGTGGAGGAGAGGTCGACGACAGAGACCGCGGGACCTCCACCCCGAGACGCAGGCATCGACCCCAAGGCAAAGGCTGGGGGCTCGGGTAGGCAGCGCCAGTTCAAAAAAATCTACCGGAAAACCACTGCGTAAGTACCCTTGTCTTGGAGTTATTTGGTTGTCATTTCCTTATCCTTTTCGACGATTGACGAGCTAATCTGATGCAGAGCGAGGCGTACGAGAGGACCTAGCCCCGCCCGTCTAGACTGATGAGCAGTCGAAGGCTGGCCCGAGGCGGAGGAGATGCCGGTGGACCCCATCCCAGAGTCCCCTGGTGCTCGGCGGCCTGCGGAGGAGTCAACCGTCGCTGCTAGCGGACTTGGCGGCGGCGAACAGTTGGCTCCGACGACGGATGGTTCGACAACGATGCCCGGGGCAACAACGGAAGCCGCCAGGTCTTCAGCGGTGAATGCAGGAGATGCCGGTGCCGCGCCTGAGTCTGGGGTGGCAAAGTCGATGGTGCCCGAGGAGCAGCCAGCGCCTCCCGAGGCGACACAGGGCGTGGTCGGACCGGTTGTCCACCACGGAGCCCCTCGGTGGTGCCTCCAGCCACGTCGGAGGAGGACGAGGTGGAAGAGATCGAACGCGAGGAATCTCAACCCAGGCTGTCCGAATCCTCCGTCAGACGCGGCGATGAGGTGGTGGTCATTGAGGAGGAGGACACCACTAGGGAGCTAAAGAGACTGGAGTCCGCCCTCACCGGCGTGATGAGACAAATCAAGGTTTGTACTGCATCTGTAATGTTCATCTTTCACGTTGGAGATTGTTCTTCTTCATGATCTTGCGTTTATGCAGGGGATAACTCGGACTACCGAGCAGCGGCACCAGCTGATAAAGAGGATGGAGCCCCTCGCCAAGGAGAATGAAAACCCCAAAGAGGTGATGAACCTTATGGAGAGAAACATCCAGAGGGCCCAGCACGAATGAGACCTTGCGGAGTCCAACACGTGGGACCTGGAATACCAGAAGGGCGTCCTGTCTGAGCAGCTACGTGGCAAGTCTGAGCAACTGTCGAGTGTTTCTAAGCAGCTAGAGAGGAAGTCCAAGCAGCTTAGGAACATATCCGAGCAGAAAGCAGGTATGGCATATCGGTGAATGTGCTTTGTATAGTTGAATAGCTATATTTTTGGTGATGATAGTTGTGCTTGTAGAGCAAGATGCGGAGCTCAGCCAGCTGCGCCAAGCCATCGAACAACTTCGAGAGGAGAAGGCGAAGGAGTCAGGGCGAGTAGACAAACTGGCCGAGGAGCTAAAAGGTGAGTACTTCCTGCTGAAGTAGTTTCCTTGCTTGATGGAACCTTGTAATGCTTGCAGACTACCGTCAGAGGGTCAAGGCATAATTTGATGTGCTGGTGCAGGAGGCCAGAACCCAAAGGGAGAAGTTCGACGCCGTAGTCGCTGGAGTCAAACCGGTGCTCGACTGCATCAACCTAGAGGTGGCTCCTCAGCCCGATGGCATGCCGCCATGTTCGAACACCATCATCAAGAGGTGCAAGGCGGCGTGGGAGAACTTCAAGAGCTTCAACCGTGACGCCGTTGTTACCGCCATTACTCATGCCCTTGCGGTGGTCCGGTCCCACTACCTAGCTGTGGACCTTCAAGCAATTGGGGCCGGATTTGCCGAAGGAATGGGCGAGGTGGAGCACCAGCAGCTAGAGGATGAGGTGGAGGACGCGGCGAAGAAGCTGGCGGTGACATAGACCTGTTCGGCGAGACGGACGGTGATGGTGGAGCTCGGTGATCTGCTCGGAGAGTATTATCTGTAACATCTGGAGAGGGTAGTTAGAGCGCATGAGAGTGTAGACAACATTTATGTATTTGTACAAATGTTATAAAGTGCATGTTTATGCAGCTTGCTGGTATTTGTGGCGAAGAATCGTTGTACTAATAACCCTAACGCAATTATACGTAGTATAAGTAGCATCCGAGCAGTTAGTTCATTACTGAACTCTTTGGCCTTAGCTAGCCCATAGTCCATAACGTCAAGCGCGGAGCCCGTGCACGTGTAGGAGGAACAGGCGTCACCAAGGAACTGCAGCCAACCACCCATAATGTAGAGCGCGGAGCCTGTAGCACATGTAGGGAGAGATCGGAGACTAGGTCTTCTCCATAGAGCGCAGAGCAGAACGTGTGCTGCTCGGCGGTTGGTGAAATAACGTGGAGATAAACGTAGTATAAGTGGCGTCCAAGCAGTTAGTTCTTTACTGAGCTCTCAGCCTTGGCTAGCCCATAGTCCATAATGTCAAGCGTGGAGCCCGTGCACGTGTAGGCGGAACAGGCGTGACCAAGGAACCGCAGTCGACCACCCATAACATAGAGCGCAAGCCCGTAGCACGTGTAGAGAGAGATCGGAGACTGGGTCTTCTCCGTAGAGCACAGAATAAGGCGTATGTTGCTCGTTGATCGGCGGAATATCTTGGAGATTTGGAGAAAAGTGTTTGGCGATTTGGAGAAACCTGTTCGGCGAAATACGTTGGAGATTTAGAGAAACATGTTCGGCGAAAACGTTGGAGATTTAGAGAAACGTGGTCGGCGATTTGGAGAAACTTGTTCGACGAAAATGTTGGAGATTTGGAGAAACGTGTTCGGCGATTTGGAGAAACTTGTTCGGCGAAAACGTTGGAGATTTGGAGAAATGTGGTCGGCGATTTGGAGAAACTTGTTCGGCGAAAACATTGGAGATTTGGAGAAACGTGGTCGGCGCAGTTATGGCGATTTCGTATTGGAGTACGTTATGGAGTAGCTTAGAGCTCGGCGACCATAAGTGGGGATTAAACCACAATGGAGAAATAATGGAGACAAATTATGGAGACCAAAACTTTATTCATCATAAAGTGGAGAGTACATATCTAGAGCGTTTCAAGGATAGAAACAAATAAGGTGCTCGATGTGCCATGAGTTGGGACATCGATTCCGTCTAAGTCACGTAGGCGATAAGACCCTGGTCGGGTAACCTCTTTGACGATGTAAGGCCCTTCCCATGGGGAGGAGAGTTTGTGCATCCCTTCGGTTTTTTGTTTTCTATGGAGAACGAGGTCGCCGACAACAAATGAACGACCTTTGATGTTGTGGTTGTAGTACCTCCACAAGCCTTCTAGATATTTGGCTATGCGGACGTAGGTGATCAGGCGTTCCTCCTCGGCCCTGTCGACGTCCTATGTCCGAACAGCTACGGCTTGCTCTTCATCATAATTTTCCACCCTAGGTGCTCAGAAGGCAATGTCCGCTGGTAGTATGGCTTCTGAGCCATAAACCAAGAAATACGGGGACACACTGGTGCTATGACTAGCTTGAGTACGCAGTCCCCAGACCATAGCTGGTAACTCTTTGAGCCATCTGCCTGGATGTTTTTCTTCTTTCTGATATAGCCTCTTTTTGAGGGCATCAAGGATCATGTCGTTCGCCTGTTCGACCTGGCCATTGGCTCTAGGATGGGCAACAGAGACGTATTTGATGGAGATGCATTGGTCTTCACAGAAGTCCCAAAAATGATGGCCAGTAAACGTAGTTCCGAGGTCGGTGATAATGTTGTTCGGGAGACCAAATCTATGGATGATATCTTCGAAGAGCTCGACTACTTTCTTTGCAGTAGCCGAGACTAGCGGTTTATACTCGATCCACTTAGAGAACTTGTCGATGGCGACTGTCGACAGAATATCATCGGCAGTCCTCCGAGGGGTATCCCACGAAGGTAGATTGATCATTAGAGGAGCGTGAGATCAAGAACAAGAAGGCAATAGAGACACACAAGTTAGACAGGTTCAGGCCGTCAGTATGACGTAATACCCTACTCCTGTGGTATGTTGGTTTGTATTAGCTATCGTATGATATTACGTGTGTTTGGAGGGGGTCCCTGCCCGCCTTATATAGTCTAGGGAGCAGGGTTATAGGTCGGTTAGATCTAAGAGATAACCAGAAAGTAATAACTGATTATAGGAATCTTAGGATCGTACATATCTTAACAGATCTCATAGTATCTTCATGATATCTTCCAGATGTCTTGCGGGAGCCACCGAGCAGAGTCATGCCCCGCAAGGCGTCGTCTTGTGGGCTAGGCCGCCCCTGGGGGTGCAACCCATGTGGTCTGCCGTGGGTATCCAGGGTCATAGCCCCCATAGCTAGTCCCCGAGCGCCTTGTACCCGTTGTGCAACGCCATTTTGTGCTTGTCCGAGCAGGTGCGAACAAAGCTGAGTAGTAAAACTCATGATCCGACCACCGTGATGAGTTGTCGAGCAGTTGCGAGCAGCGCGGACCATAGCCGAGCAGTATGTTCCAAACATGGCTTGCCATAAGGGTGTAAGGAGCTCAAGTTCAGAATAAAAAATTTCCTCACAGTGAACCAAGTGTGCCCACTTAGAGTCCGACCATGCGAGTAGGAGATAATCTTCGTCAGCCTCAAGGGGCGCGGAGTCTATCAGAAAAAAGCAAGCACGTTCACCGCGAGGTGAAGTGTGCCCACTTAGTCCCCGAGCCTGACAGTAGATGACATAGTCATTTAGTGCTAGGGTCCAAAATAGAAAACCAGCCGAGCAAGCAGCCAGTCCCCAGCGTAGACCGAAAAGCACATTCACCGCAAGGTGAAGTGTGCCCACTTAGTCCTCGAGCCCGACAGTAGGTGATGGAGTCACGTGGTGCCAGGGTTAGAAACAAAGAAATAGTGAAAAACCAGCCGAGCAGGCAGCCAGTCCCCGAGCCGCAAGCGGAGATATCGGGAAAAATCCAATCGTAGAGAAAAAATCAGAGAAAAGGTTGTACAGTAACGGTTGCTGAGCCTCAATAAATGGCGGAGAAGTCGGCGATTATTCAGCGAGTAACAACTAACGGTGGTGATAAATGAGTGACGTGGGTTGTGGTTCCATGAAAGCCCATGCTATGGCCCATTAAGCCACGCTAGAGAATTCAGAGAAGCGTAGATCGCGGGAACGGTTTCCCAAAAACCCTCGAATGCGAAAGGGAGAGGAAAATGCTTTATAACAGTGCCACCGCCCCCCGTGCCCCCACCTTCGCTACTTTGGCATTTCATCTTCATCCTTAGCCATCACACTTCCAGACTCACACCCACACACGCTACCGGCGCTAGTCCCCATCCAAATCTGAGAGATGGCACCGAAGAGGAGAGCTGTGAACCCGAAGAAGGTGAGCCCAAAGAAGGCAGATGCCAGAGCTAGTCATGACAAAGAGTGGGTGCCATCGTGCATGGGGGAAGCGGAGCTTGATAGATTGGTGACGACGGGCGTGCTTCCTGACCACGTTACCGCCGGATGGCGGCCAGCCAGTGGTGAGCCCTTCCCAATGCCTAACACCGATGAAGTTGTAGTCTTTGAGGATTATTTCTGGCGTGGGTTGGGGTTCCCTATTCATCCTTTCCTACCAGATCTGCTGGAATTCTGGTCGATTAGTCTGTGCAATCTCCACCCCAATACCATATTGCACATCGCGATCTTTATTCATTTCTGTGAGACATTTCTGGGGGTTCTGCCGCATTTCAACCTCTTCAGACACTTATTCTGGTTGAAGAAGAAAGGCGGTGGTGGATCCAAGGTGGTCGGCGGTGTATATCTTGAGCTCCAGGATGGAATGGCCAGCAAGTACATTAATGTACCGCTGAACACTTCTCTAAAAGGGTGGAATTCCAAGTGGTTCTACATGAAACAGAGCCACCCTACAATCCGCTGCGACGTCAAACATATCCTAGAGAACCAGAAGAGCTGGTCAGAGAAACCGAACAGTGCTGACATGGAACAAGTTGGGGAGCTCCTTGACCTGATTAAAGGCATGGAAATTAGAGGCGAACTGGTGGTAGCAAGCTTCATAGTGCGCCGTGTCCAGCCATGCAAGGAGAGGGCCCACCCAGGCTTTGACTACAGAGGTGATGACGATGGGACCCAGGAAAGGACAGAACAGCTGATGAAGAAGAATGTCGTGGAGCGGGCCGCAGAGCTGTTCGCTTCAATTGCACAAATCCACCTCCCGAGGTAATCATCTCGATTTTTATTCCCGATACTTTTAATCCTAAAGCATTGCCGAGCAGTGAACTAATTCACTTATGCAAAGATCCATTCGTAGGAAAGAGCGGTGTATTTCTCTAGCATGCCGAGGGGTGATTAGCCAAGGGGAGTAGATGCCCGGCCACCGGGTCGGCCTGCGGAAGATGCAGCCATCGCCTCATCAGAATCCGAAGGCACCGATGCTGGTCGGACGCAGAGGTCGCCCTTGGTGATGGAGAAAATCTAGGGAAAGAGAGCAGCAGCAGACGAGCTGGCCCAGAAGAAGAGAAAAACGGCAGCTGCCGCTCCCCCCAAACTAGGTGGCGTCTCGCTTGGTGGCGACCAGACCACTCGAACGCGAAAGGCTACGGTACTCGAGTGGTCTGATGACGACGAAGATCAAGTTGCTCCTCCTCCGAGCATGCAAGCACCTCCACACAGCACACGCGTGGAGGAGCAATCAAGGGGAAGCATAGAAGTCCCCGAGCAGCAGACGACAGAAATCAACACTGGGCAGGCGACGGGAGTCCCCGAGCAACAGGGGGCGGTAAATCCAGAGCGACGGGCGGAGGAAACCCCGGAGCAGTAGGCGGAGCGGAGGCCGAGTATGGAGGAGGCGAGGCCTCCACCCCAGAGCATGGGAGTCGATCCCACAGCCACGCCTAGGGGCTCGGGCAGGCATCGCTGATTCAAAAAATTGCACCGGTAGACCAAACGGTAAGTATCCTCGTGTTGGAGTTACTTTGCTGTCTTATCTTAGCTTTTTTGCCACTTGACCAAATGATCTGATGCAGTGCAAGGCATACGGAGGGTCCGGACCCATCCACCCAGACTGATGAGCAACCTCGGGCTGATCCCAGGGCGGAAGTAACGCCGGCGGCTCCCGTGTCGGGGTCCCCGGGTGCTCGGTAGCCGGCACAAGAGTCAACCACCACTGCGGGTGGACTTGCAAACGGCGAGAGGTCGGTGTCAGCGGAGGACGGGTCGGCGACAATACTCGAAGCAACGGTAGGTACTGCTGGGCCCTCGGGAGCTAAAGCTGGAGTTGCCAACGATGCACTAGAGTCCGGGTCAACGGAACCAGTGGCGCCCGAGGAGCTAACGACGCCCCCTAAGGCGTCACAGGGCATGGTTAGAGCCACTATCCAGCCACAGAGCCCCTCGGTGGTACCTGCAGCTGCTGCGGAAGAGGAGGACGTGGTGGAGGAGATCGTTCGTGCTGAGCCTCGAACCCAATCCGTCCGAATCTTCCACAAATGCGATGACGAGGTGATATTTGTCAAGGAGGAGGACACCCCCAAGGAGATGAGGCGGCTGAAATCCACCCTTGCTGAAGTAATAAAACAAATCAAAGTTAGTACTGAATCCTGAGTATTCGTCTTTGACGTTGGAGATCGAATTCCATCATTGTCATTGTTAATTTTTGAGGGATAACTCGGACTACCGAGCACCGGCACCAGTTGATAAAGAGGATGGAACCCCTCGTCGAGGAGAACCAAAAACTCAAGGAGGCGATGAACCTCTCAGAGAAAAACACCCAGAGGGCCCGGCGCGAGCGAGACCTCGCTGAGTCCAACACGTGGGACCTCGAACACCAGAGGGGGGGTCCTGTCTGAGCAGCTGGTGGCTGTGAAATAACAGCTACAGAGCAAGTCCAAGCAGCTGGGCACTGCCTCCACACAACTGCAGAAAGTCTCCGAGCAGAAGAAAGGTACGTGTGATTGGCAAAAGTGCTTCGCATAGTTGGATATGCTTATTTTTGGTGATGACTGTTGTACTTGTAGAACAAGATGTGGAGCTCAGCCAGCTGCGCCAGGCCCTCGAGCAACTCTGAGAGGAGAAGGCGAAGGAGATAGGGAGAGCGAACAAGCTGGCCGAGGAGCTGAACGGTGAGTATTCCCTGGACGGGGTTACTGCTGAAGTAACTTTCTTGCTTGATGGAACTTTGTAATGCTTGCAGACTACCGTCGGAGGGTCAAGGCACAGTTCGATGTGCTGGAGCGGGACGCCTAGACCCAGAGGGACAAGTTTGACACCGTAGTTGCCAGAATCAAACCAGTGCTCGACTGCGTCGAACCAGAAGTGGCTCCTCAGCCCGACGATAGGCCACCGCACCCGGACATTGTCATCGAAAGATGCAAGACAGCGTGGGAGAGCTTCAACCGCGATGCCATTGTTTCCACCGCTACCCACGCCCTTGTTGTGGTTCGGTCCCACTATCCAGCCACTGACCTTCAGGCAATAGGAGGTGGGTTTGCCGAAGGGCTGAGCGAGACGGAGACCCAGCAGCTGAAGGATGAGGTGGAGGACGCAGCGAAGAAGTTGGTAGGCGATATAGACCTGTTCGGCGAGATGGACGGCAGTGACAGAGCACAATGATCTGCTTGGTGGATATCATTTCTAATTTCTGGACAGTGTAGTTAGAACGCGCGAAAGTGTAAAAAACACTTATGTATATGATAAATGTTATAAGGTGCATGTGTATGCGGTTAAATTGTATTTCGGCGAAAAAAATCTTCATTGTTTTAACCACAAAGTATTTATATGGTGTGTAAGTAGAGTCCAAGCAGTTAGTTTGCTATTGACCCCTATGGCCTCAGCTAGCCCATAGTCCATAACGTCGAGCGCGGAGCCCATGCATGTGTAGGAGGAACATGCGTGACAAAGGAACCGCAGCCGACCACCCATAACATAGAGCGCGGAGCCCATAGCACGTGTAGGGAGAGATAGGAGGCTGGGTCTTCTCCATAGACAACAGAGCGGAACATGTGCTGCTCGGCGGTTATCGAAATAACTTGGAGATATAGGTAGTATATGCGGCGTCCGAGCAATTAGTTCTGTGTTGAGCTGTCGGCCTTGGCTAGCCCATAGTCCATAACATCGAGCACGGAGCCCGTGGACGTGTAGGAGGAACAGGAGTGACCAAGGAACCGCAGCCGACCACCCCTAACGCAGAGCGCGGAGCCCGTGGCACGTGTAGGGAGAGATCGGAGACTGGGTTGTCTCCTAAGAGAACAGCACAGAACGTACGCTGCTCGCTAATCGGCGAAAACAACTTGGAGATTTGGAGTAAAGTGTTTGGCGTTTTTGGAGAGAACGTGTGGCCAAACACGTTGGCAAGTTGGAGGAAACGTATTTGGCGCTTTGGAGAAAACGTGTTTGGCGATTTGGAGAAAACGTGCGAAAAAAATCTTCATTGTTTTAACCACAAAGTATTTATATGGTGTGTAAGTAGAGTCCAAGCAGTTAGTTTGCTATTGACCCCTATGGCCTCAGCTAGCCCATAGTCCATAACATCGAGCGCGGAGCCCGTGCATGTGTAGGAGGAACAGGCGTGACAAAGGAACCGCAGCCGACCACCCATAACATAGAGCACGGAGCCCGTAGCACGTGTAGGGAGAGATAGGAGGCTGGGTCTTCTCCATAGACAACAGAGCGGAACATGTGCTGCTTGGCGGTTATCGAAATAACTTCGAGATACAGGTAGTATATGTGGCGTCCGAGCAATTAGTTCTGTGCTGAG
This sequence comes from Miscanthus lutarioriparius, assembly GCA_904845875.1. NCBI lineage: Eukaryota > Viridiplantae > Streptophyta > Magnoliopsida > Poales > Poaceae > Miscanthus > Miscanthus lutarioriparius. The sequence goes on along the minus strand of CAJGYO010000016.1, from coordinate 71,623,879 downwards.
CTGTCGGCCTTGGCTAGCCCATAGTCCATAACGTCGAGCACGGAGCCCGTGGACGTGTAGGAGGAATAGGAGTGACCAAGGAACCACAGCCGACCACCCATAACGCATAGCGCGGAGCCCGTGGCACGTGTAGGGAGAGATCGGAGACTGGGTTGTCTCCTAAGAGAACAGCACAGAACATACGCTGCTCGCTAATCGGCGAAAACAACTTGGAGATTTGGAGTAAAGTGTTTGGCGTTTTTGGAGAGAACGTGTGGCGAAACACGTTGGCGAGTTGGAGGAAACATATTTGGCGCTTTGGAGAAAACGTGTTTGGCGATTTGGAGAAAACTTGTTCAGCGATTTTGGCGAAAACTTATTCGGCGATTTTTGGCGATAATGCTTCGGCGATTTGGAGAAATCGTTCGGCGATTTTGGAGAAAACGGTTCGGTGATAACGTTGGAGATTTGGAGAAACGTGGTCGGCTCGATTATGGCGATTTCGTATTGGAGTTCGTTATGAAGTAGCATAGAGCTCGGCGACCGTAAGTAGGTGTTAAACCACAATGGAGACAAAATGGAGACAAGTTATGGAGACCAAAACTTTATTCAACATAAAAGTGGAGAGTACATATCTAGAGCATTTTCAAGGATAGAAACGTATAAGGTGCTCGATGTGCCAAGAGTTGGGAACATCGAACCTGTCTAAGTCACATAAGCGATAAGACCCTGGTCGAGTGACCTCTTTGACGATGTAAGGCCCTTCCCAAGGGGAGGAGAGCTTGTGCATCCCTTTGGTTTTTTTTTCTACAGAGGATGAGGTCGCCGACAACAAATGAACGACCTTTGATGTTGCGGTTGTAGTATCGTCGCAGGCCTTCCAGATATTTGGCTGTGCGGACACAGGTGATTAGGCGTTCTTCTTTGTCCGTGTCGACGTCCTCTGTCCGAACAGCTGTGGCTTGCTCTTCATCATAATTTTCCACCCTAGGTGCTTGGAAGGCAATGTCAGCTGGTAGTATGGCTTCTGAGCCATAGACCAAGAAATATGGAGACACACCAGTGCTGCGACTAGCTTGAGTATGTAGTCCCTAGACCACAACTGGTAGCTCTTTGAGCCATCTGCCTGGATGCTTTTCTTCTTTTTGATATAACCTCTTTTTGAGAGCATCAAGAATCATGCTGTTCGCCCATTTGACCTGGCCGTTGGCTCTAGGATGGGCAACGGAGACATATTTGACAGAGATGCATCGGTCTTCGTAGAAGTCCCAAAAGTGATGGCCAGTAAATGTAGTTCCGGGGTCGGTGATGATGTTGTTCGGGAGACTGAATCTGTGGATGATGTCTTCGAAGAGCTCGACTGCTTTCTTTGCAGTAGCCGAGATGAGTGGTTTATACTCAATCCACTTGGAGAACTTGTCAATGGCGACATACACGTATCGGAAACCACCTGGCGCTGGCTTGAAAGGCCCAATCATATCTAGTCCCCAGCATGCGAAGGGCCAGAAAGCTAGGATGGTTTGTAGCTCTTGTGCCAGCACGTGTATTTGCTTAGCGAAAAATTGGCATCCTTCACAACATCGGACGAGGTCTTCTGCATCGGAGATGGCTGTGGGCCAATAGAAACCTGCTCGGAAAGCCTTGTCGACCAGTGTTCTCGAGGCCATGTGGTTGCCGCAGGAACCAGAGTGAATTTTGAGAAGTAGCTTCACTCCCTCTTCTTGGGTGATGCATTTCAACAGTATCCCTTCCTTGGCACTTTTCCTCATCAAGTTGTCGTCCACCAGCATGTAATGCTTGCTTCGATGAATTAGGTGTTCGGTTTCAGTCTTGTCGGCGGGTACCTCGGCGCTGGTGAGATACTTGATGAATTGCTCCCTCCAATCGGCAGCCGGTGAAGGTACTATAAGTACCAGCTGCTCGGTGGGGGAAACTTCGAGAACTTCCTTATCTTCTTTGATGGATGGCGCCAGGAGATCCTGAATGAAGACCCCCGGTGGGATCACGGCGCGAGAAGAGCCCAACTTGGATAAGTGGTCGGCGAGCTGATTTTGGTCATGTACCACGTGGTGGTACTCGATGCCGTAGAATTTTCCTTCAAGCTTCCTGATTTCGGCGCAATATGCATCCATCTTCTCGCTGGAGTAAGACTAGTCTTTGTTAAGCTAGTTGATGACCAGCGCGAAGTCCCCGTATACCATGAGGCGTTTGACGCCGAGCTCAATGGCTATCCGGAGTTCGTGGAGATATGCTTCATACTCGGCGGCGTTGTTGGAGGCCGGAAAGTGTATCCGGAGAATGTATCAGAGCTTATCCTTAGTCAGCGTAATAAATAGAATGCCCACGCTAGCACCGTTGATGTTAAGGGCGCGGTCGAAGTACATCACCTAGTGCTTGGGGCAGGTGGCGGTGATGGGCTCTTGGATCTCGGTCCACTCAGCGACGAAATCAGCAAGCGCCTGAGACTTGATCGTAGGCCTACTTCTGAATTCAATTGAGTAGGTGTCGAGATCGACAACCCACTTGATGATACGGCCATTGGCCTCTTTGTTGCGGAGGATGTCCCCAAGAGGGAACTCGATGACCACGGCGATCTTGTAATACTCAAAGTAGTGACGGAGCTTGCGTGACGTAATCAGAATGGCATATAGCAACTTTTGGACCTGAGGATAACGAGTCTTGGGCTCATTAAGGACCTCGCTGATGAAATAAACTGGACGTTGCACCTTATAGGCGTGCCCGGCCTCCTCATGTTCGACCACAATAGCTGTGCTGACAACGCGAGAAGTAGTGACGATGTAGATTAGTAGAGTTTCATCTGGCCGTGGTGCTGTCATGATCGGAGGCTTTGTTAGGAACAACTTGAGCTACTCGAAAGCTGTATCTGCCTCCTCCGACCAGGAAAAACGCTCGGAGGCCTTAAGGAGTTTGAAGAACGGTAGCCCTTTCTCACCGAGGCATGATATGAAGCGGCTTAAAGCAGCCATGTAGCCTATAAGTTTCTGTATATCCTTGACGCATGTTGGCCGTTTCATGTTGGTGATGGTGGAGACCTTGTCAGGGTTGGGTTCGATGCCACGAGCGCTGACAATGTAGCTCAGCAGTATATCGGATGGAACTCCAAAGATGCACCTTGAAGGGTTCAACTTCAATCGATACTTTTTCAGGTTGGTGAACGTTTCTTTGAGGTCGGCGATAAGCTCATCGGAGGTCTTGGACTTGACGACCACATCGTTGATGTAAGCTTCAACGTTGCGTCCAATCTATTGATCGAGGCACATCTGGATAGCCCTTTGATAAGTTGCCCCGGCGTTCTTTAGTCCGAAGGACATGATGGTGTAGCAGTACGCCCCAAAAGGCATGATGAATGACATCTAGATCTGGTCTTCTTCCTTGAGGGAGATCTGGTGATAGCCGGAGTAACAGTCAAGGAACGAGAGCAGTTCGCAGCCGGCAGTGGAGTCTACAACCTCGTCTATCCGAGGTAAACCGAAGGGGTCCTTAGGGCAGTGTTTGTTGAGATCAGAGTAATCAACGCACATTCTCCATTCTTTATTCTTTTTTCGAATGAGAACAGGGTTTGCTAACCACTTAGGATGATACACTTCTTTTATAAATCCGACAGCTAAGAGCCATTTTATTTCTACCCTAATAGCCTCCTTCTTGTCTGGCGTGAATCGGTGGAGTTTCTGCTTGATCGGTTTGGCAGTCGGCGAGATGTTCAAGGAGTGTTAGATCTTCTCCCGTGGTACCCTAGCATGTCTGCAGGTTTCCAAGCAAACACATCGGCGTTGGCACGTAGGAAGGAGACGAGCGCGCTTTCCTATTTGGGGTCAAGGTGATCCCCAATCTTCACGGTCTTGGAGGGGTCATCGAGGCTGAGGCCGACCTCCTTGACTTCCTTGGACTTGGCGGAGGCATGAGGAGGCTCCAGCTCTGGGATCTGCATGTCATTGGTGGACACCGTCTTGGCTTCGGTGACCACACTGGCCATCTAGATGGAGACGTCGGTGGCTTCAGCGAGGGCAAGACTCTCTGTCTCGCAGGCGTAGGCGATGGAGAGGTTGGCCTGCAGGGCCAAAACTCCTGCAAGCGATGGCATCTTCAGCACCAAATATGCGTAGTGTGGTATGGCCATGAACTTGGCCAGAGCTGGCCGACCAAGTATGGCATGGTAGGCGGTGTTGAAGTCAGCAACGTAGAAATTGATGTGTTCGACGTGGTAGTTGCTTGCCGTGCCGAACTGTACTGGTAAGGTAATCTCTCCAAGCGGTTTGGAGGCCCTGTCAGGTACCACAACCCAAAAGGAGGAGTCAGAGGGTGTGAGATCTAACAAACAGAGGCCCAGCTCCTTTAGGGCTCCGGTGAAGAGGACATTTAGAGCGCTCCCACCGTCGACGAGCACTTTTCTAAAGAGCACCTTCTGGACGGTTGCGTCGAGGACGAGGGGAAAACACCCTGTGTAGGGAATATCCGCCCACTGGTCGGCCCTGCTGAAGGTGATGGGGACCTCGGACCATGGGCGATAGCTGGGGTTGGCGGTGGCGTCTTCCGTAGTGACGGAGAGCACCCACCGTGCGGTGAGCTTCCGTTCTCTTCTGCTCTCAATGGAGGTGAGCCCCCCAAAGATGGTGGTGACCACCTTGTCGTGGTCCTAGAAGGCATTGTTGTTGCCCCCAGGTGGTCGGCGACCTCTAGCTCCATCGTTGGTGTCGTCGTCCAGCTTCTTGTCCTAGAACTCCTTAGCCAAACCGAGGCAGTTCTTCATCTTGTGTTTGGCGTTCTTGTGAAGAGGGCATGGGCCATCGAGGATCTTTTGGTACTGTTCATCGTAGTTGCGCTTGGCATGAGGTTGACTGACGGCGGTGACAATGTGGTCTGGCCGGTGGCGGCGATTTTGGCCAGACTTGGGTCCTTCTGGCCGATCACGACCACTGTCACGATGACAACTACGGTCGTCGAAACGGCGGTCATTGTGGCATCGGTCGTTGGGGCGATCGTCGTAGCAGCGAGGTGTCCGATGAGTGCCCGCGTCCTCGTTGAAGCGCACCTCGGCTTCCTCGGCGTCGGCGTACTGGTTGGCAGTAGTGATCATCTCGCCGATGCATGTGGGCGGCTTGCGGTTGAATTTGGAGCGAAGCTCATGGTGGTGGAGTCCTCGAATGAAGGCGGTGATGACCTCAGCTTCCGTGATGTTGGGAATAGAGTTCCTCATCTCAGAAAAGCGTCGAATGTAGCTATGGAGGAGCTCGGATGGCTTCTGGTTGATGCGGTTGAGATCATGCTTGGTGCTCGGTCGAGTACATGTGGCCATATAGTTGTCGGTGAAGACTTTCTTCAGCTCTTCCCAGGATCCGATGGAGTTCAGGGCAAGGCTGGTAAACCAGCTCATGGTGGGTGGCGTGAGCATGACGGGGAGATAATTCGCCATGACACTGGTGTCTCCTCCGGTGGCACGGACAGCAGTGGCGTAAGCCTGCAGCCACTGTGTTGGGTTCATCCTTCCTTCGTAGGGCTCGACCCCAGTGATCTTAAAACCACGGGCCACTAAACTATTTGGAGCGCCCTTGTGAAAGCTGGGGGGGCCCTTAGGGTTGTCGACGCCGTCGTCTGCAGCGTTGCCGTCAGTGATCGGCTCAAGGGCTGAGTCCGGGTTGCCGTACTCCTGCTCGTACTTCTGGCGGTGACAAACTTCGTCTTCATGGCTACCAAAGCGACGTGCTCGATATGCCGTCATGCATCCTAGAGGTTGATAAGGTGCACTTGAGCATCCTATTCGACCTCCTGGTCGTGTTGGCGATGGTGTTCGGCGTGGTGGCCCCTGGCTCCCCCTAGAGAGGCAGCGACTGGTCGGTGAAATGGCTTTGACTGGGGCGGCGATTAGATCTCGGCGCAGCTGATCGGCGAATCGTGCTCATAGAGTACGAAGGTCTCTGATCCTCGCGAATCTCATTAACCTAACAGTGTGCCGCTTTAAGCATGGCGGTGACCTTGGCGAGCTCGGGCGTCTGTGGGAGGCGAGCGAGCTCATTGGCGGCCACTGCCAGATTGGCGCTTGGAGTCTTGAAGATGTTGTGGCCGTCAACGTGGAGAAATTCTTTGTCGAGGTCGCGGTGGAGCGGGGCGGCCTTCCCTGTGAATCAAGCCGATTATAACGAGCAGCCTCGGCCCTTGCAATGTCCGCCTTATTTTATCGGCGCTGGGCGCGGTTGATGTTCCGGTTCTCACGAGCGACACGCTCCTCCTCGGTTTCACCATTTCGAGGAGGGCTGTCGACGTTGACGTTGAAGATTGTGCCACCCCGGAAGGGTGTGAGAAGGAGTTGCTCGGTGAAGGTTTCGGCGAGGGTCTCCGTAGAGCCCTGAGACTCGGAGCCCGGATTTTCCTCTGGGATGGTCTGGAGGGATGCTTCGGGGCATCGGCCTATATGTAGCATGTTGATGGCTGGAGGAAACTGGACGGCAATCTGGTCAGCGAGTGGGTGGGCGCATCCCACCTGGTCGGCGAATTTGCCCCACAGGGCGCCTTGGTAAGTGGTGGCAATGTTGGTGAGCCCGAAGGGCAGAGCCGCAACTCCTGGAGTTTTCCGAGCTACCTCCAATAGATTTGGATCGGAGGGTGGTCGACGCTGAACCAAAGTGTCCAGAGCCGATTCGGCGATGGAGAGACAATCGGCGAGCTTCAGACCAACCCGATCGATGGATTCGATCAGATCATCGTTGTTGATCTACCTCCTCTGGTAGCGAGGAAGCGAGCGGCGAGTTATTAATGAAGGAGACCTCAGAAGTGGTTCCAAGATCGGATCTGTAGTCACAGGTGCGGGGATGATCGGAGTAGAATCGATCTGCACCAGCTCAAGGAGCTCTCCGACTCTGTCAGCGTTGATGATCCACGAGATCGGTCCGACCATGAAGATCTGGTCGGGCTGCGGGAGGGATGAAGAGCCTGTGGAAAAAGCCATCTTGTTCGACAAGGAAACAGCACGCAAGCCCCTACCTGGCGCGCCAACTGTCGATAGAATATCATCGGCAGTCCTCCGAGGGGTATCCCACGAAGGTAGATTGATCATTAGAGGAGCGTGAGATCAAGAACAAGAAGGCAATAGAGACACACAAGTTAGACAGGTTCAGGCCGTCAGTATGACGTAATACCCTACTCCTGTGGTATGTTGGTTTGTATTAGCTATCGTATGATATTGCGTGTGTTTGAAGGGGTCCCTGCCCACCTTATATAGTCCAGGGAGCAGGGTTATAGGTCGGTTAGATCTAAGAGATAACCGGAAAGTAATAACTGATTATAGGAATCTTGGGATCATACATATCCTAACAGATCTCGTAGTATCTTCAGGATATCTTCTAGATGTCTTGCGGGAGCCTCCGAGCAGAGTCATGCCCCGCAAGGTGTCGTCTTGTGGGATGGGCCGCCCCTAGGGGTGCAGCCCATGTGGTCTACCGTGGGTATCCGGGGTTGTACCCCCACAAGCGACATATACGTACCGGAAACCACCTGGCGCTGGCTTGAAAGGCCAGATCATATCCAGTCCCCAGCATGCGAAGGGCCAGGAAGCTGAGATGGTCTGCAGTTCTTGGGCCGGCACATGTATTTGCTTGGCAAAAAATTGGCATCCTTCACAACGTCGGACGAGGTCTTCTGCATAGAAGATGGCCGTGGGCCAGTAAAAACCAGCTCGAAAAGCCTTGCCAACCAGGTTTCTCGAGGCTGCATGGTTGTCGTAGGAACCAGAGTGAATTTTGAGAAGTAGCTTCACTCCCTCTTCTTGGGTGATGCATTTCTACAGTATCCCTTCCTTAGCACTTTTCCTCATCAAGTTGCCATCCACCAGCACGTAATGCTTGCTTCGACGGATTAGGCATTTGGTTTTAGTCTTGTCGGTGGGTACTTCGGCGCTGGTGAGGTACTTGATGAACTGTTCCCTCCAATCGGTGGCCGGCGAAGGTATCGTAAGTACCAGCTGCTCGGAGGGAGGAACTTCCTGAACTTCCTTATCTTCCTTAATGGATGGCGCTAGAAGATCTTGAACGAAGACCCCCAGTAGAATCGCGGCGCAAAAGGAGCCTAACTTGGATAAGTGGTCGGCGAGCTGATTTTGATCGTGTACCACATGGTGGTACTCGATACCATAGAACTTCCCTTCAAGCTTCCTGATTTTGGTGCGGTATGCATCCATCTTCTCACTGGAGCATGACCAGTCTTTATTGAGCTGGTTGATGACCAGCGCAGAGTCCCCGTATACCATGATGCGTTTAACGCCGAGCTCAACGGCTATACGGAGTCCATGGAGACATGCTTCATATTCGGCGGCGTTGTTGGAGGCCGGAAAATGTATTCGAAGAACATATCAGAGCTTATCCTTGTTCGGCGTGATGAATAGAATGCTCGCGCCAGCACTATTGATGTTGAGAGCACCGTCAAAGTACATCACCTAGTGCTCGGGGCAAGTAGCGGCGATGGGCTCTTGAATCTCAGTCCTCTCAGTGACGAAATCAGCAAGCGCCTGAGACTTGATGGAAGGCCTACTTCTGAATTCGATAGAGTAAGTACCGAGCTCGACATCCCACTTGATGATGCGGCCGTTGGCCTCTTTGTTGTGCAAAGTGTCCCCTAGAGGGAACTCAGTGACCACGGTGATCTTGTAGTACTCGAAGTAGTGGCGGAGCTTGCGCGACGTAATCAGAATGGCATATAGCAGCTTTTGGACCTGAGGATAATGAGTTTTGGGCTCATTAAGGACCTCGCTGATGAAGTAGACCGGACGTTGCACCTTATAGGTGTGTCCGGCCTCCTCCTGTTCAACCACAATGGCTGTGTTGACGATGCGAGAAGTAGCGGTGATGTAGATCAGGAGAGTTTTGTCTGGCCATGGCATCGTCATGATCGGAGGCTTTGTTAGGAACAACTTGAGCTGCTCGAAAGCTGTGTCTGCCTCCTCCGACCAGGAAAAGCGCTCGAAGGCCTTGAGGAGTTTGAAGAACGATAGCCCTTTTTCGCCGAGGTGCAATATGAAGCGGCTTAAAGCAGCCATGCAGCCTGTAAGTTTCTATATATCCTTGACGCATGTTGGGCGTTTCATGTTGGTGATGGCAGAGACCTTGTCGGGGTTGGGCTCGATGCCACATGCGCTGATGATGTAGCCCAGGAGTATACCGGATGGAACTCCAAAGATGCACTTTGAAGGGTTCAGCTTCCATCGGTACCTTTTCAAGTTGGCAAACGTTTCCTCGAGATCGGCGATAAGATTGTTGGCAATCTTAGACTTGATGACCACATCATCGATGTAAGCTTCGACGTTGCAGCCAATCTATTGATCGAGGCACATCTAGATGGCCCTTTGATAGGTCGCCCCGATGTTCTTGAGTCTGAAGGACATGGTGGTGTAGCAGTACAGATCGAAGGGCGTGATGAACGATGTCTTGATCAGGTCTTCTTCCTTGAGGGAGATCTGGTCATAGCCGAAGTAACAATCGACGAAGGAGAGCAGTTTGCAGCCGGCGGTGGAGTCTACAACCTCATCTATCCGTGGCAGACCGAAGGGGTCTTTAGGGCAGTGTTTGTTATGATCAGTGTAATCAACACACATTCTCCATTCTTTATTCTTTTTTTTGAACGAGAACAGGGTTTGCTAACCACTCAGGATGATACACTTCTTTTATGAATCCGACAGCTAGGAGCCATTTTATTTCTACCCTAATAGCATCCTTCTTGTCTGGCGTGAATCGGTGGAGCTTCTGCTTGATCGGTTTGGCGGTCGGTGAGACATTCAAGGAGTGCTCGATCTTCTCCCGCGGTACCCCTGGCATGTCTACATGTTTCCAAGCAAACACATCGGTGTTGGCATGTAGGAAGGAGATGAGCGTGCTTTCCTATTTGGGGTCGAGGTGAGCCCCGATCTTCACGGTCTTGGAGGGGTCGACGAGGCCGAGGCCGACCTCCTTGGTTTCCTTGGACTTGGCGAGGCGCTAGGAGGCTCCGGCGATGGGATCTCTAGGTCATCGGTGAGCACCGTCTTGGCATCGGTGACCACACTGGCCATCTGGATGGAGAGGTCGGTGGCTTCGACGAGGGTGAGACTCTCTGTCTTGCAGGCGTAGGCGATGGAGAGGTTGGCCCGCAAGGCCAGAACTCCTGCAGGTGAAGGCATCTTCAGCACCATATAAGCGTAGTGCGGTATAGACATGAACTTGGCCAGAGCTGGTCGACCAAGTATGGCATGGTAGGCGGTGTTGAAGTCAGCGACGTAGAAGTTGATGTGCTCGACATGGTAGTTTCTTGCCATGCCGAACTGTACTGGTAGGGTGATCTCTCCAAGCGGTTTGGATGCCCTGCCAGGTACCACACCCTAGAAGGAGGAGTCTGAGGGTGTGAGATCTGTCATCCCGAGGCCCAACTCCTTTAGGGCTCTGGCGAAGAGGAGATTCAGAGCGCTCCCATCGTCGACGAGCACTTTTCTGAAAAGCACTTTCTAGATGGTTGCGTCGAGGACGAGGGGGAAACGCCCTATGTAGGGGATGTCCGCCCATTGGTCGTCCCTGCTGAAGGTGATGGGGACCTCGGACCATGGGTGATAGCTGGAGTTGGTGGTGGCGTCTTTCGTAGTGACAGCGAGCACCCGTCGAGAGGCGAGCTTCTGTTCTCTTCTGCTCTCGGTGGAGGCGAGGCCCCCGAAGATGGTGGCGACCACCTTGTCATGATCCTAGAAGGCATTGTTATTGCCCCCAGGTGGTCGGCGGCCTCCGGCTCCGTCGTTGGTGTCGTCGTCCAGCTTCTTGTCTTAGAACTGCTTAGCCAAGTCGAGGCAGTCCTTCATCTTATGCTTGGCATTCTTGTGGAGAGGGCACGGGCCATCGAGGATCTTCTTGTACTACTCATCGTAGTTGCGCTTGGCATGAGGTTCATTAACGGCGATGATGAAGTGGTCTGGCCGACGGCGGCGATTTTGACTAAACTTGGGTCCTTCTGGCCAATCGCGTCCGCTGTCACGATGGTAACTGCGGTCGTTGTAGCGGCATGTTGGGCGATGAGTGCCCACATCCTCATTGAAGCGCACCTTAGCTTCCTCGGCGTCGGCGTACTAGTTGACGGTCGTGATCATCTCGCCAATCCCTGTAGGCGGCTTGCGGTTGAACTTGGAGCGAAGCTCGCGGTGATGGAGTCCTCGAATGAAGGTGGTGATGACCTCAGCTTTTGTGATGTTAGGAATAGAATTCCTCATCTCAGAAAAGCATCTGATGTAGCTACGGAGGAGCTCGGACGACTTTTGGTTGATGCGGTTGAGATCATGCTTGGTGTCCGGCCGAGTACACGTAGCCATATAATTATCAATGAAGACTTTTTTTAGCTCTTCCCAGGATCCGATGGAGTCCGGGGCAAGGCTCATGAACCAGTTCATGGCGGTTGGCTTGAGCATGATGGGAAGATAGTTCGCCATGACACTAGTGTCTCCTCCGACGGCGCAGACAGCAGTGGCGTAAGCCCGTAGCCACTATGTTGGGTTCATCCTTCCTTCATAGGGCTCGACCGCAGTGATTTTTAAACCACGGGGCCAATGAAGTGTTCAGAGCGCCCTCGTGAATGCTGGGGGCCCTTCGGGGTTGTCGGCGCCGTCGTCTGTAGCGTTGTCGGCGTTGAGCGGCTCAAGAGCTGAGTCCGGGTTACCGTACTCTTGCTCGTACTCCTGGTGGCGGCGTACTTCTTCTTCATGGTGGCGAAGCGGCGTTCGTCGATACGTCGTCCTGCATCTCGGAGATTGTTGAGGTGCACTCGAACGTCTTGGTCGACCTCCTAGTCATGTTGGCGGTGGTGTTTGATGCGGTTGCCCCTAGCTCCGCCCTGGAGGGGTTGCCTATCATCGCGGTGCTGGTTGGTGATGCGATTTGGGCAGCGATCGGATCTTTGTGCGGCTGATTGGCGAATCGAGGTTGTGGAGCATGAAGGTCTCTGATCCTGGCGGATCTCATTGACCTGACAATGCGCCGCTTTAAGCATGGCGGCGACCTTGGCAACCTTTGGTGTCTGCGGGAGCTGGGCGAGCTCGTTGGCGGCCACTGCCAAATTGGCGCTTGGAGTCTTGTAGACGCCGTGGCCGTCAACACGGACGAACTCATCATCGAGGTTACGCTAGAGTGGCCTTCCTTGTGAGTCAAGCTGCTACTCGGCCCTCGCAAGGGCAGCCTCGTTTGCTCGGCGCTGCGCACGGTTGATGTTTCGGTTCTCGCGAGCGGCGCGTTCCTCCTCGGTTTCGCCGTTCCGAGGGGGGCTATCGACGCTAACGTTGAAGATTACGCCGCCATGGAAAGGAGGGAGAGGAAGTAGCTCGGTGGTGGTTTCAGCGATGGTATCCATATAGCCCTGGGACTCGGAGTCCAGATTCTCCTCTAGGATGGTTTGGAGGGATGCCCCGGGGCGTCGGCCGACGTGCAGCATGTTGACGGCCGGCGGAGGCTGGTCGACGATCTGGTCGGCGGAGGATGGACATCTCCAACCTGGTCGGCGAATCTACCCCTTAGGGCATCTTGGTAAGCGGCGGCGACGTTGGTGAACTCGAAGGGTAGGGCCGTAACCCCTGGAGTTTCCCAAGCAGCCTCCGATAGATCTAGATCGGAGGGTGGTCAGCGCTGAACTAGAGTGTCTAGAGCCGATTCGGCAATGGAGAGGCAATCGGCGAGCTTCAGATCGACCCGATCGATGGACGCGATCAGATCATCATTGTTGATCTGCCTCCTCTGGTAGCGAGAAAGCGGGCGACGAGTCGTCGATGAAGGCAACCTCGAAGGAGGTTCTGAGATCAGATCTGCAGTCGCTGGTGTTGGGGTGATCGGCGTAGCGTTGATCTGCACCGGCTCGATGAGCTCTCCGACTCCATCAGCGTTGATGACCCACGAGATGGATCCGACCGTGAAGATCTAGCCGGGCTGCGGGAGGGACGAAGAGCCTATGGAAAAAGCTATCTTGTTCGACAAGAAAACAGCACGCACTCCCCTACCTGGCGCGCCAACTATCGACAGAATATCGTCGGTAGTCCTCGAGGGGTATCCCACGAAGGTAGATTGATCGGCAGAGAGGCGTGTAATCAAGAACAAGAAGGCAACACAGACACACGAGTTAGATAGGTTCATGCCGTCAGTATGACGTAATACCTTACTCCTATAGTATGTTGGTTTGTATTGGCTATCGTATGATATTGCGTGAGTTTGGAGGGGGTCCCTGCCCACCTTATATAGTCCGGGAGCAGGGTTACAAGTCGGTTAGATCTAAGAGATAACCGGAAAGTAATAATAGATTACAGGAATCATGGGATCATACGTATCCTAATAGATCTCATATCATCTTCAGGATATCTTCAGGATATTTGGAAGACGTTGAGCAGAATCATGCCCCGCAAGGCTTCATCTCATGGGCTGGGCGCCCCTGGGGGCGCAGCCCATGTGGTCTGCCGTGGGTATCCGGGTCGAACCCCCCACATTCTCACACATGAGTTTTTTACTATTGTTAGATGCAGAGCCAACCCACGGGCATAGGCACAATCACTAGGCTAGATTAGCCATGCAATGCTGGCCCAACTAGCCTAACGGGTCATGTCGGCCTGACTATAGCTCAACAAATGAAAAGAAGGCATAAATTTTAGATGAGGATTTGCATATTCATCCTCCACATTCATAGTTCATACATAGATCAGATTTGCTCAAGAAAAAACATAGATCAGATCAAATCGAATTGAATTAACACCCAAACAAAGAATAGAATCCAAGACCCGAAGCGAGCTGCCTCCACATCCACGCACTGGTACCAGGGCAAGCCGCCTCCACATGCTCGGCTATAGGGGTGTGACGTTGCCACAGGAGGGGATTATGGGAGAGGAAGAGATGTTGAAGAGAGACATGAGGAATAGAAGGTGGCAGCACCAGAAGAGAAATGTTGAGCTAAGATTTGATTTCTGGGATTGAACATTATAAACGAGGAGATCTACATACAGGTGCTGGATCACCATTAATCATGGGGGTTCCATCCATGATGATTGCATGAACATGGACGGGTTAAAACAATGTGCCATGGGCCTTAGGATCTTTGGCCATCTATATACATGGATGTCCGCAATGATCTTTTCCATCCATTGATTGCATGAACATGTATATGTTATCGCAATCCCCATCGTTACTGCGGATGCGCTTAGAAGCGCTTGATGGCGTCGCATGTCATCTTTCCCCCCGTCAGGATCGATTTGCAAGTGAGACGATTTCTAGGCGTCGCATGGGGTTTTCCCCCCCAACAACATATTTACATGTGACGTCTACCTCTCAGCCACGTGCAATATATTTGTTTAGGTGTAGGTCTAGCGGCTTGTGCGCTAGTGTGTGTGTGTGTGAGTTTGTGTGCGTGATGTGGTGGTGAGTGTGCGTGAGTGCATACTACAACTTGTACTTGAAGAGTTAAGGCATAAAAAAATTGTTACACATCATCTCTTATAAATCGTCTCATAGTAATGGACATATGATCTTTTTATGACGTGGATCAGAGACAGATGTGAGGGAAATAGGCCTTTGTTTTGTGTACAACTCTTCACGAGCTAAAATTTAGGGTCATGGGACAGCTTTTCTACACAATTGTATGAGTTGTTGCCATTCAATAACCTTTCTTTCTAACTATGTACAAAATAAGAAATTGTGAGCTACTATTTTGTAATAGATATGCTCTGTTCTGGAAGACATGCAATCTACAATTAAGGGGCGTGTTCGGCTGGCTTAAAGCCAGCTGGCTGGCTTGTTTTTCCTCTCACAGAATCACTGTTCACGTCCTGCCAGAACAGTATTTTTCTCTCACAACAATCAACCGGAACAGTATTTTTCAGTCCTGCCGAACAGGTCCAAGGATTGTTGTCCTCTTGTAGTCAGATTGTAATCTCAGCGTAAATAGTGAAAGTCAAGGCTAACTTGAGAGTTAAACCAATTCACAATACCTGATATATGCTGTCTATATATGAGTCGACTCCGTGTTACGGAGTACTTGGTGATACGATCGATGTGTGTTCTGATGGATGTGTTCATATCATGCCCCCATTCGTTTCACTGAAAAAACAAACTGAAACACTGTTTGGCTGATTTGTTGTGAGAAAAAACATTGTTTCGATTGAAAAGTACCAATTATAAGATAAGCGAATATGACTGTGTCATACCTATTTTGTATTGTGATCCTTGACCGGTACATATAGAGTGCCTACGTGCCTACGTGCTACGATGAATGGCTGAGAGCAATAGAGCCTACAACGGAACGGACGGCCCTCGGTGGGAGCTGGGCCACGATGGGCCTTCCATTATATTTGACTTGTACTTCACCTTCACAACCAAAATCTCCCTGGGGACGGACAAGTGCGTCCTGGTCCGGTTGGGCTCCGAGCGCGGCATCGGATTGTTGCTCATCTCTTCATAAATAAAACCTTCCGCGCTTTTCATTTTCATAAAATGTATTTTCTATTCCTGCCAACTTTCTATCTAGTCTTGTTTAAAAATACAGACAAATAATTAACGATTGTCGTGTCCATGTTCCTAAATCCTAATACTCCCTCCGAAAAAAAAACGAAATGAACTTTTAAAATCGTACCCCGTTCGCTTTGCTGAAAAAACAAGCAGAAACACTGTTCCGGCTGATTTGTTGTGAGAAAAAAATACTGTTCCGGTTGAAAAAACAGACTGAAAAATACGGATTATAAGACAAACGAACATGACCTAAGAAGAATACCAAAACGAAGAGAATAATAATGTAATCGCATAAATGCACATTACATACTAGCCCACTTTCAAGATGGATGGATATGATTGCATTATGATGACTATACTACAGAGAGTCGGACACGGAGAGTTCCAGAATGAACGAACGGAATCGTCACCCCACTGTAGCCAGTGGAGCACCATGTCACGGCCCCTCCTGGCCCGCTAGCTAGTGTCTATGTCTATACTCTGTAGTGGCAAGTGACGTCACGTCTGGACGCTCGATCGGACGGCCAGGATCTCCCAGCACATTCCTCTGGACGGCGGAACGAAGCCGCGCGAGGAGGGGAGTGTAGGTATGTAGCGGGGGGCTTGGGCTTTTGCCTCATGCTTGCAGGCCTTATCCGGCCACGTCACCCTGCTGACCGACCGGCCGCCCGCACGCGGCGGCGCCGGACGTTGATGCGATGACCGGAGTTCAAAGACCAGGCCCGACCAGTTTTGACCGCGTCGTCCAGCTGGCACGCCCAGGACGGGACACGGCCCACGCGCCACATCACCACCTGCTGGCTGCTGCTGCTTCTGCTGGCGCCTGGCGGCGCTGATGATGGATCCCCACGTTTAAAGCGCGAGGAAGATGAATGAAAGCCGGAGGGTTTCTTATTTATTTGCTTTTATTTTGTTTCCTCGTGAGAAACGTCCTTAGTTCTTACATTAGCTGAAATTATAAATCTAACTAATGAGGTCAGTCTCACAGGGGTTTCATCTCCCAGACTTCTATGTATGTGGGTGAAGAACTGGTTCTCATTCTCACGAAACTCATTTCATTTCTTTCTTTGTACTCCTCTATCTATTCAAATTCTTAATAAATTACCGGTAGGGGCGTGCCCCTCCTGTTCAACGTTAAAAAAAAGCTCATTTTATTTCCACGAGACTCTTTTTCCTTAAATATTTGTCCATATTCGTAACTCAAGTATCATTTATTTTTGAGACGGATGGAGTATATAGAAATTGCAATCACACATACGTGCCATGTGTGCCAAAGTGCCAACCTTGTTATATATATATATATATATATATATATATATATATATATATATATATATATATATATATATATATATATATATATATATATATATATATATATATAACTAGGATCGAGCTGAGTTCTTATTTTTCTAAGAGGATCGATTGGATACACAAGTTATCACTACTGCAGATATCTCATCACTGTTGGGTCTCAAACCCCTGTTACCGTTGGTTTTGCTCGACAGCAGCGAAAGTGGGTGGTATAGATGGAGTTAATCACCGGTGTTTTACGAACCGACGGTGAAAAGCGAATAAAAAATAAAAATAGTTGGTCGTCCACGCCTGCACCGCCTTCGACGTCCTTGCCCATGTTGTCGTCGTAGCCCTAGCCTGCATGTCTGTCGTCCTCGTCCTCACACGTGGTGTCCTCGCCCCCCGCGCATTGGCCGTCCTTGCTACCACTGCCCAGATCCATCTCATATGGAGAGAGGGGCTGAGCCCCCTACCCCCAACTGCCGCCACCACACCGGAGAGGAGGCTGCCCCCGCCCCCGCTACCATGCTAGGAGAAAGGGCGGGCCACCGAGAGGCCGCCATGTTGTCATGCTGCCGGGAGCCGGTCGCGTGGGCGGTGGGTGAGGGAGAGAAAGAGAGGGGTCTCGGAGGGAGAGTGGGTGAGGGAGAGAGAGTGGCGTCCAGGAGGGAGTGCGAGTGAGGGAGAGAGAGAGAGAGAAGAGAGAGGTAGAGGATTAGGATTCGGTGACTGCTTATATACTTGTGACTGGTTTTTACCGGCGGGTTGTATCTTGAACCAACGATTTGAGAATTATTACCACCACCGTTCGATTCATAACAAACCGACAATGAGAATGTATCACTGTCAGTTTAACATAACTGGCAATAAATATAATGTTGACTAAAATGTTTCCGGTAGTAGTTTATTGGTAATTAACCAGGATCGCCCCGAGTTCTTAAATTTCCAAGAGGATCGATCCGATAACACACAACTTAGCTAGCTAGCACATGTACATATACTCCCACTGGTCCAGTAGTCCTTGGTCCAACGAAGGAAGCAGGTTTGAACACGAGCATGCAAGTACGGTGCGGCGCTGGTGGTGGGATCTCTCCGGTTCACCGACGACGCCGTGGCCCCTTTCCTGTCGCCCTTGACTAAGAATTTGTCTCACTTTGTGGGTGCCGATGGAAACCATTGGACCATCCTAGCAGCTACTACCACTACTATAGCTATATACAGCAGGCAAGCAGGCAGGCATATAGTAGCCTAGCCAATAGCCATTTGCCAGCAGCAACAACACATTAACAAACCATATCCGATCCAAGACGAGTTTGGGACGCAAGCTAAACACGGTCCAACGCATGCCCACCGCAATAATAATATCCACTCAAATGCATGCATGTCTCTAGAAGAGACCCATCGACGACATGGTGCCCACTCGATCAACGCCCTTTCTCGACCTGTTTTAGATTTGGGGGTCTCCATCCTGAGTGCTTACGCTACATGTATCATCTTATAATTTATTAGGTCCACTAGCCTGTTCTACAGGGCCTTTGATGAGAGCTCTAAGCCTCTAATAACTTCAAAGATTCCTTGTAGGAAAAAATGAGCTAGGGTGTGGTGTTTTTTTTATTATTAATGTATAACTAGTTCGTCAACCCATGCTCCCGTCACCAGTACACAAAGCAGATGGTGTGAAAGACCGGTGACCACTATTTTTTAAAACTTGAGAGAAGCCCACCAGCCACCAGGGATCAAACTCATAATCTTAGACCTCGTGTGTTTGCTTACTTACCACACTGTTCCTCAAAGTCACTTGTGGCTAAGTGATTGATAAATTCCTTTTCTATTCACTTTGGTTTAGGTCAAACAAAAAGTTTGAACTAGAACTTAGATCTCTTCGAGAACTACGACTTTGGTTTAGGCCATTTCTTCATTCGAGGTCATTTGAAAAATTCATAAAAATATTAATTTCAAAATTATTAATCTTAAAATAGAATTTCTAGACTCTAAATAATTTCCAATGAAAAAGTATTCAATTATAAAGTTGCAGATCTTTTTGAGTACTACAACTTTGATTTACTAACAAAAGAGGTTAAGAAAACTATCAGTGTAAACATATCTATATTGACAATTTTCTTAAGCCTACCACCAGGACAAATCCTCTATTTACACTGGCGGTAGGATTAACACAACCACTAGTTGTAAAATCTAATTACAACTTGTGGTTGTCTTAAGCCCACCGTCAGTGTAAATAAAGGATTTGTATTTACGGTATGCTTAAGAAATCCGTCAGTAGAGATGTATCACCACTAGTAGTGCATAGCTATGGGCCCATAGTTCTTTTTTTACTAGCGCCTATTGTTTATGAACTGCTAGTGAAAAAAAATCCCTAGCACCGACAAAAACTGTGTATGTACTAGTGCCGACTAAAATGTTAGGAGGTATAATCTTATAATGTCGTCCATCAAATTGATGGCTAGATCTTTTCCAACTTTTGTGAGCATTTCTTCGATTTGTTTCTTTTAGTACGTCTCATGAGGTACCGAGGCTATGTTAGGACTTCTAGTTAGAACTTATAGGATTTCTCTCTTTTTTCCTAACATGATGTGCATTTAATTGAAATCTAGTTATGTAAACTCTTGTCGCATTTTTTTACGTCATGAATCTATAGCTTTCAACTTTTGATCTTATTAGTTGTTGTAATTTTTTCCGCATGTGTGAAGTTGAAACTCATGCTTATTGTACTTTTATTCAAAATTTTTATTTTTTTCTTTATTTAAAAAATATTATAGGCCCTATGTTATCTTTTAATTACTACAATCGCATAAGCAATCGTTTGAACCTGCGCTCGCAACACCTCAAGGTGTTGAATTTGTTATTATGAAGAATTTATGTGTGAAGTAGTATCATTTTATAAAAACACATATTGGTTAAAATTAAATTGCCATTATTTATATGAAATTTGGGTAATTTTTATAAAATATAATGGATTGAATGGTTATTATTGGCGGCAATGATCTGAGTCATCTACCAAATTAAATGCTAAATGTGTCATATTATTATGAATTTTTTTAGAATTTATCTTTTTTCGAACATGTCTCATGAGAATAAATATGAAGACAAATGTAGTCTCTAATTAGTAATAATAAGATTCTAGTGAAAATCCCACTAGAAGAGATGTGTAGGAAGAAATCCAGGCATCTAGGGCCAGGAGGAGGTGATGACCTTAGAGCATCTTCAACACTAGCCCTCAAATCAGAGTCCCTACTTTTAATTTGAGGGCTTCCCCTCATCTTTCTCTTTCTGAAACGGTCTTTTCCTTTCCTCTTACAGTACTCCACCTGGTTGCAGATAGGGAAAATTATTAAGAGCTTCTACTTTCTAATGGGATTTATACTCATCTATTGTTTTTTTAATTTCTAACCTTTTGACTAGGGACCTATATATGAAAGTTGCATATACTGACAACATATGTTTGATCATATTGTAGTCCCTGTGGAAAAAGTACTCTTATATAGCATAAAACTCCTTCCAATAAACATATTTCTAGAAATATTTAGTTTGTCATGTTGATGAAGACCATGTCCTTGTCCTGAACTATTTGTATATATTTAAGTACCAAATATATACCGACTCTTCAAATAAACTATTATAAATTGAAATTATTCCACATAACTAGCATAGTTTTTTTCTTTCAAAACTGCAAGAGAGTCTTACTTTAAATTTCAAGAAACACTAGGGAATGGTGCATCGGCTAAATCTCAAGTACATATACACAATGAATTTGTTTACAGTTGAGGAGTTGAGGACGCCGAGGACAAGAAGGAAATGGAATTTTTTTTATTTTGCAAAACTCTGTATGGACGCACGCACGCAAAACTGAAGCTAGTTGAAGTGCTGAACACATACAAAAAAAACTTCTAGACTCGTAGCTAGTGTAGTGAAAACTAGCGGACATATATATATGCAGATGTTTCGGGTTGGTCATCATACTAAGATGGACCAATCTAGCTATGAACTTAGTCTTTGCTGATTTCTTTGGTGCTGTGAGTGTGCTCCTTGTCTTGTATATAGTTTTTTCTCCGACAATATTAGTAATTCGACATGTATGCTGTTATTGTTCTTCACTTGTGCCTTGAATCTTGATGCATGTATGATGTGTCCCTCTCACTCTGTGACTTGCTTGTCGACTACTCCTAGCTGCATGCATACATGCTGGGTATGCTGTATGCATGCATGGTGATGATATGCACAGCAGGTGAGCTCAGCACAGCTGCTGTAAGCAAAGGTCGTCCAGGCTCCAGAGGCCGTCATCGAGATCCCCGAACCCAAAGTTCGGCAGGCTGATCATGGACATGGAGGTGGAGTCGTCGTCAGGGCCGCTGGTGGCGGTGGCGAGAAGCTCGGACCAGGTCATCCCGGCAAACACATCGTCGTCGGTCGTCGTTGGCCCGCAGCCTTGGTCGTCGTTAGTCGGGGTCGCCATGGCTGTGGAGGTGTAAGCGTAAGTTGCAGCATAGTGCGACGCGTCGTCCGTCGTAAGCGATAACGGTCGCAGCGCACTGGAGGCGTCGTCGGGGCTCAGGGCCGTTGCCGCCGCCGTCTGTCCTGCCGGCTCGTTGTAGTATTGGTGGTGATGGTGGTGGTGAGCTTCGCCTGCCGCCTGCAGGCCGTGGTGGGCGCCTTGGTGCTGCACCAGGTGTTGGCTCCCGTAGCCGTAGTAGTTATAACATGCGGGCGGCGCGCTGGCCGTAGTGGTCGCCGGCGCTTGGACGACGGCCACGGGCGATTGGGGAGCCAGCTGGTCGTCGCGATCGGCCTGGGCGCGCTCTCGGAGGCGCGGCATCCAGACGTGTCGCACGATGTGACGGAAGCTGGCGCTGTTGACGTCGCAGCGGAGGTGCCTGGCGTGCTTCTGCACGCGGGTGCGCCAGTAGTTCTTGATCTCGTTGTCGGTGCGGCCCGGGAGGTGCTGCGCGATCTTGGACCAGCGGTTGCCCCAGCGAGAGTGCAGGTCCAGGATGAGGAGCTGCTCCTCGGCGGTGATGTTGCCCCGCCGCACGTCGGGCCGGAGGTAGTTGAGCCACCGGAGGCGGCAGCTCTTGCCCGTGCGCTTCAGGCCTGCAGTGAGCGAAGCAAGATCCGGTGAGCAAAACACATTAATCGCAGGGACCTGACTAGCAAGTTGGCAGGTCAGTGCCTCAGTGGCTCCTGACCAAACTTGCAACAGATAATGGCAAGGGCGCAAGGCATCGGCAGCTATGGCGATGGAAATACGTACCTGCAGAACGGGCGAGCGAGTTCCAGCGGCCCTCGCCGTGGGCGGCGATGTAGTTGACGAGGAGGATGTCCTCGTCCACCGTCCAGGGCCCCCTCCGAAGGTCGGCGCTGGCGGCGGCGGCGGCTTCCTCGTCGTCCTCGCTGCTGCCTGCGACGACGGCTGGTGGTGCGGCGGCGGCAGCGGGCGCGGATGACGTCGCTGAGCTCCCGGGGCTCATGGCATCCGCCAGCACCTGGTCCAGGTCCTCATCGAAGCTCACCATGGCCATGTCCATATCCATGCTAGAGTAGTGGTGGATCGGATCAAATGATGAGTGAGCTCGATCAGCTGCGGGCGGAGAAGAGCAAGAAAGAGATGGACGACGAGGATGGACTGAGAGAGTTGAGGGGTTGATCGAGGAGGATCCGAGACAGACTACGGGGAGACCGGGAGGAGGGCCGGGGAGTTTATATAGCTCGAGCTGCCCGCTGACGACGATGTGAGGACGACGGAGCGCGTGTCGCCGTACGTACTAAACAATTCGACCGGGGTCGTCCGGTCATGGGCAAGGAAAAACAGGTTGCTGGCTTGCTGCTTGCTGTGCAGTGCAGTGCTCCATCAGCTGCTTGCTGGCTGCTGCCTCCGGTCGGCGGTCGCCACTCGACACCACACCACAAAGTTTGGTTGCGTTGCGTCTCCTCCTCCTGGCGTGTCCTATGCTCCTTTTCTTCCTTTGTCTCTCCTGCAGGGTGCTCTTTGTTATGCATACTTATTCCATTACTATTACTATTTTATTATTTAAAATAGATATGATATTTTCATGATTAATCTACTCATATCCGTCGATATCATAGACATTAATATTTTTATATAGATTTAGTCAAATTTGTTGATTTCTCAAAATATAATAATTACATTCTTTTAGAGGCCAGGGTGTACTGGATTTTCAAAGCATATGCGTGACATGACTTAGGACGAATGTCCATGGTGTTTGGCTGGGGGGCTTGCACCGGTATTAAAAAAATGCTACTTTTGATGGGTGAAAATCTATTTCTAGAGACGATTGGTGTTTTCAACGACTCTAAACAAATCAATTTCTAAGAGCGATTACAAATCGTTTCTAGAAATGCCTTGTTTTTAGATACCCCTTAGTAGAAGCGGTTTTAGCAACCACCTCTATAAATCGAATATGTACCATGTAGTAGTCGGATGAGCAAGTCTTTGATGGATATGCACTAATACATAAATATTTTTTCCAATGCCATTTTTACCACCGATTTTATTAAAACTATTGGCGATAGTATTTCACCGTCGGTTCTTGTCCTAAACCGGCGGTGAAAATGATTTTTAGACTAGTTTAGGAGAGCAGGCGACGGTGAAAAACCCTTAGCCCGAGCGAGCCTCCACATGTGCCCACATCATCCTCCGACCACGTACACAGACACAGATCTTTGTCCCGATCGAACCGTCTCTATCTGTCGGGTTCATAAACCCAGGGTCCCTCATAGACCGGCTTCCCAGAAAAGGCTCGGCCCAACAGACGACGTCGTGAACAACGCGCAACTACTGGGCCGGCCCAAAAACCTAACGACAGGCTAGAAGGGCGATCCAGACTCCGACCGGAGGGCCAGGCCAAGGACGAACGACGCTCGCTCGCCTCCGACTCCAGCCCACCTCTCCGACCGAAAGGCCTGGACAGGGAGGAACGATGCCCGCTTCCGGCTCCGACCCGCGTCTCCGACCGAGGACACACCGAACCTCTGCTTACAGCTCTTCTCTGACTGGCGCAGTCGGAGCCGACTGGGACCAACCGACCGGGACCAACCGACCGGGGATGCCCTCTCAGTGAGGACCAGGAAATGAGCGGAGCAAGTAAGACAGGGCGCTCAAGTCAACCGCAATACCGAGGACCATACCCTGCACACCTGCAGGACGGTAACCGACAGAACATGTCAGAAGGGTAGCCTGCAACCTTCTAGGCATGTTAGAACTCAAGCAATGTTGTGGGCGCCGACATTTGCCCTATAGTGTTGTGGGCGCCATCAACTCCCATACCAGACAAGTGCGGTAAGGCTCCCCCACATGCCTCTGGGCATCAACAGTGTTGTGGGCGCTGTCATTTACCATACATTGGTGAATACGGTAAAACCTCCCACATGCGTATGACAACAACAGTGTTATGGGCGCCTACCATCATCTTGTACCCGACGACGTGAGCAACAAGACTTAGTACCATACGTATTCTCTCTCTCTCGCTTGTAAGGCCATCTCCTTCATCTATAAAAGGGGATGCGCTCTCTCCCAACAGGGAGATCCCTCAGTTCACTTACATCGATTCACCCTCTGCTAGCTTTAGACACTCTAAAGCTACACAGAGCGCACACTCAAATACTTAGCGCATGCAGGAGCTCCCGTCACTCTCAGCCCTTCGGTCCAGAGTCCGACCGGGCCTCTTGCACCCCCCATCTTTCTCCCTTCCGTTTGTAACCCCATAGCAAACTTTGAGCACCTGGGCTCAGGAATAAAGTCACCGACCAACTCAAACTGGACGTAGGACACGTTGCCTGAACCAGTATAAACCTTGTGTCATTGAGTGCTAAGCCACATACGATCACAACGTATGACAAAACTACAAATATTTACGTGTTGGTCACTTTCTGCACCGATAGTTGGCGCCGTCCGTGGGGAGGACGCTGTACGTTCACGCTTTTGGTCATCAGATGGTCCACCTTTCCGCCACCTTCGCCATGGCGGGCTCAAGCAATAAGACTCACTTTGGCTCACTAGAGTTCCCCACACTCGCACCTATTGGGATGTGAGGGCCTCCAGTCTTTGAGC
The DNA here is from genome assembly GCA_904845875.1 of Miscanthus lutarioriparius. Taxonomy (NCBI): domain Eukaryota; kingdom Viridiplantae; phylum Streptophyta; class Magnoliopsida; order Poales; family Poaceae; genus Miscanthus; species Miscanthus lutarioriparius. The sequence continues at coordinate 71,599,033 of CAJGYO010000016.1, read as the reverse complement.
CGTCCTAGGCCTTCCTCTTCGGAAGCCTGGACTTCGTCGCCGACCGGCTCGGCGTACTACACCTCCACAAGGAGGCACCCATCCCGGCGCCCGTCGGAGGGGCGCCGTCTGTCGGCTCCGGGACTCCTGACGACTTCAACGACGAGGCGCCTGCGCTTTATTCTGAGCAAACGCTCTGCTCTAACCCCCCTATGAGTAATGTACATGCTGTTATTTACTCGCTATTTACTATCTTTCGCTGATTCTCTGGAGGGACCCCATTATCCCTGCCGCGATTGCCATGCGACTGGTTCCCCTACGGCCTCGCATCCCCCACGGACGCGTATGCCTGGGGGCTCCGAAGGATGCTGGCGCCGCACCCTCTCACATCCGAATTCGTGGGGATGGCGAGCCATGCTCCCACCTGTTTCCATGACCTCATGGATGACGATGTTGAGAGCGACGACTCCAGCATCAGCGACGTGGCACCTAGCCACCTTCTGTCTTGGGAGTGCGCTATGGCGGACGCTCCGAGACAGTCGCCGGTGGTAGCGGAGTCCTTATAGACTCACACCCCTTTGGACCCACGCGTGGATGCCCTCGCATGTGCGTAGGCGCACGGCGAGGAGCTACGACAAAGGCGGCAGAACCAGCCACCACCTGCGCATGCATGCTCGGCGCATCACGATGCGTCCCATGCGCGTAACCCGGCGAGCGGCGCCCGGGGCCGCACCCGCCAGGTCCAGCGCAACATCATGGATGGAGGGAACAATCCCCCATAGTTCGCTCGGGCTAGCCAGAACATCATCGCTGCAGCAATGCTTCTGCGCGGCGTTCCCAAGCTCGTCGACCCCTAGGAGTAGGCGATCCACCGGAACCTCCGGGCATAGGTGGAAACCACCGCCGTTCAACAGGCAGAGAGCTCCGCGTCGCGCCACCGACTCGCGGCCTCTCTCCCCACCAGGGGAGTGGGGATGCACCAGATGAATCACTCTATCCGCTCACCACTACAGCCATCAGACGCAGAACAGGAGGGCGCATCTACGCCATAGCCTGGCCCGGCACTCGCTCCACACCAGCCGCCTATGCGCGAATGCCTCGGACCCAACCAAGACGCTCGTAGTGTCATCAGCGACCAGCGTCGGGCCCGGCATGATGATGACGTGCATCGGGCGGCGGTGAGAGCAGACGACACGGGCTTCGGCCATAACATCGAGGAGACCGGTGAAACACACCCCAGGCGTGGTCACTGACCCAATGACCGGAGTCCCAGACCGGATGGCCTAGGACCACAGGCCTTTGGCCAGCGCATCCAGAGAGCGTCGTTCCCATAGCGCTTCTGACTGCCTACCAACATGGCCAAGTATACTGGGGAGACGAACCCCGGTATATGTCTCGAAGACTTTTGGCTCACCTGCTGAGCTAGAGGAGTGGATGATGACCACTTCATCATTCAGTACCTCCCCATCTACGTAGGGGAACATGTTCGAGCGTGGCTCGAATTCCTCCTGCATGATAGCATCCGCGACTGGGCGGACCTCAAGAGGGTCTTCGTTGGGAACTTCCAGGGGACATATGTCCACCCTAGGAACTCCTGGGACCTCAAGAGCTGCCAGCAGGAGTCCAACAAGTCCCTATGGGATTACATCCGCAGATTCTCAAAGCAGTGCAACTCCCTTCCTGATGTCGTCGACACGGACGTCATCAGTGCCTTCCTCTCTAGGATAACCTGTGAGTCCCTGATCCACAAGCTTGGCTGCCTGAAGCCCCGTACCACCCACGACCTGCTCGATGTCGCCACAAACCACGCCTCCGGTGAGGAGGCGGTCGGAGCGGTCTTCAACGGAGGCTAGGATAAAGGAAAGGCCAAGCGCGAGGACCAAGACGAGGGCCCCTCCACGCAGAGGGGAAAGAAGAACAAAAAGGATCGGCGCCGACCGGCCAACACCGCGTTGGTCGCCGCAGCTGATCGCGTGGGCAAGCAGCCCTAGCAGGGCTTGCCTGACCACCTCAACAAGCTCATGGATAGCCCATGCACAAACCACGCCTACCCCGTCAAACACCTCTACAAGGACTGCGAGCTCCTCAAACATTTCCTGCGACAGGCCGGCGGGTCGAAAGAAGGAAACGGCAAAGAGGCGGCAGCCAAGAAAGGAGATGCGGTGAGCAAGGACAGGGACAGCTTCCCTGACCCCGAGGAATGCATCATGATCTTCAGGGGATCCGACACCATCTACTCCAAGCGCCAACACAAGGTACGCTACAGAGAGGCATGCGCCACTAAGACGGCCGTCCCCTCCTTCCTTAGCTGGTTAGAATCTTTGATCACCTTCGATTAGAGGGACCATCCCATCCACGTCGCTAGACCGGGACGCTACCCGCTCGTCGTCGGCCCCATCGTCCGCAAGAAGCGCCTCACCAAGGTGCTGATAGACGGAGAGAGCGGCCTCAACATCCTCTACGTCGACACCCTCGACGTCATGCGGATCCCCTGATCGGAACTCCGCCCAGCGGGCTCTCCCTTCCACGGCGTGATCCCGGGAGTGTAGGCGTACTCGCTCGGGCAAATCGACCTGCCCGTCACGTTTGGAAACTGAGCCAACTTCCGCTCAGAGGTCCTCACCTTCGAAGTGGTGGACTTCCTAGGGTCCTACCATGCCATCTTGGGGCGGCCATGCTACGCCAAATTCATGGCGATCCCCAACTACACCTACCTCAAGTTGAAGATGCCGGGACCGAACGATGTCATCACTGTGGGTAGCGCCTTCTCGCATGCCTTCACGGGCGACCGCGAGCATTTTGAGCCCGCCACCACCGTCATCAACTCGTCCGAGCTCCCGCGGCTCGGGAAGTCGTCGACCCCAGCAGTCTTGGACTGCAACAAACTAACCTGCTTGATGGCCTTCCGCCCACTCGAGGAAACTAAGGCGGTGGGGATCGACCCCACTGACCCAACCAAGACGGTGTGGATCGGGACCCAGCTCTAGGCCAAATAGGAATGCGAGCTCATCGACTTCCTGTGCGCCAATCACGATGTCTTCGCATAGAAGCCATCTGACATGCTGGGCATACCATGGGACGTCGCTGAGCACGCACTGCGCCTCATCCCGAGCTCAAAGCCCGCCAAGCAACGCCTGCGTTGCTTCGACGACAAGAGGCGTAGGGCCATAGGCGAAGAGATCACCAAACTCTTAGCAGCCGGATTCATCAGGGAGGTATACCACTCCGACTGGCTTGCCAATCCTGTTCTTGTTAAAAAGAAGACCGAGAAATGGAGAATGTGCGTTGATTATACTAGCCTCAACAAAGCGTGTCCAAAGGATCACTTTCCTTTGCCACGCATAGACCAGATAGTTGACTCCACCTCGAGATGCGAGATCCTCTCCTTTCTGGATGCCTACTCAGGCTATCACCAGATTGCGATGAAAGAGTCCGATCAACTCGCAACCTCATTCATCACCCCGTATGGTTTGTACTGTTACGTAACTATGCCTTTTGGTTTGAAGAACGCTGGTGCCACCTACCAAAGGTGCATGCAGCAATGCTTCGCCGACCAAATCGACCCTCTTGATCAGCCTGATCGAGCCGAGCAGCTAAAACCAACAATTGCCGACTATGTTGATGACATAGTGGTCAAAACGGTTCAAGCTTGCGACCTGATCGCAAACTTGGCCACAATGTTCGCGAACCTCCGAAGGTTCAACATTAAATTGAATCCCGAGAAATATGTTTTCGAGGTTCCAAAGGGGAAGCTGCTTGGAAACATCATGTCCAAACGCGGTATCGAGGCCAACCCCAAAAAGAACGCGACCATCTCCAACATGGGCCCTATACGCAACGTCCAGGGTGTACAGAGGCTCACTGGCTGCTTGGCCGCCCCAAGCCGGTTCATCTCCTGGCTCGGCGAGCGAGGGATGCCTCTCTACAAGCTCCTAAAAAGGACGGAGACCTTCGTCTGGACTGAGGAAGCTCAACAGGCTCTGGAGAGCCTCAAAGCATCACTGACGTCGGCCCCAATCCTCGTTGCTCCCGAACAGGGAGAACCCCCTCCTCCTCTATGTCGTAGTGAGCAACCATGTGGTTAGTGCCGCCCTGGTCGTCGAAAGGGAGGAGCCAGAACACCACCTTAAGGTCCAGCGACCCATATACTTCGTCGGGGAGGTACTCACCAACCCCAAGGTTCGGTACCCCTAGGTGCAGAAACTCCTATACGCCATGCTAATGGCGACCCGGAAGCTCCTACACTACTTCACCGACCACGAAGTCGTGGTTGTCACTTCATACCCGCTCGGAGACATCGTCCGCAACCGCGATGCCGCGGGACAGATCTCCAAGTGGGCACTTGAACATGGGCCATGATATCAGGTATATCCCTCGTACCACTATTAAGTCTCAGGCTCTCGCAGATTTTGTCACCGAGTGGACGGAGGTCTAACTACCAACCCCAGACGTCACCCACGAGTACTGGACAATGTACTTCGATGGGTCCATAATGGCGCCGGACTAGGAGGTTAGAGTGGTTCTGATCTCTCCGGATGGAAGTAGGCTTCGCTACACCATCCGCCTCCATTTCTCGGCCTCAAACAACGTCGCAGAATATGAGGCTCTCATCAATGGGCTGCGCATCGCCATCGAGCTTGGCGCTATGCGACTCTACATCCGCGGTGACTCAGAGTTGGTCGTTGACCAAGTCATGAAGGAGTCCTCCTACAAAACCCCCCTCATGGTAGCATATTGCTAGGAGGTGCGCAAGCTTGAGGACAAATTCCAGGGGATCGAGCTGCATCATGTCCCCTGAAAGGACAACAATGTCGCCGATTTTCTCGCAAAATTGGCCGCCAGGCGGGATCCGTCTCTAAGCGGGATCTTCATCAATGATCTCCACGAGCTGTCCGCCCACGTCCCAGAAGGTCCGATCTAGACACACCCCGAAGCCAAACCGGCGCCCGAGGGCTCCGACCCCAACGCCAAGCCGGCGCTCGAGGGCTTCGACCCCAGTACCTCCATGACGACATCGCCCGCTGACATTGCCGTGTTGGCACTTGATCAAACCGACTGGCGAGCGCTAGTACTCGCCTACCTCCTCGAGGAGGTTCTCCCACCTGAAAGGACTGAAACTCGATGGATCGCTCGACGCGCCAAGACCTTCATCGCGCTCGGTGACGAACTCTACAAACGAAGTCCATCGAGGGTGCTCATGAAGTGCATCCCTACCAACCAGGGGAAATAGCTCCTCCTCGAGGTCCATGCTGGGATCTACGGACATCACGTGGCCCTGAGGTCACTGGTCGAAAAAGCCTTTCGCCAAGGTTTTTACTAGCCCACCGCACTACGAGATGCAGAGGAGGTCATCCGCAGGTGTGAGGGATGCCAATTATACGCTCGGCAAACTCATTTGCTGGCACTGGAACTTCAAACCATCCCCATCACCTGGCCATTCACGGTCTGGGGCCTCAACATGGTAGGACCCCTCAAAAAGGGCCCGGGCGGCTTCACTCACCTTCTCGTAGCGATCGACAAATTCATCAAGTGGATAGAGGCCAAGCCCATCACCAACATCCGCTCAGAAGAAGCAGTCAAGTTCTTCCTCGACATTATCTACCGGTTCACGCGTTCCTAACTGTATCATCACTGACCACGGGACTAACTTCACCGGGAAGAAGTTCCTGGACTTCAGTGATAGATACAGCATCAGGATCGACTAGGCCTCGATCGGACATCCACGTACTAACGGTCAGGTCGAGCGTGCCAGTGGCATGGTCCTCCAAGGACTTAAGCCACACATCTTTGAATGACTCAACAAGTACAACAGGTGATGGGTTGCAGAGGTCCCAGTGATCCTCTAGAGCCTGAGAATGACCCCAAACCGATCCACAGGGCTCACACCTTTCTTCTTGGCCTATGGAGCTGAAGCAGTACTGCCCTCCGACCTCGACCATGGCGCCCCAAGAGTGAAAGCTTTTGACCACGACCGGGCCGCGGAGGCTCAGCAAGATGCTATCGACCTGCTCGAGGAGGCCCATGAGATGACCGTCATCCGTTCCGCTCGCTACCAGCAAACTCTCTACAGGTACCACGAAAGAAAGATCAGGGGGAGGATCCTCGAAGTAGGTGATCTCATACTCCGGAGGACCCAATCAACAAAGGAGAAACACAAACTCTCTCCACCATGGGAAGGTCCCTATATGGTGACCGAGGTGATCCAACCGGGCGCCTACCAACTAAAGAACGACAACGGCAACGTTCTCACCAACACTTGGAACATTGAACAGCTACGTCGTTTTTTCCCTAATTTCGGTCTTACCGCTTTTATTCAACACTTGCTCCTATAAAGCACCCCAGCCTAAACACTTTTAGCCCAGGTCGCTTGAGGGCTCCATGAGGGTACAATACCACCTCTCTTTTTTACTATCACATGGTAAAAACTTTTTGCCCAAACGAAAGGGCATTGCCCGAACGAAAGGGCATTCCATTCCTTTGATTACCCTATGTGACTTTGTTTTTACTCCCGACCGAATGCACCCTGCCATGTCCTACGGTTATGAGCAGCCGAGCCTCGCGGGCCACGCCCAGGTTCTTAAAGTTGCAGCCTACGGAACGAACAGGCAGGTGCAAAAAAGAAAGGATAAAAACAAAACTATGCTAGGATAAAAAAAACAAGGAACGGATAGTGATTCTATCACAAAGCAGAACTGATGTAATCATTGATATAAAAACTATTCACACAGGGGCTCCCCCATGAACTTAATGGTTACATTTGCTGACTACTTCTACCCCAAATGCTACTGTGGCCGCTCGGTGGCATCGGCTGATGCCAAAGGAGAGGCCACGGCACATACTGTCGGACATAACCACCACCGCAAGGGCCCCGAACGGTTCCGCTCCCTCGACTTCGGTGAGCGCATCGGGTATCTCAAGGGCGTCACACCCATAGATGCTCAGCAAAAGAGCATGGAGCTCCGGACCTTCTCATGCAGTCGAGCTGCAAGGGTGAAACCTCCCACCAACGTAGTCCTGAGCGTCTTCCCCTCCGACAAGACTCACCCAGAGAAGATTCGTTGGAAGGAGTCCACGTGTGGCTCCATCCCGACGAAAGCCTCGCAGACAGTGATGAAGCTGGCGACGTGCAGTACCCTCTAGTGCACCACCTCCTTCGGCGGAAGCAGCCCCTTCTCGACGAAGGTGGCCAGCACCACCTCATCTACGCTGGATGACCTCCAGCTCGACATTGTGCTCCAAAATCACGAACAGGTCTATGAGTTTTCCTTTCCCTCTCCATTCCCCTATTTAAAGAGGAGATGCAGCAGTTGAAGAAGGGCAAAGGATTGGGGAAAAAAACCCTCTCCCTTCCCCCATTCAATGCGGATGGGAAACGATGGGATGCGCCCTGACCGATGGGATGCACCCTGCTCGACGGAACGACGCCTGGTCAGACGGGATGTGGCCTGGCTTTGGCCCACCACTACCGCACACCGGGCGCGAGAAACAAAGCACCACCATGCGCAGGCGGCCCTCCGCCTTCCCAGGTGGGACTTGGAAAGGCCCAACTACGGGATCTCCACCCAGGAGAGACCATCGGGCTTCCTGAGTCGATCGGATGGCTCAGGCAAACGCCGAGAGACAGGTAAGGAGCAGAGGGATGCCCCATGTGGGCCATGCTGACTCCGTCACGAACGACGAGCGTGGATCCTGATCGTTCATTTCCAATTGGAGCTCCTCAAACCCCGTCACTCGCGTCATCAAGGTAACATTACCAACCCCCACTATTTCTTTATATAATCATTCATTCATCTATACACACATTCATTCATTCCATACATCTGAGGCATCGCATATGTAGTTAAACACATCACAATGCTCCGTGTTGTGTCACGAAGAGGCAGTTGCCTCATTCAACATGAGCAATGACCGACTGGGGTTCGAAGGCCAGCCCATGAAGGGCTCGAGGCTGCCTCGCGTCAAACAGAGCCAGGGAAGAAAATGTAGATGAGCCCTGAGCGGCCCTCGCCTAGTCTGCCCCAAAGCAGACAGGGTCATCTCAACCTTCTCGTTCAATCCTAACCTCGAGCCAAACCCACAGAATCTCCATCGAGGGGAGGATAGCGGGACACCCAGGTCGATCTCCGGAACGACCTAGCCATCTGCCGGGTTATAGGTTAAGGAGCAGTGGAATATCACATGAGGGCTATGCTGACCCCGTCACGAATGACAGACCCGGATTTCACTTGAACATGCCCATTAGTGAGCTCACCGAGAGCGTCACTCGAGCCATCGAGGCAAGCGACGTTAGCTCAGCCCCTCCGATTGTGAAAAACCGCGGATGATGTAACGCATGAAAACTCCAACTCAACCTGACCCCTACCAATCCCTAAAATTGCCTCGGCTATGTCCGATGCCAGGATCCATGACTCCGTTTAGCCTGATCCCTAAAAATGCCTCGGCACGTCCGACGCCAGGATCCGTGAGCCTGTCTCGCCTGATCCCTAAAATTGCCTCGGCGCGTCCGACGCTAGGATCTGCGACTCTGTCTTGCCCAATCCCTAAAACTGCCTCAGCTGCGCCCGACGCTAGGATCCGCGAGCCCATCTCGCTCGATCCCTAAACTGCCTCGGCTGCGCCCGACGCCAGGATCCGCGAACCCTGTCTCGCCCGATCCCTAAACTGCCTCGGCTGCGCCCCGATGCCAGGATCCGCGAACCTTGTCTCGCCCGATCCCTAAACTGCCTCGGCTACGCCCAACACTAGGATCCGTGACCCCGTCTCGCTCGATCCCTAAACTGCCTCGGCTGCGCCCGACGCCAGGATCCACGAACCCCGTCTCGCCCGATCCATAAACTGCCTCGGCTACGCCCGACGCCAGGATCCACGAACCCCATCTCGCCCGATCCCTAAACTGCCTCAGCTACGCCCAACGCTAGGATCCACGACCCCGTCTCACCCGATCCCTAAACTGCCTCGGCTGCGCCCGATGCCAGGATCCACGAACTCCGTCTCGCCCGATCCCTAAACTGCCTCGGCTATGCCCGACGCCAGGATCCGCGACCCCGTCTTGCCCAATCCCTAAACTGCATCGGCTGCGCCCCACGCTAGGATCCGCGAGTCCATCTCGCCCGGTCCCTAAAACATGCCCACTGACAAAACCCCCCAAGTGATTCTGCCCGAATCACCTGAGGACTCGGGGGCTACACCCGCGGGTGCGCTCGCGTGCACCCGCTGATGAAACAAAACTTCCTCCGCTGGCAACATGAAGAACCCCCCAAATGATTCTACCCGAATTGCTCGGGGGCTCAAGGGCTACACCCGCGGCTGCGCTCGCGCACAGCTGCCATCAAGACAAAAAATCCCCCAGACGATTCTACCCGAATCGCCCGGGGGCTCGGAGGCTCCTATCGGGTTGATAAACCTAGAGTCCCTCATGGACCGGCTTCCCAACAAAGGCTCGGCCCAGCAGACGATGTCGCGAACAACGCGCAACTACTGGGATGGCCCAAAAACCTAACGACAGGCCAAAAGGGCGATCCAGACTCAGATCGGAGGGCTAGGCCAAGGACGAATGGCGCTCGCTCGCCTCCAACTTTGGTCCACCTCTCCGACTGGAAGGCCTGGACAGGGAGGAACGACGCCCGCTTCCGGCTCTGACCCGTGTCTCCGACCGAGGACACACCGAACCTCTGCTTACAGCTCTTCTCCGACTGGCGCAGTCAGAGCCGACTAGGACCAACCGACCGGGGACGCCCGCTCGGTGAGGACCAGGAAACGGACGGAGCAAGTAAGACAGGGCGCTCAAGTCAACCGCAATACCGAGGACCGTACCCTGCACACCTGCAGGACGGTAACCGACAGAACATGTCAGAAGGGTACCCTGCAACCTTCCAGGCATGTCAGAACCCAAGCAGTGTTGTGGGCGCGACATTTGCCCTACAGTGTTGTGGGTGCCATCAACTCCCATACCAGACAAACGCGGTAAGGCTCCCCCACATGCCTCTGGGCATCAACAGTGTTGTGGGTGCCATCATTTACCATACATGGTGAATACGGTAAAACCTCCCACATGCGTCTGACAACAACAGTGTTATGGGCGCCTACCATCATCTTGTACCCGACAGCGTGAGCAACAAGACTTAGTAGCATACGTACTCTCTCTCTCTCTATCTTGGAAGGCCGTCCCCTTCATCTATAAAAGGGGATGCGCTCTCTCCCAATAGGGAGATCCCTCAGTTCACTTACATCGATTCACCCTCTGCTAACTTTAGACACTCTAAAGCTACACAGAGCGCACGCTCGAATACTTAGCGTACGCAGGAGCTCCCGTCACTCTCGGCCCTACTGTCCGGAGTCCGACCGGGCCTCTTGCACCCCTCATCTTTCTCCCTTCCGTTTGTAACCCCACAGCAAACTTCGAGCACCTAGGCTCAGGAATAAAGTCACCGACCGACTCAAACTGGATGTAGGACACGTTGCCTGAACCAGTATAAACCCTGTGTCATTGAGTGCTAGGCCACATCCGATCACAACGTACGGCAAAACTACAAATATTTACGTGTTTGTCACTTTCTGCACCGATACTATTTATTATGAAAGGATCCATTAGGATCACTTGTATTATGAAAGGATCCATCAGGATCACTTGTATTAGGAAAGGATCCATCACGATCATTTGTATATTAGGATAGGATCCGTTAGGATCACTCATAGCCTAGCTTCATTGTGTTGTAGTACTTTCCTTATACCACTTGATGACTACGACTATATATATGATGACAAGCACCCCCCACATTGGGTGTGTGGTGTGATTCCCTTACTTTTCTACACTATCTTCCTTGTGTTTCTACTCTCTCTCTCTCCCCCCTCCCTCCCTCCCCGCAACTCCTAGGCACGGTCCCTAGGCATGGGACGCGCAGCACCCTGGCGACGGCTCCATAGGTGCGAGCGCGGCGGCTCCACCTTCTTCTCTTTAATATTAGGTTCTTTTTAATATTATTAGGTTAGGTGGAAAATACATAATAGAGATAGAAGGTCTAAAAATGACATTCTTGCTTTTTGAGAAGTTAATAAATCTCAAATTTAACTATATATATATAAATATACTAATATCTAATGAGTATTTTTAGATAAATAACGGAATATATTTACATAATCAAACTATTTGGAAATACAAAGTATTCTGAATACTGTTTTATAAATCTATTCAAACCTAAAAACGTTTGACTTAGTTCAGACTTACAATGGCATTCTTTTTGAGTCAAAGGAGTATATCTTTTGCGTTTTATTATTCTCTTGGATTCCTTCGTTACCAAACAAAATCTTCATACGATTTATGTGGGGCCTTGTATGTATAATACATTACAATATAGTTCTCAAGGTGAGATGATTACAGATCGAGGTGCTGCCTGTCATCTACGGAGATCATTAATCGGTGGGTTCGATTGCCGAAAGACAGGCGATGGGGTAAGGACGAACTGATCCCGTCGGATCATCGTTACATGCATGCATAGGCTGGTCCAGGGGCATCTTTGAACAGGATCAGAACTTGTCCCTTATGAATTCAAAAGTAGAAAGAATCTCCATGCTCCCTATGAATTCAAAAGTTGAGAATCAATCAGATATACTACAAACAACCATTTAATTAATCCTGCTTTTGGTCAGAGAGATCAACTTGTATGTAGCTTAATGTACATAGTTCAAGTATCCACCTACTGCTGTACCATTTTCCCTATATACTGCTTCTCTTTTCGTTGGTGCACTAGTGCTTGTGTGACCTTTTTTTATAAAAAAAAATAAAAACACAGAATAAATGTTGGCATTCACACGGACACACTTAGGCCTGTTTTTAGAAGAGCTCCTTCAAGTACTGCACTTTTCTTGGCACTGTTCATCAAAGCCTTTTTTTCCTTTCTCTTCTTCAAATGAATTGGGAGCCAGGAGAAGCCAGTATTTTTGACCCCTCCACTCCGCCTCCTCGGCTACCGTGGCACGAAGCCGGAGCTAGGAGGACCCCAGAACGCAAGCACACGCACAATACCCACATGGAATGAATTTCCCAAAGACCTATGTATTTCCCTACTGAAGCTAGTGCTGTGTTGACAAGTCACGCAGGCATGTGACTTAGGGGCCGTTTGCCACCGCTCCGGCTAGCTCCGGCTCCTAGTGTGGGTGCAATGTGTAGCACTGTGCTGCATTGTAGCACAGAGCCAGCTGGCACCAGCTCCAGCAAAAAAAAAACTAGGAAAGTGGAGGAGCTGGAGAAGCCAGAGATTTAGGGCTCCAACGACTCTGCCACAGTACTGCTACAGTACCCAGAGCAAGAGCCTCCAGACCCCTTGAAATAGGCCCTTAGTCAGCATAGCAGCATCTTCCCACGAATGGTGGCATGCTATAGACATTGCCTCAATGGCTAACCTCGCATGGCGTGGGCTAGTTTGTTGTGGCAATGGAAGGCGGGGGGAGGGGGGGGGCGCTTGGTCGAGGCCGCCGATCCAACAATGGTGACATTTTTTTTTAATTTTGCTTCATGTTCCTCGTTGGCGGTATAATTGTGAGGTCCTCCACCTCTTGGGTTTCTCTTGGATTAAAAAACCTAGTGCCAGTCTCCCAGTTGGCGATGACGCTGTCTGAGGACATCGTAACCTCCTTGGAAGCATCGTTGTTAAGAACCGCCTCCCCCGGCCTAACACAAACACACCTCACCCGCATAGGTTGATCCTTCGCTGTCGGTGCTTATTAGGTTTCATTGGTTGTTGTCAAACACACCTCACCCGGCCTAACACAAACACACCTCACTCGCATAGGTTGATCCTTCGTTGTCGGAGCCTATTAGGTTTCATTGGTTGTTGTCATGGTGTGGGTTTGTGATGTTGTGTTGTTGTAACTTACTCCTTTGTCAATACATGCGCGGCAAAGCTCTTGTCAGTAGCTTTTCGAAAAAACAGGGCATGTATTAAAGACTCGAACGACAGTACTCTGCCAACAAAAATAAGTAAGAAATTAAACAGGAAATAAGGTGCACTGTATGCTTGTGAGTAATTTGTGCACGCGAGGTCAAATCTAGCTATAATACAGTCTGAGACTAGCTGATTTGCAAATCATCACTCTCTTTTGTCTCTTGTCTGCATTTTGATCCCTAGCTTGAACGTTTGAAACGACACCAATAAGAACAATTTGGCACGTGACGTGAGCTTCTGTGCTATGAACACAGAGGGTGGAATAGGAATCGGAGGTAGGAATCAGCAACAGAGCAAGAACAGAGTTCGGACAGGGGAAGCACGGCTGCAAAATAACACGCGCGTGTCTCCATGGGTGCTTCATGTCTGCTTCAGTTGGCGCGTGTACGTACGTGCGTATACGTACGGCGGCGTCTCCTCCGACCGCTGCATCGTCCGGTCCGGCCAAAATTGTACTGTATCCTCACTGCCTGTTGGCCAGGTTCATGCACGCACCAAGCATGCATACTTGTACCCAACACGCGCATCATCCCTGTATTCCACGCAGCGTAAACATGCTGCCAGGACACATATATGATATATCCACTTCACGCATATGACCAACGTGTCCATGTGCATATAAGCTGGACTGGTCGTGGCCACGCCACATCATTACCGCACAACGTACATCAGCATGCCCAAACATAAATATCGGAAATAATTTGACGGTCCACATCGTGTAGCCATAGACATCTGTTGCGGATTCTTGATATGTATCCATACGCATACATCTAATGTACTCTCTATATTCTACCCAATCCATCCCAAATTGTAAGACGTTTGATTTTTTTATACCAAGTTTGACCATTCGTCTTATTCAAAAATTTGTGTAAAATATCACTTCTTTCGTCGTGGTTTGGTTTATTAATAAAAATTCTTCAAGAATAACTTAAATTTGACTATATTTGCACACAAATTTTTTGAATAAGACGAGTGGTCAAACTTGAAGCAAAAAAAGTCAAACGTCTTACAATTGGGAATGGAGGGAGCAAATTATAAAACGTTTTATCTCTTTTACATATATACGTACATTGCTTTTGCTATATATGTAGATACAGTATATATTTGAATCCATAGCAAAACCTACGTCTTTAGAAAAGTCAAAATATTTTATAATTTAGAATAGAGGTAGTATCAGTTATCATAGAGCTGACACATCACACATGTCATGAATCCACCGTGGATGCCCACATTTTCATCATAGAGATCGCCTCTCATTACTGATTTTTTTTCCCAAAAAATGCTAGCTGCGTACGTACATCCTCCTGTTGCATGCTCCAAAACCTAGTGACACTAGCTAGTATTAGCACGTAAGGGGCACAATTAAATCATTGGTCACTTGTTGGGAGCAAGTGAAACATGCCTGCCTCCCTGTGATGAAAGAAACAATTATTGTTAGTTGAATGGTTTGATTTACTGTTTGCACATCCAAAAGGTTGGCCGTCTTAGTTTTCCTACTATAAGAAACATGATATATAAATGCATAAATATCTGCACTAGTCGTCTTCCGTCACTGAATAAACCAATTCCTAAAATTATCTGAGGTCAAACTTTTTTAAATTTGACCAAAATTATAGAAAAAGAAATGCCAAGTTTTATTACACCAAATTAGTATTTTATTAGATACATCATAGACTATATTTTCATAATATGCATGTTCGATACCACAAATATTTGTACTTTTATATAAATCCAGTCAAATGTAAAAAAAAGTTTGACTTAGGGACAACTCTAAGAATTGATTTAATTTCAAGGGACAGAGGGATAGAATATTGTTTCCTAGCTAGCTACTTCCTCCATCCTGAAATATAGTGCATTGTGACTTCTACTAAAATATAATGCATTCTACGTGGTGTCAATGCCTAGATTTAACAAAGTTTGTTAAAAAAACCATAATTTAAGGAAAAACACCTTAATTAGGTTTAATCTGTGGGTGCATGCGTCATTTGAGAGTTCCCTTAAGTTGTGCTCAAATATTTGGAATACACTATATTACATGATGGAGGGAGTTGGTGAGAAAGTAGGTCGTCATCACGTGTGAGCTGAGTGTGAGACCCAAAAGAATGGAAGCTTCCACAACGAGAAGGAAGAAGTGCATGCATGCATGTCCTCAGATTTGGCCAACAAAGACTAGGCGTGAGGCAAAATCATTGGCATTATACTGACCTGGTCACGTACTTCAGAGCAAGTGAAACACGTGCGAACAATTTAAGATTTGTCATCAAGAGCAGAAAGAAACAAAATCAATTAGTTTCAAATTTTCAATGCATCGTTTGCTAGAAATTCAAGTAAATAATTATGCTCGTCTTGAAAAGACTTTGGACCAGTCGGTCGATATTGTAATGACGACTACTGGATCGAGAAGTGAATCGGCAGGCTGCAGGGTAGCTAAGCATGCATGCAAGATGCATGGACCTCAGCTAGCCAGCAACAAAGGTGGGTTCTTTTCAGGTTGGCACTGTGTAGCTCATCACCTAAATGGCTAAATTAAACGCCCTCTCAAAACAATTAAGGGGCGCCACTAGATAGATGCATGCATGTGTATGTGCTTATTAATTATCTCCTGTTTTTTGTCATGTCCACTGCTAGAGTGGCTTCTCTACTTCTCCCTCACCATGACCACACATCCACATCCACATGATATGTTAGTTTATTGACAAGAGTAGAACAAGTAAAAAGAGGGTTTATAGCTAGGGACCAACCTTTTTCATTGAGAGGGGGAGTCGTACGTACGTTGGTCTCATGTATATATATAATAACTTAATGAAGTGTCCATAATTTGATTTATACTAGTTCAATATGGTTCAAACTTCATACTTGACAAATTTGAAATTAAACTCTGCATGAGTAGTCCATGCCATCCATATAGGGGACATAATTCGCCATTTGCTATACGGCTGTTTTATTTTGTTCCTCATTTGACTTTGGACATTTGAACCAACATAATATCTTCAAGTACCTTTTCATTATTTAATTTGAACATTTTTATACAAAAACTACTAAAGGGATAGTGGTACAAAAAGAATTGATGAAAAATAGAATAATATACCTTTCATGTAAAACAGTGGTACATGTTCTAGAAAAGTCAGTTGCGCATATTTTAAGAAGGATTGGAAAGAAATGACCCCACCTCCGAAATATATATAATAATGTTTGCAGAATTTTTTATATGAGATCCATGGACAGAATGAAGGTGAAAGTAACCCAGTCTTTTCTTGGTTTTTTTAGTGCCAAATGGAGGGGACAACATGGGCTTCACCCCCTGTACTATATACTTTGGATCAGTATGACACTGAGATGAAAGGTACACAAAGATGCCCCAATAGTAAGAGCATAAAAAATATTCCTTTGGATGGACCCATATGTTTCTGAAACAAACTTTTATACAACTAAAATAAATGCTTGAATGCAGATGCAGGTGCCAACTTTGTCATATCCTAGCTGACTACTTCCTGGGGCCCTAATTGCTCCTTTCAAGAAAATAAACAATCTTTTTAAATTGCAACATTGAACCTTAAACTCGTGGGCCACCGAGTGCATCAAATTAAACGCCACCTTGACTAAGCTGACCCATGATCCATTCTCAAACGATGCCAAAGGAAAAGCTAGCCTTTGCAATTGTTTAATCCTCCACTATAATTCCTCTCATGCATCTTGTTTTCATACAATATTTTGACCAGTCAGATAGGATTAAATTATTTCTATGTCGTCGTGTTGTGCACTGGATTCAACTCAGCTGCTTGCAGTACGTAGTCCCTGCACTGTTGTTGCATGCTTTGATCCAGACTAACTCGTTGACTAGCGTCGGATGGTACGATCCAATTAAGACCATTAATTAGATATGTTTATCGCTCTAGTGTATCAAGTCAGCCTTCTGTTTGACTCAAATGAACATTTGTTCCAGATGTTTTGATTTGACCTAGAAATTAAAATGGTTTGTTCTCGCTGATGGCATGAGACAAACCAATGTTAATTGGTTGACCACGTAAAGTAATGGGTGTCATTGGTGTTAGGATTCTGAAGACTAGTAGAGGTTCAACTACATGAATAGCAGTATGACTTTGGTTTCACGGCTGTTCATGCATAATGCCATGTTAGGCCACACACATTATGAAAATCTAGAGGTCTACATTGCCACATACTCCAGTATATACTTTAGCTACCACCAGACAACGTAGTTAGAAGCAGCACCTTCCAAATGACGACAACATGCGTGGAAATGCTCTCAAGATTGTGGTGTTAACAATGATAATATATGCATGTATAATTTTGGTCAAAGCAGTGGCTGCTGGTAATGCAATATGCATCAGTCAAATTTTACTAATACTAATTAATAGCCTAGTGAAAGCATAGATGGGATGATTAGTTGGGAGTACAAGCCTAGTGAAAGCCACAACATTATATTGTTTGTCTTTCTGCAATAATGTGTAGCTAGCTAGGTAAACTAATGTCACTGACTCTCTCGCACATTCCAAACAAAAAAAAAAAATTGTTGACCAATCCTCACCTTAGAGGGTAGGGTGATTTTTGGGCTCTTTCCCAAAAAAGAAGTGCACGATCAGGACTGATTGTCTAGAAAAAAAATCTCAATGGACTGAACTCATTGGCCAATCTCTGACAGAGGATTAAGCTGTGTTGAGGCCTGTAAAAAGTTACTTCACAGGCACTATATATCGAAGTTCGTAGAGTTTTATAATTGTTTTTTTTCCTATTCTTCCAAGTCCGATTTTCTCTTGCTCCCTCCTTACCTCCTCGTGATTCACACCGTTTCTTCCTTCCCAACCAGCTATACTTCAGTAGGTCATTGCTCCTTTCGACCCTGAATAATAATTATATTTTAAAAAGAAAAAAAAATACTTATACAAAATTTAAAAATCTCATATTTTCTTAACTTGTGGTAAATGTAAATCTATATAAAAATTTGATGTATAATTTAAAATTAATCTAGGTATGCAAACTTTAAAGTTTCACTTGAGTTACACGAGATGCATTCATTTTATGAACGATATATATGTCCTCTTTATTAAAATAATTTGAAATTTTTTATGGTAAAGCATGTACACCCAGAATATGCTTCCATACAAAGTTTTAGGTATTATTAAAATTACTTTGTGCTAATCTAGAGATGGGAGGTCGAATTATCTCTGCAAAATTATTGCTTTTTTCATCTATCTCCATAACAAATGATTGAATGGGCTATATGAGCCCAAATAGTTTTTTATGTATTTTTTGGATCATATTGGGGTACACTCAGTTGAATTTCCATAAAAATTTCATTTAAACTATAAAATAATGAATCATTCTCAAAACTTTTGAAACTCCCAGGAAACAACATATAAGAGTATATAAGACAAGAGTTTTGTACGATACGAAAGATCTTAAACAATTACATATATGATAACAAAGACTTTTTTTTAGAAAAAAGGTACATCATATTCCCGCTGGGTCAATGTTAGCGTCGATGTCTACAAACACGTTATAGTTGCAAAGTATGAATTATGTATGACACCTTTGAGAGCCCACTCAGGGTACCAAAAGAAGGTTCGTCGAGGTGCCAGATCATAGCGGATGGGCAGAGGAGTTGCAGGGGCTGCGATTGTGATGAGCCAATGCCTCTGGCTCAGACGTCACAGTTTCCAATAACCAACTGAATTAAGCTAGCATTGCTCCCAACACGCCTTGGACCTGGCATGGCTCCATCTTCATGAACCATCTTTTAATACCTCTCATGCATTATTTTGACTATTAAGGGAAGGTGCATATGGAGTGGAGGGTTTTCTCTCAAAAAGGGGATTCCTCCCACAGAGAGCGCATGTTAAGACTACAAATGGTGAAGTAATAATGAGTAGTGTTACTGGATTCGTGTGGGAATACAAGCAAGGACCTCTGTTGTCTTTGTGGGGCGATTTGCGTATGTCCGGATGCATGATTTATAACTTGAATCAATGGCGGTAGTTGCATCCGATGGTGAGGAACTAAGTAATAAGTGGTTAGGTGGATCCAACGGCCCCTATCTCACACTGTCGGGTCAATCCACAACCCGACAGTGATGCCCTTATGCCGCTGTCGGGTCAAGCACACCCCTGGCATTGGCACATCTCACTGCCAGGTGGTGTTCCGAACGAACTGCCAGTGATAACTCCACTATCATTACCGATTCACTTGGATCCGAACCATTTGTTCACATCCTAGACTTACGATCTGGCAGTGAAGCCACACCACTCAACAGAGAAGGACCAACAGATTTCTGTGTTCTGTAGTAGTGGTAGGCCGGGGTGCTAGCTTAAACATATTTTACACTCATAGAAAATCATATTGACCAAAGAGAAGACACATATACTATAATTAATAACTATAAACCAAAACACATTACACATGTTTCGATTAAGTGAAACAAATCTCCGTTGACTGGACAACTAGCTCATCACTGAATCTGATCTTTAGGTACGTAGCTGATCATCCACCCATATATCCACATATATGTGCCGCTCTGTTGCTATACAGTATTACACCGTGCAGTGATTTGCATTGCTTGTTTTTCTCGTCCTACACAAAACTCTAAATAAGGATGTTAGTTGAGTCGCCGACAGTGGAAATAAAGATTTTGGTGTGTACAGTATTTTTTTTAAAAACAAAGATATACATGCAAAAGTAAATGCCTTTCTGTAGCTAGTGGGCTAGTGGAGCTTATTGCTTGCCGTAGTTTTAGTCATTGATTCTGATGGTCGGCAAGAGGCTAAGCACACGACTTTAATTTGGCTGAGCTACAAGAGGAATGGCAGATGCATCCCAAAAAGGTGAAGCGAAGCGGCACGTCAGTGGTCAGCAGTCTCCTTCACAAATCACAGCCCACTACCAACAGTGATGCAGTGCGTGTACGTACTACACGTCCTACTCGCCACACATGTTTTACCAAAACTATCTTCTTATCTATCGTCGTGGACTAACTAAAATTAAATGAGAGGACGATGATCTCAGTTGTAGTTGTGTTGTTGTAATTGGCGTTCGATCGCCTCGCACCTGAGTAATCCATCGATGTGTCAGCAGGATGATGATGGAGCACACTGGAGCCGGCGTGACGTGCCCATGCATGCTTGACGAGACGATGATAGATGGACGACAAATGTCCATGCTTTAGGGCGTTGACATTGTTTGGAGATTTGAGAGCCAACCCTAGAGCTATAGTATATATAGCTGGTTGTATTCACCACAGCATCCACGCACCACCATATATACATAGGAGTAGCTAGCCGCTTTAATTTAGACAAGATCAGATTATATATCAGTTGACGCTTTAGTTCAACGCGTATAGGATCTTCCCTGCCTTATCCACACCAGCAGCTGCAGATCGCCATCATCTGTATCCATCCGAGCATGCATGCATAACAATCGAAGATCTATCGACTAAGCATATACTATACACACACAGATGGCGATGACCATAAATCATTGTTGAGATTTTTCACACGTACGGATGGCGATGGCGATGACGGTATATCATTGGTGGGGTTTTTTTTTTGCGATTACACAGTACAATTCTGACACTTACAACAATGCACGCACACTTATACCTCTATAAATGTACGCACGCAAACCGAAGTCACTACAGGCGCCTCGCTGTCAATGGATGTGCTGTTTCTGCTGCTTTGCTTGCTTGACCGGACCACTCCCCGCCGGGCGCCGGGCCCCTCCTCTGCGTGCAGATAGCTTAGCTAGAGGGTGCAAAGCTAGCTACTTGCGTTGTGTGCGTGCCTGCATCATCCTTGATGATTGGGTATGTAGGTTCAGCTCAGCCGTTTAGGCTTGGCTGCCTATACCGTACGTACCATGCACACTATGTATGATGATCGGAACTATCAAATCATCAGCACATCTTACTATTACGGATTAGAGGCCACAATGGAGACAGCAAATTAATTCTTAGCAGACGTGCTAGAAAAAAAAGAGATAAATCCTAGAATTCTCACAATAATAAAAAATATCTAACCTTTCATTTGATAGACCCTAATCATTATCACAAATAATAGTCATTGGATCTATTATAATTTATAAAAAACTATTCACCTATACCGTTATGAAAAATACATAAAGTAACTCTCTAATTTTGCATCTAAATTACTCACCTCTGTCATTATGAAAGATAATTTAAAATAATCCCCTAAATTTGTATATAATACTCACATCTACCATTACGAAAGATAATTCAAAATAACCCTTTAAATTTGCATCTAAATTGCCTAATTTGTCATTATGAAACATAATTTAAAATAACCACCATAACATTGCATCAAAATTACCCATCTTTATCGTTATGAAAGATAATTTCAAATAACTTTATCACTTTGTATCTAAATTACCCACATCTACCATCACGAAAAATAATTTAAAATACACCATAATGATTTATAGATTACCCACCTTTGTGATTATAAAATATAATGCAAAATAACCTCCAAAATTTACATTCAACCTGAGCATATACTTTATTATCATCACTACATAATAAAGCTTTCTGCAGGTGGTCAAAAACGAATATCGGAGGCGGGCATCAAGTTCATATGCACTCTAACGCCTATGTTAATCTAATTTTCCAGAGGTGGTTCTAATTGCCCACCTCTGCTAATCCAAATAAAAAAACAAAAGAGCCCAGAACCTGGCATCCATCTGGGCCATGAAGCCCGCCGCTGCCATGACGCTCGCCACCGACGCCATCCCATCGGATCCGGCCACCCTCCACCGGATCTGGCCGCCCTCCACCGGTTCCAGCTGGGGAAGAGGCCGCATCCCATGCGTCGCCGCCGGGGTGGAGATGGCGCCCTGCACACTCCGCGCAAGCGCGTGATGGCCGTCGCTGGCCCGCTGTAGGGTTGAGTTGGCAGACTAGAGGGGATGAATAGTCTTTTCTAAAATTAATCACGCCGACTAATCGAAATAAATGCGGAATTATAACTAACATTCTAGACAAGACTATACCCCGCTAACTAAGTTCACAAGTACCTTATAAAGATCCTAATTAGGCAACAAAGGTACCGGACTGGGTAGAGCTCACCTAACCAATCTAGCTTGCAAGGTCACACAAACCTATGTAACTAGTACTTCACACAACTAAGGGAGCTCCTACACAATCTAATAAGCAAAAGCACAAAGCCACATAAGCTCACTAGCAATGCTCAATAACAAGGCTACATAAGCTAAATTATAGAGTACAAATTACTTAGCTACACAAACTAAGCAATGTGACTAACAAGGTTACTCAAACCGAATTAGTCACGCAAGGAAGCTACTTACACAAGCAAGAAGGTAACTGGCAATCTACACAAGCTAACTAATTATGAGAGCAACTACACAAGCACAATATAAATGAAAGTAAATACAAGCTTGTGTAATGAGGATGCAAACCAACGGGAAGACAAGGATGACACGGTTATTTTTCTCCTGAGGTTCACGTGCTTGCCAACACGCTAGTCCCGCTGTGTCGACCACTCACTTGATGGTTCAGCGGCTAATTGGCATCACCTGCCAAGCCCGCATGTCGTCACCGCAAGAATCTACCCCAAAAGTGAGGGTAGCTCAATGACATGCTCTACTAGAGTTGCTCTTCGCGATCCCCACGGGGTGAGCACAATCTCCCTCACAAATCCTCCTCCGGAGCACCGCACAATCTTTTTGCGTGCTTCAACGGAGTCACAAGCCACCAAGCTGTCTAGGAGATGGCAACCTCCAAGAGTAACAAGCACCACCGGCTTGCAACTCGATCACCTAGTGCCACTCGATGCAATCGCACTAGAATCGCACTCACACTCAATCGGACGATCACTATCAAGCGTATGTGAGTTAGAGGGCTCCTAAGCACACCTACACAAGCCACCAAGGCCTAAGGGTACTCAGCAACCAGCCCATGTCTGAGCTCCACCTCTATTTATAGCCCCCAAGCCAAATAGAGCCGTTGGAGCAAAGCTGCAGGTTTCTGTGAGGGCACCGGACACGGTGATGCCCTCCCCAACGGTCGAATTCCAATGGCTAGAAACTAGCTGTTGGTCACCGGACTAGGGTGGCGGTGGCACCGTCCTAGGGGTGGCGGTGACCACCTAGGCCAATCCCTAGGTTAACCATCTCTCTAAAAAAATAGGACAGTGCACCACCCTAGGCACAGCGGTGCCCGCGGCGGTGACCCCCTCGCCTTCTCCTGCTCTCTACTGAAAAGCGGCGGTGGCATCGGACAACACCCGGTGGTGCACCGCCCACACCATGGCGGTGTACACCGTCACTTTCGGTGACCACCCTGATTCCTGCTGCGCTTGGCCAAGTTCAGATGGGCACTGCCCTAGGGGTGGCAGTGCCACCAGATAACCAGTGGCGGCGCCCTCAGGGCAACATACTGCTCACGGCCTCCCAGCCAGTCACCACCATAGGGGTGGTGGTACACTAGACAAGGGGTGGCGTTGCCACCCATGCAGCACCCCAAGCCCGTTTTTGCCTCATTTTCTTCACCGACTTCTTCACCTTTGCAAATGTGCTAACACCACCAAGTGTACACCACTATGTGCATGTGTGTTAGCAAACATTTTTCCAAAGGATTAGCACTCTTTTCACCATGCCACTCGATCCTAGCACGTATGCAAAGTTATATCGCTCAAGTGGCACTAGATGACCGATATGCAAACAAGTTTGCCCCTCTTAATAGTACGGCCATCTATCCTAAACCCAATCATAAACTTCTCTACTCACCTATGACCGGTGAAATGAAATACCCTAGGTTATACCTTTGCCTTACGCATTCCATTCTATCTCCTCCAGTGTTGATGCAACACATGCACCAACCTTGATCAACAAATGATATGATCCACTTCATATCATCATGTGACCTTATTGGTTCATCGATCTTGACTTCACTTGCTCTTCACCGTTACCTCAGTCCATCGGCGCCAAGTCATCACTCAACTTACCCTTCACGCTTGCAACTGGTCTGTCGAGCCAAGTCTTGTCTTGATCTTCTCCACCTTAGTCACATGACTCCATGTCATGTCTTATATGCAATGAGCTCCTTCATCATATCTGTGAGCTTTGCAATATCTCTGAGCCATTTTCACCTCTATGGCATATGTTGCTCACACACATGTATCTATGGACTAATTACCTATGTATCTCACATTAAACATAATTAGTCCACCTAGGTTGTTACTTAATTACCAAAACCAAACTAGGGACCTTTCACCCGCGAGCGCTGGCCGCCATCGGCCCCCTTGCTCCAAGAGAGAGAGTGTGTGTGTGCCATGCGGGAGAGAGCGCCACATGGGAGAATGGAGAGAGAGGGGTGAGAATGAGAAAAAACCCTAAGTGTCCGTATATATATATTCCAAGTGCGATATCGGGCAAATATGGGCAAAGCAAATTGCAAACGGTCTCAACCTCATTAATGGAGGCCGGCCTCTTAAGAGGTCCGCCTCCGGCCTCTCTGTTAATGAATTTATTGAGGCGGTCGTTTTTAGTGCTTCTAAAAATGGGTTGTTCGTCTTCGAAAATCGATGTGTACTTTAGGGGCCTGTCTCGCATAATTATTTATGTAGTAGTGTATAAAGATAATATAAAGTATTACCTTAATATTTGTATCTACCTTAGCCATTTTAAAAAATAAACAAAAATATCTTTCAAATCTCTACATTTAAATACTAATATATGCTACTATAGAAAAATAAATCAATATCCATAAAATACGAGACATATATCTATGGTATAAATGTCTACAACTATGGCATAACCATCCAAATTATATGGCCCACATGCACATGTCATTACCCTAAAGACCTCTGACTGCTGCACATGAGAACCAGATAACTCTGGTAGTCTGTCGGGTGTCCTCGGGAAACTTCAAATCATCCATATTTTACAACTCATGCAGGATCAACATGGAGTTACCACAACATTACAATATTTGATATAAAAATAACTTACATTGGAGTGCGAAAGACTTACTGTATTAGATTACAAAACATATTGAAGTACAAAACTTAACTTAAGTTTCAAAAGGTGAGTAGTACTACAAAAGAAACTTAGGTGAAGCACCTAGGGTAGAAGAGACGATCAGATCATGTCGAGCCCACCGACATAATCTTGATTATCAACACCAGTCAGAACCTACAACAGAGGTTAACAAACCCTGAGTACTTGAGGGTACCCAACAAGTCTTACCCGACTAAAAGAAAAGACTCCAAGGGTATGCAGGCTTAAAGGAAAGTTTAAAGCAAGAATAATTTTTACAGAAAAGCTTACTATGAGTGGATCCTTACTTTCAATGTTTTAGCTTCGTGTTAAGTTATCAGTAGTTTGCACCTGATCTATCTCAATCACTTCATTACTCATCTCATCTCATTTCATCTCATATCCATAAGTACCATGTTCCATTGATTAACTATGATATATGGTCAGAGGGTTGAGTCTCCATAACTGAGGAGCATGACAATTTGAATCGATTTGGCCTAGCTGGAGGTTTCCTTACCACATGATATATGCAGGTCCTAGACCTACATATATCAACCCTCACTCGGATCCTCTAAAATGAGAACGGGTTCGCGCCACCCGAGAATACAGTACTCCACCTCCCTGTGTCGACCCAACGGTTTCACAGGATGGGTACACGCTACTCTCGCCATCTCTTCACTCCTTGTGCGCGGTTGTCCTTTCTCATAATGGAATAGCCGAGGTATTAGGCTCAACGGAGTATGTGGCCAGTACTACAAGGTCTCGACAGCACACAGGCCTATAACGAACGGTCCTCAATTGACACAGGCGGAGCACTACGTTGAGACTCCATTCTCGATGCAAGGTACCCGCTGGTCTCAATTTAACATTATCATAACCATGTTATTTCACAACCCATAACCAGAGTTGAGAAGAGCAAGGTAAACCCGTTTCTCTCAAACGATGAAACCATCATTTGACTTCTATCGAAGTCTAAACATTACTAAGCATTAGAGGTATCGACTTACACATACTATTGGGGTAACAACTAGGAATACCTGAATTCAAGGTAATCATGTAGCAACGGTATTCGACCAACTCCTAATTACTTAATGCACATCTCACAGGACTTAAAGTGTAATAAAGATTTATAAATATTAAAGAAGGGTTTATGCTCCGAGACTTGCCTACGTTGCAGACAAGGTTAGTTCCCATAGAGAGAACCAAAAGTTAGACTTGGCACCAACACCACTGGTGGATAGACCTTCTCCGAAACTTGATCGACACGAATCTTCTCACTCTCGTATACACTACACGTAATAAATGATGCTTTGCTTAACATGATGGAATGCAAGCCATGATGTATGATAAAAGACATTCAATTGCATTAACAGAAGTTAAGCAAAGTTTAATTAAGTTGAGTACAACTTTCCTTCACTAAAGAATTAGGACTATTATTATAAAGGCATATTAGTTAATGAACTATTAAGTTAATTAGTTGTCTATCATGGAAGTAATTACACTAACATGGACCAGCAGAGATTAACATTTATCTTAACTCATGATTATTATAAGGGATTCATAAAGCTAAACTAAATATTTAGTAAAACCATTTTAATAATTATGTAAACAAGTTGATTATAAACATATCATGGAAAGAAATCAAGTTTCCAAGGAACAGCAGGGGTTTACGTGTTCCAAGGTCCACAAACAATATCCAAAATGCACCAAAGCCATTTAAGTATTTATCTAAATCATTTAGGTATTTATTTAGTCATGGAAAAGGCATTTAAACACATTTAAATTAATTAACCAACTCATAAATGTCAAAATAGTACCAAACTTTTTGTGAGGGCAGGTATTAGCATGTAAACCATACACAAAAAGTTTGATGATTAAAGCATAATTATTTGAACCTATAAAAATCATGCAAGGTCCATTTAATAATTAAAAGAGGTAATTTTTGAGCATACCAAAACTACTGAAAAGGACTAATTCATATTTTTTCATGGTAGAGCATATCACAACAAAGCTACACAACAAATTTCATAATTTTATCATGCTCCAATATATAGTTATGAATTAAATAAGAATTAGCATGTATAAGCATTTCCTAAAAAGGATAAAATCATTTCTGTGCCAAATACTTTTCTCACCCACCCCTTCCTTACCCCCTCTCACTGACACGCGGGGCCAAGGTCAAACCTACCTTTCCCGCCTTTGACCGAAGGAAACACCGGTGGGGCGATGGCATATCTCACCGTCAGCGAGCTCTCGGGCGGCGAGAAGGACATCTACGAGACCCCCACAACCTTGCGCACATGTCTTGGGTTTTTCTTGAGCGCTTTAGGGTTTGCAGCGTGCTCAGCCATGGTCATGGTGGCATAGTGATGCGGAGTGCGGCGGTGCGGCGGCGGACACGACGCTCCGGTGCGGTAGAGGTTCGACCAAGGGCTCAGAGGGCACGTGGAGCTCACCGCGATTACACAACGCTGCTTGGTGGCGGCGGAAGTGGAGCGGAGGTGGCTACCATCGAGGAGAATGACGGCGGCGGCGCGAACACGGCTACGAGATTGCATTCTGGTGGATTCAGCGGGTGCCTGAGAAAACCAACAAGTCGGTGAGCATCACCGAGCCACAAGGAAGCGTAAACAACAAGAGGGAGGGCAGGAGCTGCTCTAGCCACGGCGAGGTGGCGCGCGGCGGCCATGGCAAGCTGCCGTGACGGGGACAGCGCGCGCGTGCAACTGTGGCTGCAAGTGGTGAAGTGAGCGGGCTTAGGCGATGCGCAAGCGTGAGGCGAAGCTGCGGCCGTGAGCAATTGGGTGGAGACGCCACGGCGGTGGCTAATTTCGCCGGCGAGTGGATTAGGTCGGCAGTGAGCAGGAAGGAGAAAGAGGAGCGGCGCCAGCATTGTTGTGCTTAAGAAGGCATGGGCGAGATTTCTCTAGGCGCGACAGCAGCTGCTTGACCTCTCCAAGCATGCAGCTGCGTGTCATGGCGCGCGAGAGTGGCAAACGAAGGCGGCGGCCATCGGTGAGATGCTACTGTAGCCGACTGAAACGGCCTTCTCCCCCTCTCATTTTCTCTCGATTCCCCTACTAAACATGATAAGCTCCCTTAATCAAAGTTGTGCATTGATCTGAGCTCTCCATCTTTGATTAAAGGTTCAACATCAAACACTCACTGGTTTTGAATATTTAAGGTTTTGAAATGAAGCACTTTTAAACTGAAACTGATCTTCAGTTTCAAAGATTGAAAAACAAAGATACTAAGCATGTTAGGGTAATTAATTAGTGAACAAACAGCTATCAAACATATTAACCAATTACACTGTAACATAGCTTAAACATAGCACTAAACAAAGGAGTAGAGTTTAGACTAATTTCATTCATGGAAAATCATGTAATAATTCACCAAACTTTGAACTATGAAACTGAAACTGCATTCAATTTTAGGGTTTTGAAAACAGTTTTGATTACACCTTTTCAGGTAATTAATTAGAGACTAAACAGTGATCAAACAATAAAACCAATTGCTCATTAACATATCTCTAGCATACTACCAAACTATGGAACAAAAATTGGACAACTTTTATTCATAAAAAAATCATTTAATAAAATCCCAAAAATTGAACTCTAGCACTGTTTTTCAGGGACAACTACAAATGGTCAAGTTTAGAAAACTTGTTTAGAATTCAATCTTTGAGCTCAATTTTAAACATTTGTGACTTGAAAACTCTAACAAAGTCTTATTCCATATTATAGAGCACACTTTGCACTACAACTTTTATTTTAACAAAATTTTACTTGTTTAATCAAATTCACATATTGAAATTCACAAAGTTTCTTATTCACTAATATTAATAACATTTCATGTAACACAAGAACACCATAAATGCAACTTATGGAACATATCATATGCAACATGGACATGGTATATTTGAAACATTGAATGCATTAATGTCACAATACTTGATAATTATGCTTCATGATGCTCATGATCAAGTTTTAAATGCTTTTTAACATCTGGGATGTTACAACAACCGTGAAATTAAATAACAATAATGCCATGTTTCATTATGTATACCAAGTAAACATAATACGAGACATATATCTAAATTATAAACGTTTACAACCGTGAAACTAAATAATAATAATAATGCTATGTTTCATCATGTCTACCTAGACGGCTTGGAGCAGCTCTGCTTGTTGAGGAGGAGTTAGTGATTCTTCTTCGCCTCTGACCGATGATATATAATGAAAGGTTTTGATCCCACCTCCCAAAGTGCAAAGGGATACTCTAGTAAATTTCTCGAGGCTAGTTAGAGTGCTTATGGGTTTGATTCTTGTCACCCCCAAGTTGTGGGTCTAGCATGTCATGCTAGTGAGTGCACGAATCATTCACCATAAGATTCGGCACAAATAGGGATTAAGTTGATGGCAAGCAACCGAACCTCGGGAGAAAAAATGATTGTCTTCGTCTCTTTTGACCGGTTTGGTATACCTACTACACTTGTATTTCATTCATAACTTTGCTAGTGTAGTGCTTGTTGTTTGTGTAGTTGAGTAGTGGTATCTCTCTTGTTAGGAGTGGCACTAGAGTAGCTAGTTGTTCTTATTAGTTGTAACTAGTTTGTAGTTGCTTTCTAGCTTAGCTCTCTAGTATTGTAGTTGTGTAGCTAGTAGCTTTGTGTGTTGGAGTGATTAGGATAGAACCAAACTTCTACTAGACTTGTGTAAGGGGCTTGCTTGAAGTGAACAAGAGCTAGTGTTTGTAGTGGCTATTAGGATCACCTAGAAGAAAATTTTACAGGCTATTCACTCCCTCTAGCCATCTAGATCCTTACAATAGGTCCAATGCTATTATTATTATCTATTATATATGATTAGAGTTTATCAAATTGATGGCTAAATCTTTTCTTACTTTTGTGAGCATTTCTAGAATTTATATTTTTAGCACGTCTCATGAGGTGTTGAGGCTCCCTTGGTACTTCTAGTTAGAACTTAAATGACCTCTCTTTTTTTCTAACATGATATGTATTTAGTTGAAACCTACTTATATAACTTCTTCTCACATCCCTTTCAACGACATCATGAATCTATAGCTTTCAACTTCGTTAACTTTTACTCTTATTAGGTCTTGTAAATTTTTTATCCACGTGTTAAGCTGGAACTCTATTACTTATTTTACTTTTTATATAAATTTTTAATTTTTTTACTTTATTAAGAAAATATTCTAGGTGATAGGTATCTCTTAACTATTGGAATTGCATAAACAATCATTTCAACATGTGGTCGCGGCACTCAAGATGTTAAATTTTCTATTTTGAAGAATTTTGTGTGTAGTATTATCGTTTTATAAAAGCACATAATGTTTAAAATTAAATTGCCATTATTTGTATGACACATCCACAGTTTTGTTATAAAACAGAATATATTCAATGGCTACTATGGGCGATGATGATCAAAGTCTGCCAAATTAAATGCTAGATATTTTAGATTATTGTGAGATTGTCTATGTTTGTTTCCTATTGTGTATCCCGAGAATTAACATGGAAACTCAATTGAGACATCTAATTAGTAGTAGTAAGATTCTGGTGAAAAAACTTCACCACAGGAGATGTGTAAGAAGAAATCCAAGCGTGTAGGGGCCAGGGGGAGGTAGACCTGAGCAAATTGAGCCCAGCCTGGCCCGGCCTGAGCCCATTGGGTTTTGGCCGACCCATGAACCTTTCTGGATAGAGCCTAGGCATAGATCTTGCTGCCAGAAAAATGTTTCTCAGCCCAAGTCCGGCCCAAAATATTTATTTTAGTTATTTTAACAGCCCGGCCTAGATTCGGCCCAAAGTCGTCTAGTGAGATGGTCATGGATGAGATTATTTCGGTCCAAAATAATTGAACTTTTTTTGGCCCGACCGATCCGCAAAATGCTAGCGACCTTACACAACCACGCAAAGTAAATAAAAGGTCTTTCAGTACTCCTGGCTGCAGATAGGGAAAGAACTACTTTCGAATAGGATTTGTACTTATCTGTTCTTTTTTTAATAATTTCTAACCTTAGTGACCTGTGTTTGAAAGTTGCATAGATAGACAACATAAGTTTGATCATATTGTACTCACTGTGAAAAATACTGTTATATATATACAATATAAAACTCCTTTGAATAATTATGTTTTCTAGAAATTAATATTTTGTTGACCACCCTAGCTTTTTTTCAGATACGCAAAAGCACCTTACATTAAATTCCAAGAAAGTAGAGAAACACTAGGGAGTAGGGAGAAGTGCATCACATCACATAAGCCCCAAGTACATACAATGAATTTCTTTACAGTTGAGGAGTTTCTGAAATGGATGCAAAATATGCAAACTCTATATGGACGCACGCAAAACTGAAGCCGCTGAAGACATACAAAACCTTCTAGAATCTATCTAGACTCCTAGTAAGTGAAAACTAACTAGCGGACATATATATTTATGCACATGTTTCGAGTTGGTCATCATACTAACATAGACCAATCTAGCTAAGTAGCTATGAAATATAGTAGTTTCTTTGCTGCCGTGAGTGTGCTCCTCTTGTATATATTTTTTCTCCGACAATATTCCACATGTGTATGCTGTGTGCATGTGTCCCTCTCACTCAAATCAGTGACTTCTGACTTGCTTGTCGACTACTCCTAGCTGCATCTGCATGCATACATGCTGGGTATGCATGCATGGTTGGTGATGGTATGCATCAGCGCGCAGGTGAGCTCAGCACAGCTGCTGTAAGCAAAGGTCGTCCAGGCTCCAGAGGCCGTCCTCGAGATCCCCGAACCCAAAGTCCAGCAGGTCGATCATGGACATGGAGCTGGAGTCGTTGTCAGCGCCGCCGGTGGCGGTGGCGAGAAGCTCCGACCAGGTTGTCCCCGTGAACACGTTGTCGTCGTCAGTCGTCGTTGGCCTGCAGCTTTGGTCGTTGCTGGGGGTCGCTGCACTGGCCGCCGAGGTGTAAGTTGCACCAGTGTAATGCGATGCGTCGTCCGCCGTGAGCGACGACGGCCGCAGCATGCTGGAGGCGTCGTCGGGGCTCAGGGCCGTGGCCGTCGCCGCCATCTGGCCTGCTGGCTCGCTGTAGTATTGGTGGTGATGGTGGTCAGCTTCGCTCGCCGCCGCCTCGCCTTGCTGCTGTACAAGGTGTTGGCTTCCGTAGTAGTTATAACACGCGGGTGGCGCGCTGGCCGTGGTGGTCGCCGGCGCAGCTTGGACGGCCAGGGGCGCCGCCGGCGGAGCCTGTATGCCGCCATATCCGGCGTCGGCCTGGACGCGCTCTCGGAGGCGAGGCATCCAGACGTGGCGCACGACGTGGCGGAAGCTGGCGCTCTTGACGTCGCAGCGGAGGTGCCTGGCGTGCTTCTGCACGCGGGTGCGCCAGTAGTTCTTGATCTCGTTGTCCGTGCGCCCGGGGAGGTGCTGCGCGATCTTGGACCAGCGGTTGCCCCAGCGCGAGTGCAGGTCCAGGATCAGCAGCTGCTCCTTCGCGGTGATGTTGCCCCGCCGCACGTCGGGCCGCAGGTAGTTGAGCCACCGGAGGCGGCAGCTCTTGCCCGTGCGCTTGAGGCCCGCGGAGCGGGCGAGCGAGTTCCAGCGGCCCTCGCCGTGGGCGGCGATGTAGTTCACGAGCAGGATGTCCTCGTCCACCGTCCAGGGGTCCCTCCGGAGGTCGGTGGCGGCGGCGGCGGCCTCGTCGTCTTTGCTACTGCCGCCATCTGCGGCGGCTGGTGCTGCGGCGGTGGCAGGCGCGGAGTACGTCGCCGAGCTGCCGGGGCTCATGGCCAGCATCACCTGGTCCAGGTCCTCCATGCCCGCCACCAAGGCCATGGCCATGTCCATGTCGTCCATGCTTGCCAGTGGTGGATCGGATGAGGTGATGAGTTAGCTCGATCAGCTGCGGTGGAGAAGAGCAAGAAAAAAACGACGATGAGCCGATGATGGAGTGAGAGTTGAGGGGTTGATCGAGGAGGATCGAGACACACGACGGGGAGACCGGGAGGAGGGCCGGCGGGGAGTTTATATAGCTCGAGCTGCCCGCTGACGACGATGTGAGGACGACGGAGCGCGTGTCGCCGTACGTACTAAACAATTCGACCGGGGTCGTCCGGTCATGGGCAAGGAAAAACAGGTTGCGAGCTCTGACCGTTGACGAGTGGCGACGACGCGCCCCTGCTGTGCAGTGCTCCATCAGCTGCTTGCTGGCTGCTGCCTCCGGTCGGCGGTCGCCACTCGACACCACACCACAAAGTTTGGTTGCGTTGCGTCTCCTCCTCCTGGCGTGTCCTATGCTCCTTTTCTTCCTTTTGTCTCTCATGCAGCGTGCTCTTTGTTATGCATACTTTTTCCATTACTATTAATATTTTATTATTTAAAATAGATATGCTATTTTCATGATTAATCTACTCATATCTGTCGGTTTCATAAACATTAATATTTTTATATAGATTTAGTCAAATTTGTTGATTTCTCGAAATGTAATAATTACATTCTTTCAGAGGCAAAGGGTGTACTGGATTTTCAAAGCATATGTGTGACATGACTTAGGACGAATGTCCATGATGTTTGGCTGGGGGGCTTGTACCGGTATTAAAAAAATGCTACTTTTGATGGCTGAAAATTTATTTCTAGAGCCGATCGGTGTTTTCAACAACTCTAAAACAAATCAATTTCTAAGAACGATTACAAATCGCTTCTAGAAATGCCTTGTTTTTAGATACCCCTGAGTAGAAGCGGTTTTAGCAACCGCCTCTATAAATCGAATATGTACCATGTAGTAGTCGGATGAGCAAGTTTTTGATGGATGCGTACTAATACATAAATATTTTTTCCAATGCCATTTTTATCACCGATTTTATTAAAACTATTGGCAATAGTATTTCACCGTCGGTTCTTGTCGTAAACCAGCGGTGAAAATGATTTTTAGACTAGTTTAGGAGAGCAGGCGACGGTGAAAAAACCTTAGCCCAAGCGAGCCTCCACGTGTGCCCACATCATCCTCAGATCTTTGTCACCATTAGGATCACTTGTATTATGAAAGGATCCATCAGGGATCACTTGTATTAGGAAATGATCCATCATGATCATTTGTATATTAGGATAGGATCCGTCAGGATCAATCACAGCCTAGCTTCATTGTGTTGTAGTACTTTCCTTATACCACTTGATGACTACGACTATATATATGATGACAAGCACCCCCCACCACATTGGGTGTGTGGTGTGATTCCCTTACTTTTCTACACTATCTGCCATGTGTTTCCGTTCTCTCTCTCTCCCCCCCCCTTCCATCCCTTCCCACAACTCCCTCCTCCCTCCCTCCCCGCAACTCCTAGGCACAGTCCCTAGGCGTGGGGCGCACAGCACCCTGGCGGCGGCTCCACAGGTGCGAGCGCGGTGGCTCCACCTTGTTCTCTTTAATATTAGGTTCTTTTTAATATTATTAGGTTAGGTGGAAAATACATAATAGAGATAGAAGGTCTAAAAATGTCATTCTTGCTTTTTGAGAAGTTAATAAATCTCAAATTTAACTATATATATAAATATACTAATATCTAATGAGTATTTTTAGATAAATAACGGAATATATTTACATAATAAAACTATTTGGAAATACAAAATATTCTGAATACTGTTTTATAAATCTATTCCAACCTAAAAACGTTTGACTTAGTTCAGACTTACAATGGCATTCTTTTTGCGTCAAAGGAGTATATCTTTTGCGTTTTATTATTCTCTTGGATACCTTCGTTACCAAACAAAATCTTCATCGATGTATGTATAATACATTACAATATAGTTCTCAAGGTGAGATGATTACAGATCGAGGTGCTGCCTGTCATCTACGGAGATCATTAATCGGTGGGTTCGATTGCCGAAAGACAGGCGATGGGGTAAGGACGAACTGATCCCGTCGGATCATCGTTACATGCATGCATAGGCCGGTCCAGGGGCATCTTTGAACAGGACCAGAACTTGTTCCTTATGAATTCAAAAGTAGAAAGAATCTCCATGCTCCCTATGAATTCAAAAGTTGAGAATCAATCAGATATACCACAAACATTTAATTAATCCTGCTTTTGGTCAGAGACATCAACTTGTATGTAGCTTAATGTTCATAATTCAAGTATCCACCTACTGCTGTACCTTTTGTCCCTATATACTGCTTCTCTTTTCGTTGGTGCACTAGTGCTTGTGTGACCTTTTTTATATAAAAAAAATAAAAACACAGAATAAATGTTGGCATTCACACGGACACACTTAGGCCTGTTTTTAGAAGAGCTCCTTCAACTACTGCACTTTTCTTGGCACTGTTCATCAAAGCTTTTTTTTTTCCTCTCTTCTTCAAATGAATTGGGAGCTAGGAGAAGCCAATATTTTTGGCCCCTCCACTCTGCCTCCTCGGCTACCGTGGCACGAAGCCGGAGCCAGGAGGACCCAGAACGCAATCACACGCACAATACCCACCTGGAACGAATTTCCCAAAGACCTATGCATCTTTCCCTACTGAAGCTAGCGCTGTGTTGACAAGTCACGCAGGCACGTGACTTAGGGGCTGTTTGCCACCGCTCCGGCTCCTAGCATGGGTGCAATGTGCAGCACTGTGCTGCATTCTAGCAAAGAGCCGGCTGGCACCAGCTCCAGAAAAAACAACTAGGAAAGTGGAGGAGCGGGAGAAGCTAGAGATTTAGGGCTCCAACGGCTCTGCCATAGTACTGCTGCAGTACCCAGAGCCAGAGCCGCCAGACCCCTTAAAACAGGCCCTTAGTTAGCATAGCAGTATCTTCCCACTAATGGCGGCATGCTATAGACATTGCCTCAGTGTGGCTAACCTCGCATGGCATGGGCTAGTTTGGTGTGGCAAGGTTGGGGGGGGCTTGCTCGAGGCCGCCGATCCAACAATGGTGATGTTTTTTTTATTTTGCTTCATGTTCCTTGTTGGCGGTATAATCGTGAGGTCCTCCACCTCCTCGGTTTCTCTTGGTTTAAAAAACCTAGTGCTAGTCTCCCAGTTGGCGATGACGCTGTCTGAGGACATCATATCCTCCTTGGAAGCATCATTGTTAAGAACCGCCTCTCCCGGCCTAACACAAACACACCTCACCCGCATAGGTTGATCCTTCGTTGTCGGTGCTTACTAGGTTTCATTGGTTGTTGTCATGGTGTGGGTTTGTGGTGTTGTGTTTTGTAACTTACTCCTTTGTCAATACATGCGCGGCAAAGCTCTTGTCAGTAGCTTTTCGAAAAACAAGTACTCGAACGACAGTACTCTGCCAACAAAAACAAGTAAGAAATTAAACAGGAAATAAGGTGCACTGTATGTTTGTGAGTAATTTGTGCACGCGAGGTCAAATCTAGCTATAATCCAGTCTGAGACTAGCTGATTTGCAAATCATCACTCTCTTTTGTCTCTTGTCTGCATTTTGATCCCTAGCTTGAACTTTTGAACCGACACCAATAAGAATAATTTGGCACGTGACGTGAGCTTCTGTGCTCGTCCGGTCCGGCCAAAATTGTACTGTATCCTCACTGCCTGTTGGCCAGGTTCATGCACGCACCATGCATGCATACTTGTACCCGGTCTGGAGCTATCTTGTCACTGACGATGAATATACGCTGATGATACAACATGTTACCCAACACGCGCATCATCCCTGTATTCCACGCAGCGTAAACATGCTGCCAGGACACATATATGATATATCCACTGCGCGCATATGACCAACGTGTCCATGTGCATATAAGCTGGACTGGTCGTGGCCACGCCACATCATTACCGCACAACGTACATCAGCATGCCCAAACATAAATATCGGAAAGAATTTGACGGTCCACATCGTGTAGCCATAGACATCTGTTGCGGATTCTTGATATGTATCCATACGCATACAACTAATGTACTCTCTCTATTCTAAATTATAAGACATTTTAACTTTTCACATATATATGTACATTGCTTTTGCTATATATGTTGATATAGTGTATATTTGAGTCCATAGCAAAACCTGCGTCTTTAGAAAAGTCAAAACGTTTTATAATTTAGAAAAGAGGTAGTATCAGTTATCATAGAGCTGACACATCACACATGTCATGAATCCACCGTGGATGCCCACATTTTCATCATAGAGATTGCCTCATTACTGATTTTTTTTCCCAAAAAAAAATGCTAGCTGCGTACGTACATCCTCCTGTTGCATGCTCCAAAACCTAGTTAGCACGTACGGGGCACAATTAAATCATTGGTCACTTGTTGGGAGCAAGTGAAACATACCTGCCTCCCTGTGATGAAAGAAACAATTATTGTTAGTTGAATGGTTTGATTTACTGTTTGCACATCCAAAAGGTTGGTCGTCTTAGTTTTCCTACTATAAGAAACATGATATATAAATGCATAAATATCTGCACTAGTCGTCTTCCGTCACTGAATAAACCAATTCCCAAAATTATCTGAGGTCAAACTTTTTTAAATTTGACCAAAATTATAGAAAAAGAAACGCCAAGTTTTATTACACCAAATTAGTATTTTATTAGATACATCATAGACTATATTTTCATAATATGCATGTTTGATACCACAAATATTTGTACTTTTTATATAAATCCAGTCAAATGTAAAAAAAAGTTTGACTTAGGGACAACTCTAAGAATTGATTTAATTTCAAGGGACCGAGGGATAGTATATTGTTTCCTAGCTAGCTAGTCCCTCCATCCTGAAATATAGTGCATTGTGACTTCTACTAAAATATAATGCATTCTACGTGGTGTCAATGCCTAGATTTGGCAAAGTTTGTTAAAAAAACTATAATTTAAGGAAAAACACCTTAATTAGGTTTAATCTGTGGGTACATACGTCATTTGAGAGTTCTCTTAAGTTGTGTTCAAATATTTAGAATACACTATATTACATGATGGAGGGAGTTGGTGAAAGAAAGTAGGTCGTCATCACGTGTGAGCTGAGTGTGAGACCCAAAAGAATGGAAGCTAGCTCTTCCACAACGAGAAGGAAGAAGTGCATGCATGCATGTCCTCAGATTTGGCCAACAGAGACTACGCGTGAGGCAAAATCATTGGCATTATACTGAACTGGTCACGTACTTCAGAGCAAGTGAAACACGTGCGAACAATTTAAGATCTGTCATCAATAGCAGAAAGAAACAAAATCAAGTTTCAAATTTTCAATGCATCGTTTGCTAGAAATTCAAGTAAATAATGCTGGTCTTGAAAAGACTTTGGACCAGTCGGTCGATATTGTAATGACTACTGGATCGAGAAGCGAATCGGCAGGCTGCAGGGTAGCTAAGCATGCATGCAAGATGCATGCACCTCAGCTAGCCAGCAACAAAGGTGGGTTCTTTTCAGGTTGGCACTGTGTAGCTCCAGGGGCGGATCCCGTGGGCTGTGCGGGTATGGCAAGGCATACCCTAAGCCTAGCCCAACAAGAGACATACCCATCTGTAAAAAAAAAACAAACAAACCGTGCGAGCAGGCCAGCACCCGTCTCCTCTCCGCGACTTCGCGTCGCACAGCGTAGGCGCGCTGTCCCCGCCACTGCCCCACCACCCTGCCCCCGGTCGCCCGGCACGGCGGCACTCGGCCACCCCTGCCGGCTACAACAAGGCATAGGCCGCAGCTGCTCGGCGCCGCAGCCAGCGGCCGCCCCGCGCTTGGCGCCTTGGCCAGAGGCAGGAGGCGCAAAGCGCCCTGTCCGGCTGTCCCCCACGGCCCCACCCCACTGATCAACTCCCTTTGTGCGCCAGCGGCCGGCGCATCCTCCGGCGAGCAGCGTTCCTTTCCTCCAGCTGAAGCAAACTAGCAAAGGTATCAGGTATGGATATCAGTCTGAAGCAATTTCCCCAAAAATCTCTAACCCTAACTTCTATCTGTTTTAATTTATGTATTTACACTACTACATAATGGACTTATTGTCCCGGGCGGTAACGGCCTTTAGTCCCGGTTACCGCGTCGGGACAACGATCCCGGGACTAAAGGTGCCACCTTTAGTCCCGGGTCATCGAGCCGGGACTAAAGAGGGACCTTTAGTCTCGATTGGTGTTACCAACCGGGACTAAAGGCCCTCCAGTCGAGCAAACGTGGCCGCACCCTTTAGTCCCGGTTGGTAACCCCAACCAGGACTAAAGGTTCCTTTTCTTTTTTTTTTTTTTAATTTGTTTTCAGTTCAGTTACACATATTTGTTTAATATATAATATGTTTTTATGTACGTATTCTATGCTGCTAATATAAATACACGCACGCATATAATTACATCTAATTCTCATCTCGAGCATTATTATATTCGAATAAAGTATTAACCTATATATATTATAGATATATATATGTATATATACAACACTTTCATAATCTTGTTCTCGAAAATAACGATATCAATAAATATTTAATTTACATCATTTATTCCTTAGGATCAAAGTAGAACTCGCCGTTGGGATTTAGCACTTTTTCTAGATGAAATCCTGCTATTGACTCTTGAACTGCTTTCAGATGGTCTTTTTGCATGACCCTTCGTTTCAACCATTCAGTCTTGTATTTGAAATAAAAGGAAAAGTATTAATACATATATATATATATATTCATTTAAAAATAAATAAAAAATTGATATATACGTACTCTGAGGACATCTTTAGGAGTTCTTCTTATGTGCGCAGTGATAAATTCACAAACGTAGTATCCACACAAGTTATTACCTGGTTGCTGCCGCAAACACCACTGTACGAGAAGAAGATTATTCTCATCATCTCACACGTAAATTGAAGTACGATATAGTAATTAAACACGTGGGGAAGTGTATATAGTACAACTTACTGATATTTCAACTACATTAAGTGGTGCCTTGCAATCCTTGCGATGTTGCCGAATAAACTCTTTCCAAACCCTGTGCGACCAATAATGTACGATCGTTAATAAATTATGGCAAAGTCTATTCAATAATAGTTGTGCGCGAGAGATCAAAATTACCCCTGGATAATGTCTATCATATCTTGGTATTGTGCCCGCTCTTTTCTCAACGAGTCAAAGATTACTAACCGACTTGAGTTTAACTCAATGACAATGAGTATCCAGTGAAACCTGCATTGGTTTATACACACATGTACATGCATATAAGTTGTATTGATATTACATAAAATATGTAGACTACATTATTATTAACACTTACTCAAAGTTGTACGAGAAAAGTATTGTTGTCTTGTCGTGTTGCTTCACGAAGAATATCATGATATTCTCCTGTGCTTCAGATACCCACCGCTCCTTGACAATAATACCGGTTTTGAATACGATATAAGGATCAATGAAGCCAACACTGGTGTCTTGTATTCTTTGGAGCTCTAACATCTGGAATCTATATATAAATATAAGTTACATGTGAGAATAATTATATACACGTACGCATGGAAGTGAGTTTATTAAATAAAAGTAAGAATCACTTACAAACAAAAGGTGCTAATGATTGATTTGTCCAGAGCGTCCATGTGCTATAGTTGATGCAATTCTTCAAAACTAATATGTAAAATGTCATCGCCACGGAAGTAATGATGGTCTCTAAATCTGACAAAGATCCACTGCTCACCCCTGCCACACGCCTGCATGTACCACTTGTTGAGCAAGTACATTTGCGTACCCAATTCATTCAGAGCCACAGGGTTGTACAGACTTTTGCCATATTTATAAGTCTTCCAGGTATCAACTTCCAGGTTCTGGATTGGAGCTTTGCTCATCAATTGATCCAAGGTTAAACTAGTATCTTTAAAAAAAGCATTAAGGGCTTGAACCGACACTTCTCTAGAGTTGTCTGGTCGATAGACTTCTATGTTGAAACCATATTCATTAGCAACAACAAGATTTTGCATTGATTGCTTCTGTTGTCCGAGCTGTGGGACATCCTTCCCTGATGCTCTTTCCCTTTTCTTATCTGCATCATATGACTTCACGAGGGAGCGGTCATAGTCTGATAGTGGCGAAGGCTTACGAAGTTCAATCATCTTTTTCTTGTGAACATCGACCTTCTGCCTCAGCACATCTCGTGGTATGTAAAAGTATGGCTTCTCCTTAAGCTTCGCTTGACTCTTGTTTTTGATATCTATAAAAAAATCTTT
This sequence comes from Miscanthus lutarioriparius, assembly GCA_904845875.1. Taxonomy (NCBI): domain Eukaryota; kingdom Viridiplantae; phylum Streptophyta; class Magnoliopsida; order Poales; family Poaceae; genus Miscanthus; species Miscanthus lutarioriparius. Next base: position 71,557,979 of record CAJGYO010000016.1, on the reverse strand, counting down.
CACTTTTTTGTCTTCTTCAGCTGCTATTTGCTCATCAGTCTTTTCAGGAAGTATTTCTTGAGAAATAACTCTTTTCTCGGGGTCTTCTTTGCCGCCGGGACCTTAGACGTCTTTGTAGTGCGTCGCTGTGGAGGGGGTGGGGGTGGTGTTGGAGACCGGCGTGGAGGCGATGAGGCCGATGTTGGTGGAGACTGGCGTGGAGGCGTTGGAGATCGTTGTGGAGGCGGTGGGGCCGGTGTAGGAGTTGGAGATCGTTGTGGAGGCGATGGGGCCGGTGTAGGAGTTGGCGATCGCCGTGGGGATGAAGTCGTCTCACCCCCCGCGACGCTATGATGAGATGGGGAATGAATGATTGGGCTAGGCTGGGGGGAGACCCTGCTACAAAAGCAAGTTGTGTGTCAATTATTTTTGAAGCCAATAGAAAATTAATGGAAAATAATATTTCATTCACTTTCATTCATACCTAGGGTGAGGTAGGGAAAGCGGTGGCGCCCCAGGAATGATGATGAAGCGTTTGCGCCATTGAATAAATGTCTTCTCTGCTTCTCCTAGTGTCTTCTCCCCATCACCGCCTTCAATGTCAAGAGGAACATTGCTGTAACCTTTGAGCACTCTATTGTCCGAGACGCTAGCATATCCAGGTTGAATAACTGACCCATGGATTCTTGGTGTCTTCGTTCGGTCTATTGGAGATACAACACCAACAGCCACCATGATTGATGCATTATTACCATCTAGAATGTGCAGCTCACATGTTGTTAGAGGCTCGGTAATGTCATCAATAGGGAAGCGTAACCCAGCGTCATCTTGAATAACTGGCAGCTCCGTGGAAGCACAACTGCTTTTCATCTGACCAACGGGGCTAATGGTGACTCCCGGCATTGATTGCGATTGCATTTGACTCATTGCTAGTTGCACTTGCCTCTTGATCTCCTCCTGCATTCTTGCCTCAAGAGATTTTTCTCATTCACGTGATTCAAGCAATGCTTGTCGTGACTCATCAACAAATTGCTCCAATGCACGGATTCGTTCTGCCTCCTCATCCTTCTTTCTCTAGCGGCTTCTATAGGTATCCTTGTCTGCTGGAAATGCGTGTAGCCACGGAACCGCCCCATAGCTTCTTGTTCGACCACCGTGTTCGGGATTCTCTAGGGCATATGTCAATTCATCCTTCTCTCTGTTGGGCTTGAAAACACCACTATCAGCTTCTTCCCTAGCACGAGCTAGTCTCTGTGTTGCTCTCTCAATTTTTTGGTCAAAAATTAGCTTGCCAGTGTCTGGGTCTAGGCTTCCCCCATGAGCGTAGAACCAATTCTTCACGCGTTGAGGCCAGTTTTTCTCTATTGTTTCAGGTATGATTCCCTTGGCAGTAATCTCTGCTTCTAGGTTCTGCCACTTGGGAATAGCACTCCTATAACCACATGATCCCATGCGATGATGGTATTGCTTCTGTCGGGTATTCTGCCGATTCTTCATCACACGTTCCTTACTGTCTTGAGATGTCTTGTATTCTATGAAGGCATCCCAATGGGACTCCAACTTGATAAACACCTTAGCATTGAAATCCGGCGTAGCATTCTTCAAGATAAACTTTTTATACAATGTCTTCTTCCAACTATGGAACAATGTTGCCATCTTCTTCATTGTCCAATCCCTCACTAGCTCCTTCAAAGCATCATCTGCTTGTAATGTGAAATGCTGAGTGATATCTCTCCAAGCTAGGTTCTTGTCACGATCAGATACAAAACTAACATTAGGAGCGGATATCTTCTGCTTCCATTCACGAGCACTAACTGGGATCCTATCCCTTACAATGAACCCACATTGATTGACATATGTCTAAGCATGTGGTCCCAATGGTTTGCCGGTGTTGGTGTCGAATTCTAATATTATGAAACGGCCCTCTAATGACTTTTTTGGCCCTCGGACTTTCCTACTTTTGTCGGTGGTTGATGTAGATCTAGAGACCGGCTACATGAGTAGAAACACAACGATTAACAACAAATATACGTACGCATGCATCTATAAGAGATGATAGATAATCGAATATACCTCGCCAGTATTTTCTTGCGTGATAATTTGTTGATCTTCAACCACCGGCATATTCAGGATATCCTCATAATCAGCAAAGTACTGACTCGTGTCATCTACATCCACATTGATGTCGGCGTTGATAATATCCGCCATTATGTCATCACTCAAGTTATCATCCGGAGCAGCCATTTGTATCTTCAAGATAACACATAGATAGAATTACTATGGTACATAACATAAGTACATGTGATAACACATATAGAATTACTAAATCCAATTAAATATAATAACACATAATATTTCATAAGGATAAACAATAATAAGGTATAGGCTTTGGAATCGAATAAAAACACTTTAGATCCAAAAACATGGAAATAAGTACATGTATATATATACACATAGAATGATACAATATATTTTCTCTCTCTCAACACATAGAAATAAGTGTATATGTCTATATCTCTAGATATGCATGTGATAACACATAGAATGTCTCTCTAGATACAATTTTCTCTCTCTCTCAACACATGAAAATAAGTACATGTATATATACATATAGAAATAATTAAGTACATATGTATACATATAGAATCTCTCTCTAGATATATATAGAGAGATAGAATATATAATTACTAAATCCAATTAAATAAATCTAACATGAAATTAGATAAACTAGTAATAGATAATACATTTTAATCTAACATATATCAAAAACTATAATAAAAAACTATCTAAAAAAACTATCTAAATAAAATAATAATTAAATTTTAATACATTTAAATCTAACATATATCAAAAACTATCTAAAAAATAACTAAAAAACTAACAATAAACTACTAATTAAAATTTAATACATTTTAATCTAACGTACGGCCGAGACTTTGTAAAAAAAAATCTAAAAAACATGGCCGATCGAGAGCAGCAGACGAGAGTTCGACGAAGGGTACGGTGGGCGCGCGGGAAGCGTCGGCGACGGAGGGTGGGGTCGGGTGCGGCGGCGAAGACGGGATGCGGCGCGCGATGCGGGCCGGGAGAATGGCGCGGCCGGGCGGGGGTAGACGACGACGGTGGCGCGGCAGAGACGAGCTCGACGACGGCGGATGGCGCGGCCGGGCGGGGCTGAGCGACGGAGGCGAGATCGAAGATGAACAGAACAGACGTTCGATATATATAGGCCGGGACCCTTTAGTCCCAGCTGGTAACACCAGCCGGGACTAAAGGACATTTAGTCCCGGCTGGTAAGACTAATCGGGACTAAAGGTCCAACCCTTTAGTCCCGGCTCGCCTTACAAGCCGGGACTAAAGGCTTTTAGTCTCAGTTGGTGTTACCAGCCGGGACTAAAGGTATTTTTGGGCGGACACCGAAATTGCCGCCCACCCTTTAGTCCCGGTTCTTGGCCTGGGCCGGGACTGAAGGCCTGAAAATTTTGGCAACCCGCCAGCGTAATTGGAAAGGCCTGGGATTTTAATTTTGTTTAATACTAGGTTAATCAATTAATTTCATAGCAACTTCAATACTTTGCAATATTTATTTTAAAAAATACTATTGATTAACTAATTATTTATTGTAAATAGGAAAATTTTGTAACCTAAAGTTTTTAATTTCTTTTATGAATATAGAATATAAATGTTACTAATACTAAGTATTTTGTTAATGCAAAAATATATTTGTAACTTAAAATTAATAAAACTAATATTATTCGATAGGAAATTTATTATCACATTATTGTAACGTCAATGTTTTAATTTTTTCTCGGTTTTTGACCAAAATTGACAGGAAATTTTTGTTGAACCTATAAAAATAAAGAAAATGTAGTATTTTTTGTTCTACAACTTTTTCAAATGAAAAAATGGCCTATATAAGGATTGTAGATATTGATGAGCTTAACAAACTTGGTATTCAAAACTTTTCAATTTGAGACAATCTAGGGTTTCGAAAACTAGTTTGTATGCGTAGAAATTTAAAAATCACAAATTTGAACCGTCCAAACTTTCTCAAATGGAAAGTTGACCAAAACAACAATTGTAGATCTTTTTGAGTTTAACAAACTTGGTATTCAAAACTTTTCAATTAGAAGTAATTTAGAGTTCATAATACTAGAGTCAAAGTGTTGTTTTTTTATTTGACCAAATTTGACTTGGTCAAACTTGCTCAAATGAGACACTAAATGACCTCAGATGAAAAAACTCTGAATACCAAGTTTGATCATGTCAGAAATATCTACAATTGTTACATAGCTCATTTTCCCATTTGAGAAATTTTTATCAAAAACTAGTCACAACTTCTTGAATCTTATATAGACTTTCCAAAACTGTCACACACTTGTGAAATTTGAACTACATTTTGTTCAAGATTTCTCAAATAAAAAAATGGCCTATATAAGGATTATAAATATTGATGAGATGAACAAACTTGGTATTCAAAACTTTTCAATTGGAGACAATCTAGGGTCCCGAAAACTAGTTTGTAGGCGTCAAAATTTAACAATCACAAATTTGAACCGTCCAAACTTTCTCAAATGGAAAGTTGACCAAAACAACAATTGTAGATCTTGATGATTTTAATAAACTTGGTATTCAAAACTTTTCAATTTGAAATCATTTAGAGTTCATAATACTAGAGTCAAAGTGTTGTTTTTTTATTTGACCAAATTTGACTTGGTCAAACTTGCTCAAATGAGACACTAAATGACCTCAGATGAAAAAACTCTGAATACCAAGTTTGATCATCTCAGCAAGATCTACAATTGTTACATAGCTCATTTTCCCATTTGAGAAATTTTTATCAAACACTAGTCACAACTTCTTGAATCTCATAGACTTTCTAAAACTATATCACACACTTGTGAAATTTGAACTACATTTTGTTCAATCTTTCTCAAATAAAAAAATGGCCTATATAAGGATTGTAGATATTGATGAGCTGAACAAACTCGGTATTCAAAACTTTTCAATTTGAGACAATCTAGGGTCCCGAAAACTAGTTTGTAGACGTCGAAATTTAAAAATCACAAATTTGAACCATCCAAACTTTCTCAAATGGAAAGTTGACCAAAACAACAATTGTAGATCTTTTTGAGTTTAACAAACTTGGTATTCAAAACTTTTCAATTTGAAGTCATTTAGAGTTCATAATACTAGAGTCAAAGTGTTATTTTTTTATTTGACCAAATTTGACTTGGTCAAACTTGCTCAAATGAGACACTAAATGACCTCAGATGAAAAAACTCTGAATACCAAGTTTGATCATCTCAGCAAGATCTACAATTGTGAAGTCATAACATATTACATAATATCCGTCTCTAAAACATAATATATTAAACATGCATCGTTGTATCATGCGGGCACAACAGTGAATTTCTTCTTGACGTATGACCCTTGGTTATGATCTTGTCGTAACCATGGAGTGTCTTCATCATTTAACATGATGCTTGGATCTTTCTTCACTATGAAGGGTGGAATTCGGATATTTCTTTCGTAATCTTCTGACATGTCTGACTTGTCTTCAATTCCCACTATATTTATTTTCCCAGAAAGAATTATGTGGCGCTTTGGCTCATTGATCATTGAGTTGATGTCTTCGTTTTTTCCTCTCTTTGATTTTGTAGACATGTCTTTCACATAGAACACCTGACTCACATCGGCAGCAAGGACGAATGGTTCCTCTTTGTTCCCAATATTGTTGATGTCTACTGTTGTCATTCCATACTCTTTGTCGACTGTTACCCCTCCTCCGGTCAGCTTCACCCATTGGCACCGGAACAAAGGGACTTTAAAATTAGGTGCGTAGTCTAGTTCCCATATCTCTTCTATGTGGCCATAATATGTTTGTATATTCCCATTTGGATCTGTGCCATCTATGCGAACACCACTATTTTGATTGGTGCTCCTTTTATCTTAGGCAACTGTGTAAAATGTATTCCCATTTATCTCGTACCCTTGGTACGTGAGGATATTCCACGATGGCTGCCTAGCCAACAAATACAGTTGCTCATCAATATTGTCATCGCCTTGACATTCTTTTCGCAACCAACCACTGAAACTTTCCATGTGCTGACGCCTAATCCAAGCTTCAGTCTTCCTTGGAAACTTGGATCGTAAGAACTCCTTATGTATCTTGATGTACGGATGCACCAATGACGAGTTCTGAAAAACTGTGTAGTGTGCTTTATTGAAATAATCGTCTTCCATGCCGATATATGTTTTCTTCCCTAAAGTTCCTTTACCACTGAGTCTCCCCTCGTGTCGTGATTTGGGAACGCCAATCGGGGCAAGGTCAGGAATAAAGTCAACACAGAACTCAATGACCTCCTCTGTTCCATAACCCTGGGCGATGCTTCCTTCAGGCTTAGAACGGACTTTCACATATTTCTTCAAGACTCCCATAAACCTCTCGAAGGGGAACATGTTATGTAAGAACACAGGTCCAAGAATACTAATCTGCTTCACCAAATGAACTAGGATGTGTGTCATGATATCAAAGAAGGATGGAGAGAACACCAACTCAAAGCTGACAAGACATTGAACCACATCATTCTGTAGAGTAGCTAGTTCCACTAGATTGATTGCCTTCTGAGAAATTGCATTGAGGAATGCACATAGCTTCACGGTGGCTAGACGTACATGTGGAGGTAGAATTCCTCTTAAAGCAACTAGAAGCAATTGCGTCATAAGCATGTGGCAGCCGTGGGACTTTAAGTTTAGGAATTTCTTATCTGGCACATTTATTATACCCTTTATATTGGAGGAGAATCCCGATGGGACCTTCATGCTGCTTAGACATTCGAACATGATGTCCATCTCTTCTTTGCTAAGCGTGTAGCTAGCAGGACTTAAGTAAGGACGTCCATCATCTGTCTTCTTTGGATAAAGGTTGTCTCGTTCTTTCATGCCCTGCAAGTCCTGGCGTGCTTCAAGTGAATCCTTTGGCTTTCCGTACACACCCATGAATCCTAACAGGTTCACACAAAGATTCTTTGTCAGGTGCATCACGTCGATTGCGTTGCGGACCTCTAGGACTTGCCAATAGGGTAGCTCCCAAAAGACGGACTTCTTCTTCCACATGGGTGCGTGTCCCTTAGCATCTTTGGGAATAGATTCACTGCCTTGTCCCTTTCCAAATACTACTTTCACATCCTTGACCATTGCAAGTACATCTTCCCCGGTTCGGTTATGAGTCTTCTTCCGGTGGTCTGGCTTACCTTTAAAATGCTTCCCTTTCTTTCTTACTTGGTGATTCAAAGGAAGGAATCGACGATGACCAAGGTACACGACCTTTCGACATCTTTTCAAATATATACTGTCAAGGTCATCAAAACAATGTGTGCATGCATTATATCCTTTGTTTGTCTGACCTGAAAGATTACTTAAAGCAGGCCAATCATTGATTGTTACGAACAACATTGCTCGTAGGTCAAAGTGTTCTTGTTTGTACTCATCCCAGACACGTACACCTGGTTTGTTCCATAAAACTAGAAGTTCTTCAACTAATGGCTTCAGATAGACATCAATATCGTTGCCAGGTTGCCTCGAACCTTGGATGAGGATCGACATCATAATGAACTTCCGCTTCATGCATAACCATGGAGGAAGGTTGTAGATACATAGAGTAACTGGCCAAGTGCTATGACTAGTGCTCTGCTCTCCAAAAGGATTCATATCATCTGTACTTAAGGCGAACCTTAAGTTTCTAGCCTCATTTGCAAACTCTGGAAATTCCCTGTCTATCGCTCTCCACTGGGACCCATCAGCTGGGTGTCTCAGCATATTGTCTACCTTACGGTCTTCTTTATACCACCGCAACAACTTTGTATGGTCTTTATTTCTGAACAAACATTTTAAGCGTGGTATTATAGGAGCATACCACATAACCTTGGTAGGGATTTTCTTTCTAGGACGTTCACCCTCGACGTCACCTTCATCGCGCCTAATCTTATACCGCGATGCTTTACATACCGGGCATTCATCCAAATTCTCGTATTCATTGCCATGGTAGAGGATGCAGTCATTAGGACATGCATGTATCTTCTGGATTTTTAATCCCAAAGGGCAGACAACCTTTTTTGCTTCATACGTAGTGGTGGGCAATTCATTTAGCTTCGGAAGCATCTTCTTTATGAGGTTCAATAAATTCCCAAATGCCTTGTCGGATACACCATTCTTTGCCTTCCACTGTAGCAATTCCAGTGTTGTACCTAGCTTTTTTTGCCCATCTTCGGCCGTCGGGTATAGCAACTTCCTATGATCCTCAAGCATGCGCTCGAACTTAACTTTCTCTTTTTCACTTTCCCATTCTTGTTGTGCATCACGAATGGCATCGCCAAGAGCATCACCGAGATCATCTTCTACCGCTACCTCTTCTTCATCTCCCCCCATTGTAGTATCATCAAAGGCAGCATACTGAGCAATAATGTCATCAATGTCTAAATCTTCTCCTTCACCTTCTTCCATCATGACCCCGCTTTCTCTATGCTTAGTCCAACATATATAGTTTGACATGAAACCTGACTTAAGCAAATGTGAATGAAGACTCATTGAGCTTGAATATTCCTTTAAATTCTTACATAGGGCACATGGACAGCACATGAAATCATCCTGCTTATTTGCCTCTGCCACACCTAAGAAATAGTGCAATCCCTCAATAAAGTCTTGGGAGCGGCGATCGGCATTGTACATCCAATGGCGTGACATAATCTATATTACACGACAAATTATGAAAACCTTGAACATAATTAAGTATTTTATTACACAACATAGATGACACACACACGGTTGATTAATTAACTAAGCCTGGCTACAACGTAAGCAATCCCAACTATCACTAAACAAACTAAAACTACAATGCACTTCAGTAACATAATTATTTCTTGATCGACACGCAACTAAAAAAGCAGACAAATCATTCTTACGTTGAATATCAATAAGCTTCTCCTATTTGGCTCATCGCCTCATCGCAAGCACATGACCAAATTTCGCACATATGTAGCATAATCTTCCTCCCAGTACCAACCATCGCATCCATTGCCCTCCCACTGAAATTAAAGCCAAAAAATATTTTGTCAAAAATATTCAAGAAAAGTAGGTCAATTAGCCATAATAATCAAATGCGTAAGAAACTCACATCATGATCCGGGCACTTGTAGAAAACACGACCCTTGTTGGGTCCCTGTCTCTTGACTCGGTACTCCATCACAATCTTCTGCTTACACTTGCCGCAGATAATGAGAGGGAGTTAAGCCTTAGTCGTTTTTTGCAACCCAACGAGAGGCCGAGGATCCCAGTACCGATTGTCATCTACTTTCTATACTTATTTTTTTGCAAACTCATAAATTTCACATTTTCTAAAATAATATATTTAAACAAAACTAAAATTATTTATTTATCTAACTAAACCATGAAATATGTACTATGTATAATAGTAAAATACCAAACTATCAAGTGATTTTACTATTGTAAATCATCATGTGATTTTGAGCTAAAAATGACATAGAAATCACATAGCTCAAAAACATGTTTCAATAAATAACAATCCGTACTAGTTGACCTTGCTTACGTGATCATCTCGGCGAGCATTTCTCCACCGGACGACACCGTACTTGGCCAAGGAAGAGCTCCGATTCTACGAGGAAGGGAACACGGTCTTCCACGACCGTTGCCGCTCTCCCTCGTAGAATCAAAGCTCCTCCTTGACGTCCATTACCGCTCGGCAGAGAAAATGCTCGCCGAGATGATCACGGTCCGCAAGTTCAACTAGTACGGATTTTCTACAATTTTCTAACTATTTTCTAAGTTTTTCATTTCATGGAAAAATTAATTCTAAGATCACGTAAGCCGCCGGGGACGAGGATGGCGCATGCTCCAGCGAGGACGAGCGAGGCGTGATTTTGATGAACTAATTTAACTTTTGTTTATCCAAACATATATGCAAATCATCATGTGATTTTGAGCTAAAAATAACATATAAAATCATAATAAAGTCCAACATATAAAGTTACACATGCATCTATATCGTAAAATGAGATAAGCTACTGATAAAACATAAGAGGATTAAGTTTGTTACCTCCAAAATCGAAGAGCAACACCAATGGAGGGGGAGAGAGCAAGAACAACAGCAAGCTGAAGAACAGAGGCAGTGAGTTTGAATGGAATGGCTCGGGCTTGAGGAGGAAGAAATGGGCCGGTGTATAGGCCGACATAATTAGTCCTGGTTAGGTGGCCAAACCGGGACTAAAGATTAATATTTATTTCCGGGGTATCACCCAAACCGGGACTAAAACCTTTAGTCCCAGCTGGTATTACTAGCCGGGACTAAAGGTTTACCTTTAGTCCCGGTTGGTAATACCAGCCGGGACTAAAGATCCCTGCCACGTGGACGACCGTTGGGCAGGGACCTTTTGTCCCGGTTGGTATTACGAACCGGGACTAAAGGGTCCTTTAGTCCCAGCGGTAAAAAATGCCGAGGCTAATGCTAAATTGGGACATCGTTCTAAAGTCTGTTCTCTAGTAGTGTTAGTTGTTGTTCAATTTCTCCTCAAATTAGTTGATTAGTTAAACTTATACAATATGTGCTTGTGATTTGTAGGATTTGTGATTTGTGAACTATGAAGAGAGATGGGGACATTGTATCTATGTTCTAGAAACATGCTGCAAAGAAACGTGCTTCTTCAACTCCTGTTGTGGAAGAGGAAGATATAATAATTGAAGAAATTGTTGATCCTTCTGTGGAACCAGCTGAAGACGTGACTGCTGCTGTAGAACCAACTCCTATTCCTGTTGTGACTGATGTGTTGCCACCAACACCCCATAGCCACCTTCATGTTATGATGTTGATCGCCTTCCACATGATCCAGGTGAAAGGTTGCCCATTGCAAGTTATCATGCTAATGATCAAGATGCAGTTAGGAGAGCATACATTCTTGAGGTCTAATGGATGGGATCAATTCCTTCAAAAGGTCACTTTGTTTTGCAATAAACATGGTGTCAGAGTTCCTGATATGGAGGCTAATTATATGCCTTATGGAAGATCAAGACGGTTTGTCTAAGATCAAACAAATGATGATCACTTTAGAAGAGATGTATACATTGGGGTTATTGATAAAATCAGTCATGAGCTTGACAATTGGTTTGATGAGGTTAATATGGAGTTGCTTTCTTGTATGTCTGCCCTCAACCCTTTCAATTCATTTGCATCATTTGATGCACAGAAGGTACGCCGACTTGCTGAATTCTATCCTAAGGACATATTTGGCTCCAAATTGCTAAGGCTTGAATTGCAACTTGATATACCTATATTGATGTCATGAGACAAGACGATAGAATTAGTGGTCTAGAAAACCTTGTTGACCTCTCAGTTAAGCTAGTGGAAACAAATAGGCACAAAGTTTATGATTTGGTTTATTTGCTTATCAAATTGGTATTGCTTCTACCGGTGGCGACGGCAAGTGTTGAGAGGGCATTTTCTGGAATGGATTTTGTCAAAACCAAGCGGAGAAACAAGATGACTGATAGTCTCTTGGATGATTGCCTTGTCATGTTCATTGAGAGATATTTTGGATGAAGTAGATGAAGACGACGTAATTAAGACTTTCATGTCTATTAGAAAGCGTTGGCCCAAAAAGTAGTGTTGTAATCTTATTTGGTCAAGTTTCTATCATGCATATTCTAAACTATTAGTGTGCTATTTCAACTATTTGTATCTTCATGTTAGACTTACGCTATTTAATAGTTGTGTATCGAATTGTGAGGCAATTTTTATGATACTCTACCGAATTGTATAATGGATTTTACCGGTTTGCATATAAAAATTTTGGTTCGGCATACCTTACACAAAAATCCTAGCTCTGCCAATGTGTAGCTCATCACCTAAATGGCTAAATTAAACGCCCTCTCAAAACAATTAAGGGGCGCCACTAGATAGATGAATGCATGTGTATGTGCTTATTAATTATCTCATGCTTTTTGTCATGTCCACTGCTAGAGTGGCTTCTCTACTTCTCCCTCACCATGACCACACATCCACATCCACATCCACATCCACATCCACATCCACATCCACATCCACATCCACATGATATGTTAGTTTATTGACAAGAGTAGAACAAGTAAAAAGAGAGTTTATAGCTAGGGACCAAGCTTTTTCATTGAGAGGGGGAGTCGTACGTACGTTGGTCTCATGTATATATATAATAACTTAATGAAGTGTCCATAATTTGATTTATACTAGTTCAATCAGGTTCAAACTTCATACTTGACAAATTTGAAATTAAACTCTGCGTGAGTAGTCCATGCCATCCATATAGGGGACATAATTCGCCATTTGCTATACGGCTGTTTTATTTTATTCCTCATTTGACTTTGGACATTTTAACCAACATAATATCTTCAAGTACCTTTTCATTATTTAATTTGAACATTTTTATACAAAAACTACTAAAGGGATAGTGGTACAAAAAGAATTGATGAAAAATAGAATAATATACATTTCATGTAAAACAGTGGTACATGTTCTAGAAAAGTCAGTTGCGCATATTCTAAGAAGGATTGGAAAGAAATGACCCCAGCTCCGAAATATATATAATAATGTTTGCAGAATTCATTATATGAGATCCATGGACAGAATGAAGGTGAAAGTAACCCAGCCTTTTCTTGTTTTTTTTAGTGCCAAATGGAGGGGACAAGATGGGCTTCACCCCCTGTACTATATACTTTGGATCAGTATGACACTGAGATGAAAGGTACACAAAGATGCCCAACAGTAAGAGCATCAAAAATATTCCTTTGGATGGACCCATATGTTTCTGAAACAAACTTTTATGCAACTAAAATAAATGCTTGAATGCAGATGCAGGTGCCAACTTTGTCATATCCTAGCCGACTACTTCCTGAGGCCCTAACTGCTCCTTTCAAGAAAAGAAACAATCTTTTTAAATTGCAACATTGAACCTTAAACTCGTGGGCCATTGAGTGCATCAAATTAAACGCCATCTTGACTAAGCTGACCCATGATCCATTCTCAAACGATGCCAAAGGAAAAGCTAGCCTTTGCAATTGTTTAATCCTCCACTATAATTCCTCTCATGCATCTTGTTTTTATACAATATTTTGACCAGTCAGATAGGATTAAATTATTTCTATGTCGTCGTGTTGTGCACTGGATTCAACTCAGCTGCTTGCAGTAGTCCCTGCACTGTTGTTGCATGCTTTGATCCAGGCTAACTCGTTGACTAGTGTCGGATGGTACGATCCAATTAAGACCATTAATTAGATATGTTTATCGCTCTAGTGTATCAAGTCAGCCTTCTGTTTGACTCAAATGAACATTTGTTCCAGATGTTTTGATTTGACCTAGAAATTAAAATGGTTTGTTCTCGCTGATGGCATGAGACAAACCAATGTTAATTAGTTGACCACGTACAGTACTGGGTGTCATTGGTGTTAGGATTCTGAAGACTAGTGTAGAGGTTCAACTACATGAATAGCAGTATGACTTTGGTTTCACGGCTGTTCATGCATAATGCCATGTTAGGCCACACACATTATGAAAATCTAGAGGTCTACATTGCCACATACTCCAGTATATACTTTAGCTGCCACCAGACAACGTAGTTAGAAGCAGCACCTTCCAAATGATGACAACATGCGTGGAAACGCTCTCAAGATTGTGGTGTTAACAATGATAATATATGCATGTATAATTTTGGTCAAAGCAGTGGCTGCTGGTAATGCAATATGCATCAGTCAAATTTTACTAATACTAATTAATAGCCTAGTGAAAGCATAGATGGGATGATTAGTTGGGAGTACACGCCTAGTGAAAGCCACAACATTATATTGTTTGTCTTTCTGCAATAATGTGTAGCTAGCTAGGTAGACTAATGTCACTGACTGTCTTGCACATTCCAAACAAAAAAAAAATTGTTGACCAATCCTCACCTTAGAGGGTAGGGTGATTTTTGGGCTCTTTCCCAAAAAAGAAGTGCACGATCAGGACTGATTGTCTAGAAAAAAAATCTCAATGGACTGAACTCATTGGCCAATCTCTGACAGAGGATTAAGCTGTGTTGAGGCCTGTAAAAAGTTACTTCACAGGCACTATATATCGAAGTTCGTAGAGTTTTATAATTGTTTTTTTTCCTATTCTTCCAAGTCCGATTTTCTCTTGCTCCCTCCTTACCTCCTCGTGATTCACACCGTTTCTTCCTTCCCAACCAGCTATACTTCAGTAGGTCATTGCTCCTTTCGACCCTGAATAATAATTATATTTTAAAAAGAAAAAAATACTTATACAAAATTTAAAAATCTCATATTTTCTTAACTTGTGGTAAATGTAAATCTATATAAAAATTTGATGTATAATTTAAAATTAATCTAGGTATGCAAACTTTAAAGTTTCACTTGAGTTACACGAGATGCATTCATTTTATGAACGATATATATGTCCTCTTTATTAAAATAATTTGAAATTTTTTATGGTAAAGCATGTACACCCAGAATATGCTTCCATACAAAGTTTTAGGTATTATTAAAATTACTTTGTGCTAATCTAGAGATGGGAGGTCGAATTATCTCTGCAAAATTATTGCTTTTTCATCTATCTCCATAACAAATGATTGAATGGGCTATGTGAGCCCAAATAGTTTTTTATGTATTTTTTGGATCATATTGGGGTACACTCAGTTGACCACCTAGGCCAACCCCTAGGTTAACCATCTCTCTGAAAAAATAGGACAGTGCACCGCCCTAGGCACAGCGGTGCCCGCGGCGGTGACCCCCTCGCCTTCTCCTGCTCTCTACTGAAAAGCGGCGGTGGCACCGGACAACACCCGGTGGTGCACAGCCCACACCATGGCGGTGTACACCGTCACTTTCAATGACCACCTTGATTCCTGCTGCGCTTGGCCAAGTTCAGATGGGCACCGTGAAAGTGCATCTAGCCCTTTAGTGGGTTTTGGATGATTGAATGACAACGTGATTAAAGGTCTAACCCGTTTGCTAAGTGTGGACATGTTATAGGTTATCTCATGAGTACTTAATGAAAGCCAAAATGATGTGTTGTTGTATAAACAATCTAGTTCAAGCACAAGACAACAATGCAAATGTTATTCATGCAAAGGCTCATTTATTGTGGGATTTCCATTTGCTATGTGAAAGCAAGCTCGTGAGAATTAATTAATGAGACATGAGAAATTGCATATGGAATGGTCTCATACTTGAAGCTTGCTAAATTGAAATGAAAAAGATAACAATACAAATGAATGGATGATTCAACACAAGAAGTGACTTGATGACTTGAGATGGTGAAGATAGCAAGGAAAGGTTTCGAGGTACTAAGCAAGGGTGAAGGGCAAGCGATGGCTTGGCGGCCGAAGAACCTAGCTAGGGTGAAGAAGAAAGTACTTGCATTTAGTTGAGGTACTAATCAAGCTATGATGGCCATGTTCATGTGGAGGATCAAATCGCTATTGGATTGTTTGATGGAAGTGACTTGATATATTTGGGATTATTCATATTTGATGAATGGAATCAGGTCATGTGCTCAAGATGGCTATGCTCAAGTGAAAAGATCAATATCAACATGTTAGCACCCTTACTTGATGAAGATTGAAAGAGACGGCTTCGGTTCAAAAAGAGCAACTCAAAAGGTTTAAATTCGTTATACTTTTAAATTTGAGTAAATAGGAATGTCGTACTATTAAGAGGGATGCATCATGTTGATTGATAATGTTTCATAAGTGCTCAAGCCAACCCATGTGAGATTTGAGTGTTTGAGAGACAAAAGAGCTAACTGACTTGTTGCTGGTCTGGCCATACCGGACGTGTCCGGTATTTGCCCAGTAACTGTAAAAGTGTTGTTCTCGGGTTGGTTCGTCGGGAGTTCCGACGTATGTCGGGAGTTCCGACGGTCGGGAGTTCTGGCAAGGGTCGGGAGTTCCGACGTCTCAAACTTTAACTGACTTGGAGGGTTCTCTGTCCTTATACCGGACGTGTTCGGTATTCATACCGGACGTGTTTAGTATGCATGACCAGAGACCAACGGCTAGTTTTCCAAAGCCTTGAGGGTCGGGAGTTCCGACATAAGACGGGAATTCCGACGGTCGAGAGTTCCGGCATGCATCGGGAGTTCCGACACCTCATATTCTTTAACTCAGTTACATGGTTTTCAAATTTGCTGAGGGTCGGGAGTTCCGACGTGAGTCGAGAGTTCTGGCTATCGGGAGTTCCGGCATTCATCGGGAGTTCTGATGTCTCACAACTTCTCTGTAACTTAGTTACCGTTGGGGAAGTGTAAGTCATACCGGACGTGTCTGGTATGCATACCGGACGTGTCCGGTATTGCAACGGCTATAAAACGACTAGTTTTTCAAGGGGGCTATAAATACCCCCAAGCCTCCACCTTTGGAGGCTGCTGATTCTGCTGAGATAGACACACGTTTTTGAGCCTTGCCAACTCTCCTAAACCCTCTCTTAGTGAGTGTGTGATCCAAATTGCAAAATCAATTTGTGGGTTAAGAGAGAATTTGAAAAAGAGAGCAAGCCACCACTTGAGCACTTGTGCATATTGTCAATCTCGTGATTTGCATTTGTTACTCTTGGACTCTTTGGTCCTAGACGGCTAGGCGTCGTCGGAGAGCAACCGAGAGATTGTGGTTGCTTCGAAAAGTTTGTAACGGTTGATTCCGCTGCCTCGGAATCACTTAGTGGAAGGAGGAAAAGGAGTTGGAAAAGACTCCGGCTAGAGTGACCTTCGTGGTACCCTCTAGGGCTGACCTTCGCTGGGTCGCCCGCAGCCCCCTCAACGGAGAGTAGGACTTGGACGAGTCCGAACTTCGGTAAAACAAATATCATGTCTCAATTCGCATTTCATTTGATATTTGTGTTGCTCTAGCTATTCTGCAGGTTCTCTGTGTATATTGTTATCTCCATTAGGTGCCTGCAGTTTGGTTTGAAGATAGAAATTGAAAGGAGCAAGTTCGGGGCCGATCTGCAGAAATCGTGTATACCGGACACGTCCGGTATTTCCTGCCTGCACTAAAAATATTTATTCTCTGTTCTAACTTGGTGTTGCAGGGTTGTAACTTCTAGATATATTCTTTATACCTTGTTTACTCTGTGGCTAACTTGTGAGGGGTGGTAGTACTCTTAATTTGGAGTTTCCATTTTTGAAACTCCCCTTTCTAATTGTTTCCGCATTTAAAGGTGTTAATTTTCAAAAACACCTATTCACCCCCCTCTAGGCGACATCCTAAGTCCTTTCAATTGGTATCAGAGCGAGGTTCTCACCTAAAGCTTTACCGCCGTGAGAAAAGGATGTCGACGCCTATCGAGTTGGAGCCGGTGCTTCCCCAAAATGATGGTTCAAACTTTCTACCTTGGTCAATTCATGTACTCAATGCTTTTAGACATATTAGTCCTCTTGTTGAGCATATTGTGTTTGCAAGCATACCTCTTCCTATAGTTGATTGGAGCAACTATAAGGATTTATCAAAAGAGGAAGAGATATGCGTGCAACTCAATGCTCAAGCTATTAATATTATTTTGAGTACATTGAGTGTAGATGTTCAAGATGAGGCAATCTTCAATGGACAACCACCTCCGGAGAGTGCTCATCTCATTTGGACTAGACTTTTTGATTTATATGGAAAATCCAAATGTGATGATGCACTTGAGATCGAGTCAATGGAAAGTATGTCCATTGTGTCCATTGTGTCATCATACAGCAAAGAAGCCTCACAAGACTTCAAGATCATCGAGCCGGAGCAAGAAGTGCAAGCAGCGCATGACCTGTTGTCGGTATGCCTACCGGACGTGTCCAGTATGGCCGAGGCAGCAGAGCAGCAAGCAGCTGTTTGCAGCGATGCTCAAGCCCGGTGGCGACCAAGTGATGAGTCAACCTCAGTATCTCATGATACTCATCACTTGTGTCTCATGGCCAAGAAAAGTAAGAAGAAGAGTAACAAGAAAGATCAAGAGAAGGAGAAAGCACAAGTAGATGATCAAGATGAGAGTGACGTTGAAGTTGAAGATAACTACAACCTTGATCATCTCAACCGTAAAGATAAGTTCATCATCATGAAGATAGTTGAAAAGAATGATGAGCTTAAAGAAGAGATTGAGAAGCAAGAGCAATCACTTCAAAAGCAAGAATTGTTTCTCATCTCTAAGATGGAAGAACTAAAGACTCTAAGTGAAAGGTATGAAAAATTATCAATTGAGCATGCTTTAGTTACTAACTCCTCTTCTAGTGTTTCCCAACTAGAGAAGGAAAACTTAGAGCTCAAGGCAAGGCTAGATGAACTATCAAGCAAGTATAATGTGCTACAAGCAAACTATGTTCATCTAAAGTGCTCTCATGATGAAGTAGTAGAATCAAGCATCATGCTTGAGGTGGCTCATGAGGTTGTGATCACATCGGTAAAATTTTCTCAACCTCTCACACTTCCACTCACTAGTACACCATCGCAATTAAATATTTCTTGTACTAATGAGTGTGCTCCTCAAGCAAGCCAATCTTTGATTGAGCTAAATCTTATAGAAAACATAGAGCTCAAAGAAGAAGTGCAAAGATTAAAAAAAGATGTGATTCGGTTGAAGGGTAAGGAGAAAGCACAACCTTCTCAAGATAACCGTGATAACATGGTGAAGAAGCTTGAGAAGGGTTCAAACCTTGCTTCCTCCAAAACCCAACAAAGGAATCACATCTCAAGCAAGGCCAACACAACCAAAAGCAAGAAACATAGAAAAAGAATGTGCTATGGTTGTGGATTGTATGGACATGAGTGGGCTATGTGTCCGCACAAGAGTTGGGCCGACAAGTGTGAAGTGGCCGAACAAAAGGCCTCAAACAAGTTGGCCAACCAAAAGAAAAGTGATGGACAAAGCACTTGTCTCATGAGCAAGAAGTTAGGGCAACCTACCAAGAAATGCCCAATGTACCAGGAGGCAAGAAAGGAAGCCCAAGTTGCAACAAGAAGATGCTATGGATGCAATAAGACAGGCCACAAGGTTGATAGATGTCCATACAAGCAAAGCAAGCTTAGAGCAAACAAAGGCCGCATATGCTATGCTTGTAAGAGAAAGGGGCATTTAAGCTATGAATGCCCAAATGGTAACGCTCCTAAGCCGAACACATTTATTTATAATGATATGCTTAGGAAGACCACAAATGGAGTTAACACTAGCAAGGTGATGAGTTCATCACAAACTAGTGCTAAAGCTATTTGGGTGCCTAAGCACTTGTTGACTTACCCAAAAGGACCCAACAAGAGTTGGGTACCAAAGTGTGCTTAGGTTAATGATGTAGGTACTTGGTGATGAGATGAAAGCATCGGGGTGGTTGAGCAAGCAATTTGATAATATTCACTCAATCTATTAACCAATTCTTATCATAATTCCTTATATGGTTGACTCAAAGATAAGTTAATGAATATATCATGTATTTCATCCTCACCATTGATAACAAGTACCTAAACCTAAACCTTATAGGATAGCCACTTTGTTTACTTTATGCTCAATGACTCACAAATAGGCATGTTTGTGAAATATTAAAAGTGGCTAATTATCTTTACTTGATAGTTATCATGTTTGCCATATGATGTTTTTAATAATTTTCTAATAGAGCAATTTATTTGTTGAGATGCAAGTATCAAATAAATAATAGAGATAAATGAAGAATCGCAAGCAGTGAATTAATTGGTTCTGTCCTGCACCTATCGGACGTGTCCGGTATTACTATCGGACGTGTCCGGTATGGCCAGAGACAGAAACTAAGTGTTCTGTTTTGGTTATTCCGGACGTGTCCGGTATACAACCGGATGTGTCCGGTATTACAGGAACCAGAACACTAATTGTATTGCAACTGAGTATTTGATCCATATATTCGCATATATCCTTAACTTACTCAGAAGCTTGTGATTTATTAAATCTATGTGGATTGTGAGCATCTCCCGAACTCAATTTTAATTATGGCAATTTTATTTGATTTATGGTCAAAATAGAAAATTGGCTCCCGATTTCTTAATAGAATAAAAGTGCTTGTTGAAAGTTGTTCAAATTACTTGAAGCACTTATTTAGGGGGAGCTAAGTTTCTATTTTGTACCAATGTGGACTAACAAATCTATCTAGCATTCTTTGTAGTCCTTTGGATGAAAAATGATTTAGAATCTAGCATGATTATTTGGCAATCAAGGTCAACATAAAGATTATCATGCCATGAATCTTCTTAGTGGTATTCTTGTGGCCTCAAGGCAAAGGTATGTGTTTACATATATACATTGCAAGTGCATCTAAGGCCCTTTATATGTTAGAATGAGCATTTGTGTGACATAGGAGAGATGTTTTTCAAAAAACCCCTAACTAGCATGAGTAGGAAGTGTGAATTTGAAAAACTATTTGAATCTTGGTCTTTGTGACCTAGCCTTGTTATGTGATGATTATAGCTCTCCTTGATTGTTTGATCGGCTAATCACACATGACATGGCTCTCTTAAGTCCACAATCTACGTTGTCTCACTTTATCTCTCTCAAGCAAGCAAATTATTGATTATGCCATATATTTGGAAAAGAGAAAATCAATTGATGGCATTGGATAAGTGAAGTGATCATATTCAGTTTGGATCAAGATTTTATATCTTTTTGGACTAAGAAATAATAGAAAATGGGATTGGAAGAGAGAAAACACATTTTGGAATAGCTTGGGCCAGCCCGCGTATACCGGACGTGTCCGGTATGCTACCGGACGTGTCCGGTATGAGCGGGACTATAAAAACAAAAGTACCCCTTCGGCCCAGACCAGTCTCATGTTCTTCCAAGCCACCCAGCCGTCGTCTTCTTCCTCACCTAGGGCAACCGAGGATTTCACCAACAAAAGAGAGAGAGGGAGATCGCATTGGAGAAGGCTTGCATCAAGATTGAAGGCCCAAGGATCTAATTTCACATCGCCTTCTCATCTCTTCTCCAAAGGACAGCAACCATGAGTGGATGACAGGATCCCAGATCCAAGCACAGGCATGATCCAGCACTAGAGAAGCACAAGAAGGCAAGACAGGAGATGCATCCTGGAGTCCAGCCAAGCAGCAAGAGGCCTACCAGAGCTGCGTCTAGTGCAGCACCTCAGTATGCAGAGGGATCAGGGAGCTCTTCCTCTGACACTGACACTAATGAATTCAGAGAGGAGTCTAGAGAAGAAAGAAAGAGGAAGAGCACTGACAGAGGTTCAGATGGTGATAGCTCAGATGAGGAGCAGGAGATTGAGGAGGAGGAGCTAGTTCCTCTAGTTCAGCACCAGCCTGGTCAGGGGATGCATTATGGTCTCCTTGAGACACGTTTGCCCAATGTGCCCTCTTATGTTCCTAGAGTTGACTTCAGGGGAAAGGGTATGACCAGGAGAGCTAGAGATGAGCGAAGGGTTGATCTGAGGGGCTTACATAAGGTTCAGTATGATCACCGCTTCCAGACAGCCTTTCACCTGGACTTCTACTCCAGTGTGATTCTCACTAGGAACCCTGTGATTGCCAAGTCTCAGTGGATTAACTGGCAGTACGTCAAAGAGTTGTAGAAGGCCTCAGTTGATCATGCCATTGCCATCTGCCAGAGCACAGGAGTTTATGAGATCATGGAGTTCCAGCATGACTGGAACACAGAGGTAGTAGCTCAGTTCTATGCTACTCTATTCGTTGAGGAGGATGAGAGGCGGATGCACTGGATGCTTGAGGGCCAATGGTACAGTGTTGACTATGATGTATTTGCCGCCCACCTTGGCTTCTCAGAGGATGATCTCCAGAGGGACAGGATCCACACCGAGCAGGTGTTACCTCCTGAGCAGCTCGCATATATGTATCCTCCTAGTGGTGAGAGAGGAGCAGTGGGGAAGGTTCTAGGTCTTCACCCTACTTACAGATACCTAGATAGGATGTTCAGGAAGACTATTGACTGCAAGGGTGGAGACAAGGGCAACATTGCTGATTATTCCAGGAACCTACTCCACAGGATGGCACCTGATGCTCGGCCCTTCAGCGTGTTTGATTTTATTTGGTATGAGATCAGGAGTGTGGGAGAGAGGCCCCTCAAGGGCTGTGGATTTGCTCCCTATATCATGTATATGATTGAGCAGGTGACAGGGCACACATTCGAGTTTGACAAGACTCACAAGGCCCTAAAGATTGTTGCAGATCTGCCTGAGACAGGGTTACCTCCAGCAGGACCAGGAGGAGCAGCAGCAGCACCAGAGGCAGATGCACCTGGGAGTGGTGCACCAGCAGGAGCTTCACCTTCACCACGTGCTCCTTCACGTTCTACTTCACGCCGTGGCAGTCCTCCCTCGCCTATCCGTAGGCTTTTCAGCTCCATATTTAGGATGTGTAGAGACATCCAGACCAGGCAGCAGAAGGAGAGGGAGGCAAGGAGGAAGGACACTCGGACTTTGAAGCAAATTGCTTCTAATCTTGAGCTTGATCCTCCTAGATCTCCTCTATCAGATGAGGCAGCTAGTGAGCCTGAGACTGAGGAGCAGCAGCAGGCCAGGTATGATAGAGAGTATGTTGAGTTCATTTAGCGACAGCAGCAGCAGCAGGCACCAGAGCACCCTGACACTCTTCCACTTCAGGCTCGTGTGCCTACTCACTCTCAGCCACATCCTAGTACTACAGACGAGTATGCTACAGATTGGTGGAGTGACCTCACAGGTGGTGGCGGCTACTACGGGTCTAGTGGCTATGACCCGTCCGGCGCAGGTGGTTCTCGTCTAGCTGGTGTTACACGTTTAGATGACGAAGATGCTGGGAGAGATGATAATGATGATGCTGAGTGATGCCAGAGATCAGATACAGCTTGCAACCCCTTTTGTCCTTAGTTTGTCATTGTTGGACCTTTGTGGTGATAGATGACAAAGGGGGAGAGAGACTGATTAAAGCTTCGAGATTTTTGTTTCATTTGCTTATCTTTGTACCTGAAGATATGTACTGCAGGCTGTAGTTTTTGTTCATGAGCTTCATTGATGTATCTTGAGTTTGAGATTGCATTGTATCATGTGAGAGATGAGACTCACTTATGCTTTATCTATGGATCTATTGAGATATGATCTTTATTATCTGTGGATTGTGGACTTGAGAAAATGTGTAATGAGTGCTATGTGTGGCATACATGTGTTGTATTTATTTTTCATAAGGTCTATGCATGATAGAATGAAAATATTTGATGTGATGTCTTTATATTTATTCTTGTGTGATATATCCTGTCATATGCATCACAATTCTATTTTGTCACACACACATGCACCCCACGGATGCAATGATTTAGGGGGAGTCTCCTATATGTTTTAGTATGTGCAATTGACAAATTGAGGTCATTTTGTGAATTCCAATCACAAGCACATATTAAGGGGGAGCCTCTTATAAATCATTGAACCCAAAAGCTTAAATGTTTATATTCTTTTGTAAGCTTTAATTAAGTTGTCATCAATCACCAAAAAGGGAGAGATTGAAAGTGCATCTAGCCCTTTAGTGGGTTTTGGATGATTGAATGACAACGTGATTAAAGGTCTAACCCGTTTGCTAAGTGTGGACAGGTTATAGGTTATCTCATGAGTACTTAATGAAAGCCAAAATGATGTGTTATTGTATAGACAATCTAGTTCAAGCACAAGACAACAATGCAAATGTTATTCATGCAAAGGCTCATTTATTGTGGGATTTACATTTGCTATGTGAAAGCAAGCTCGTGAGAATTAATTAATGAGACATGAGAAATTGCATATGGAATGGTCTCATACTTGAAGCTTGCTAAATTGAAATGAAAAAGATAACAATACAAATGAATGGATGATTCAACACAAGAAGTGACTTGATGGCTTGAGATGGTGAAGATAGCAAGGAAAGGCTTCGAGGTACTAAGCAAGGGTGAAGGGCAAGCGACGGCTTGGCGGCCGAAGAACCTAGCTAGGGTGAAGAAGAAAGTACTTGCATTTAGTTGAGGTACTAATCAAGCTATGATGGCCATGTTCATGTGGAGGATCAAATCACTATTGGATTGTTTGATGGAAGTGACTTGATACATTTGGGATTATTCATATTTGATGAATGGAATCAAGTCATGTGCTCAAGATGGCTACGCTCAAGTGAAAAGATCAATATCAACATGTTAGCACCCTTACTTGATGAAGATTGAAAGAGATGGCTTCGGTTCAAAAAGAGCAACTCAAAAGGTTTAAATTTGTTATACTTTTAAATTTGAGTAAATAGGAATGGCATACTATTAAGAGGGATGCATCATGTTGATTGATAATGTTTCATAAGTGCTCAAGCCAACCCATGTGAGATTTGAGTGTGAGAGACAAAAGAGCTAACTGACTTGTTGCTGGTCTGGCCATACCGGACGTGTCCGGTATGCATACCGGACGTGTCCGGTATTTGCCCAGTAACTGTAAAAGTGTTGTTCTCGGGTTGGTTCGTCGGGAGTTCCGACGTATGTCGGGAGTTTCGGCAAGGGTCGGGAGTTCCGACGTCTTAAACTTTAACTGACTTGGAGGGTTCTCTGTCCTGGTTATACCGGACATGTCCGGTATGCATGACCAGAGACCAACGGCTAGTTTTCCAAAGCCTTGAGGGTCGGGAGTTCCGACATAAGTCGGGAGTTCTGACGGTCGAGAGTTTCGGCATGCATCGGGAGTTCTGACACCTCATATTCTTTAACTCAGTTACATGGTTTTCAAATTTGCTGAGGGTCGGGAGTTCTGACGTGAGTCGGGAGTTGGAAAAGACTCCGGCTAGAGTGACCTTCGTGGTACCCTCTAGGGCTGACCTTCGCTGGTTCGCCCGCGGCCCCCTCAACAGAGAGTAGGACTTGGACGAGTCCGAACTTCGGTAAAACAAATATCGTGTCTCAATTCGCATTTCATTTGATATTTGTGTTGCTCTAGCTATTTTGTGTTAGCTAATCTACTGCCACCTTATGAGAACACAGCAGAGGAAGGCGGAGCCGACTTAGCTGCCTGTTGTGTGTGAACATAGCAAGGGAAGGCGGCGTCGACTTTGCCCCCTACTGTGATACAGTAGCCGCTGCAGGTGTAGGCGCCGCATGGCTCACCTGCAGCACTGTAGGAACAGGCAGTGGCCGGCGCAGAGTCAGCCCTGTCAGGTTATCTAGTTACTGTGCCAGCATGGGCGCTGCACATGGACTAGATAGTTAGAGTTGTATAAATAGACATGTATGTCAACTCAGTAAAGAGAGCTCAGATTTGCCATCACACAGATAGGGCTTCGGCCAACGCTGTTGCCTTGTATTGTGCGTGCTTGCTCTGTTCTCCCTTCCTCTTCTAGCTCGATCCGTAGTGTGTGGGTACGAACAACGCCGGTACGTGGTCTGCACGGCTAGTGGGTGCTCAGCAACAGCAGCGCGTGCTCGGCGAGACCGACAAGTGCTCCACTCGCCTGAGCCAGTGTTCGGCAAGATCGGCTGGAGTGGTTCACTGTCGTGAGCCGGTGATCCTGTGAGACCAACGGAGTGGTCTGGAGGCTATCTCGGTGGTCTGGAGGCTATCAGGTAGTGGTCGAAGGCTGTGGTCGGTGGTCTGGAGGCTATCTGTAGTGGTCTAGAGATCATCTCGGTGGTCGAGAGGCTAACTGTGGGCCAACAAGTGGTATCAAAGCCGTACAAGCGCCATCGTCATTCTAACCGATGGCGATGACAGGCGGTTCGGAGTTGGGCGATGGCAGTGGCACTGTCGTGGCTGCCCAGCCACTACCGGAGGTAGTTGTTCGCACGGTGCGGGAGGTCAGCGGCACCACTTGGCCGATGCTGACTCGCACTAACTATGGAGAGTGGTCGGTGACCATGAAGGTCAAGCTCAGAGCCCGTCGGCTCTGGAATGCTGTTGATAAGGGCATCGACGTGGAAGAAGATGACATGTCAGCGATGGAGGCTATCCTCGCTGCTGTATCGGCGGAGTACAGGGAACCGTTGGGGATGAAGAGCTCTGCTAAGGAGGCGTGGGAGGCCATTGCGGCAATGCACGTCAGTTCCGACCGCGCAAAGAAGGCAACGGCCTAGCTTCTGAAGCAGGAGTACGCAAACCTCAAGTTCAAGGATGGTGAAACGGTGGAGGACTTCTCCCTCCGCCTGCAGACGCTCATCAGCAAGCTGAAGAGCCACGGCATCACCATCGACGAAGAGGAGGCGGTCTCCAAGTTCCTCCACTCCGTGCCGGCAAAGTACATCCAGATCGCTCTATCCATAGAGACGATGCTGGACTTGTCCACCCTCACCATCGAGGATGTGGCAGGCCATCTATGGGCGGTGGATGAGTGCCTGGAGCAGGCGACAACAATGAAGGACAGCGGGAAACTCCTGCTAACGAAAGAGGAGTGGGCTGCTCGGCGAAACTCCAGGAAGGCAGGCTCCTCCAGTCGCGGTGGCAATGGCAAACATCGCGGCAGGGCTTCTTCGGTGAAGAAGCAAATCGACTCCAACGCCTGTCGATGTTGCGGGAAGATGGGCCATTGGGCACGGGAGTGCCCAAATCGCAAGAAGGAAAAGAAGGCTCAGGCTCACCTGGCGAAAGCCGATGATGAGGATGATGCTACTATCCTTATGGCAATGTTCTGTGCACTACACGACGTTGAGGCCATGGAGAGGGAAGAGGCAACGACGGTGGAAGGATCTAGCAAGGCCCTGAAGACCGTCAACCTCGACGAACCATGAGCCCAAGTCCATCTTGGGCATGTGGGCGTCGACCAGGAGCAGCGGTGGTATCTGGACTCTGGTGCCAGTAACCACATGACGGGCTCCAAGGACTCCTTCTCCGAGCTCGACGGCGATGTTACCGGTACAGTGAAGTTTAGTGACGGCTCAAGGGTGGCTATCCAAGGGCGCGGCATCATTATCTTCAGATGCCAGAATGGGGAGCACCGCGCGCTAACGGATGTATACTACATCCCATAGCTGTGTTCCAGCATCATCAGCATTGGTCAGCTGGATGAGCATGGTAGCGAGGTTCTGATCAAGGACGGCGTTTTGAGGATCAGAGACCGGAAGCAGCAACTTCTCGCCAAGGTGAAGAGGTCCCTGAACCGGTTGTACCTGCTCGACCTGAAGGTAGAGCAACCGGTTTGCCTGGCGGCAAGGCACTCCGAGGAACCGTGGATGTGGCATAACTGGTTCGGACATCTCAGCTTCGACGTGCTTGGTCGGCTGGGGAAGATGGTCCGAGGGCTACCCCACGTCAAACACGGAGGCGAGCTGTGTGACAGCTGCCTGGCCGGGAAGCAGAGGAGGCTACCTTTCACAAAGGCGGCCAAGTATCGCGCGAAGGAAGCTCTTGAGCTAGTTCATGGTGACCTCTGCGGGCCGATCATGCCTGCTACATGCGGTGGTCGGCGGTACTTCCTCCTACTCGTGGACGATTGCAGTCGCTACATGTGGCTGCAACTCCTGACGAGCAAGGACGAAGCGGCGGTGGCGATCAAGAAGTTCAAGATGCGCGCGGAGGCCGAGAGCGGCAAGAAGCTCCGTGTACTGAGGACTGATCGGGGTGGCAAATTCACTTCGGTGGAGTTTGCTACGTACTGCGTGGATCAAGGTGTGGGGCAACATCACACCGCGCCGTACTCGCCATAACAGAATGGCGTGGTGGAGCGATGGAACCAGACAGTGGTCGGCATGGCCCGATCCATGATGAAGGCCAAAGGGATGCCGGCAAAGTTCTGGGGAGAGGCGGTGACCACGGCGGTGTTCATCCTCAACCGCGCTCCAACCAAAGCCCTAACGGGCAAGACGCCGTTCGAAGCTTGGTATAGGAGCAAGCCGAGCGTGTCATTCCTCCGGACATTCGGTTGCATCGGCCACGTCAGGAAGACAAAGCCGAACCTCACCAAGCTGGAGGACAGGAGCACACCCATGGTGTTCCTGGGCTACGCGGAGGGTACCAAGGCATACCGGCTCTATGACCCACGCGGAGACAAGGTGACTGTCTTGCGCAATGTTGTGTTCAATGAGGAGGCAGCTTGGGACTGGCACAGTCCGAGCACGGGGGAAGCGGGAGGCTTCACCAACACCTTCGTCGTTGAGCACTTGGTCATCCACGATGGTGGAGACGCTGTGGAACAGGTGCCACGCACTCCGAGAGGAGCGCCGAGCACTCCGACGGTAGAGTCGAGCACTTCTGGGGCAGTGTCGAGCACTTCAGGAGGGATGCTGAGCACTCCGAGAGGAGTGTCGAGCACTTCTGGAGGGATGCCGAGCACGCCAGGAGTGGAGCCAGGTGGTTCTACAGTGGCGGCGACCACTTCAGGATGGGTACCGAGCACTCCTGTGGCGGAGCCAAGACGTCTTACTGTGGTTCCGACCACTCCAAGACTGAGGCTGGGCACTCCTACAATGTGGCCAAACACTGCAAAAGTTATGACGAGCAGTCCAGAAGCAGTGCCGAGCACTTCAGGTGCTATGCAGGGCACTCCGACGGAAGAAGGAACTCCATCACCCCTGATCGAGTTCGCCTCACCTCCAAGTGACATCACTGAGTTCGTGGACGCCTACCACGAAGGTGAGGAGTTGAGGTTCCGCAGGCTGGACGACATCGTCGGCGGCACAGGTCCCTCAGGTATGGCGGGTAGGCTGCTCAACGACGCAGAGCTACTACTCGTCAGTGCAGAGGAACCACCGACGTTCGCGCTAGCCGAGCGTGATGGAAACTGGAGATGGGCAATGCTGGAGGAGATGAAGGCGATCGAGGAAAATGAGACTTGGCAGCTCATCGATCCACCCCCAGGATGCCATCCGATCAGCCTGAAGTGGTTATACAAAGTCAAAAGGGACGAGCTCGGCACCATTGTCAAGTACAAGGCATGCCTCGTCGCCCGAGGCTTTGTCCAGCGCGAGGGCATCGACTTCGAGGAGGTCTTTGCACTAGTAGCGTGCATGGAGTCGGTCCGTTTGCTACTTGCTTTGGCGGCAGCAAAGGACTGGCGCGTCCATCACATGGACGTTAAATCGGCCTTCCTCAATGGCGAGCTGGTGGAAACAGTCTTCGTCAGGCAACCTCCAGGGTTCGCTGTCAAGGGAGAGGAGCACAGGGTGCTCCGACTGCGCAAAGCGCTCTACGGGCTAAGGCAAGCCCCTCGAGCATGGAACGCCAAGCTTGACACCACGCTGGGCAAGCTTGGGTTTTAGAGGTGCGCAACCGAGCATGCGCTCTACACGCGACGATGGGGGAAGGAAGAACTCGTGGTCGGCATGTATGTGGATGACTTAATCATCACCGGCACGCGCACGGAGGATATCAATAGCTTCAAGCGAGAGATGGCAGCTCGTTTTCGAATGAGCGATCTCGACGCTCTCTCCTACTACCTCGACATCGAGGTAAGACAGGGGAAGGAGGAACTCACGCTCGGGCAAAGCGCGTATGCCTCCAAGCTGTTGGAGAGGAGCAGCATGGTGGAGTGCAAGCCATGCGTGACTCCGATGGAGGAGCGGCTGAAGCTGACGAAGGACAGCACCGCGGTGAAAGTAGATGCAACACTCTACCGGAGCATCGTCGGTGGTCTGCGCTACCTAGTCCACACAAGGCCAGACATTGCGTTCGCCGTGGGCTACGTCAGTCGCTTCATGGAGGATCCCAGAGAGGATCACTGGGCTGCGGTAAAGCGGCTACTACGCTACGTCAAGGGGACGGTGAACCATGGAATCATCTTCCCAAAGACTGGGGGAAGTAGGCTACAGCTCACGGTGTTCAGCGATGCAGACATGGCGGGGGACATCGACGACGACGGAGCACCTCTGGCGTACTCGTCTTCCTCGGGTCAGCTCCAATTTCATGGTTGTCGCTGAAACAGAAGGTGGTGGCGCTATCTACGTGCGAGGCAGAGTACGTAGCGGCGGCCACAGCGGCGTGCCAAGTTGTGTGGCTACGCCGGCTGCTGGGTGAGCTAACTGGCGTGGAAGCTCACCCACTAGCACTGATGGTGGACAACCAGTCCGCCATTGCCCTCACGAAGAATCCGGTTCTGCACGACCGGAGTAAACACATCGACGTGAATTTCCACTTCCTCAGGGACTGTGTTGATGGAGGGCAGATCGTCATCGAGTTTGTCGAAACTGGTCAGCAACTCATGGACGTCCTCACCAAGCCGCTCGGAAGACTTCGACTCATGGAGCTGAAGGAGATGATCGGCATGGAGGGGTTACAAGGGTTAGCAGTAGGATTAGGGGAAGATTGTTAGCTAATCTACTGCCACCTTGTGAGAACACAGCAGAGGAAGGCGGCGCCGACTTAGCTGCCTGCTATGTGTGAACACAGCAAGGGAAGGCGGCGCTGACTTTGCCCCCTGCTGTGATACAGTAGCCGCTGCAGGTGCAGGCGCCGCACGGCTCACCTGCAGCACTGTAGGAACAGGGAGTGGCCGGCGCAGAGTCAGCCCTGTCAGGTTATCTAGTTACTATGCCAGCATGGGCACTGCACATGGACTAGATAGTTAGAGTTGTATAAATAGACATGTATGGCAACTTAGTAAAGAGAGCTCAGATTTTCCATCACACAGACAGGGCTTCGGCCAACGCTGTTGCCTTGTATTGTGCGTGCTTGCTCTGTTCTCCCTTCTCTTCTAGCTCGATCCGTAGTGTGTGGGTACGGACAACGCCGGTACGTGGTCTGCACGGCTAGTGGGTGCTCGGCAACACTAGCGCGTGCTCGGCGAGACCGACAAGTGCTCCACTCGCCTGAGCTGGTGTTCGGCAAGATCGGCTGGAGTGGTTCACTGTCGTGAGCCGGTGATCCTGTGAGACCAACGGAGTGGTCTGGAGGCTATCTCGGTGGTCTGGAGGCTATCAGGTAGTGGTCGGAGGCTGTGGTCGGTGGTCTGGAGGCTATCTGTAGTGATCTGGAGATCATCTCGGTGGTCGGGAGGCTAAATGTGGGCCAACATTCTACAGGTTCTCTGTGTATATTGTCATCTCCATTAGGTGCCTGCAGTTTGGTTTGAAGATAGAAATCGAAATGAGCAAGTTCGGGGCCGATCTGCAGAAATCGTGTATACCGGACACGTCCGGTATTTCCTACCTGCACTGAAAATATTTATTCTCTGTTCTAACTTGGTGTTGCAGGGTTGTAACTTCTAGATATATTCTTTATACCTTGTTTACTCTGTGGCCAACTTATGAGGGGTGGTAGTACTCTTAATTTGGAGTTTCCATTTTTGAAACTCCCCTTTCTAATTGTTTCCGCATTTAAAGGTGTTAATTTTCTGAAACGCCTATTCACCCCCCCCCTCTAGGCGACATCCTAGGTCCTTTCACACCGCCCTAGGGGTGGCGGTGCCACCAGATAACTAGTGGCGGCGCCCTCAGGGCAACACACTGCTCACGACCTCCCAGCCGGTCACCACCATAGGGGTGGCGGTGCACTAGACAAGGGGTGGCGTTGCCACCCATGCAGCACCCCAAGCCCGTTTTTGCCTCATTTTCTTCACCGACTTCTTCACCTTTGCAAATGTGCTAACACCACCAAGTGTACACCACCATGTGCATGTGTGTTAGCAAACATTTTTCCAAAGGATTAGCACTCTTTTCACCATGCCACTCGATCCTAGCACGCATGCAAAGTTATATCGCTCAAGTGGCACTAGATGACCGATATGCAAACAAGTTTGCCCCTCTTAATAGTACGGCCATCTATCTTAAACCCAATCATAAACTTCTCTACTCACCTATGACCGGTGAAATGAAATACCCTAGGTTATACCTTTGCCTTACGCATTCCATTCTATCTCCTCCAGTGTTGATGCAACACATGCACCAACCTTGATCAACAAATGATATGATCCACTTCATATCATCATGTGACCTTATTGGTTCATCGATCTTGACTTCACTTGCTCTTCACCGTTACCTCAGTCCATCGGCGCCAAGTCATCACTCAACTTACCCTTCACGCTTGCAACTGGTCTGTCGAGCCAAGTCTTGTCTTGATCTTCTCTACCTTAGTCACATGACTCCATGTCATGTCTTATATGCAATGAGCTCCTTCATCATATCTGTGAGCTTTGCAATATCTCTTGAGCCATTTTCACCTCTATGGCATATGTTGCTCACACACATGTATCTATGGACTAATTACCTATGTATCTCACATTAAACATAATTAGTCCACCTAGGTTGTTACTCAATTACCAAAACCAAACTAAGGACCTTTCACCCGCGAGCGCTGGCCGCCATCGGCCCCCTTGCTCCAAGAGAGAGAGTGTGTGTGTGTGCCATGCGGGAGAGAGCGCCACATGGGAGAATGGAGAGAGAGGGGTGAAAATGAGAAAAAACCCTAAGTGTCCGTATATATATATTCCAAGTGCGATATCGGGCAAATATGGGCAAAGCAAATTGCAAACGGTCTCAACCTCATTAATGGAGGCCGGCCTCTTAAGAGGTCCGCCTCCGGCCTCT
This sequence comes from Miscanthus lutarioriparius, assembly GCA_904845875.1. Taxonomy (NCBI): domain Eukaryota; kingdom Viridiplantae; phylum Streptophyta; class Magnoliopsida; order Poales; family Poaceae; genus Miscanthus; species Miscanthus lutarioriparius. The sequence goes on along the minus strand of CAJGYO010000016.1, from coordinate 71,525,528 downwards.
CTGTTAATGAATTTATTGAGGCGGTCGTTTTTAGTGCTTCTAAAAATGGGTTGTTCGTCTTCGAAAATCGATGTGTACTTTAGGGGCCTGTCTCGCATAATTATTTATGTAGTAGTGTATAAAGATAATATAAAGTATTACCTTAATATTTGTATCTACCTTAGCCATTTTAAAAAATAAACAAAAATATCTTTCAAATCTCTACATTTAAATACTAATATATGCTACTATAGAAAAATAAATCAATATCCATAAAATACGAGACATATATCTATGGTATAAATGTCTACAACTATGGCATAACCATCCAAATTATATGGCCCACATGCACATGTCATTACCCTAAAGACCTCTGACTGCTGCACATGAGAACCAGATAACTCTGGTAGTCTGTCGGGTGTCCTCGGGAAACTTCAAATCATCCATATTTTACAACTCATGCAGGATCAACATGGAGTTACCACAACATTACAATATTTGATATAAAAATAACTTACATTGGAGTGCGAAAGACTTACTGTATTAGATTACAAAACATATTGAAGTACAAAACTTAACTTAAGTTTCAAAAGGTGAGTAGTACTACAAAAGAAACTTAGGTGAAGCACCTAGGGTAGAAGAGACGATCAGATCATGTCGAGCCCACCGACATAATCTTGATTATCAACACCAGTCAGAACCTACAATAGGGGTTAACAAACCCTGAGTACTTGAGGGTACCCAACAAGTCTTACCCGACTAAAAGAAAAGACTCCAAGGGTATGCAGGCTTAAAGGAAAGTTTAAAGCAAGAATAATTTTTACAGAAAAGCTTACTATGAGTGGATCCTTACTTTCAATGTTTTAGCTTCGTGTTAAGTTATCAGTAGTTTGCACCTGATCTATCTCAATCACTTCATTACTCATCTCATCTCATTTCATCTCATATCCATAAGTACCATGTTCCATTGATTAACTATGATATATGGTCAGAGGGTTGAGTCTCCATAACTGAGGAGCATGACAATTTGAATCGATTTGGCCTAGCTGGAGGTTTCCTTACCACATGATATATGCAGGTCCTAGACCTACATATATCAACCCTCACTCGGATCCTCTAAAATGAGAACGGGTTCGCGCCACCCGAGAATACAGTACTCCACCTCCCTGTGTCGACCCAACGGTTTCACAGGATGGGTACACGCTACTCTCGCCATCTCTTCACTCCTTGTGCGCGGTTGTCCTTTCTCATAATGGAATAGCCGAGGTATTAGGCTCAACGGAGTATGTGGCCAGTACTACAAGGTCTCGACAGCACACAGGCCTATAACGAACGGTCCTCAATTGACACAGGCGGAGCACTACGTTGAGACTCCATTCTCGATGCAAGGTACCCGCTGGTCTCAATTTAACATTATCATAACCATGTTATTTCACAACCCATAACCAGAGTTGAGAAGAGCAAGGTAAACCCGTTTCTCTCAAACGATGAAACCATCATTTGACTTCTATCGAAGTCTAAACATTACTAAGCATTAGAGGTATCGACTTACACATACTATTGGGGTAACAACTAGGAATACCTGAATTCAAGGTAATCATGTAGCAACGGTATTCGACCAACTCCTAATTACTTAATGCACATCTCACAGGACTTAAAGTGTAATAAAGATTTATAAATATTAAAGAAGGGTTTATGCTCCGAGACTTGCCTACGTTGCAGACAAGGTTAGTTCCCATAGAGAGAACCAAAAGTTAGACTTGGCACCAACACCACTGGTGGATAGACCTTCTCCGAAACTTGATCGACACGAATCTTCTCACTCTCGTATACACTACACGTAATAAATGATGCTTTGCTTAACATGATGGAATGCAAGCCATGATGTATGATAAAAGACATTCAATTGCATTAACAGAAGTTAAGCAAAGTTTAATTAAGTTGAGTACAACTTTCCTTCACTAAAGAATTAGGACTATTATTATAAAGGCATATTAGTTAATGAACTATTAAGTTAATTAGTTGTCTATCATGGAAGTAATTACACTAACATGGACCAGCAGAGATTAACATTTATCTTAACTCATGATTATTATAAGGGATTCATAAAGCTAAACTAAATATTTAGTAAAACCATTTTAATAATTATGTAAACAAGTTGATTATAAACATATCATGGAAAGAAATCAAGTTTCCAAGGAACAGCAGGGGTTTACGTGTTCCAAGGTCCACAAACAATATCCAAAATGCACCAAAGCCATTTAAGTATTTATCTAAATCATTTAGGTATTTATTTAGTCATGGAAAAGGCATTTAAACACATTTAAATTAATTAACCAACTCATAAATGTCAAAATAGTACCAAACTTTTTGTGAGGGCAGGTATTAGCATGTAAACCATACACAAAAAGTTTGATGATTAAAGCATAATTATTTGAACCTATAAAAATCATGCAAGGTCCATTTAATAATTAAAAGAGGTAATTTTTGAGCATACCAAAACTACTGAAAAGGACTAATTCATATTTTTTCATGGTAGAGCATATCACAACAAAGCTACACAACAAATTTCATAATTTTATCATGCACCAATATATAGTTATGAATTAAATAAGAATTAGCATGTATAAGCATTTCCTAAAAAGGATAAAATCATTTCTGCGCCAAATACTTTTCTCACCCACCCCTTCCTTACCCCCTCTCACTGACACGTGGGGCCAAGGTCAAACCTACCTTTCCCACCTTTGACTGAAGGAAACACCGGTGGGGCGATGGCATATCTCACCGTCAGCGAGCTCTCGGACGGCGAGAAGGACATCTACGAGACCCCCACAACCTTGCGCACAAGTCTAGGGTTTTTCTTGAGCGCTTTTAGGGTTTGAGCGTGCTCACCATGGCCATGGTGGCATAGTGATGTGAGTCTGGAATGCGGTGTGTGGCGACGGACACGACGCTCCGGTGTGGTAGAGAGGTTCGACCAAGGGCTCGGGAGGGCACGTGGAGCTCACCGCGATTACACAACAATTTGCTTGGTGGCGGCGGAAGTGGGAGCGGAGGTGGCTGCCATCGAGGAGAATGGACGGCGGCGGCGCGAACACGGCGGAGATTGCATTCGTGGGTGGATTCAGTGGTGCTGAGAAAACCAACAAGTCGGTGAGCATCACCGAGCCACAAGGAAGCGTAAACAACAAGAGGGAGGGCAGGAGCTGCTCTAGCCATGGCGAGGTGGCGTGCGGCGGCCATGGCGAGCCGCCGCGACGGGGACAGCGCGCGCGTGCAACTACGGCTGAAGAGGTGAAGTGAGCGGGCTCAGGCGATGCGCAAGCGTGAGGCGAAGCTGCGGCGTGAGCAATTGGGTGGAGACACCACGGCGGTGGCTAATTTCGCCGGCGAGTGGATTAGGTCGGCAGCGAGCGGGAAGGAGAAAGAGGAGCGGCGCCAGCATTGTTGTGCTTAAGAAGGCAAGGGCGAGATTTCTCCAGGCGCGACAGCAGCTGCTTGACCTCTCCAAGCATGTAGCTGCGTGTCATGGCGCGCGAGAGTGGCAAACGAAGGCGGCGGCCATCGGTGAGATGCTACTGTAGCCGACTGAAACGGCCTTCTCCCCCTCTCATTTTCTCTCAATTCCCCTACTAAACATGATAAGCTCCCTTAATCAAAGTTGTGCATTGATCTCAGCTCTCCATCTTTGATTAAAGGTTCAACATCAAACACTCACTGGTTTTGAATATTTAAGGTTTTGAAATGAAGCACTTTTAAACTGAAACTGATCTTCAGTTTCAAAGATTGAAAAACAAAGATACTAAGCATGTTAGGGTAATTAATTAGTGAACAAACAGCTATCAAACATATTAACCAATTACACAGTAACATAGCTTAAACATAGCACTAAACAAAGGAGTAGAGTTTAGACAAATTTCATTCATGGAAAATCATGTAATAATTCACCAAACTTTGAACTATGAAACTGAAACTGCATTCAATTTTAGGGTTTTGAAAACAGTTTTGATTACACCTTTTCAGGTAATTAATTAGAGACTAAACAGTGATCAAACAATAAAACCAATTGCTCATTAACATATCTCTAGCATACTACCAAACTATGGAACAAAAATTGGACAACTTTTATTCATAAAAAAAACATTTAATAAAATCCCAAAAATTGAACTCTAGCACTGTTTTTCAGGGACAACTACAAATGGTCAAGTTTAGAAAACTTGTTTAGAATTCAATCTTTGAGCTCAATTTTAAACATTTGTGACTTGAAAACTCTAACAAAGTCTTATTCCATATTATAGAGCACACTTTGCACTACAACTTTTATTTTAACAAAATTTTACTTGTTTAATCAAATTCACATATTGAAATTCACAAAGTTTCTTATTCACTAATATTAATAACATTTCATGTAACACAAGAACACCATAAATGCAACTTATGGAACATATCATATGCAACATGGACATGGTATATTTGAAACATTGAATGCATTAATGTCACAATACTTGACAATTATGCTTCATGATGCTCATGATCAAGTTTTAAATGCTTTTTAACATCTGGGATGTTACAACAACCGTGAAATTAAATAACAATAATGCCATGTTTCATTATGTATACCAAGTAAACATAATACGAGACATATATCTAAATTATAAACGTTTACAACCGTGAAACTAAATAATAATAATAATGCTATGTTTCATCATGTCTACCTAGACGGCTTGGAGCAGCTCTGCTTGTTGAGGAGGAGTTAGTGATTCTTCTTCGCCTCTGACCGATGATATATAATGAAAGGTTTTGATCCCACCTCCCAAAGTGCAAAGGGATACTCTAGTAAATTTCTCGAGGCTAGTTAGAGTGCTTATGGGTTTGATTCTTGTCACCCCCAAGTTGTGGGTCTAGCATGTCATGCTAGTGAGTGCACGAATCATTCACCATAAGATTCGGCACAAATAGGGATTAAGTTGATGGCAAGCAACCGAACCTCGGGAGAAAAAATGATTGTCTTCGTCTCTTTTGACCGGTTTGGTATACCTACTACACTTGTATTTCATTCATAACTTTGCTAGTGTAGTGCTTGTTGTTTGTGTAGTTGAGTAGTGGTATCTCTCTTGTTAGGAGTGGCACTAGAGTAGCTAGTTGTTCTTATTAGTTGTAACTAGTTTGTAGTTGCTTTCTAGCTTAGCTCTCTAGTATTGTAGTTGTGTAGCTAGTAGCTTTGTGTGTTGGAGTGATTAGGATAGAACCAAACTTCTACTAGACTTGTGTAAGGGGCTTGCTTGAAGTGAACAAGAGCTAGTGTTTGTAGTGGCTATTAGGATCACCTAGAAGAAAATTTTACAGGCTATTCACTCTCTCTAGCCATCTAGATCCTTACAATAGGTCCAATGCTATTTTTATTATCTGTTATATATGATTAGAGTTTATCAAATTGATGGCTAAATCTTTTCTTACTTTTGGGAGCATTTCTAGAATTTATATTTTTAGCACGTCTCATGAGGTGTTGAGGCTCCCTTGGTACTTCTAGTTAGAACTTAAATGACCTCTCTTCTTTTTCTAACATGATATGTATTTAGTTGAAACCTACTTATATAACTTCTTCTCACATCCCTTTCAATGACATCATGAATCTATAGCTTTCAACTTCGCTAACTTTTACTCTTATTAGGTCTTGTAAATTTTTTATCCACGTGTTAAGCTGTAAATTTTTAATTTTTTTACTTTATTAAGAAAATATTCTAGGTGATAGGTATCTCTTAACTATTGGAATTGCATAAACAATCATTTCAACATGCGGTCGCGACACTCAAGATGTTAAATTTTCTATTTTGAAGAATTTTGTGTGTAGTATTATCGTTTTATAAAAGCACATAATGTTTAAAATTAAATTGCCATTATTTGTATGACACATCCACAGTTTTGTTATAAAACAGAATATATTCAATGGCTACTATGGGTGATGATGATCAAAGTCTGCCAAATTAAATGCTAGATATTTTAGATTATTGTGAGATTGTCTATGTTTGTTTCCTATTGTGTATCCCGAGAATTAACATGGAAACTCAATTGAGACATCTAATTAGTAGTAGTAAGATTCTGGTGAAAAAACTTCACCACAGGAGATGTGTAAGAAGAAATCCAAGCGTGTAGGGGCCAGGGGGAGGTATACCTGAGCAAATTGAGCCCAGCCTGGCCCGGCCTGAGCCCATTGGGTTTTGGTCGACCCATGAACCTTTCTGGATAGAGCCTAGGCATAGATCTTGCTGCCAGAAAAATGTTTCTCGGCCCAAGTCTAGCCCAAAATATTTATTTTAGTTATTTTAACAGCCCGGCCTAGATTCGGCCCTAAGTCCTCCAGTGAGATGGTCATGGGTGAGATTATTTCGGTCCAAAATAATTGAACTTTTTTTGGCCCGACCGATCCGCAAAATGCTAGGGACCTTACACAACCACGCAAGGTAAATAAAAGGTCTTTCAGTACTCTGGCTGCAGATAGGGAAAGAACTACTTTCGAATAGGATTTGTACTTATCTGTTCTTTTTTTAATAATTTCTAACCTTAGTGACCTGTGTTTGAAAGTTGCATAGATAGACAACATAAGTTTGATCATATTGTACTCATTGTGAAAAATACTGTTATATATATACAATATAAAACTCCTTTGAATAATTATGTTTTCTAGAAATTAATATTTTGTTGACCACCCTAGCTTTTTTTCAGATACGCAAAAGCACCTTACATTAAATTCCAAGAAAGTAAAGAAACACTAGGGAGTAGGGAGAAGTGCATCACATCACATAAGCCCCAAGTACATACAATGAATTTCTTTACAGTTGAGGAGTTTCTGAAATGGATGCAAAATATGCAAACTCTATATGGACGCACGCAAAACTGAAGCCGCTGAAGACATACAAAACCTTCTAGAATCTATCTAGACTCCTAGTAAGTGAAAACTAACTAGCGGACATATATATTTATGCACATGTTTCGAGTTGGTCATCATACTAACATAGACCAATCTAGCTAAGTAGCTATGAAATATAGTAGTTTCTTTGCTGCCGTGAGTGTGCTCCTCTTGTATATATTTTTTCTCCGACAATATTCCACATGTGTATGCTGTGTGCATGTGTCCCTCTCACTCAAATCAGTGACTTCTGACTTGCTTGTCGACTACTCCTTGCTGCATCTGCATGCATACATGCTGGGTATGCATGCATGGTTGGTGATGGTATGCATCAGCGCGCAGGTGAGCTCAGCACAGCTGCTGTAAGCAAAGGTCGTCCAGGCTCCAGAGGCCGTCCTCGAGATCCCCGAACCCAAAGTCCGGCAGGTCGATCATGGACATGGAGCTGGAGTCGTTGTCAGCGCCGCCGGTGGCGGTGGCGGTGGCGGTGGCGAGAAGCTCCGACCAGGTTGTCCCCGTGAACACGTTGTCGTCGTCAGTCGTCGTTGGCCTGCAGCTTTGGTCGTTGCTGGGGGTCGCTGCACTGGCCGCCGAGGTGTAAGTTGCACCAGTGTAATGTGGTGCGTCGTCCGCCTTGAGCGACGACGGCCGCAGCATGCTGGAGGCGTCGTCGGGGCTCAGGGCCGTGGCCGTCGCCGCCATCTGGCCTGCTGGCTCGCTGTAGTATTGGTGGTGATGGTGGTCAGCTTCGCTCGCCGCCGCCTCGCCTTGCTGCTGTACAAGGTGTTGGCTTCCGTAGTAGTTATAACACGCGGGTGGCGCGCTGGCCGTGGTGGTCGCCGGCGCAACTTGGACGGCCAGGGGCGCCGCCGGCGGAGCCTGTATGCCGCCATATCCGGCGTCGGCCTGGATGCGCTCTCGGAGGCGAGGCATCCAGACGTGGCGGAAGCTGGCGCTCTTGACGTCGCAGCGGAGGTGCCTGGCGTGCTTCTGCACGCGGGTGCGCCAGTAGTTCTTGATCTCGTTGTCCGTGCGCCCGGGGAGGTGCTGCGCGATCTTGGACCAGCGGTTGCCCCAGCTCGAGTGCAGGTCCAGGATCAGCAGCTGCTCCTTCGCGGTGATGTTGCCCTGCCGCACGTCGGGCCGCAGGTAGTTGAGCCACCGGAGGCGGCAGCTCTTGCCCGTGCGCTTGAGGCCCGCAGAGCGGGCGAGCGAGTTCCAGCGGCCCTCGCCGTGGGCGGCGATGTAGTTCACGAGCAGGATGTCCTCGTCCACCGTCCAGGGGTCCCTCCGGAGGTCGGCGGCGGGCTCGTCGTCTTTGCTACTGCCGCCATCTGTGGCGGCGGGTGCTGCGGCGGCGGCAGGCGCGGAGGACGTCGCCGAGCTGCCGGGGCTCATGGCCAGCATCACCTGGTCCAGGTCCTTCATGCCCGCCACCAAGGCCATGGCCATGTCCATGTCGTCCATGCTTGCCAGTGGTGGATCGGATGAGGTGATGAGTTAGCTCGATCAGGTGCGGTGGAGAAGAGCAAGAAAAAAGCGACGATGAGCCGATGATGGAGTGAGAGTTGAGGGGTTGATCGAGGAGGATCGAGACACACGACGGGGAGACCGGGAGGTGGGCCGGCGGGGAGTTTATATAGCTCGAGCTGCCCGCTGACGAAGATGTGACGGGCACGGCATGTTAGCCGTGCCATGTCTGATAGTGCCGTCGTGCCGACTCAGCGGCCCAGGCACGGCACTATCATGGTTTAGACGTGCCGTGCCGTGCCACTGGGTACGGTAGCCCGTAGTGCTCGTGCCGGCACTGGCATTAAAAAGTGCCAAACACCTCAGAAACTTCAGAATTTTAACAGAAACTTGTACAATATATCAAACTTTAGAAGATCACACTTTGATAGAAACTTCAGAAGATCACAAACACAGAAACAGACCAGAGAGCAAAATAAAATTTTATTGGAGCTTTAGTGTAATGGCTGCTTCATTAAAAACATGTCTAGGTAAAACTTACCCTTGTGAGAAACCCTAGAAAAAAAAAAAAGTACAGCCCAGCTCCTTTTAAGTTCATTGTCCTTAAATCAAAGTTCATAAGTCCAGCATATTACAGTCCAGTACATAAATGATAACTAAGACAACTAATTAAGATAAAGTTCTTCAAATGCTTCTTCAAGCTCCTGGTCTTCCACATTGTGCTGCATCCTTGCCTCTGCTGCCTCCCAGTCTTTGATGCAGGTGAGCATCTCCACCATCTCAGCCTTCAGCCCCCTCCGCCGCTCCTCGATTATCCTGCCAGTCATACTAAAAGTGGACTCTGAAGATATGGTAGAAATAGGAACAGTTAAAATATCTTTAGCCATGATTGACAGAACTGGATAAGTGAGTTTGTGCTCATGCCACCAGTTCAACAGGTTAAAATCATCATCTAACTGGCTAACAATGTCACAGTCCAAGTAGGAAACCAGTTCAGAAGTATTATTATTAGAAGAACTTGCAGCATGCAGCAGGGCAGTTGCAGAGGTATGTCTAGACAGATTAAGAGTACCAGATAGATGATGGATACCACCTGCAGAACAATCACCTTCATCATCATCATAAATCTCATCCCAAGCAGACCTTTTCTTACCAGACAGGTTAGGAGGGACAGTCCTCCTCAACCTGACAGATCTAAATTTCTCCTCATACTTATTGTAAACATCAGTTAGTCGAGCTCTAGTGGCAAGCTGGTAAGTTTCATAGGATGTACTGGTAAGGCTACCCAACCTCCTCAGTACTCTGCTGAAACCTTTTATTTTAGCTCTAGGATCCAAGATGAATGCAAAAGAATATAGCAAAGGAATATCCCTCCAGTATTTATTATATTTGTCTATCATTGGTTGAATCACATGTCTGAGGTGAGTGTCATTACCATAGTTTTTTAGGTGTATAGCAATCTTAACTAGATAATGAATCATAAGTGGAGATGTAGGATAGTACACATCAGACAAAGCAACAGTAGCATCATAAAATAGTTCAAGAAATTTAAATACTTTTTGTCCAACAGCCCAATGTTTATCAGTTAAAACCAACTGACCACCTTCGTCCCTAGGATAGTGAGCATGCATGAAAGTAGTGAAAGGAGTCTGGTGAGGAAACAAATGCTTGAGCATCAGATATGTAGAATTCCACCTTACCTCCATGTCCAGCTGAAATTTCCTAGGTCTAACACCAGTGGCAATACAGTAACTTTTGTATGCAGCAATTCTCTGGTTAGATGAGTTCAGAAATAATATTGCAGTTCTAAATGTTTCAATCAAAGGCTGAAGAGCATTAAGGGCCTCCTTAACAATTAGATTTATGATATGACATGCACATCGCTGATGCATGAACAAAGTACTAACTGCATTATCAGTTTCATTTCTATCATTTCTATCATTATTAGGGGGTACTTCAATACCAAGATATTTAGACAGTACAGGCCTAAGTGTACGCATGGCAGAAACATTAGATGAGGCATTGTCCAAAGTAACAGCAAAGACCTTTTCACTCAAACCATAATCAGCAAGCACAGATATGACCCTTTCAGCAATGTTTTGTCCACTGTGGGACACATCAATAAGCACAAGACCAAGCACTCTCTTCTCTAGTTGCCAATCAGGATTTATGTAATGAGCAACCACATTAAGATAGTCCTCTTTGGTATTACCAGACCAAATGTCAGAGGTAAGACAAACACAATTTATAGCAGATGAACTAAGAGTCTCAACAAGCTTAGTCTTTTTATCAGTGAAGTATTTGACTATGTCTCTAGTGGTGGTTTGTCTAGAGACAGGAACAAACTTTGGATTATGAGCATTTCTAATGTAATCATAAAAAGCATCAGTTTCACCCATACAGATAGGCACATCAAGTCTAGAAAGCAATCGAACCAGTTCAGTGCGAGCAACAATAGGACAGTACTCCCAAGTACGCATACTACCATCAGGATTAAAAGATATCTGAGACTGAGTCATGCGAGTTTTCTCACGCCTCTTAACACATTTGTCCCTATGACGAGTGAGGCGACCAGTGCCACCACTAGAGAGAGCAGAGTACTGCTTATTGCAGTGGATGTAGCGAGCGGCATACCTGATCTTCTTACCTTTGGGACCTTTTTTGAACAACTTCTTGAAATCGAGCCACACAGCCGAGGTAGAAGGACGCGAGCGCTTGTCGTCGTTGTCATCCTCTCCTTCTTCTTCTTCGCCCCCTGCTGCATCAGCTTCAATGGGATCCTCAACGCGACGGCCGAACAGCTCCGCAGCGTCCTCGCGCAGGTCATCCTCGTCGTCATCTCTAGCTAGCCCACACATCCGCCTCTCATCGTTGGCGCTGACCTCAACGGTCTCGTCGGAGGAGCGGGCCATCGTCACTCGCCGGCGCCTGGTTCCTCAATGGCTTCACACATAAACAAAGAATCAGTAGCAGATCTAGTTAGGGTTAGGGTTAGGGTTAGGGTTAGGGTTTACAGTACCTTGGCGCCCGGAGCATCGGGAACGCCGGCGACGTCGACGACACGGGATCCGGCCCTCTGGCTCCTCGACGGATGTGAATCAAGAGGGGACCTACAGTAGGGGAGCACATCAGATTGAGATCCAGGAGGGGATAAGAGAGGAAGAGCCAAATCTGGAGGGGAGCAAAGCTCAACTTACCGACATCCGGAGCACCAGAGTTGCCGGGGGCCCGGCGAGGTCGACGACGGTGACGAATGAGACGACGAGGTGGACGACAAGGCTACATCAACGGGGCGAGATCAAGACGAGGCCGTGCGAGAAGAAGAGAGGAGACACCACCGGAGGCGGAGAGGGAGACGAAGAGAGGAGAGAGCTGCTCGTAGAGGTTAGAGCGAGAGACAGGAGAGAGAGGGAGCTGGAAACAAATGAGCTAGGGTTTCGTCGATACGGGACGGCGTGGGGGCGCCGGCTTATATAGTCGACCCATACATCGGTCGAATCCAACAGTCATGAAGGATCTAGGGGAGGGGATCAACGGCTCTCCTTTGCTGGATCCGTGCCAAGGCCGTGCCGGCCTGTTAGCCGTGCCGTGCCTGGGCCGTGCTAGCGGGCCGTGGTGGCAGCCCAGGCACGGCACTGCTGCTGGGCCGTGCCAGGCACGGGCACGAAGCAGGCCGGGCCGTGCCGGATCTGGGCCGTGCTTTTTAGTGCCGTGCCCGTGCCGGCCCACCGTGTTAGTGCCATTTGGAAAAGTATAGATGTGAGGACGACGGAGCGCGTGTCGCCGTACGTACTAAACAATTTGACCGGGGTCGTCCGGTCATGGGCAAGGAAAAACTGGTTGCGAGCTCTGACCGTTGACGAGTGGCGACGACGCGTCCCTGCTGTGCAGTGCTCCATCAGCTGCTTGCTGGCTGCTGCCTCCGGTCGGCGGTCGCCACTCGACACCACACCACAAAGTTTGGTTGCGTTGCGTCTCCTCCTCCTGGCTTCCTTTTGTCTCTCATGCAGCGTCTCTTTGTTATGCATACTTATTCCATTACTATTAATATTTTATTATTTAAAATAGATATGCTATTTTCATGATTAATCTACTCATATCTATCGGTATCATAAACATTAATATTTTTATATAGATTTAGTCAGATTTGTTGATTTCTCGAAATGTAATAATTACATTCTTTCAGAGGCAAAGGGTGTACTGGATTTTCAAAGCATATGCGTGACATGACTTAGGACGAATGTCCATGGTGTTTGGCTGGGGGGCTTGTACTGGTATTAAGAAAATGCTACTTTTGATGGCTGAAAATTTATTTCTAGAGACGATGGGTGTTTTCAACAACTCTAAAACAAATCAATTTCTAAGAACCATTACAAATCGCTTCTAGAAATGCCTTGTTTTGAGATACCCCTGAGTAGAAGCGGTTTTATCAACCGCCTCTATAAATGGTACATGTAGTAGTCGGATGAGCAAGTCTTTGATGGATGCGCACTAATACATAAATATTTTTTCCAATGCCATTTTTATCACCGATTTTATTAAAACTATTGGCGATAGTATTTCACCGTCGGTTGTTGTCCTAAACCGGCGGTGAAAATGATTTTTAGACTAGTTTAGGAGAGCAGGCGACGGTGAAAAAAACTTAGCCCGAGCGAGCCTCCACGTGTGCCCACATCATCCTCCCACCACGTACACAGACACAGATCTTTGTCCCGACCGAACCGTCTCTCTCTATTATGAAAGGATCCATCAGGATCACTTGTATTAGGAAAGGATCCATCATGATCATTTGTATATTAGGATAGGATCCGTCAGGGTCAATCACAGCCTAGCTTCATTGTGTTGTAGTACTTTCCTTATACCACTTGATGACTACGACTATATATATACACGATGACAAGCACCCCCCACCACATTGGGTGTGTGGTGTGATTCCCTTACTTTTCTACACTATCTGCCATGTGTTTCCATTCTCTCTCTCTCTCCCCCCTCCGTCCCTTCCCACAACTCCCTCCTCCCTCCCTCCCCGCAACATCTAGGCACGGTCCCTAGGCGCGGGACGCGCAGCACCCTGGCGGCGGCTCCACAGGTGCGAGCGTTGCGGCTCCACCTTGTTCTCTTTAATATTAGGTTCTTTTTAATATTATTAGGTTAGGTGGAAAAATAGAAGGTCTAAAAATGTCATTCTTGCTTTTTGAGAAGTTAATAAATCTCAAATTTAACTATATATATAAATATACTAATATCTAATGAGTATTTTTAGATAAATAACGGAATATGTTTACATAATAAAACTATTTGGAAATACAAAATATTCTGAATACTGTTTTATAAATCTATTCCAACCTAAAACGTTTGACTTAGTTCAGACTTACAATGGCATTCTTTTTGCGTCAAAGGAGTATATCTTTTGCGTTTTATTATTCTCTTGGATTCCTTGGTTACCAAACAAAATCTTCATACGATTTTATGTGGGGCCTTGTATGTATAATACATTATAATATAGTTCTCAAGGTGAGATGATTACAGATCGAGGTGCTGCCTGTCATCTACGGAGATCATTAATCGGTGGGTTCGATTGCCGAAAGACAGGCGATGGGGTAAGGACGAACTAATCCCGTCGGATCATCGTTACATGCATGCATAGGCCGGTCCAGGGGCATCTTTGAACTGGACCAGAACTTGTTCCTTATGAATTCAAAAGTAGAAAGAATCTCCATGCTCCCTATGAATTCAAAAGTTGAGAATCAACCAGATATACTACAAACAACCATTTAATTAATCCTGCTTTTGGTCAGAGAGATCAACTTGTATGTAGCTTAATGTTCATAATTCAAGTATCCACCTACTGCTGTACCTTTTTCCCCCTATATACTGCTTCTCTTTTCGTTGGTGCACTAGTGCTTGTGTGACCTTTTTTTATAAAAAAAAATAAAAGCACAGAATAAATGTTGGCATTCACACGGACACACTTAGGCCTGTTTTTAGAAGAGCTCCTTCAACTACTGCACTTTTCTTGGCACTGTTCATCAAAGCCTTTTTTTTTTCTTTCTCTTCTTCAAATGAATTGGGAGCTAGGAAAAGCCAGTATTTTTGGCCCCTCCACTCCGCCTCCTCGGCTACGGTGGCACGAAGCCGGAGCTAGGAGAACACCAACGCAAGCACACGCACAATACCCACCTGGAACGAATTTTCTAAAGACCTATGTATCTTTCCCTACTAAAGCTAGCGTTGTGTTGACAAGTCACGCAGGCATGTGACTTAGGGGCCGTTTGCCACCGCTCCGGCTCCTAGGGTGGGCGCAATGTGCAGCACTGTGCTGCATTGTAGCACAGAGCCAGCTGGCACCAGCTCCAGCAAAAAAAACAACTAGGAAAGTGGAGGAGCTGGAGAAGCCAGAGATTTAGGGCTCCAACGGCTCTGCCACAGTACTGCTACAGAACCCGGAGCCAGAGCCGCCAGACCCCTTGAAACATGCCCTTAGTCAGCATAGCAGCATCTTCCCACTAATGGCGGCATGATATAGACATTGCCTCAGTGGCTAACCTTGCATGGCGTGGGCTAGTTTGGTGTGGCAATGGAAGGCGGGGGGAGGGGGGCTTGCTCGAGGCTGCCGATCCGACAATGGTGATGTTTTTTTTTTAATTTTGCTTCATGTTCCTCGTTGGCGGTAAATCGTGAGGTCCTCCACCTCCTGGGTTTCTCTTGGTTTAAAAAACCTAGTGCCAGTCTCCCAGTTGACGATGACGTTGTCTGAGGACATCGTAACCTCCTTGGAAGCATCGTTGTTAAGAACCGCCTCCCCCGGCCTAACACAAACACACCTCACCCGCATAGGTTGATCCTTCGCTGTCGGTGCTTATTAGGTTTCATTGGTTGTTGTCATGGTGTGGGTTTGTGGTGTTGTGTTGTTGTTACTTACTCCTTTGTCAATACATGCGTGGCAAAGCTCTTGTCAGTAGCTTTTCGAAAAAATAGGGCATGTATTAAAGACTCGAACGACAGTACTCTGCCAACTAAAACAAGTAAGAAATTAAACAGGAAATAAGGTGCACTGTATGTTTGTGAGTAATTTGTGCACGCGAGGTCAAATCTAGCTATAATCCAGTCTGAGACTAGCTGATTTGCAAATCATCACTCTCTTTTGTCTCTTGTCTGCATTTTGATCCCTAGCTTGAACATTTGAACCGACACCAATAAGAATAATTTTGCACGTGACGTGAGCTTCTATGCAAGAGGGTGGAATAGGAATCGGAGGTAGGAATCAGCTAGGAATCAGCAACAGAGCAAGAATAGAGTTCGGACAGGGGAAGCACGGCTGCAAAATAACACGCGCGTGTCTCCATGGGTTCTTCATGTCTGCTTCAGTTGGCGCGTGTACGTACGTACGTATACGTACGGCGGCGTCTCCTCCGGCCGCTGCATCGTCCGGTCCGGCCAAAATTGTACTGTATCCTCACTGCCCTGTTGGCCAGGTTCATGCACGCACCATGCATGCATACGTACTTGTACCCGGTCTGGAGCTATCTTGTCACTGTGTCACTGACGATGAATATATGCTGATGATACAACCTGTTATCCAACACGCGCATCATCCCTGTATTCCACGCAGCGTAAACATGCTGCCAGGACACATATATGATATATCCACTGCACGCATATGACCAACGTGTCCATGTGCATATAAGCTGGACTGGTCGTGGCCACGCCACATCATTACCGCACAACGTACATCAGCATGCCCAAACATAAAATATCGGAAAGAATTTGACGGTCCACATCGTGTAGCCATAGACATCTGTTGCGGATTCTTTGATATGTATCCATACGCATACATCTAATGTACTCTCTCTATTCTAAATTATAAGACGTTTTAACTTTTTTACATATATACGTATATTGCTTTTGCTATATATGTAGATATAGTGTATATTTGAGTCCATAGCAAAACCTGCATCTTTAGAAAAACTAAAACGTTTTATAATTTAGAATAGAGGTAGTATCAGTTATCATAGAGCTGACACATCACACATATCATAGAGCTGACACATCACAGTACTATATTACATGATGGAGGGAGTTGGTGAAAGAAAGTAGGTCGTCATCACGTGTGAGCTGAGTGTGAGACCCAAAAGAATGGAAGCTTCCACAACGAAGCAGTGCATGCATGCATGTCCTCAGATTTGGCCAACAGAGACTAGGCGTGAGGCAAAATCATTGGCATTATACTGACCTGGTCACGTACTAAAGAGCAAGTGAAACACGTGCGAACAATTTAAGATCTGTCATCAAGAGCAGAAAGAAACAAAATCAGTTAGTTTCAAATTTTCAATGCATCGTTTGCTAGAAATTCAAGTAAATAATGCTGGTCTTGAAAAGACTTTGGACAAGTCGGTCCATATTGTAATAACTACTGGATTGCAGGGTAGCTAAGCATGCATGCAAGATGCATGCACCTCAGCTAGCCAGCAACAAAGGTAGGTTCTTTTCAGGTTGGCACTATGTAGCTCCACGGGCGGATCCAGTGGCCTGTCCGGGTATGGCAATGCCGATGTTTTCCTAAATGGTAAACGGTCTTTAGACGGTCATCTTTCGTTTAGCGTTTAGGCTGTTTACACGGTGTTTAAACGAAGTTAAACGGTTTTGTACTTAAAAAAAATACATATAATTATATATGTGTTTGTAAAAAATTAAGTATTCTAATATTTATACATATTTATCCGAGTAAAAATCAATTATTTTGGTATGTATATATATTTATCCATGTGAAAAGAACCAAATATAGATATTTATGTATGTAACATATCAAGTGTACACATTTATAAATATAATAAACTTAAGTATACAAATTTATCCATACAAAATTGAACTAGATTTACCTCGTGTTCGCCTAAACAGCCATTTAAACAGCTGTTTAGCCCGTTTAATACAGGTTATCTCCGTTCCGTTTAGGCCATTTAGACCGTTTTTCCCGTTTTTTGACCGTTTAAACGGTCAACCGTTTAATTTCCGTTTACCCCCTAAACAAAATAGTTTACCACCGTTTACCGTTTAGTGGCCGTTTAATCGGCCGTTTAGGCCGTTTAGGCGAACACTGTTCAAGGCATACCCTAAGCTCAACCCAACAAGAGACATACCCATATGTAAAAAAAACAAACCATGTGAGCAGGCCAGCACCCGTCTCCTCTCTGCGACTCCGCGTCGCACAGCGTAGGCGCACTGTCCCCGCCACTGCCCCGCCACCCCGCCCCCTTGCTGCCCAGCACGGCGGCACCCGACCACCCCTACCGGCTACAACAAGGCACAGGCCGCAGCCGCGCGGCGCCGCGGCCGGCGGTTGCCCCGCGTTTGGCGCCTTGGCCAGAGGCGGGAGGCACCAAGCGCCCTGTCCAGCTGTCCCCCACGGCCCCACCCCACTGACCAACTCCCTCTGTGCGCCAGCGGCCGGCGCATCGTTCGGCGACCAGCGTTCCTTCCCTCCAGCTGAAGCAAACTAGCAAAGGTATGAGGTATGGGTATCAGTCCGAAGCAATTTCTCCAAAAATCTCTAACCCTAACTTCCATCTATTTTAATTTATGTATTTAGTTGTTGTTCAATTTCTCCTCAAATTAGTTGATTAGTTAAACTTATACAATATGTGCTTGTGATTTGTAGGATTTGTGATTTGTGAACTATGAAGAGAGATGGGGACATTGTATCTATGTTCCAGAAAAATGCTACAAAGAAACGTGCTTCTTCAACTCCTGTTGTGGAAGAGGAAGAGATAATAATTGAAGAAATTGTTGATCCTTCTGTGGAACCAGCTGAAGACGTGACTGCTGCTATAGAACCAACTCCTGTGCCTGCTATGACTGATGTGTTGCCACCAACACCCCCACAGCCACCTTCACGTTATGATGTTGATCGCCTTCCACATGATCCAGGTGAAAGGTTGCCCATTGCAAGTTATCATGCTAATGATCAAGATGCAGTTAAGAGAGCATACATTCTTGAGGTCTAATGGATGGGATCAATTCCTTCAAAAGGTCACTTTGTTTTGCAATAAACATGGTGTTAGAGTTCCTAATATGGAGGCTAATTATGTGCCTTGTGGAAGATCAAGAAGGTTTGTCCAAGATCAAACAAATGATGATCACTTTAGAAGAGAGGTATACATTGGGGTTATTGATAAAATCAGTCATAAGCTTGACAATCGATTTGATGAGGTTAATATGGAGTTGCTTTCTTGTATGTCTGCCTTCAACCCTTTCAATTCATTTGCATCATTTGATGCACAGAAGGTACGCCGACTTGCTGAATTCTATCTTAAGGACATATTTGGCTCCCAATTGCTAAGGTTTGAATTGCAACTTGATACCTATATTGATGTCATAAGACAAGATGATAGATTTAGTGGTCTAGAAAACCTTGTCGACCTCTCAGTTAAGCTAGTGGAAACAAATAGGCACAAAGTTTATGATTTGGTTTATTTGCTTATCAAATTGGTATTGCTTCTACCAGTGGCAACGACAAGTGTTGAGAGGGCATTTTCTGGAATGGATTTTGTCAAAACCAAGCAGAGAAACAAGATGACTGATAGTCTCTTGGATGATTGCCTTGTCACGTTCATTGAGAGAGATATTTTGGATGAAGTAGATGAAGACGACGTAATTAAGACTTTCATGTCCATTAGAAAGCGTAGGCCCAAAAAGTAGTGTTGTAATCTTATTTTGTCAAGTTTCCATCATGCATATTCTAAACTATTAGTGTGCTATTTGAACTATTTGTATCTTCATTTTAGACTTATTATTCTATTTAATAGTTGTGTATCGAATTGTGAGGCAATTTTTATGATACTCTACCGAATTGTATAATGGATTTTACCGGTTTGCATATAAAAATTTTGGTTCGGCATACCCTACACAAAAATCCTAGCTCCGCCACTGTGTAGCTCATCACCTAAATGGCCAAATTAAACGCCCTCTCAAAACAATTAAGGGGCGCCACTAGATAGATGCATGCATGTGTATGTGCTTATTAATTATCTCGTGCTTTTTGTCATGTCCACTGCTAGAGTGGCTTCTCTACTTCTCCCTCACCATGACCACACATCGACATCCACATGATATGTTAGTTTATTGACAAGAGTAGAACAAGTAAAAAGAGGGTTTATAGCTAGGGACCAACCTTTTTCATTGAAAGGGGGAGTCGTACGTACGTTGGTCTCATGTATATATATAATAACTTAATGAAGTGTCCATAATTTGATTTATACTAGTTCAATCAGGTTCAAACTTCATACTTGACAAATTTGAAATTAAACTCTGCGTGAGTAGTCCATGCCATCCATATAGGGGACATAATTCGCCATTTGCTATACGGCTGTTTTATTTTGTTCCTCATTTGACTTTGGACATTTGAACCAACATAATATCTTCAAGTACCTTCATTATTTAATTTGAACATTTTTATACAAAAACTACTAAAGGGATAGTGGTACAAAAAGAATTGATGAAAAATAGAATAATATACCTTTCATGTAAAACAGTGGTACATGTTCTAGAAAAGTCAGTTGCGCATATTTTAAGAAGGATTGGAAAGAAATGACCCCACCTCCGAAATATATATAATAATGTTTGCAGAATTTTTTATATGAGATCCATGGACAGAATGAAGGTGAAAGTAACCCAGTCTTTTCTTGGTTTTTTTAGTGCCAAATGGAGGGGACAAGATGGGCTTCACACCCTGTACTGTATACTTTGGATCAGTATGAAACTGAAACTGCATGTAATAATTCACCAAACTTTGAACTATGAAACTGAAACTGCATTCACTTTCAGGGTTTTGAAAATAGTTTTGATTACACCTTTTCAGGTAATTAATTAGAGACTAAACAGTGATCAAACAATAAAACCAATTGCTCATTAACATATCTCTAGCATACTACCAAACTATGGAACAAAAATTGGACAACTTTTATTCATAAAAATTCATTTAATAAAATCCCAAAAATTGAACTCTAGCACTGTTTTTCAGGGACAACCACAAATGGTCAAGTTTAGAAAACTTGTTTAGAATTCAATCTTTGACCTCAATTTTAAACATTTGTGACTTGAAAACTCTAACAAAGTCTTATTCCATATTATAGAGCACACTTTGCACTACAACTTTTATTTTAACAAAATTTTACTTGTTTAATCAAATTCACATATTGAAATTCACAAAGTTTCTTATTCACTAATATTAATAACATTTCATGTAACACAAGAACACCATAAATGCAACTTATGGAACATATCATATGCAACATGGACATGGTATATTTGAAACATAGAATGCATTAATGTCACAATACTTGATGATTATGCTTCATGATGCTCATGATCAAGTTTTAAATGTTTTTTAACATCTGGGATGTTACAACAACCGTGAAATTAAATAACAATAATGACATGTTTCATTATGTATACCAAGTAAACATAATACGAGACATATCTAAATTATAAATGTCTACAGCCGTGAAACTAAATAATAATAATAATTAATGCTACGTTTCATCATGTATACCAAGTAAACATATATACATTAGGATAAATATATTTATCGATTTGGCTACGAATTTCTTGTTACTCTTGGTGGTTGCGGCCTCCTAGATGGCTTGGAGCAGCTCTGTTTGTTGAGAAGGAGTTAGTGATTCTTCTTCACCTCTGACCGATGATATATAGTGAAAGGTTTTGATCCCACCTCCCAAAGTGCAAAGGGATACACTCTAGTAAATTTCTCGAGGCTAGTTAGAGTGCTTATGGGTTTGAATCTTGCCACCCCCAAGTTGTGGGTCTAGCATGTCATGCTAGTGAGTGCACGAATCATTCACCATAAGATTCGGCACAAATAGGGATTAAGTTGATGGCAAGCAACCGAACCTCGGGAGAAAAATTGATTGTCTTCGTCTCTTTTGCCCGGTTTGGTATACCTACTACACTTGTATTTCATTCATAACTTTGCTAGTGTAGTGCTTGTTGTTTGTGTAGTTGAGTAGTGGCATCTCTCTTGTTAGGAGTGGCACTAGAGTAGCTAGTTGTTCTTATTAGTTGTAACTAGTTTGTAGTTGCTTTCTAGCTTAGCTCTCTAGTATTGTAGTTGTGTAGCTAGTAGCTTTGTGTGTTGGAGTGATTAGGATAGAACCAAACTTCTACTAGACTTGTGTAAGGGCTTGCTTGAAGTGAACAAGAGCTAGTGTTTGTAGTGGCTATTAGGATCACCTAGAAGAAATTTTTATAGGCTATTCACTCCCTCTAGCCATCTAGATCCTTCCAATAGGTCCAATGCTATTATTATTATCTATTATGTGTGATTAGAGTTTATCAAATCGATGGCTAAATCTTTTCTTACTTTTGTGAGCATTTCTAGAATTTATATTTTTAGCACGTCTCATGAGGTGTTGAGGCTCCCTTGGTACTTCTAGTTAGAACTTAAATGACCTCTCTTTTTTCTAACATGATATGTATTTAGTTGAAACCTACTTATATAACTTCTTCTCACATCCCTTTCTATGACATCATGAATCTATAGCTTTCAACTTCGTTAACTTTTACTCTTATTAGGTCTTGTAAATTTTTTATCCACGTGTTAAGCTGGAACTCTATTACTTATTTTACTTTTTATATAAATTTTTAATTTTTTTACTTTATTAAGAAAATACTCTAGGTGATAGGTATCTCTTAACTATTGGAATTGCATAAACAATCATTTCAACATGCGGTCGCGGCACTCAAGATGTTAAATTTTCTATTTTGAAGAATTTTGTGTGTAGTATTATCGTTTTATAAAAGCACATAATGTTTAAAATTAAATTGCCATTATTGGTATGACACATCCACAGTTTTGTTATAAAACAGAATATATTCAATGGCTACTATGGGCGATGATGATCAAAGTCTGCCAAATTAAATGCTAGATATTTTAGATTATTGTGAGATTGTCTATGTTTGTTTCCTATTGTGTATCCCGAGAATTAACATGGAAACTCAATTGAGACATCTAATTAGTAGTAGTGAGATTCTAGTGAAAAAACTTCACCACAAGAGATGTGTAAGAAGAAATCCAAGCGTGTAGGGGCCAGGGGGAGGTAGACCTGACCAAATTGAGCCCAGCCTGGCCCGGCCTGAGCCCATTCGGTTTTGGCCGACCCATGAACCTTTCTGGATAGAGCCTAGGCATAGATCTTGCTGCCAGAAAAATGTTTCGATCTCAACCTAAGTCCGGTCCAAAATATTTATTTTAGTTATTTTAACATCGCAGCCTGGATTCGGCCCTAAGTCGTCCAGTGAGATGGTCATGAGTGAGATTATTTCGGTCCAAAATAACTAAACTTTTTTTGGCCCGACCAACCCGCAAAATGCTAGGGACCTTACACAACCACGCAAGGTAAATAAAAGGTCTTTCAGTACTCCTGGCTGCAGATAGGGAAAACTATTAAGAACTACTTTCCAATAGGATTTGTACTTATCTGTTGTTTTTTTAATAATTTCTAACCTTTTGACCGACCTGTGTTTGAAAGTTGCATAGATAGACAACATAAGTTTGATCATATTGTACTCATTGTGAAAAATACTGTTATATATATACAGTATAAAACTGCTTTGAATAATTATGTTTTCTAGAAATTAATATTTTGTTGACCACCCTATTTTTTTTTTTCAGAAACGCAAAAGCACCTTACATTAAATTCCAAGAAAGTAAAGAAACACTAGGGAGTTGGGAGAAGTGCATCACATCACATAAGCCCCAAGTACATACAATGAATTTCTTTACAGTTGAGGAGTTTCTGAAATGGATGCAAAATTTGCAAACTCTATATGGACGCACGCAAAACTGAAGCCGCTGAAGACATACAAAACCTTCTAGAATCTAGACTCCTAGTAAGTGAAAACTAACTAGCGGACGTACATATATATTTATGCACATGTTTCGAGTTGGCCATCATACTAACATAGACCAATCTAGCTAAGGAGCTATGAAGTATAGTAGTTTCTTTGCTGCCGTGAGTGTGCTCCTTGTCTTGTATATATTTTTTCTCCGACAATATTCCACATGTGTATGCTGTGTGCATGTGTCCCTCTCACTCAAATCAGTGACTTCTGACTTGCTTGTCGACTACTCCTTGCTGCATCCGCATGCATACATGCTGGGTATGCATGCATGGTTGGTGATGGTATGCATCAGCGCGCAGGTGAACTCAGCACAGCTGCTGTAAGCAAAGGTCGTCCAGGCTCCAGAGGCCGTCCTCGAGATCCCCGAACCCAAAGTCCGGCAGGTCGATCATGGACATGGAGCTGGAGTCGTTGTCAGGGCCGCCGGTGGCGGTGGCGGTGGAGAGAAGCTCCGACCAGGTTGTCCCGGTGAACACGTTGTCGTCGTCAGTTGTCGTTGGCCTGCAGCTTTGGTCGTTGGTCGGGGTCGCTGCACTGGCTGCCGTGGTGTAAGCTGCAGCAGTGTAATGCGATGCGTCGTCCGCCGTGAATGACGACGGCCGCAGCAAGCTGGAGGCGTCGTCGGGGCTCAGGGCCGTGGCCGTCGCCGCCATCTGACCTGCTGGCTCGCTGTAGTATTGGTGGTGATGGTGGTCAGCTTCGCTCGCCGCCGCCTCGCCTTGCTGCTCCACAAGGTGTTGGCTTCCGTAGTAGTTATAACACGCGGGTGGCGCGCTGGCCGTGGTGGTCGCCGGCGCACCTTGGACGGCCAGGGGCGCCGGCGGCGGAGTCTGTATGCCGCCATATCCGGCGTCGGCCTGGACGCGCTCTCGGAGGCGAGGCATCCAGACGTGGCGCACGACGTGTCGGAAGCTGGCGCTCTTGACGTCGCAGCGGAGGTGCCTGGCGTGCTTCTGCACGCGGGTGCGCCAGTAGTTCTTGATCTCGTTGTCCGTGCGCCCGGGGAGGTGCTGCGCGATCTTGGACCAGCGGTTGCCCCACCGCGAGTGCAGGTCCAGGATCAGGAGCTGCTCCTTCGCGGTGATGTTGCCCCGCCGCACGCCGGGACGCAGGTAGTTGAGCCACCGGAGGCGGCAGCTCTTGCCCGTGCGCTTCAGGCCCGCGGAGCGGGCGAGCGAGTTCCAGCGGCCCTCGCCGTGGGCGGCGATGTAGTTCACGAGCAGGATGTCCTCGTCCATAGTCCAGGGGCCCCTCCGGAGGTCGGCGGTGGCGGCGGCGGCCTCGTCGTCTTTGCTACTGCCGCCACCTGCGGCGGCGGCAGGCGCGGAGGACGTCGCCGAGCTGCCGGGGCTCATGGCCAGCATCACCTGGTCCAGGTCCTCCAAACCCGCCACCAAGGCCATGGCCATGTCCATGTCGTCCATGCTTGCCAGTGGTGGATCGGATGAGGTGATGAGTTAGCTCGATCAGCTGCGGTGGATAAGAGCAAGAAAAAAGCGAGGATGAGCCGATGATGGAGTGAGAGTTGAGGGGTTGATCGAGGAGGATCGAGACAGACGACGATGAGACCGGGAGGAGGAGGGGGTTTATATAGCTCGACCTGCCAGCTGACGACGATAGATGTGAGGACGACGGATCGGAGTGCGTGTGCGTGTTCGCGTGTCGCCGTACTAAACAATTCGACCGGAGCAAGGAAATGAAACAGGTTGCGACCTCTGACCGTTGACGACGACGACGACGACGACTCGCCCCCCGTCAGCTGCTGGCTGCTGTCTCGCCGGACGCCGGTCGCCACTCGCCACCACCACAAGTTTGGTTGCGTTGCGTCTCCTATTCCTGTCGTGTCCTGTCCTCTGCGCCTTTTTCTTTCTTTATTTCTTTTTGTCTCTTCGTCAGGATGCAGCGTCGTCTATTGTATGGATGAATATGTGATATGTCCCATTCAAATCTGGGGACACTCAGGTTAAGTTGAGCATTTAAATTCATGTGAATAATATCACAACAAACTCAACCATATGATCAGTTTGCTCTCCTGATTTCTTTTATATTAGTATAGTTAGTACTACTTTAAGATGATGTTAGGAATTATTTTGATTCCAATAGTTAGTACTACTACAAGATAGGTTTAGGAATTATTACAATTTTCTAGTAGTGGACCTAGGGTCCGGCGACCCTGGGTGCCCGCCTGGGCTCTGGGCTCTGGTGCCGGCGCACACTTAGTCCATCATCGCAACATCCTTAGTTAGAAGCTTCAAATCAATCGGTGTCTTAAGGCTCATACGTATACCTTGCACTACTACAAAAATAATTTTACGAGACACTACGCAAACAATAACTGAGGCAGTCATTAAATCCAACCTCTTCGCAAAATGCCCGATGATTAACGGAGACGGTTGTTTTATTTACGGAGGCACCAAAAAAAGACTGCCTCACAAAATCGATTTATGGATAGGGCGTTTTATTTACGAAGGTGGTCAGAAAATGTCTGCCTCCGAAAATGAATTTACAAGGCGTCCGTCTTAAGACAACCGCCTCCAACAATAGTCTATTTTCAGGGGCGGTTATCGGCGGTTGTCCTAAGGCACCCGCCTCCGTATAAATACATTTTCCCATACGTCCCACTATAAGGCCCGCCTCCAAAAATACTGGCCCAGCTCCGAGCCTAGGCAAAGCCCATATCTATCCTTCTACGGTTCTACCAGGCTCATATATAAGCTGGACTTGGGGTTTCTTTTGAGTTCATTCCTCTCCCCACTCCCCCACAGCCGATGGTGCCCTCCCCCCCCCCCCCCCCCCCTCTCTCTCTCTCTCTCTCCCCCCTCCCTCCACTCCATCGTCGCATGACCGGTGGCCGACGGGGGAGCTCACGCGGTCGCGTTGCGTAGTAGTGTAGGCAGCGGTGGTGGCACCCCTCCACCCGAGCACGGTGGCGGCACCACTCCTATTCAAAGAGCACGGCGGTGGCACCCTTTCCCCACCCGATCAGGCAGCGGCGGCGGCGCCCCTCCGAGCAGCGGCCACGCTCTTCTCCCTCAGATCCGGTGTGCCCGATGTCCACCAGGCGGCGGCGAGCCGGATCCCAGCGAATCCCGGCGGCGTGGGGTGGATCCCAGCGACCCGACAGGAGCGGCACCCTCACTTCCTCTTCCTCCCAGTGGATCTCACTGGCGCGTGGTGGATCCCGACGGCGCGGGGCTCCTCTGGCGGATGCCGGCAGTGTGGTGCTCCTTCTGGCGGATCCAACATCGTGCAGATCCGGCAGCAGCAGCTCTTCCACGAGATCCAGGCGATGGAGGCGGCGGGATGCGGCAGCGGAGGCCACGTTGGTGGGCCCGGGCTCAGGCTCGGGCTCACCAGTTTTTTTTTTGTTTTTGTTTTTTGTGATTCACTTTCGCCTCCATAAATTTCGATTTTCGCAACCGGGTAAACTGTCCGCCTCCACAAATTTCGATTTCCGCAGACCTTGTGATGCAGGCTTTTGTGTTGCCCTCCTGGGAAAAGCTTGCCCGCCTAGGAAAGCCCTTCCCGTAGTAGTGTTGGACGTGCGTCCATACTGCTTGGCTAGTGGGATTATCCTCATATTGAAAGAATTGCTATTTTATTGATGACTTTCAATTTTTAGAAATCCATTTCTAGGTCCAGTTTCAGACCGTCTTTAGAAATATTTTGTTTTTAGAGACCCTGGCTAGAGGCACTTTGAACAACTAACTCTAGAAATTGAATCTGACTCCACTTGAAAAATACCATGTAGCAGTCAAACCATTAAGTCATTCACACTTACTCATTAATCAGATAAATCATAGAACATATTTAGGATTGATAATATTCTTCTATAAATCTAGTCAAACCAAAAAAGTTTAACTTAGTTCAAACCTAGAATGACTTTCTTTTACGAAGGTATCTTTTTGCGTTTTATTCTCTTGGATTCCTTCGTTACCAAATAAAATCTACAACGATTTGTGGGCCTTGTATGTATAATATATTACAATTAATTATTATAGTTCTCAAGGTAAGATGATTACAGATCGAGGTGCTACCGTTGTAGTCTACGGGAGATCATTAATCGGTGGGTTCGATTGCCGAAAGACAAGCTGTGGGGTAAGGACGAACTGATCCGGTCGGATCATCGTTACATGCATATACATAGACCGGTTCCGGGGCATCTTTGAACAGGACCAGAACTTGTTCCTCCGCCGGATGAATTCAAAAGTAGATAGAATCTCTATGCTCCCTATGAATTCAAAAGTCGAATCAACAAGATATACTACTAACAGCCATTTAATTAATCCTGCTTTTCGTCAGAGAGATCAACTTGTAGCTTAATAATGTTCTTTATTCAAAGGTCCTTTTTTTTATGTGCACAGTTTTGCACTACTGCTGTATTTATTTTCATATATGATTGCTTCTCTTTTGAATCGTTGGTGCACTAGTGTGTTTTCTTCTAAATAGAAATACAGAACACATGTTTTGCATCACAGGCACACTTAGGGCCTGTTTGATCAGCTAGGGGCTAGTTATTAGGTGAAACTAAAAATTAGCCCAAACTAGCTGAGGTGATTTTTGTTCAATGTGATAACAGGCACACTAGTTTGTTTTTTCTTAATAAAAACACAGTGATCCTTCGAAAAGCCATGTAGAAGCTAATCTCATCAGGCTCTAAATTGGAGCAACCTTGTTCAAACTTCAAACCAACATCGAGACAAGATTACATTTTTAGGCCCTGTTTGGATCTACTTATTTCGCGATGGTGGCGACAGGAATCGAAGAATCCCGCCAAACCCTCACGGTGACCGTGATTTTGCCGACCGCCCGTGAGGAGAAAAAAATAGGAAATGAACTACACATCACTGAATCCTCATATCACGGCTACGGAGCCACGGATGAGCTACACCGCACCGCGCAGTCAGAGGCCACGGTTCCAAACAGGGCCTTAGACTCCTCCAACAGCCCCTTCTGAGCTCGTGGGGTATGAACACACCTTTGAGGACCAACCAGCTTTAGATTTTGAGATTAATGAAGTTGCCACACACGGCATGCTATGGATGGACGCGCCATTGATCTACTACTAAATGTTTTTTTTAAATGATATAGAAAAGGGCAAGTACCCTAAGATTTGAAATCAAGTACCCTAATCGACTCAACTACAATACTATGTTAATTGTTCTCGCTTATTTTCGTGCAGTAGTTTAAAAACTCAACGACAGTATTTGCCAAAAACAAGTGAGGAATTAAACAGGAAATAAGGTGCACTGTCCTTGCAACGAAATATATGTTCAGACACGTACGTACGTTTGTGAGTACGTAATTTGTGCACGCGAGGTCAAATTTAATCCAGTCTGAGACTACCTGATTTCCAAATCACATCACTCCGATCCTTTCGTCTCCGATCCTCTCTACATGCATTTCGATCCCTAGCTTTCAACGTTTCAACCGACACCAATAAGAATTTCGCACGTGAGCCAGCGTCCGTACGTGGGTGCTTATATGTCATACGGCCAGGTTCAGTCTGGAGCTATCTTTATCACTTATATTATATGTCACTGATGATATAAGATATATGGTGATACAACATACTATTGCCCAACGCGCACCCTCTTGTACATATTCCACGCAGTGTAAACGTGCTGCCAGGACACATACATGCACTGCGCGCATATGACCAACGTGTCAACTTGCATAGCTGGACTGGTACGTGCATTGGCATGTACAGAAATATCAAGAAAAAAAATCAGTAAAGTATCTTCATTTGATATCTCATTGAGAGCTACAACTTTGATATAAAATGTATATTCATTTAACACCATACAAAAATGATATTATTTTCTAATGCAGCAAGCGTTAGTACGCAATTGTTATGCTGCTAAAGTTTAATATTATTTGTCGAGCATCTTAACGACCTCAAATGTAAAAACACAAACTATAAAGTTGTAGATCTCACTGAGAGTTACAACTTTGATGTAAAATGTATCTTCATTTGAAAAGATATTATTTTTCTAATACGACAAGCACTATTACGCGATTATTATGTTTCTGAAATTTTATATTATTGTTTTGAGCATCTTAACATCCTTAAATGTAAAAAACTCAAAACTAGAAAGTTGTAGATCTCTACAATTTTCATTAAAGTTCATGAGCTTCATCCAACGTCATATAAAAAAGTTATGATTTTTCTAAGTTTCAGTCTTGTCAACACCACCCTCAGTGGCGCGACAAAACAATACTGGCCCCGTTCGGATGGTATGGTTTCTGGAGGAATTTGGATGGTTTGGAGGAATTCTGGAGGAATTTGTGAGAGAAAAATACTGTTCCAGATGGAAAAAGAAGCGGATCAAACCGGGTTCAAGAACACGCGAACGGGGCCACTGTCGCGCCAACGGGAGTGGCATAATAAAGTTTTCCACGTCGAAAACGCCGTCTAGCATAGGAGATGCTACCGTGCCAATGCATATGGCGCGACAACATTATTTTGTCGTGTCAGGAGCACTGGCACGACCAAAAGGGTCAGATCTGAAAAAAAAAATTAGAAGCGATTATTATTAAAATATTAAATAAAAAAGATTAAAAAAATCCCGTGAAAGGGAGTAGCTAGGTCACCATCACGAGTGAGTGTAAAAACCGAAAGATGAAGCTTCCATATATAGCTACAAGAAGCAAGGAAGGAGTGCATCCATGCAATGCATGCATCTTCTCAAATTTGGCCAACAGAGACTAGGCGTGAGGCAAAATAATCATTGAAATTATACTGACCTGGTCGCAACTTCGTTCAGAGCAAGTGAAACACGTGCGAACAACGTACGTAAGATCGGTCATTCAAGAGCAGAAATAAAAAAATTCAGTTAGTTTCAAATTTTTCAGTGCATGGTGGTTTGCTAGAAATTCAAGCAAACAATGCTGGTCCTGAAAAGACTTGAACCAGTCCATGTAATGACGTACTACCGGAGCAGTAGTGGAATCGATCGACAAACTAACATACATATCATTAATATCAATTACAAATGCTAAGCATGCATGCAAGATGCATGCACCTCTCTCACCACCCCTGATCTGATCCCTAGCTGCCAACAAAGGTGGGCTCTTTTCAGGTTGGCACTACAGCTCATCATCATATCATCTAAACGCCCTCTTAAAATAAGCTAGGGCGCCACTAGTTAGTTAGTTATAGTTACTTAGTCCCTTAGATGCATGCACAGGGACCGGCGGCGGCGACAGGGTGGAGTCCTGCAAGGGGTGGAGTCTTGTGCGAGTTTTGGGGAAATTGGGGGTGAGGGAATAGATAAGCTCGGAGTGTTGGCGGGCTGATTTTTTTAGTAGTTGGTGGGCTGGAATTTTTTTTTCTGACAGGTGGGTTCATGTAAAAGTTAGGCAGAATGTGGGGCAATCTGAAAGGCACGGGTGCAGTTGGTTCGTTGCGACGCTTGGTGGGTCATTAAAAATAGGATATAACGACAGACTGTCCAACATTGAAACGAAATGAAATTATCGACCGACAGTCTATTGCCAAAACAAGATATAACGACCGACCGTATGTTACAAATCTTTAACGTCTAACCTTCCGACGTTAAATTGGCATCTTTATCGATCCACCAAGTGACGTTAATTTTGGACTGTGGTGTAGTGCATGTGTATGTGCTTCTCTTGCCTTTTGTCATGTCCACTGCTAGAGTGGTTTCTCTACTTGTTCCTGCCCATGACCACATCCTCCACTGATCCACATGATATGTTAGTTTATTGATGATGACAAGGGTAGAACAAGTAAAAATCTTATATAGCTAGGGACCAACTTTTTTATTTCATTCAGAGGGGCAGTTGTACTTTGGACTCAATTTGATTTATACTACTAGTTTATTAGGTTCACACTTTCATACTTGTCAAATTTGGACTTAAACTCTGCATGAGTGGTCCTTGCTGGCATCAATATAGGGGACATAATTCACCAGCTAATTCACCGATTAATTCTAATCCTCATTTTAATTTGGACATTTGAACGAACATAACATCTTCAACCACTTTTCACTATTGATTTATACAAAAAAAACTATTCAAGGCATAGTGGTACAAAAAGAACTAATAAAAATAATAGAATTAATATACCTTTCATGTAAACCAGTGGTTAATGTCATACAGTATGTATAGAAAACTTGGTGGCAGCACATATTTTTAGAACGATTAGAAAAAGAATGAATGAAAGCATGCATATGGTATGCTGATATAATTACTCCGAGACGTGGCCCCTCACATATTATTGTGCTCCCTGACTGTACAAAAACTGCTGACGGTACATCGATCTATTCAACAAAATTGATGCAAAAAGAATAAACAGTTTAAGTAAAACAGTGGTAAATCTTCTAGAAAAGTCGGTTGCACATACTTTAATAGTGTTCACAGAATTTTTATGAGATCCATGGACAGAGAATGAAGGTGAAAGTAACCCAGTCTTTTCTTTGTTTTTTTATTGCCAAATGGTGGGGAGAAAATGGGCTTCATCCCCTGTACTATATACTTTGGATCAGTATGACACTGAAAGAGAAAGGTACACAAAGATGCCCCAACAGCAAGAACATAAAAAATGTTCCTTTGGATGGACCCATGTGACTGAAACAAAGTAATATACAATTAAAACAAATGCTTGCAGCCAACTTTGTCATATCCTATATATAGCTGACTACTTCCTGATGAGCTCCCTTGCTCATAATCTTTTTAAATTGCAACATTGAACCTAAAACTCGTGGGTCATTGAGTTCATCAAATTAACTATTGCAAATGATTAAGCATGTGAATTGCAGCCACCTTGACTAAGCTGATCCCATGATCCATTAATTCTCAAACGATGCCAAGGGAAAAGCTAGCTTTTGCAATTGTTTAATCCTCCACTATAATTCCTCCCATCTTGTTTTTATACCATATTTTGACTAGTCAGGTAGGATTAAATTATTTCTATATATGTCGTGTTGTGCACTGGATTCAACTCAATTGCATGCCCTGTTTAGTAGTCCGATCCCTGCACTGCTAGCAGCCTCTGCATGCTTTGATCCACGCTAACTCGTTGACCAATGTCGGATGGTACAATCCAACTAAGACCATTAATTAGATTTATTTATCGCTCTAGTGTATCAAGTCAGCCTTCTATTTGACTCAAATGAACATTTGTTCTAGATGTTTTGATTTGACCTAGAAATTAAAATGGTATGTTTGTTGTTGATGACATGAGACAAACCAATGTAATGGTAATTGGTTGACCAATGGGTGTTGGTGTTAGGATTCTGAAGAAGTAGAGGCTCAAGCAGGAATAGCAGTATGACTTTGGTTTCACTATTGTTCATGATGCCATGATGTTAGGCCACACACATTATGAAAATCTAGAGGTCTACTTTGCCTACCACCATACAGTTCGAAACATAGTTAGAAGCGGCACCTTTCCAAATGATGACAACATGCGGGGAAATGCTCTCAAGAAGCAGTGGCTGTTGGTAATGCAATATGCATCAGTCAAATCTTTCTATGAGTAGCTAGCTTGATGCACATTAGCATAGATGGGATTAGTTGGGAGTGTATATAGTAAAAGCCTAGTGAAAGCCACTGCATTGTTTGTCTTTCCGCAATAATGTCTAGCTGGCTAGGTAGACTAATGTCACTCATTCTCTCACACATTTCAAACAAAAGAAAAGTTTGACCAATCCTCACCTAAGAAGGTAGGGTGATTTTGTTGTCTCTTTCACAAAAAAGAAGTGCAACATTTATTCAAATTATATAGAAGTTTAGAACATGGAATTTGTACCAATGGTTTTATATTCAAGTGTCTATAAGTTTTTTTTGGAAAATCATAGTATATAGTAAGAGAAATTAACAGTCAAAATCTAATTTTTGTTTGACTTTTTTGTGATAAAAATATGCTTACCATTTCGGGATGGATGAAGTACGGTTTGGGTTACGGTGTTTATGTTTGAGTTGGAGCCTCACGTGAGTGTAGCGGGCTAGAGAGAAGGCCATGGTGGAATTTTGGCTCCATGATGGAGGCGGCTTGTGGGTGAGATAGCGGCACTACTGGCTGCTGTTAGAGTGCATAGAGCAGATCTAGAATGGGTGCTAGCATGGATCTCGGGTAAAACCCTACTTCACTCTATGCAACAGGTGAGGAAGATATGGTTTAATTTTGAGGAGAAAGAAGAGGTGTGAATAGAATGCTTCAGCAAACATGAGGAAGATCAGGGTGGACTAGGAAGACGTCAAGTGGATCTGAGCGACCGGAGCAGCAGGACGTCGTCGCCATGGCGGCTGCCGACACCAGCAGTGGTGGAGCCCCGGAGGCCCCCAAGAGCGAAGACCCGACGGAGGGCCGCGCGCCCCAAGACATATGCCCATTGGGTCGCCCCACCTCGCAGGGGGCGACTGCAGCGGCGCTGCCAGTTCCCGCCTGAACGGTGAGGGTACGACGGGCCCGCCATGACCGACATTTGCGCGCAGCTGGTGAAGGGTAGGGGTGGAATAGGGGTGGGGAGGGGAAGAGGAGGGGGCGCCGGCGCCGGGGCGGCGGCCGGCAGGGAGCGAGGGGGTGGCACCCTCTAGGGTTTTGCCCTAACGGGCCGATGACCCATCTCGATGCAGTTAGTGTGCTGATTCGCCAGATCACGTTAGCAATGCTCCTAGCATGTCTTGGATCTAGCGACTGACGTGGCTCTGTCTTTATGAACTTTCTTCTAGTACCTTTGTGCACCATCTTAACTATGAAGGGAAGGTGTATGTTGAGGACTTTTCTCCCAAAAGAGGGTTCCTCCCATAGAGAGTATATATTTATATTGAGACTACAATTGGTGAAGCAGTGAGTAGTGTTACTGGATCTGTGTGGGAATAGAAGTAGGGGAACTCAGTTTTTTGTGTGGGGTGATCTGCATGTGTCCGAACACATGATTTATAACCAAAAGCAATTGTTTGTGGTAGTTGGATCCAATGGTGAAGAACCAACATTGTCGGGTCAATCCACAACCCAGCAATGATCGATGCCTTTATGCCGCTACCGGGTCGAGCCACAGTCCAGCATTGACTTATCACTGACGGTTCATGGCTCTAATAGGCAATGTTATATCACTGTTGGGTCGTGGCTCTTCACTGTCGGTTCACTCGGATCCCAACCATTTGTTATGTGGTAGTGACAGGGAGCTTAAACATATTTGAACATAGAAAATCATATTGGCCAAAGAGAAGGCACATACACTACAATTAATAACTAGCCTAAAACACATGCATGTTTCGATAAAGTGAAACCAATCTCGGTTGACTGGACAGTTGGCTCACTGAATCTGATCATTAGGTAGGCGTTCATCCACCAATATATATCTAGGAGCTCGATCGGTGTGCTACACATATATGCAGCTGGCCATAGAATAACTTATTATGTGGTCACTTTAAGTTACTATAATTACTATGCTAATTTACCAGATTATAGTAACTCCTTACTAAATGATTTACTATAATATTATGGTAAATATCATCATGAGTTATAGTAACACGAGTATCGTAAATGCATATTTATATTATCGTAAATTGGTACAAACATTATCGTAAATTATGGTGGCTATAGAATAAGTTATTCTATAGCCAGCTGCAGAATAGTAAACTACAGAGTAAATTAACATAGTAATTATCGTAACTCAAAATGGCTACAGAATAAGTTATTTTGTAGCCAGCTACAGAGTAGTATATATATATATATATATATATATATATATATATATATATATATATATATATATATATATATATATATATATATATATATATATGCGCGCGCGCCGCCGTGTTGCTGTACACCCAGCCCTATACGTGGCAGTGATATACTTGATTTTCCTCCTACACGGCTACACAAAAACGATGGTTGGTCGAGTCGAAACACTTTGGGGTACAGGGTACTGTAGATATATCGTAGAGGATGCTCTGCTTGAGACAAAGATATGCATGCAAAGTAAGTGCCTCTGTAGTGGACTACTTGTGGTGCTTACTGTGGCACGCCGTCTCAGAGTCGCCGGTAGTTTTACGGTATATTTGGTTTGTGGAGTCACCCTATGTTTAATGAGGTGATGTATCATGAGTTCATCCTAAAGAATTTGGTGGAATCAACTCATTCCTCATGCATATACTAATTATTAGCTTATGAGGAATGATATGGTGATTGATCAACTCATTCTATTCTACAAACCAAATATAAAAAGTAAGGAGTGAGAAGATAATGAATCACCTCATTCCTCAAATCAAACACACAATTAGTAATTGATTCTGCTGGTTGACAAGAGGCTAACAACAAGCACACGACTTCGACTAAGCTGCAAGAGGAATGACAGATGATGTATCATGCATCAGAAAGGCAAAGGCTAATATAGCTAAAATAGAACCCCACAAAGGTGAAGCGAAGCGGCACGTCATGGCCAGTCTCCTTTACACTCCACTACCAAAGTGCAGTCCATCAGTGCGTGTGTACGTACACGTACTGCTCGCCACACGTGTTTCACCAATACCATCATCTGTCGTCGTCGTGGATCGACTAATAGAGGATAAGATCTCAAATATAACTGTGCTGTTGTCGTTGACGTCTCGCAGAGTAGTAAATCCATCGATCTGTCAGCTGCAGGGGTGGTGATATCTAGCCGGCGTGACGTGCCCATGCGTGACGAGATGATAGATCGACAAATGTCAACTTAGGGCGTTGAAATTGTTTGGAGTGTGAGAGTTCCAATCCAGATGTCAGATGAGATAGTGATCAGAATTTGTGCATTGTGGATCGCTAGCTCAATGTGATCAGCTGATAGTGATCAGCAGATTGTATGTGTTTGACAATTCGAGATTTGTTAGGAGCGTTTCGATTTCATGGAAGTTAAAACTCAAAAGGGAAAGCCGCCGGAACAGGGGGTGGGGTGGGGGGCGCGTGAAATTCAGTCAAGTAAGGTATCATTTGGCACGGCTCCAAACCACTCAGGTTCTTTTGCTATGGTGCACAAAGAAACCAGACCCGGTGAAGCCAAAAATAATAGTGATCCATCACTGGACTGGGTAAAAATATCTCATGTACGTTGCTTTGCAGCAAGTCAAAATAAGCTAGGTCAGAAATCCTCCCAACCCTAGCCCGACGCCCCTGGACCTCTCCCCGCTGCCGCCGTAGGCGGCGCCGGTCACCGCCCTGGCGCTGGTGCCGCCACCCACCTCCACCTCGCCTCTCCCCAGATCCGCCTCCCTCTCCTCCCCTCCCTCCCCTACCCGGGCTTGCGCGGGTGGCGCCGCCGCCCGCCTCCGCCGCCAGCTTTTGTGGCTGCATCCCCGTCGCCGACAGCGTTGTGTGATGTCGCCGCCTCCTCCTCGCCTCCCTCCTCCAGATCCGCCACCCTCTCCTTTCCCACCTCCTCTCTCCAGGCGTGCGTGGAAGCAGGCACCACGCCGCCGCCAGCTGCACCGGTCCCTGTCGCCGAAGCCACCGCTGATGGCCCCGGGGAGCTGCCATCGGTTGCCGCGGCTGGCACGACCAGTAATGGGCGCCTTCCCTCCAGTGTCGGCCCGGGCTTCATGGACGGCGTTGCTAGCAAGCGCGGCCCGCTCCAGCCGCTGGCGGGTGGGCCCGGCGTGGACTCCGTGGCCAGGCTGGTGGGCCCTCCATGCAGCCTCGCGGGGAGGCAAGATCCGGCGCAACCCCGCCCCTTGGTACGCCGGGGCTAGAGGCCGTTGCTGCCACGACCTCCGAGCGTGGGTGTGGGTCACCCCGCCAGACATCCACTCTGCTGGCCGGCGCAGCGACTCATGATGAGATTGGGGGAGCGTGCTGAGCGCCGAGCACATCGTGGGCGCCTCCGGCCTCCCAAAGCCCCTCCTCTCTCTCACTGAACGCCGCTCCGTTCCACCAAGACTTCTTTCGTGGGCGCATGAAGAGTCGTCGGTGGGCGGACGACGGCGTCGGCGAGGAGTTCGACGATGACCACCCTACATCTTACCTGGATGTCGTTCGGCGCTCGACGAAGCAGGTACCTGTGTCCCCAATGCGTGTCCAGACTGGTGTCCCAGTTCGTGGCCGTGGCGGTGTGGACGCTGGACGGCGGGGACTTGGGCAACAACGGAGGAGACACAGCTGGCCGTGCCCCCAGCTTGTGCACGGCTATGAAGTATACTAGTTTCTTTGCTGCCGTGAGTGTGCTCCTTGTCTTGTATATATTTTTTCTCCGACAATATTCCACATGTGTATGCTGTGTGCATGTGTCCCTCTCACTCAAATCAGTGACTTCTGACTTGCTTGTCGACAACTCCTTGCTGCATCTGCATGCATACATGCTGGGTATGCATGCATGGTTGGTGATGGTATGCCTCAGCGCGCAGGTGAGCTCAGCACAGCTGCTGTAAGCAAAGGTCGTCCAGGCTCCAGAGGCCGCCCTCGAGATCCCCGAACCCAAAGTCCGGCAGGTCGATCATGGACATGGAGCTGGAGTCGTTGTCAGAGCCGCCGGTGGCGCTGGCGGTGGCGAGAAGCTCTGACCAGGTTGTCCCGGTGAACACGTTGTCATCGTCAGTCGTCGTTGGCCTGCAGCTTTGGTCGTTGGTTGGGGTCGCTGCACTGGCCGCCGAGGTGTAAGTTGCAGCAGTGTAATGCGATGCGTCGTCCGCCATGAGCGACGACGGCCGCAGCATGCTGGAGCCGTCGTCGGGGCTCAGGGCCGTGGCCGTCACCGCCATCTGGCCTGCTGGCTCGCTGGCCGTCACCGCCATCTGGCCTGCTGGCTCGCTGGCTCGCTGTGGTATTGGCTTCCGTAGTAGTTATAACACGCGGGTGGCGCGCTGGCCGTGGTGGTCGCCGGTGCAGCTTGGACGGCCAGGGGCGCCGCCGGCGGAGCTTGTATGCCGCCATATCCGGCGTCGGCCTGGACGCGCTCTCGGAGGCGAGGCATCCAGACGTGGCGCACGACGTGGCGGAAGCTGGCGCTCTTGACGTCGCAGCGGAGGTGCCTGGCGTGCTTCTGCACGCGGGTGCGCCAGTAGTTCTTGATCTCGTTGTCCGTGCGCCCGGGGAGGTGCTGCGCGATCTTGGGCGGTTGCCCCAGCGCGAGTGCAGGTCCAGGATCAGCAGCAGCTCCTTCGCAGTGATGTTGCCCCGCCGCACGTCGGGCCGCAGGTAGTTGAGCCACCGGAGGCGGCAGCTCCTGCCCGTGCGCTTCAGGCCCGCGGAGCGGGCGAGCGAATTCTAGCGGCGATGTAGTTCGCGAGCAGGATGTCCTCGTCCACCATTCAAGCACTACTAAAGAAGTTAACTTTAGGGGGCGGCTGCACCAGCCATTCTTCTTAGGGTGTTTCTACAGAGGGTGTCTTTGTAGGAGAGGTTTTCTGACCGTCCCTGCAGTTATCTCTGTAGGGGCGGCTGGTGTTTTCAGCCGCCCCTACAGTGCTATCTGTAGGGGTGGCTGGTAATATCAACCGCCCCTATAGTAGACTTATGTAAAGACGGTTGTATCACCAGCCGCCTCTGCTTTGTGTATTTGTAAGGGCGGTTCAATCAAGAACTGGCCCTATAGTGGATTTTTCAGTAAAAAAATAATTTAAATTCAAATCTGACCACGTATATATATAATTCAAATTTGAATCTGACCGCCACAAATATACATATATACATCCACAAACACAAGACCATTATTTAGAACATCATCACAAGTCATAATTCATAAAAGTCCATCATTATAACATAGTTCATTATGAAGTCCATCATTATAACATAGTCCATTAAGAAATCCATAAGTCCACATACAAAACAAAGTCCAAATCGTTCCAAAGTCTTATCCAAACCATACCACAAGTCTACATTGTCATCAACGGCCTAGGGCTAGCCAATCAGTCTCACGAAAGTGTTGGTATAGAGGATTACTACCTAAGTCGAAAAGAAGACGATGGTAAATGCCTTTATGGTACACAATCTGGTCTATTATGAAGTTGCAAAGGTCGCCGACCATCTCTAAGAGCTCGTCATCCTTGTATGGGTTCCTTCTCGTGTCTTTATCTTTCTCCAACTACAAGAGAACAAGTTTAGGTTTACTATATCACAACATATGCGAACTTTTCATACTCCGAGCGAAGAGGTTCAAACTTACCAAATTAGGGTTTCTGTTGTAGCCACCGATGGTACTCATCATAATACATGTGTAGTATCCACAATGTAGACTCCCAGGCTTCTGCTTGGGGCATTGTGTGTTTTGCTTATGGAGATGTTAAGTAATGCTATTGACAGACACGTAATATATGGAGTACCAAAGTAAATGACACTTACCGCACATAGAGTTTTAACATACAACTTTTCCTTCCTATTTGGATGATGCCTCCCCTTATGTTCCTGGACATAGTGCCTGAATGCCCTGTTCCAATGGTTTTAGCAAATGCAACTTGTTAGTATCCCACATTAAACCTTACAAGTATGTATACAAACATAGTAGCTAAAATGAGGATTGTCGATATGTATACGTCTTGACAATCGCTATTAAGTCTTTGTATGTCTCGACTGGGAAATCCGCTGAATCAAAGACCCATGCCATGCTATGTGAGAGCCAGACACCTATGCAAATCCAGTGATCGCTGCATGAATTTAGTCATAGAAGGAACACATAAGCTCTTTTGCATCGAACAAAGTATATTGAACAAAGCTAAGTATACAGTCGAACTTACTTGAAGTGGTATGGTATCCATATATTATCGTGTTGTTGGAGATTTTTAAAACATAGGGCAATGTATGCCGCAACCTTGAGGGACTCTTCCAATATTTTCTTGTTCTTGATATCCTCTTTCTCCTTAAGTGTCCTTCCACCTCCAGTTCTTTGCAATCTAGTTTCCACTCTTTAGGGTAATTAAAATTTATTGATACTATAGGTGAAGGGTCTATATACCCGTGTTTCAGAGCTGGCCTCTTTCTCACAAAGTCCGCTTGCATTCTACAAATCACGGCGCGGGTTAGTTACAACAAAATCAAAAGATTACATTCATATCATATCAAGAGGGCAAGGACTTATAGGCACCACATGCGAATTAGATTCATTTCCATTCGTTCGAGGTGAAAGCATGCCTGGATATCCTTAAACTCAACGACAATTTGCCCACCTAGGGCTCCAAATGTGTCGGCAAGGATCCATGCTTGTAAGATTTCTAGTTCTGTTATCTGAGCACGTAAGTACCAATCGTGGAACTTTCTCATTCCACGTGGCAAGCACTGTATGACTCGGTTTGGTAGGAAGTTCTTGCCTTTTTCATATTTATCCGTGCAATCATTTGATAGTGGTGCAGTTTGCTAGTGGTGCCCTCCTCAAAAGCTGGTGCTCTGAATTCTTTTACTTGGTTCTTAGGCTTGAACTGGTCATGGGCCATCCACTTGTGCACCGACGAGACATCATTAATGCCCACATACGATGGCCTTATCTTGATTGGGATTTTGTTTCGAGCTTCCCATTCGGGCACGTCCTTGTCAATTTGTGCATCACCTGCTCCAGGGGCCACTTGTTCTTCATGTATCAGCTGTTCACGAGGCAATTGATGTTCATGAGACACTTGTTGCGCTTGTTGAGAAGGGTGTTGCATCTCATCATGCCTTTGCTCGGTACGAGCTGGAGAAGGACGTGGCATGTCATCATGCCCATGCTCGGTACGAGGTGAAGGACGTGGCATGTCATCATGCCCTTGCTCGGTACGAGGTGGAGAAGTCTCTAGCGTGTGGTGGTCATGGTCATTGGCCGGTGAGTATACCTCCCCATCCTCGACGGGTCGCTCTAGAGGATGAACTTTAGTTGGAGTTGGTGAAGACTCGGTCAATACAATGTCCCGTCTGTGCCAGAGGATGAACTGGTTCATGACGTCTCTGAGTAACACGAGCCCCTCGGGAGTAGGGTGTTCTATCTTCCAAGTCATGAACTCGGGCTTCACGGTATGCACCTCGACCCGAGTGTAGTCCTGCGGGATGTCCCTATTGTGCCACGTGCCGCCCGGAGGATGTGCCACACCCGTTGCCACCTCAATGATCACGTTTTGCCTGCCCATCGGAACCACCAATTTGCAACTGGTTGGCGCCCATATGCGATCGACGGGGGTTCCGGTTGCATTGGAACCATGACTGCTGGGAACATCTGGAGGGCTGTCAACTACCGGCAGTTCTCCAGGCAGCCCCATTAGTGTCTGTGGCTCCATCGTAGACAGTCCTTTCTCCACCAACATCTTTTCAACTAGAGTCTTCACTTGGCGCTCAAGATTAGACTCTCAGTCTCTACCATGTTTTTTGTACATGTGCCTCTCCTCTACGAATCCGTGCTTCCAGGACATCCTCTTTCCTAGCCCCCTGGTGCGTCCTATGTGCTCGGGGTTTCCCAAGGCAATGGTAAGCTCGTCCCTCTCTCTGAAAGGGTTGAAAGCGCCCTTCTCCTTATCTTCAGCAAGTTTTAGTATCTCTGATACTACCTCTCCGGTCTCCGGCTTAGCAAACTTGATGCTACTACCAGATGAATCCACACTCCTCGCGTATATCCACTGTTTGAGGCGTGGCTTCAACTTTGACACTTCCATATTCCCGGCAGCTTCGGCCTCTGCGTCCATCTTCCTAAAGACCTCTTGCTTGCCAACGTAGCCACCGGGACCTAGACGAGGGTAGTGTTGGTTCTTCTTCGCCTGCTCGCTGTTACGGGCACTGAGGGCCAATGATGCCTCCGAAGTCTTCTCAGCCACGAGCTCCTCCCATTGACTAGGAGTTATGTTGCCATACTCATGGAAAGGAGTTAACTTCTGTTGGATAAAGTTCTTGTTCAGATCCGACCACCAATGTCGGAAGCTCTACCCCATTATCTTAAAAGCATTTTCTTGTACCAACTCGTGCGTTCCCTCCGGAAACCTGAAGTTCTGCTTTAGCTTCTCCCTTTGTCTACCTTTTGGCTCATAGGTACAAGATTCCAGCCATGGATAGCTGGGTTCAACTTATCTATAACTACAAACCCCGATG
The DNA here is from genome assembly GCA_904845875.1 of Miscanthus lutarioriparius. Lineage (NCBI taxonomy): Eukaryota > Viridiplantae > Streptophyta > Magnoliopsida > Poales > Poaceae > Miscanthus > Miscanthus lutarioriparius. The sequence continues at coordinate 71,483,280 of CAJGYO010000016.1, read as the reverse complement.
TGATTACGGAATTTCGCCCTGTATGTATATGGCTCAAGGATCTACCCGTCTGGCCCGGCCTCCGTTATCACATAGCATGCCTTTTCATGATATTGGTTTGGCTTTCTAATCCCCCCTCATTTCCTCTTTGGCTGGGCAGTCTCAGTCGTGGTTGTGTCCTGAGGTTGTGGAGCGGAGGCCTCATTGTGAGTATCTGTGGCTCCTTCCTCTGATCTCCTTTGCCCGCTACGTATTGTCCGGCAAGATGAGCCGGAGGCCGACGTCGTCTTTTCAGAGGTTGAGTAGGGACGACCTGTGTATACGGCAGGTCAAAAGTGTTAGCAGAGGTAACATATGGCCATAGCATTAGCCAAATTTACAAACTACTAAGGCTTTATCCGTACCTCGTCGTTCGGATCAAAATCCTTGTCCAACTCGTCCTCCGTTGGCCTCCATCTGGGTTCTCATGGGAAAGGATCCTCGGGACTTACATATCCCCCTGATGAGTTGTCGTCATCCTCATCCTCATCCTCATCCCCTTCTTTGCCTTGGGCATCCTCTCCGCCTTCTCTTCCCTAGCCTCCCCCCACTGGATCCTCATCATCGACAAGGTCCTCCTGAGTAAGCATCACTTCTAGACCCTTTTCTAACTCGTTATCGAACTGCTCCTGAGTAAGCTGGTCATCTAGTTCTTGCTCTCCATGGGATCGCTGCTCATCATTCACGGGGCATCGGGATGCACTCTTTGATGTTCGCGACATTTCATACCTTGTTCTAAGAGATGCAAGAAAAAAAGTAGTATAAGTAGTAGAAGTAGTAGTATTACTGGTAGAAGTAGTAGTACTAGTAGTACAAGTAGTAGTACTAGTACTAGTAGTAGTAGTACTTGTAGTAGTACTACTAGCAGTAGTAGTAGTACTTTAGTAGTAGTAGTAGTCAAACAAAGAGAAAGCAGGACTAGCCCACTATATAGTAGAGTGTTGATGCCAAGTAGTAGTAGTAGTACTTGTAGTAGTACTAGTAGTAGTAGTACTTGTAGTAGTAGTAGTCAAACAAAGAGAAAGCAGGACTAGCCCACTATATAGTAGAAAGCAGTACTAGTAGTAGTAGTAGTGGTAGTATTACTAATTCCTTTCTCATTTATTGCTGAGTCAATAGAGCTAGGATTTGAAATTTCATAGAATAGCATATCTGTGTCTCGTCGTTTGTATAAGTTACTCAGAAACAGTACAATTATTCGATTGGCTGTTTGAAAGACTTCACGTGTTACAGGATTAAATTGTTAAGATTCAGTATTTTTCCCTCTTTTGGCATACTTACATAAGATGTATCTAATAAAGTAAGCTCAGGTTACTTGCTAAGTGCAGGTTCATTATCCTTTGGAAGCTCTTAGACAGATCCAGTCTGCTGATACAAAAATACAGCTACTAGAGATGCAGGTACTGCCAAGGGATTAGCCCTTTTCCACCCTATTCATGCATTGCTTCTATCATTATATTAAGGTGCTACCTGTACATGCCAGGGTTTTGGGAATCGCCTACTAGTAATAGGTACTTTGTGCTTATTAATTACCTTACATATCGCTTTTGATTGTTAATTTGTACAAAGATTTCAAAATTTGTCCCTGATCAGGACAGCTCAAGATTATGATGACTGCACTAACCAGATCAAGCCCTCTAAGCATTCAATACCTCCATGAATCTCACTTTGTATGTCTTCTGTATTGTGCAGAAGGGCGAATTGAGATGTCTCCTACCCAGAAGATTGCTTGATAATGGATTTTTTGGTATCTGTTCCAGTGAAGATAAGGATAGCAAGAAAAATACTAGTCCATTTTCAAGTTTTAGTTGGAGTGGTCAACGCAAAGTTCCATCATATCTTCACAAAAATGTTTTCCCTCAGGAATTTATCAGTACTCTACGGACGATTGCCATGCAAGAACATGAGCTTGAACAAGTTGCTTCTTTACTTGGAGAGGTTAGCACTTTTTACGGTGTATTTTAAGCCAAGAGTTGACTCCTGAGGCTATAATCTCATGATTTAGATTTGGACTTTATTCTTAAGGCGTCATACTACATTTTCTGGAGACGCAGTGATCAGCGTTTCGTTCGCTAGCTCTGAATTGATCTGTTGATAACTGTATACTGAAAAGGAGTAGGAGACTAGTGACTGTGCACGTAAGAATCTTTTCTTAGCCATCTATTGTACCAAAATGGCAGAAATTCCATGTAGCGTGATTTAGGCATGCTTTGTTAGCTGACATCCTCCTCCTATGACTCAACTTGGAGTCCTTAGGTTTCAAAATCTTAAAACTAACTAGCAGGGGTGCTTTCACACTCTTGTAATGTGTGCAGCTACATAATTTGCTGCATATGCCCCTGTTTTTTCAGCAGCGCCAGATGATAGTTATTTCATGTCGTTTGCATGGAGGCACTAGTTTTTGGCATCACATCCATGATCCATGTCATGAAGGCTGCATTCATGAATAGGAGCTTTACTGGCTATGCATGCCGTAAAAAAGTATTCATGAAGCAATTGTGATCTCAAATTTCATTTCCTGATCTAACGTCAGAATTTAGATGAAGATTAACTTTTGTTTTCAGCATTATTCTATATGGCCTATTTGACAACTGATGACTACGCTTATATTTGAAGTGCTCAAAAAATTTATTTGGATGCAATGCATCTAAACTTGAAATACGACAAATTCTGTATTATGCTGCAAATTGATTCTAGGGCCTTTGCTGAATTTGTTCTTACTAGGTTGGATCTAGTGAAGACAGAGAAATATCTGATGCAGAGATCCAAAGTGCTATTTGGGAGGTCTGTGGTGATCAGGGTGCACAGGGTGAACTTAGAAACTGAAAAAGCAAAAAACAGATCTATGCTGAATAAAAGATTTGTTTCCCAAAACAGGATTTTTTTTCTCATTTTACCTGTAACTAATTTGCAGACATGGGTCCAATCACATTTAGGCACCGCATGAATAAGAATGGAAACTAAAAGCAAGAGAGATCAATGTCACCCAAACAGCAGATGAGGCAACCACTGCTGTCGGCGACCAAATGAGCAAAAAATACGCCGTCGTCACTGCAGGAGATGAACGGGAAAAAAAGGTGCGAATAACTGAGGAAATATAATGTATATAGAAGGGCTAGATACCAAAAGAGAAGGCTGAGAAATGGCCTACATTACCGAAAATAGTGTTATTTAATGATCAATGGCATTTTGTTCAGATAGGTTTCGTTTAATATTTCGTTCAGATGTCTTCGTAAACAGGATGCAGTGGGTCACTCAAATAACTACTTTGCCACCTAAAATGCAGTAACTGCAATCTAATTTATAGCATGCTGTATAAACCATTGACATGGATTAGCTTAGTCCCCGCACTCACCATTTCACCAATAAGGTGGGAAAATCATGCAAGGTAAGCAGTGGAACTGACACCCTATTTTGTGCTGTAATAGAGCACGCATGTAAATGGGGAAAATACAGCGAACACACTAAGCAACCGCTAGATCGACGAAGAGGACAAGCAGAAATTATAGTGCCAAAATTTTCGTGAAGCAACCCCAAGTTAGAGATCAGACAAATATGTCTGCCCATCTCATGTCTTAGTTTGCTGAAATCGAAAATGGCACTAATGGGCCAGATAAATCTGTGCATCTATGTTTATAGCAGCTGCAAAACTACCAGGCAGTACATGAAATGCATAAATAATAGAGGCAGCAAGTGGACAGTAATAGATTTTGTAAAGCATGATAATGACACTAAAGTGAACCGGGATATCAGAAATTAGGAAATGGGGTAATGTAGTTCACACTTTTCTTTAAAACAAATTTGGGGGTGGTTTGTTTGTGAACAAACGGATGTATATGTTCAGCGAAGTAGCTGCGACCGAATTGCAATCAGACGCAAACAAGTATCCGGCTAATTAACAGAACGAGAAGAAGTAAATGTGTCGATTCAGTTGGTGATGCAGAGAAAGGAGAATTTCTCATCTGTCAGGATGCTAGGGTTACTTACGAACGCGAGGAAGAGGAGCGCACGCCAGTCAATCGGAGCCCGGGTGGCTCTCCACCCTGCACCGTGCCGGCGGAGAGGGCAGGGGCGGCGATGCTTCTCTTGACGGCAGCAGGGTACGATGGACCGGCGGAGGTTGCGTGGCTTGTTGAGCCGAGTCGAGTTGCCGGCGGTCCACGAGGGGGGGATAGAAGGGAGGAGGTCGAGGTCGGAGAGGACGGCAAGGACGGACGGGCGCTGTGGGAGCAGACGGAGGGGCCGTGCCGAGGAGCGCTCCCAAACCCTAGCCGCCGTCGCGGCCTGGGGAACGGCGGTGGATGGGGCGGGGGCAGCGGTTGGGGTTAGGGAGACGGTGGAGGAGGCGGTGGAGGGGTCAGGGAGGGGCAGGCGACGACGGTGCAGGTGCGGCGGTGCAGGCGGCGCCGGCGGCGAAATTGGGCAGCCTGACGGCGTCCATAGCCTGATCCACCGCCCAACACTTAGCGCCCAGCGACGGTCATTGTAATATAGAATTGAGCCACTGTAGGGGCGGCTGAGGTTATAAGCCGCTCCTACAGTTGAATTGAGCCACTGTAGGGGCGGCTGAGGTTATAAGCCGCCCCTACAGTTGATTTTTTTTTTCAAAATTCTAAATCAAAATGAATTATTCACATGTAAATAATAAATAATACAGTATAAAATTTATAATTATTTTTTTATAGATATATTTACATATACAATAACTAAAACAACTACAACAGTTTAAAATTGCAAAATTGAACCTTTAAAAAAAAAAAAAATTAAATTTTAAAAAATTAAAATCAAAACTACTAAAATAATTTTGAGACACCAAATGATCTCAAATGAAAATTTGATAAACATCAAAGTTGTAGAGGTCATCTTGTCATTTGACAAAATTTGAACCTTTTAAATTTGAAATTTTAAAAACTGACAAGTTCGAACCAAAATTTGAGACCCAAAATGATTTCAACATAAAATGTGATGAATACCAAAGTTGTTCAACTCATTAATATCTACAAAGTTGACCCACAGATTAAAAAAAGAAATCACACTGTTCACTATGATCATGTAAGGATCATCTAGAACAGTGTAATTTCTCTTTTTAATCTGTGGGTAAACTTTGTAACTAGTTGTTCTCCCTTGTGCTAACTCCAAATGTGATGGTTTTTTTTTCTAAATTTTTTTAAAATCATGCTTCAGCATTTATGTTTGATCAACCTTGGATGTGACAATATTATACACATTTTAAAATTTGAAATTTAAAATTTGACAAGTTCAAACCCAATTTTCAAACCCTAAGTGATTTCAGATGTAAAAGTGATGAATACAAAAGTTGTTCAACTCATCAAGATCTATAACTTTTATTTTGGTTATCTTGTCATTTGACTAAATTTGAACCTTTCAAATTTTGAAATTTGAAAAAAGACAAGTTGAAACCATAATTTGGACCCCCAAATCATTTCAACTAAAAAAGTAATGAATACCAAAGTTGAATAACTCATGAAGATCTACAACTTTTATTTTGGTAATTTCATAATTTGATAAATTCTTAGTACACATTGTTCACACAAACATATGTGAATGTAGTCTCAAACACACACACATAAATGTAGTTTCAAACACACATACATAAATGTAGTCTCACACACACATACATGAATGTAGTCTCACACACACATATATAAATGTAGTCTCACACATACATACATGAATGTAGTCTTACGAACACCGACACATTTACATAAACTAGCTAGCCCACTGTGACAACTTTCCTCTTGACACCTTTTCGTTCCCATGGCAATACATCTTTGGGCAGGTTCTTTTCCATAGCCTCGATCTTCTTACAAAACTCTGTGAATAGCGGCATCTCATCGCACTTATTGTAAGCTTCAACATCGTCCACGCCATCAACTCCGATGATATGTTGTTTCCCTGAGGCCACCATGTGCTTTGTCTTCTTCTTTGGGGGGAGGTTACTTTGTGGGTCTGGCATATAGAAGACTTACGCGACACGTTCAGCGAGCACCCAAGGGTCATCCTGGTAGCCTACATTCTGGAGGTCGACAACTCTCTGTATGATCTCATTGAATTGATGTTGCTTGATCCAGCGGCATCGAAACAGGGCCACCTTTATATCCCTTCCATAGTCAAGTTTCTATATATCTTCAATTATGCCAAAGTACAGGATCTTTCGCCCCACTCCGTCGAGAGCCTCTATTTGGACGCTGCTGTTCTGATTCACAGATTTCCTGTCCTTTGTGTCGATATAGTATGTGTACCCATTGATGTCATAAGCATTCCAAGACATCACCTGTTTCGATGGCTCGGCCACCAACCGACTGATGGTAATAGAATCTATGGTTTCTCCAGGCTATATGTTCTGGTCCTTCAATCATGATGTCAGGCGTTGCTTATGCTGTTTCATAACCCAATCATCTGAACGGCCATTTCTCCCGGCCATAATGATAGCCATGTGTTCATCAATGTACGGTTGCATCACTGCCATACTATGCAAGACACTGTAATGCGCCCGACTCACCTCTCTGTAATCATTGTCGAGGAACACTTTCCTACCACTTGTGCCCTTCCTAGCTAGCCTTCCCTTGTGACGAGAATCGGGATTACCAATCCCTCTCTGTACTTTTAGCCACTCTTGGCAGCACTCGACGACTTCTTCGGAATTGTAACCCTCTATCATGGAGCCCTCTGGGTGTGTTCGGTTATGCACGTATCGGCTTAGAACCGACATGAACCGCTCGTAGGACCACATTTCATGCAAGAAGCTAGGGCCTAGCCCCTCGATCTGATGAACCAGATGAATCATGAGATGTACCATTATATAAAAAAAGCGGGAGGTAAACACATCTCTAGCTGGTTCTGAGTCTCCACCATGAATTCATGTAGGTCACTCAGCTCTTGCCTGCGAATCATCTTCTGTGAGATCTTCGAAAAGAAGTAGCACATGCGGGTGATGGCCATCTTTAGGAACTCTGGCTTTATAGCCCTGATTGCAATTGGTAGGAACACTGTCAGCATCACATGACAATCATGAGCCTTGCAGTATGTTAATGATAGGTCATTCATCGACACTAGCTTCTTCGGGTTCGTCGAAAACCAGTCGGCACTCTGACCCCCTAAGGAAATTGCATATAGCTCGCCTTTCCTCTAGGGTTAGGTTGAAGCTAGCCGCAGGAAGACTGTACTTGCCATTATCCTGTTGTACCGGCCAAAGCTCCTGCATCACGTTCCGCTGCACCATGTCTTTCCGTGATCTGAGACCATCCTTTGACTTGCCCGTGTCCATCAAGGTAGCCATGAGACTCTCAAAGACATTCTTCTACATGTGCATCGCATCAATGGCATGGGGGACCTCCAAGTCTGGCCAATAAGGTAGGTACTGAAAGAAGATCGATTGCTTCTTGAATGGTACGCCTTCGATGGGAGGTGTGCTTCTATCTCTGATCGTTCCATCCGGATTCTTCTTTCCATAGACGACGTGTATGTTTTGGACCATTCTATACACATGTTCTCCATTATGACATCTCTCTGGAGGGGGTCATCCTCCGGGATGTTGCCATAGTATCTTAGGTACAATTTGCCACGGTACTTGTGACCTGTCTTTAAGAAGCGCCGGTTCCTTATGTAAACTATCTTTCTGGATCCATCTAGGAACACCCATTTAGTACCATCCAAACAGACTAAGCATCCAGTCTTGCCTTTGAACTGTCCAGACAGGGCAAACAACGTGGGGTAATCATTGGTAGTAACAAATATTATTGCTTTGCATATGAAGTCCTCCTGCCAGAACGCATCGTACATTGGCTCCCCATACCTCCAGAGCCTCTCCATTTCTTGCATTAGAGGCTCCAAGAACACGTCTATATCAATGCCTGGTTGTTTGGGGCCGGAGATAAGAATGGTGAGGAGAAGGTACTTCCTCTTCTGACACAAATACGTTGGGAGGCTGTACATGGTCAAGATGACTGGCCATGTGTTGTGGTCGGTCATCCTCTCATTGAAGGGATTCATTCCATCGGTGCTCAAGCCGAACCGTACATTCTGTGGGTCATCACTGAATTCTGCTTTGTACTTGGCATCGAACTCTTGCCACTGGCTACAATCGGCCGGGTGTGCGATCGTATCATCATCCACCTTGCGCTCATCATCCCACCATGTCATCAGTGCGGCTTCCTTAGGGTTTAGGAACATACGCCTCAAGCGGTCGGTCACTGGCAAGTACCACATAACCAGGGCAGGAATTCTTCTCTTATTTGCATCGTTGCCTAATGGAGTTTCCTCTGGGGGCTGAGATTCTTGCACCACCTTCTTCCCACCCTTCTTCCTCTTTCCTGTGGAGGCTTCCACCCCACTTTGAAGGTCATTGTTCTTGTACCGACTAGCCCCACACCTAGGACATGTATCTAAAGTCTCGACCAATGTGCCACACCAAAAAAGGATATAGTGGTTGGGGCATGCATGGATTTTTCAACCCCCAATGTGAGTGGACTTATAACCTTCTTCGCTTGGTATGTGTTGGTGGGAACTGTGTTCGGCCGTGGGAGCAACCGTGACATGAGGCACAACAGATCATCGAAACTGCAGTCCGACCAGCCGTACTTAGCCTTCAGGATGAGTAGCTCAAGCACAAAACGTAGCAGTGTGAAGTATGTCGGACAGCCCTTCTCAGCATTATACACAGTTTTCTTCGATGCTTTTGTCACCCTCTCAAGATTTTCTAGACCTCTCTTGCTCTTTTCTAATATTTCTGGTCCAAAGGCCCCAAGCATTTCGTCCAAGTTATCACCGTCATCTGCATCCCCCTCACGTGCTTCACCATCATTGCTGGCACCACCAGCATCATCACCACCTTGTTCATTGCCAAAGCCACCACCTTGTTGATTGCCAAAGCCACCACCTTGTTGATTGTCATAGTCACGATCCATTTGTTGCTCAAGATCGTCTGTGAATCGGGACAAGTATGCTTGGGTTTCAGCTTCATTAGCTAGATCATCGTCGCTGTCATCAACAACCACTGTTTCACCATGATGAATCCACACTGTGTAGTCTGGAACAAATCCTCTCCTAATTAGATGTTCTTTGATGGTACTCACATCTCGAAATGCAATAAGGTTATTGCAATCTTTGTAGGGACAAATAATCGTGTCACTATTCTCTTTCAACGTCGCTGCATGCTTCTCTGCGGCTTTGATGAATTTGTCCACCCCATCATGGAAAAGAGCGTCGTGTCTTAACGAACCATACATCCAAGAGGTCTTGTAGTCCATCTTATAGAAACAAAATAACCAAAGAAAGAATATTACTCGAGAATAATTGTATATACCTGAGACACGCACCATGGTAGTAGAGGATAGTTAATTAATTGACTATTAATGCATAAATATTTTAAAATATAAATTAATTAGTTCAAATAAACAATTTCAAAGAAAACAATTAGCAACATTTAATATTTCATCCACTGCCTTTCATCCAAACTCCATTCCAGTTTCATGGTAGAGGATAATTAATTAATGGCCTATTTATCCATAACTAATTAAAAACACACATTATAGAAAGGAATCAAAATAAATATTAAATGATAATTAGTAGCCACGGTAGAGGATATTTTACACATTAGCAACAATTAAAATCTTACACATTCACCTACATGCAAACCCTAATCACATAAAGAAAAAATTGAAAAAAAAAAAAACAAAATCCTAGATCTAGATCTAGATATAGGGTTTCATGACACATGATACTACACTAAAATCAACAAAGATATACTAAGAAAGGGTGCAATCTTACTTCCCTACCTAATTTACCCTAGTATAGTGAAAATTAGGGTCCAATTTCACTCATAACTAGCTCAAGCTCCATGGAAGAGAGAGAAAACCAAAAATCAAATTACTCACTAACCAACGAATTAAACTTCAAATAAAGAGTTGGAGAAGCATTTCCTTACCTTTTAGAGCCTCTCCACCAAAGAATTTGAGATCAAAACCTCCCCCTTAATAGAGCAATTTTTAGGAGGAGCCTAAGGCCTCCCAACCTTTTTTTGTGTAGAAGAGTGTGTCCCGAGGTGAAAAAGGGGTGGTTGCTATTTATTCGTACGCCATCAGTAGGGGCGGCTGGTGATTCAGCCGCCCCTACAGTCGAATAGCAAGGGCGGCTGGTGGCAGCCGCCCCTACAAATGGGCACTGCAGGGGCGGCTGGTGATTGAGCCGCCCCTACAGATCAGCCCCAATTGTAGGGGCGGTTCAGGTTACCAGCCGCCCCTACAGTGCCATCTGTAGGTGCGGCTGGGTTGATGGGGCCCGAGGACGCCCACTGTAGGGGCGCCCCCAACCCCAGCCGCCCCTACAGTAAAAATGTTTCCGTTTCTAGTGTGAGAATCTGGCGTAGTGAAGGGCCCCTCCGGAGGTCGGCAGTGGCAGCAGGCGCGGAGGACGTCGCCGAGCTACCGGGGCTCATGGCCAGCATCACCTGGTCCAGGTCCTCCAAGCCCGCCACCAAGGCCATGGCCATGTCCATGTCGTCCATGCTTGCCAGTGGTGGATCGGATGAGGTGATGAGTTAGCTCTATCAGCTGCGGTGGAGAAGAGCAAGAAAAAAGCGAGGATGAGCCGATGATGGAGTGAGAGTTGAGTAGTAGTGTGACCGATGGCATGACCGGTGGCCGACGGGGGAGCTCACGTGGTCGCGTTGCGTAGTAGTGTAGGCAGCGGTGGTGGCACCCCTCTACCCGAGCACGGCGGCGGCACCACTCCTATTCAAAGAGCACGGCGGTGGCACCCCTTCCCCACCCGATCAGGCAACGGCGGCGGCGCCCCTCCGAGCAGCGGCCACGCTCTTCTCCCTCAGATCCGATGTGCCCGATGTCCACCAGGCGGCGGCGAGCCAGATCCCAGCAAATCCCGGCGGCGTGGGGTATATCCCACACTACTACAGAATGGACTTGTTGTCCCAGGCGGTAACGGCCTTTAGTCCCGGTTACCGCACCGGGACAACGATCCCGGGACTAAAGGTGCCACCTTTAGTCCTGGGTCATCGAGCCGGGACTAAAGGGGGACCATTAGTCCCGGTTGGTGTTACCAACTGGGACTAAAGGCCCTCCAGCCGAGCAAACGTGGCCGCACCCTTTAGTCCCGGTTGGTAACCCCAACCGGGACTAAAGGTTCCTTTTCTTTTTCTTTTTTTGTTTAATTTGTTTTCAGTTCAGTTACACGTATTTGTTTAATATATAATATGTTTTTATGTACGTATTCTACGCTGCTAATATAAATACACGCACGCATATAATTACATCTAATTCTCATCTCGAGCATTATTATATTCGAATAAAGTATGAACCTATATATATTATAGATATATATATGTATATATACAACACTTTCATAATCTTGTTCTCGAAAATAACGATATCAATAAATATTTAATTTACATCATTTATTCCTTAGGATCAAAGTAGAACTCGCCGTTGGGATTTAGCACTTTTTCTAGAAGAAATCCTGCTATTGACTCTTGAACTGCTTTTAGATGGTCTTTTTGCATGACCCTTCGTTTCAACCATTCAGTCTTGCATTTGAAATAAAAGGAAAAGTATTAATATATATATATATTCATTTAAAAATAAATAAAAAATTGATATATACGTACTCTGAGGACATCTTTAGGAGTTCTTCTTATGTGCGCAGTGATAAATTCACAAACGTAGTATCCACACAAGTTATTACCTGGTTGCTGCCGCAAATATCACTGTACGAGAAGAAGATTATTCTCATCATCGCACACGTAAATTGAAGTATGATATATTAATTAAACATGTGGGGAAGTGTATATAGTACAACTTACTGGTATTTCAACTACATTAAGTGGTGCCTTGCAATCCTTGCAATGTTGCCGAATAAACTCTTTCCAAACCCTGTGCGACCAATAATGTACGATCGTTAATAAATTATGGCAAAGTCTATTCAATAATAGTTGTGCGCGAGAGATCGAAATTACCCCTAGATAATGTCTATCATATCTTGGTATAGTGCCCGCTCTTTTCTCAACGAGTCAAAGATTACTAACCGACTTGAGTTTAACTCAATGACAATGAGTATCCAGTGAAACATGCATTGGTTTATACACACACGTACATGCATATAAGTTGTATTGATATTACATAAAATGTGTAGACTACATTATTATTAACACTTACTCAAAGTTGTACGGGAAAAGTATTGTTGTCTTGTCGTGCTGCTTCACGAAGAACATCATGATATTCTCCTGTGCTTCAGATACTCACCGCTCCTTGACAATAATACCGGTTTTGAATACGATATAAGGATCAATAAAGCCAACACTGGTGTCTTGTATTCTTTGGAGCTCTGACATCTGGAATCTGTATATAAATATAAGTTACATGTGAGGATAATTATATACACGTACGCATGGAAGTGAGTTTATTAAATAAAAGTAAGAATCACTTACAAACAAAAGGAGCTAATGATTGATTTGTCCAGAGCGTCCATGTGGTATAGTTGATGCAATTCTTTGAAACTAATATGTAAGATGTCATCGCTACGAAAGTAATGATGGTCTCTAAATCTGACAAAGATCCACTGCTCACCCCTGCCACATGCCTGCATGTACCACTTGTTGAGCAAGTACATTTGCGTACCCAATTCATTCAGAGCCGCAGGGTTGTACAGACTTTTGCCATATTTATAAGTCTTTCAGGTATCAACTTTCAGGTTCTGGATTGGAGCTTTGCCCGTCAATTGATCCAAGGTTAAACCAGTATCTTCAAAAAAAAGCATTAAGGGCTTGAACTGACACTTCTCCAGAGTTGTCTGGTCGATAGACTTCTATGTTGGAACCATATTCATTAGCAACAACAAGATTTTGCATTGGTTGCTTCTGTTGTCCGAGCTGTGGGACATCCTTCCCTGATGCTCTTTTCCTTTTCTTATCTGCATCGTGTGACTTCACGAGGGAGCGGTCATAGTCGATAGTGGTGAAGGCTTACGAAGTTCAATCATCTTTTTCTTGTGAGCATCGACCTACGCTTTCAAAGACATCTCGTGGTATGTAAAAGTACGGCTTCTCCTTAAGCTTCGCTTGACTCTTGTTTTTGATATCTATAAAAAAATCTTTCACTTTTTTTGTCTTCTTCAATTGCTATTTGCTCATCGGTCTTTTTCAGAAGTATTTCTTGAGAAATAACTCTTTTTCTCGGGGTCTTCTTTGTCGCCGGACCTTAGATGTCTTTGTAGTGCATCATTTGTGGAGGTGGGGCGGTGTTGGAGACCGGTGTGGAGGCGATGAGGCCGGTGTTGGTGGAGACTGGCGTGGAGGCGTTGGAGATTGTTGTGGAGGCGGTGGGGCCGGTGTAGGAGTTGGAGATCGTTGTGGAGGCGATGGGGCCGGTGTAGGAGTTGGCGATCGCCGTGGGGATGAAGTCGTCTCGCCCCAGCATGCTTATTTGTGATGAGATGGGGAATGAATGATTGGGCTAGGCTAGGGGGAGACCCTGCTACAAAAACAAGTTGTGTGTCAATTATTTTTGAAGCCAATAGAAAATTAATAGAAAATAATATTTCATTCACTTTGATTCGTACCTAGGGTGAGGTAGGGGAAGCGGTGGCGCCCCAGGAATGATGATGAAGCGCTTGCGCCATTGAATAAATGTCTTCTCTGCTTCTCCTAGTGTCTTCTCCCCATCACCGCCTTCAATGTCAAGAGGAACATTGCTGTAACCTTTGAGCACTCTATCGACCGAGATGCTAGCATATCCAGGTTGAATAACTGACCTATGGATTCTTGGTGTCTTCATTCGGTCTATTGGAGATACAACCCCAACAGCCACCACGATTGATGCATTATTACCATCTAGAATGTGCAGCTCACATGTTGTTAGAGGCTCGGTAATGTCATCAACAGGGAAGCACAACCCAGCGTCTTCTTGAATAACTGGCAGCTCCGTGGAAGCACAACTGCTTTTCATCTGACCAACGGGGCTAATGGTGACTCCCGGCGTTGATTGCGATTGCATTTGACTCATTGCTAGCTGCACTTGCCTCTTGATCTCCTCCTGCATTCTTGCCTCAAGAGATTTTTCTCATTCACATGATTCAAGCAATGCTTGTCGTGACTCATCAACAAATTGCTCCAATGCATGGATTCATTCTGCCTCCTCATCCTTCTTTCTCTGGCGGCTTCTATAGGTATCCTTGTCTGCTGGAAATGCGTGTAGGCATGGAACCGCCCCATAGCTTCTTGTTTGACCACCGTGTTCGGGATTCTCTAGGGCATATGTCAATTCATCCTTCTCTCTGTTGGGCTTGAAAACACCACTATCAGCTTCTTCCCTAGCACGAGCTAGTCTCTGTGTTGCTCTCTCAATTTTTTGGCCAAAAATTAATTTGCCAGTGTCTGGGTCTAGGCTTCCCCCATGAGCGTAGAACCAATTCTTCGCGCGTTGAGGCCAGTTCTTCTCTATTGTTTCAGGTATGATTCCCTTGGCAGTAATCTCTACTTCTAGGTTCTGCCACTTGGGAATAGCACTCCTATAACCACCTGATCCCATGCGATGATGGTATTGTTTCTGTCGGGCATTCTGCCGATTCTTCATCACACGTTCCTCACTGTCTTGAGATGTCTTGTATTCTACGAAGGCATCCCAATGGGACTCCAACTTGACAAACGTCTTAGCATTGAAATCCGGCGTAGCATTCTTCAAGATAAACTTTTTATACAATGTCTTCTTCCAACTCTGGAACAATGTTGCCATCTTCTTCATTGTCCAATCCCTCACTAGCTCCTTCAAAGCATCATCTGCTTGTAATGTGAAATGCTGAGTGATATCTCTCCAAGCTAGGTTCTTGTCACGATAAGATACAAAACTAACATTAGGAGCAGATATCTTCTGCTTCCATTCAAGAGCACTAACTAGGATCCTATCCCTTACAATGAACCCACATTGATTGACATATGTCTGAGCATGTGGTCCTAATGGTTTGCCGGTGTCGGTGTCGAATTCTGATATTATGAAATGGCCCTCTAATGGCTTTTTTGGCCCTCGGACTTTCCTACTTTTGTCGGTGGTTGATGTAGATCCAGAGACCGGCTACATGAGTAGAAACACAACGATTAACAACAAATATACGTACGCATGCATCTATAAGAGATGATAGATAATCGAATATACCTCGCCAGTATTTTCTTGCGCGATAATTTGTTGATCTTCAACCACCGACATATTCAGGATATCCTCATAATCAGCAAAGTACTGACTCGTGTCATCTACATCCACATTGGTGCCGGTGTTGATAATATCCGCCATTATGTCATCACTCAAGTTATCATCCGGAGCAGCCATTTGTATCTTCAAGATAACACATAGATAGAATTATTATGGTACATAACATAAGTACATGTGATAACACATATAGAATTACTAAATCCAATTAAATATAATAACACATAATATTTCATAAGGATAAACAATAATAAGATATAGGCTTTGGAATCGAATCAAAAACACTTTCGATCCAAAACACATGGAAATAAGTACATGTATATATATACACATAGAATGATACAATATATTTTCTCTCTCTCTCTCAACACATAGAAATAAGTGCATATGTCTATATCTTTAGATATGCATGTGATAACACATAGAATGTCTCTCTAGATACAATTTTCTCTCTCTCTCAACACATGAAAATAAGTACATGTATATATACATATAGAAATAATTAAGTACATATGTATATATATAGAATCTCTCTCTAGATATATATAGAGAGATAGAATATATAATTACTAAATCCAATTAAATAAATCTAACATGAAATTAGATAAACTAGTAATAGATAATACATTTTAATCTAACATATATCAAAAACTATAATAAAAAACTATCTAAATAAAATACTAATTAAATTTTAATACATTTAAATCTAACATATATATCAAAAACTATCTAAAAAATAACTAAAAAACTAACAATAAATTACTAATTAAAATTTAATACATTTTAATCTAACGTACGGCCGAGACTTTGTAAAAAAAATCTAAAAAACATGGCTGATCGAGAGCAGCAGACGAGAGTTCGACGGAGGGTACGGTGGGCGCGCGGGAAGCGTCGGTGACGGAGGGTGGGGTCGGGTCTTGGCGGCGGTGAGACAGGATGCGGATGCGATGCGCGCGGCCGAGAGAATGGCGCGGGCGAGGGCGGGGGTAGACGACGGGTGCACTGGCTGACACGAGCTTGATGATGACGGACGGATGGCGTGGCAAGGAATGAGCGACGGAGGCGAGATCGAAGATGAAGTAATGCAGACGTTCGATATATATAGGTTGGGACCCTTTAGTCCCGGTGGTAACACCACCAGACTAAAGGACATTTAGTCCCGGCTGGTAAGACTAACCAGGACTAAAGGTCCAACCCTTTAGTCCTGGCTCGCCTTACAAGCCGGGACTAAAGGCTTTTAGTCCCAGTTGGTGTTACCAGCCGGGTCTAAAGGTATTTTTAGGCGGGCACCGAAATTGCCGTCCACCCTTTAGTCCCGGTTCTTGGCCTGGGCCGAGACTGAAGGCCTGAAAATTTTGGCAACTCACCAGCGTAATTGAAAAGGCCTGTGATTTTGATTTTGTTTAATACTAGGTTAATCAATTAATTCCATAGCAACTTCAATACTTTGCAATATTTATTTTACAAAATACTATTGATTAACTAATTATTTATTGTAAATAGGAAAATTTTGTAACCTAAAGTATTTAATTTCTTTTATGAATATAGAATATAAATGTTACTAATACTAAGTATTTTGTTAATGCAAAAATATATTTGTAACTTAAAATTAATAAAACTAATATTATTCGATAGGAAATTTATTATCACATTATTGTAACGTCAATGTTTCAATTTTTTCTCGGTTTTTGACTAAAATTGACAGGAATTTTTTGTTGAACCCATAAAAATAAAGAAAATGTAGTATTTTTTGTTCTACAACTTTTTCAAATGAAAAAATAGCCTATATAAGGATTGTATATATTGATGAGCTTAACAAACTTGGTATTCAAAACTTTTCAATTTGAGATAATCTAGGATTCCGAAAACTAGTTTGTAGGTGTCGAAATTTAAAAATCACAAATTTGAACCGTCCAAACTTTCTCAAATGGAAAGTTGACCAAAACAACAATTGTAGATATTTTTGAGTTTAACAAACTTGGTATTCAAAACTTTTCAATTAGAAGTAATTTAGAGTTCATAATACTAGAGTCAAAGTGTTGTTTTTTCATTTGACCAAATTTGACTTGGTCAAACTTGCTCAAATGAGACACTAAATGACCTCAGATGAAAAAACTCTGAATACCAAGTTTGATCATCTCAGCAAGATCTACAATTGTTACATAGCTCATTTTCCCATTTGAGAAATTTTTATCAAACACTAGTCAAAACTTTTTGAATCTAATATAGACTTTCTAAAACTATGTCACGCACTTGTGAAATTTGAACTACATTTTGTTCAAGCTTTGTCAAATGAAAAAATGGCCTATATAAGGATTGTATATATTGATGAGCTTAACAAACTTGGTATTCAAAACTTTTCAATTTGAGACAATCTAGGATCCCGAAAACTAGTTTGTAGGCGTCGAAATTTAAAAATCACAAATTTGAACCATCCAAACTTTCTCAAATGGAAAGTTGACCAAAACAACAATTGTAGATATTGATTAGTTTAATAAACTTGGTATTCAAAACTTTTCAATTTGAAGTCATTTAGAGTTCATAATACTAGAGTCAAAGTGTTATTTTTTTATTTGACCAAATTTGACTTGGTCAAACTTGCTCAAATGAGACACTAAATGACCTCAGATGAAAAAACTCTGAATACCAAGTTTGATCATCTCAGCAAGATCTACAATTGTGAAGTCATAACATATTACATAATATCCGTCTCTAAAACATAATATATTAAACATGCATCGTTGTATCATGCGGGCACAACAGTGAATTTCTTCTTGACGTATGACCCTTGGTTATGATCTTGTCGTAACCATGGAGTGTCTTCATCATTTAACATGATGCTTGGATCTTTCTTCACTATGAAGGGTGGAATTCGGACATTTCTTTCGTAATCTTCTGACATGTCTGACTTGTCTTCAATTCCCACTATATTTATTTTCCCAGAAAGAATTATGTGGCGCTTTGGCTCATTGATCAATGAGTTGATGTCTTCGTTTTTTCCTCTCTTTGATTTTGTAGACATGTCTTTCACATAGAACACCTGACCCACATCGGCAGCAAGGACGAATGATTCCTCTTTGTACCCAATATTGTTGAGGTCCACTGTTGTCATTCCATACTCTTTGTCGACTGTTACCCCCTCTCCGGTCAGCTTCACCCATTGGCACCGGAACAAAGGGACTTTAAAATTAGGTGCGTAGTCTAGTTCCCATATCTCTTCTATGTGGCCATAATATGTTTGTATATTCTCATTTGGATCTGTGCCATCTATGCGAACACCACTATTTTGATTGGTGCTCCTTTTATCTTGGGCAACTGTGTAAAATGTATTCCCATTTATCTCGTACCCTTGGTACGTGAGGATATGCCACGATGGCTGCCTAGCCAACAAATACAGTTGCTCATCAATATTGTCATCGCCTTGACATTCTTTTCGCAACCAACCACTGAAACTTTCCATGTGCTGACGCCTAATCCAAGCTTCAGTCTTCCCTGGAAACTTGGATCGTAAGAACTCCTTATGTATCTCGATGTGCGGATGCACCAATGACGAGTTCTGAAGAACTATGTTGTGTGTTTTATTGAAATAATCATCTTCCATGTCGATATATGTTTTCTTCCCTAAAGTTTCTTTACCACTGAGTCTCCCCTCGTGTCGTGATTCGGGAACGCCAATCGGGGCAAGGTCAGGAATAAAATCAACACAGAATACAATGACCTCCTCTGTTCCATAGCCCTGGGCGATGCTTCCTTTAGGCTTAGAACAAACTTTCACATATTTCTTCAAGACTCCCATAAACCTCTCGAAGGGGAACATGTTATGTAAGAACACAGGTCCAAGAATACTAATCTCCTTCACCAAATGAACTAGGATGTGTGTCATGATATTAAAGAAGGATGGAGGGAACACCAACTTAAAGCTGACAAGACATTAAACCACATCATTCTGTAGAGTAGCTAGTTCCACTAGATTAATTGCCTTCTGAGAAATTGCATTGAGGAATGCACATAGCTTCACGGTGGCTAGACGTACATGTGGAGGTACAATTCCTCTTAAAGCAACTGGAAGCAATTGCGTCATAAGCACGTGGCAGTCGTGGGACTTTAAGTTTAGGAATTTCTTATCTGGCACATTTATTATACCCTTTATATTGGAGGAGAATCCCGATGGGACCTTGATGCTGCTTAGACATTTGAACATGCTGTCCCTCTCTTCTTTGCTAAGCGTGTAGCTAGCAGGACTTAAGTAATGACGTCTATCATCTGTCTTCTCTGGATGAAGGTTGTCTCATTCTTTCATGCCCTGCAAGTCCTAGCGTGCTTCAAGTGAATCCTTTGGCTTCCCGTACACACCCATGAATCCTAACAGGTTTACACAAAGATTCTTTGTCAGGTGCATCACGTCGATTGCGTTGCGGACCTCTAGGACTTGCCAATAGGGTAGCTCCCAAAAGATGGATTTCTTCTTCCACATGGGTGCATGTCCCTTAGCATCTTTGGGAACAGATTCACTGCCTTGTCCCTTTCCAAATACTACTTTCACATCCTTGACCATTGCGAGTACATCTTCCCCGGTTCGGTTATGAGGCTTCTTCCGGTGGTCTGGCTTACCTTTAAAATGCTTCCCTTTCTTTCTTACTTGGTGATTCAAAGGAAGGAATCAACGATGGCCAAGGTACATGACCTTTCAACATCTTTTCAAATATATACTGTCAAGGTCATCAAAACAATGTGTGCATGCATTATATCCTTTGTTTGTCTGACCTGAAAGATTACTTAAAGCAGGCCAATCATTGATTGTTACGAACAATATTGCTCGTAGGTCAAAGTGTTCTTGTTTGTACTCATCCCAGACACGTACACCTGGTTTGTTCCATAAAACTAGAAGTTCTTCAACTAATGGCTTCAGATAGACATCAATATCGTTGTCAGGTTGCCTCGGACCTTGGATGAGGATCGGCATCATAATGAACTTCCGCTTCATGCATAACCATGGAAGAAGGTTGTAGATACATAGAGTAACTGGCCAAGTGCTATGACTAGTGCTCTGCTCTCCAAAAGGATTCATACCATCTGTACTTAAGGCAAACCTTAAGTTTCTAGCCTCATTTGCAAACTCTGGAAATTCCCTGTCTATCGCTCTCCACTGGGACCCATCAGCTGGGTGTCTCAGCATATTGTCTACCTTACGGTCTTCTTTATACCACCGCAACAACTTTGCATGGTCTTTATTTCTGAACAAACATTTTAAGCGTGGTATTATAGGAGCATACCACATAACCTTGGCAGGGATTTTCTTTCTAGGACGTTGTTCACCCTCGATGTCACCAGGATCATCGCGCCTGATCTTATACCGTGATGCTTTACATACCGGGCATTCATCCAAATTCTCGTATTCATTGCCATGGTAGAGGATGCAGTCATTAGGACATGCATGTATCTTCTGGATTTTTAATCCCAAAGGGCAGACAACTTTTTTTGCTTCGTACGTAGTGGTGGGCAATTCATTTGGCTTCGGAAGCATCTTCTTTATGAGGTTCAATAAATTCCCAAATGCCTTATCGGATACACCATTCTTTGCCTTCCACTGTAGCAATTCCAGTGTTGTACCCAACTTTTTTTGCCCCTCTTCGGCCGTCGGGTATAGCAACTTCCTATGATCCTCAAGCATGCGCTCGAACTTAACTTTCTCTTTTTCACTTTCCCATTCTTTTTGTGCATCACGAATGGCATCGCCAAGAGCATCACCGAGATCATATTCTACCGCTACCTCTTCTTTATCTCCCCCCATTATAGTATCAACAAAGGCACCATACTGAGCAATAATGTCATCAATGTCTAAATCTTCTCCTTCACCTTCTACCATCATGACCCCGCTTTCTTCATGTTTAGTCCAACATATATAGTTTGACATAAAATCTGACTTAAGCAAATGTGAATGAAGACTCATTGAGCTTGAATATTCCTTTAAATTCTTACATAGGACACATGGACAGTACATGAAACCATCCCGCTTATTTGCCTCGGCCACACCTAAGAAATAGTGCAAGCCATCAATAAAGTCTTGGGAGCGGCGATCGGCATTGTATATCCAATGGCGTGACATAATCTGTATTACATGACAAATTATGAAAACCTTGAACATAATTAAGTATTTTATTACACAACATAGATGACACACACACGGTTGATTAATTAACTAAGCCTGGCTACAACGTAAGCGATCCCAACTATCACTAAATAAACTAAAACTACAATGCACTTCAGTAACATAATTATTTCGTGATCGTACGCAACTAAAACAGACAAATCATTCTTCTGTTGAATATCAATAAGCTTCTCCTGCTGGCTCACTGCCTCATCAGCAGCAGCCGAATTTTGCACGTATGTAGCATAATCTTCCTCCCAGTATCAACCATCGCATCCATTGCCCTCCCACTGAAATTAAAGCCAAAAAATATTTAGTAAAAAATATTCAAGAAAAGCAGGTCAATTAGCCATAATAATCAAATGCGTAAGAAACTCACATCGCGATCCCGGCACTTGTAGAAAACACGACCCTTGTTGGGTCCCTGTCTCTTGACTCAGTACTCCATCACAATCTTCTGCTTACACTTGCCGCAGATAATGAGAGGGAGTTCTGGCCTCAGTCGTTTCGCAACCGAACGAGAGGCCGAGGATCCGGTACCAGTTGTCATCTACTTTCTATACTTATTTTTGCAAACTACTGTAAATTTCACATTTTCTAAAATAATATATTTAAATAAAACTAAAATTATTTATTTATCTAACTAAACCATGAAATATGTACTATGTATAATAGTAAAATACCAAACTATCAAGTGATTTTACTATTGTAAATCATCATGTGATTTTGAGCTAAAAATGACATAGAAATCACATAGCTCAAAAATATGTTTCAATAAATAACCATCCGTACTAGTTGACCTTGCTTACGTGATCATCTCGGCGAGCATTTCTCCACCGGACGGCACCGTACTTGGCCAAGGAAGAGCTCCGATTCTACGAGGAAGGAAACATGGTCTTTCACGACTGTTGCCGCTCTCCCTCGTAGAATCAAAGCTCCTCCTTGACGTCCGTTACCGCTCGGCAAAGAAAATGCTCGCCGAGATGATCACGGTCCGCAAGTTCAACTAGTACGGATTTTCTACAATTTTCTAACAATTTTCTAAGTTTTTCATTTCATGGAAAAATTAATTCTAAGATCACGTAAGCCACCGGGGAAGAGGATAGTGCGTGCTCCAGCGAGGATGAGCGAGGCGTGATTTTGATGAACTAATTTAACTTTTGTTTATCCAAACATATATGCAAATCATCATGTGATTTTGAGCTAAAAATGACATAAAATCATAATAAAGTCCAACATATAAAGTTACACATGCATCTACATCGCAAAATGAGATAAGCTACTGATAAAACATAAGAGGATTAAGTTTGTTACCTCCAAAATCGAAGAGCAACACCAATGGAGGGGGAGAGAGCAAGAACAACAAGCAAGTGAAGAACGAGAGCGGTGAGTTTGAATGGAATGGCTCGGGCTCGGAGAGGAAGAAATGAGCCGGTGTATAGGCCGGCATAATTAGTCTCGGTTAGATGGCCAAACCGGGACTAAAGATTAATATTTATTCCCGGGGTATCACCCAAACCGGGACTAAAACCTTTAGTCCCGGCTGGTATTACCAACCGGGACTAAAGGTTTACCTTTAGTCCCGGTTGGTAATACCAGCCGGGACTAAAGATCCCTGCCACGCGGACGACCGTTGGGCAGGGACCTTTAGTCCCGGTTAGTATTATGAACCGGGACTAAAGGGTCCTTTAGTCCGGCGGCAAAAAATGCCAAGGCTAATGCCAAATTAGGATATCATTCTAAAGTCTGTTCTCTGATAGTGTCAGCGACCCGACAGGAGCGGCACCCTCACTTCCTCTTCCTCCCAGTGGATCTCGGTGGCGCGTGGTGGATCCCGACGGCGCGGGGCTCCTCTGGCGGATGCCAGCAGCGTGGTGCTCCTTCCGGCGGATCCAACAACGTGCAGATCTGGCAGCAGCAGCTCTTCCACGAGATCCAGGCGATGGCGGCGGCGGGATGCGGCAGCGGAGGCCACGTTGGTGGGCTCGGGCTCAGGCTCGGGCTCACCAGTTTTTTTTTTGTTTTTTGTGATTCATTTTCGCCTCCATAAATTTCAATTTTCGCAACCGGGTAAACTGTCCGCCTTCACAAATTTCGATTTCCGCAGACCTTGTGATGCAGGCGTTTGTGTTGCCCTCCTGGGAAAAGCGGCTTTGCCCGCCTAGGAAAGCCCTTCCCGCAGTAGTGTTGGACGTGCGTCCATACTGCTTGGCTAGTGGGATTATCCTCATATTGAAAGAATTGCTATTTTATTGATGACTTTCAATTTTTAGAAATCCATTTCTAGGTCCAGTTGCAGACCGTCTTTAGAAATTTTTTGTTTTTAGAGACCCTGGCTAGAGGCACTTTGAACAACTGACTCTAGAAATTGAATCTGACTCCACTTGAAAAATACCATGTAGCAGTCAAACCATTAAGTCATTCACACTTACTCATTAATCAGATAAATCATAGAACATATTTAGGATTGATAATATTCTTCTATAAATCTAGTCAAACCAAAAAAGTTTAACTTAGTTCAAACCTAGAATGACTTTTTTTTTACGAAGGTATCTTTTTGCGTTTTATTCTCTTGGATTCCTTTGTTACCAAATAAAATCTAGAACGATTTGTGGGCTTGTATGTATAATATATTACAATTAATTATTATAGTTCTCAAGGTAAGATGATTACAGATCGAGGTGCTACCGTCGTCGTCTATGGGGAGATCATTAATCTGTGGGTTCGATTGCCGAAAGACAAGAAGCTAAGAGGAAGGACGAACTGATCCGGTCGAATCATCGTTACATGCATATGCATAGACCGGTTCCGAGGCATCTTTGAACAGGACCAGAACTTGTTCCTCCGCCGTATGAATTCAAAAGTAGATAGAATCTCTATGCTCCCTATGAATTGAAAAGTCGAATCAACAAGATATACTACTAACAGCCATTTAATTAATCCTGCTTTTCGTCGGAGAGATCAACTTGTAGCTTAATAATGTTCTTTATTCGAAGATCCTTTTTTTTTATGTGCACAGTTTTGCACTACTGCTGTATTTATTTTCCTATATGATTGTTTCTCTTTTGAATCGTTGGTGCACTAGTGTGTTTTCTTCTAAATAGAAATACAGAACACATGTTTTGCATCACAGGCACACTTAGGGCCTGTTTGATCAGCTAGGGGCTAGTTATTAGGTGAAACTAAAAATTAGCCCAAACTAGCTGAGGTGTTTTTTGTTCAATGTGATAACAGGCACACTAGTTTGTTTTTTCTTAATAAAAACACAGTTATCCTTGGAAAAGCCATGTAGAAGCTAATCTCATCAGGCTCTAAATTGGAGCAACCTTGTTCAAACTTCAAACCAACATAGACAAGATTACATTTTTAGGCCCTGTTTGGATCTACTTATTTCGCGATGGTGGCAACAGGAATCGAAGAATCCCACCAAACCCTCTCGGTGACCGTGATTTTGCCGACCGCCTGTGAGGAGAAAAAAATAGGAAATGAACTACACATCACTAATTCCTCATATCGCGGCTACGGAGCCACGGATGAGGTACACCGCACCGCGTGGTTAGAGGCCACGGTTCCAAACAAGGCCTTAGACTCCTCCACAGACACGTCTGAGCTCGTGGGGTATGAACACACCTTTGAGCACCAATGAGCTTTAGATTTTGAGATTAATGAAGTCGCCACACACGCCACACTATCGATGGACGCGCCATTGATCTACTACTACATGTTTTTTTTTGTAAAATGATATAGAAAAGGGCAAGTACCCTAAGATTTGAAATCTAAGTACCCTAATCAACTCAACTACAATACTATGTTAATTGTTCTCGCTTATTTTCGTGCAGCAGTTTAAAAACTCAACGACAGTATTTGCCAAAAACAAGTGAGGAATTAAACGGGAAATAAGGTGCACTGTCCTTGCAACGAAATATATGTTCAGACACGTAAGTACGTTTGTGAGGACGTAATTTGTGCACGCGCGAGGTCAAATTTAATCCAGTCTGAGACTACCTGATTTCCAAATCACATCACTCCTTTCGCCTCCAATCCTCTCTACATGCATTTCGATCCCTAGCTTTCAACGTTTCAACCGACACCAATAAGAATTTCGCACGTGACCGAGCGTCCGTACGTGGGTGCTTATATGTCATACGGCCAGGTTCAGTCTGGAGCTATCTTTATCACTTATATTATATGTCACTGATGATATAAGATATATGGTGATACAACATACTATTGCCCAACGCGCACCCTCTTGTACATATTCCACGCAGTGTAAACGTGCTGCCAGGACACATACATGCACTGCGCGCGCATATGACCAACGTGTCAACGTGCATAGCTGGACTGGTACGTGCATCGGCATGTACAGAAATATCAAGAAAAAAATTCAGTAAAGTATCTTCATTTGATATCTTATTGAGAGCTACAACTTTGATATAAAATGTATATTCATTTGATACCATACAAAAATGATATTATTTTTCTAATGCGGCAAGCGTTAGTATGCAACTGTTATGCTGCTAAAATTTAATATTATTTTTCGAGTATTTTAACGACCTCAAATGTAAAAACGCAAACTATAAAGTTGTAGAATTCACTGAGAGTTACAACTTTGATATAAAATGTATCTTCATTTGAAAAGATATTATTTTCTAATACGACAAACACTATTACACGATTATTATGTTTCTGAAATTTTATATTATTGTTTTGAGCACTTTAACGTCCGTAAATGTAAAAAACTCAAACTAGAAAGTTATAGATCTCATCGAGATCTACAATTTTCATTAAAGTTCATGATCTTCATCCAACGTCATATAAAAAAGTTATGATTTTTCTAAGTTTCAGTCTTGTTAACACCACTCTCGGTAGCGCGACAAAACAATACTGTCGCACCAATGGGAGTGGCGTAATAAGGTTTTTCACGTCGGAAACGCCGTCTAGCATAGGAGATGCTGCCGTGCCAATGCATGTGGCGCGGCAATATTATTTGGTCGCGCCAGGAGCACTAGCGCGACCAAAAGGGTCAGATCTGCAAAAAAAAAAATAGAAGCGATTATTATTAAAATATTAAATGAAAAAGATTAAAAAAATCCCGTGAAAGGGAGTAGCTAGGTCACCATCACGTGTGAGTGTAAAATCCGAAAGATGAAGCTTCCATATATAGCTACAAGAAGCAAGGAAGGAGTGCATCCATGCAATGCATGCATCTTCTCAAATTTGGCCAACAGAGACTAGGCGTGAGGCAAAATAATCACGTGCGAACAACGTACGTAAGATCGGTCATTCAAGAGCAGAAATAAAAAAAAAATCAGTTAGTTTCAAAATTTTCAGTGCATGGTGGTTTGCTAGAAATTCAAGCAAACAATGCTGGCCCTGAAAAGACTTGAACCAGTCCATGTAATGACGTACTACCGGAGCAGTAGTGGAATCGATCGACAAACTAACATACATATCATTAATATCAATTACTACTGCTAAGCATGCAAGCAAGATGCATGCACCTCTCTCACCACCCCTGATCTGATCCCTAGCTGCCAACAAAGGTGGGCTCTTTTCAGGTTGGCACTATGGCTCATCATCATATCATCTAAACGCCCTCTTAAGAGCATCTCTAAGAGACTCTCTATATCCTTCCTAAATGCTAATAATAGAGATTTTGATGAAAAACTACCATCCAACAGCTTCTCTAAATGGTTATCCAAATATGGCCATCTTCTATTCCGGATTTTTCGCTAGCAAAAAATAGAAGACGAGAATGGCTCTCTAGAGTGCCAAAGATAGAAAACGAGAATGACTCTATAGAGGCCATGCATAGGCCGGTCCAGAGGCATCTTTGAACAGGACCAGAACTTGTTCCTTATGAATTCAAAAGTAGAAAGAATCTCCATGCTCCCTATGAATTCAAAAGTTGAGAATCAATCAGATATACTACAAACAACCATTTAATTAATCCTGCTTTTGGTCAGAGAGATCAACTTGTATGTAGCTTAATGTTCATAATTCAAGTATCCACCTACTGCTGTACCTTTTTTCCCTATATACTGCTTCTCTTTTCGTTGGTGCACTAGTGCTTGTGTGACCTTTTTTATAAAAAAAATAAAAACACAGAATAAATGTTGGCATTCACACGGACACACTTAGGCCTGTTTTTAGAAGAGCTCCTTCAACTACTGCACTTTTCTTGGCACGGTTCATCAAAGCCTTTTTTTCCTTCTCTTCTTGAAATGAATTGGGAGCTAGGAGAAGCGAGTATTTTTGGCCCCTCCACTCCGCCTCCTCGACTACTGTGGCACGAAGCCGGAGCTAGGAGGACCCCAGAACGCAAGCACACGCACAATACCCACCTGGAACAAATTTCCCAAAGACCTATGTATCTTTCCCTATTGAAGCTAGCGATGTGTTGACAAGTCACGCAGGCTTGTGACTTAGGGGCCGTTTGCCACCGCTCCGGCTAGCTCCGGCTCCTAGCGTGGGTGCAATGTGCAGCACTGTGCTGCATTGTAGCACAGAGTCGCCTGGCACCAGCTCCAGCAAAAAAACAACTAGGAAAGTGGAGGAGCTGGAGAAGCTAGAGATTTAGGGCTCCAACGGCTCTGCCACATTACTGCTACAGTACCAGAGCCAGAGCCGCCAGACCCCTTGAAACAGGCCCTTAGTCAGCATAGCAGCATCTTCCCACTAATGGCGGCATGCTATAGACATTACCTCAGTGGCTAACCTTGCATGGCGTGGGCTAGTTTGTTGTGGCAATGGAAGGCGGGGGGAGGGGGTGGGTGGGCTTGGTCGAGGCCGCCGATCCGACAATGGTGACATTTTTTTAAATTTTGCTTCATGTTCCTCATTGGCGGTATAATCGTGAGGTCCTCCACCTCCTGGGTTTCTCTTGGTTTAAAAATCCTAGTGCCAGTCTCCCAGTTGGTGATGACACTGTCTGAGGACATCGTAACCTCCTTAGAAGCATCATTGCCAGCGCCTTGTATCCGTTATGCAACGCCGTCTTGAGCTTGTCCGAGCAGGTGCGAACAAAGCCGAGTAGCCAAACTCATGGTCCGACCACCGTGATGAGTTGCTGAGTAGTTGTGAACCGTCGCCGAGCAGTGTGAACCGTCGCCGAGCAGTGTGAACCATCGCCGAGCAGTGTATCCCATGTAAGGCTTGCCATAAGGATGTAAGGAGCTAAAGTCAAAATCGAAAATTTCTTCACAGTGGACCAAGTGTGCCCACTTAAAGTCCAACCACGAGAAAGGGAGACAAACTTCTTCAATTTTGTTAGCTGCGGAGTCTTCCAGATGAAAGCAAACACACTCACCGCAAGGTGAAGTGTGCCCACTTAGACCCCGAACCTGATAGTAGGTGACGTAATCACGTGGTGCCAGGGTCCAAAGTAGTAGAAGACCAGCCGAGCAGGCAGCCAGTCCCTAGGTGTAGCCCCGAGATGAGAAAAGCACATTCACCGCAAGGTGAAGTGTGCCCACTTAGTCCATGAGCCTGACAGTAGGTGACGTTGTCACGTGGTGCCAGGGTTAGAAACAACAGTCAACAGAAGAAAGTCCCTAGTGTGGTGAGGAACCAAGTCATATTGATGACGCAGTCCCCGAGCCACAAGTGGAAATCTTGGAGAAAGCAAATCGTGGAGAAAAAGCCAGAGTAATGGCTGTATAGTAGGAGTTACTGAGCCTTAATGGATTGCGGAGAAGTCGGCAAATATTCGGTGAGCAGTAACAAATTGTGGCGAAAAATGGGCGATGCGGGCTGTAGTTGCACGAAAGCCCAGGTAACGGCCCACCACGCCATTTCGAAGAATTCGGAGAGGCGCAAATCGTGGAGCGGTTTCCCAAAAACCCTCGAATGCGAAAGGTGGGGGGAGTGCTTTATAACTGCGCCACCGCACTCCGCGCTCCCACCTTTGCCACTTTGCCACTTCATCTTCCTCCTCAGCCCTCGCACTTCTAGATTCATACGCGCTTCTGCCGCCAATCCCAAACCAGATCTGAGAGATGGCGCCGAAGAGGGGAGTTGGAAACCCGAAGAAGTCAGCCACCGGAGCCAGCCGTGACAAAGAGTGGGTGCTATCGCTCATGGGGGAGGCGAAGATCAACAGGATGGTGGAGGTGGGCGTTCTTTC
Organism: Miscanthus lutarioriparius; assembly: GCA_904845875.1. Taxonomy (NCBI): domain Eukaryota; kingdom Viridiplantae; phylum Streptophyta; class Magnoliopsida; order Poales; family Poaceae; genus Miscanthus; species Miscanthus lutarioriparius. The sequence continues at coordinate 71,453,759 of CAJGYO010000016.1, read as the reverse complement.
TGACCGTGTCACCGCCGGATGGCGGTCGGCCAATGGTGAGCCCTACCCAATGCCTCATACCGACGAAGCTATAGTATTTAAAGATTACTTCTGGCGCGGGTTAGGATTTCCTATTCATCCTTTCTTGAGGGATCTGTTGGAGTTCTGGAGAGTTAGTCTGTGTAATCTCCACCCAAACACCATCTTGCACATCTCTATCTTTATCCATTTCTGTGAGGCATATCTCAGAGTTCTTCCCCACTTCAACCTCTTCTGTCACCTGTTCTAGCTGAAGAAGAAGGGCGGTGGCGGTTCTAGGGTGGTCGGCGGCGTGTATCTACAACTCCACGACGGGATGACAGGCGAGTACATCACTGTACAGCTGAACATGTCGCTGAAGGGGTGGAACACCAGGTGGTTCTACATGAAGCAGAGCCATCCTGCCATCCGTTGCGACGTCGACCATGTTTTGGAGAACCAGAAGAGCTGGTCGGAGAAGCCGAGCAGTGGTGATATGGATCAGGTGAAGGAGCTCCTTGGCCTGATAAAGGGCGTGAAGATGAACGGCGCACTAGTGGCAGCGAGCTTCATAGTGTGTCACGTTCAGCCCTGCAAGGAGAGGGCCCACGCGGGCTTTGACTTCAAGGGGGACACCGACGGCACCCGGGAGAGGACGGAGAGGCTGACGAGGGATGTTGTGGTAGAGCGGGCCATAGAGCTATTCGCTCCAAATGCCTCATTCAACATGTCAGGGCAGACCTAGCCCTTCAATTGTACGAACCCGCCTCCTAAGGTAAACATCTCAATTGTTTGTTCCTGATCCTTTTTTATCCTGTACCGTTGCCGAGCAATGAACTAATTCACTTGTGGACAGATCCATTCTCAGGAACGAGCGGCATACTTCTCGGCCATGTCGAGGAGCGATTGGCCAAAGGCAGTGGATGCCCAGCCAACAACTCAGCCTGAGGAAGGTGTTGTCAGCGCCTCATCGGAGTCTAGAGGCACGAACACTGGTTGGATGGAGAGTCCCCCCTGGTGTCAGAGAAAGTTCGGGGGAAGAGGGCAGCGGTAGATGAGCCAGCTCGGAAGAAGAGAAAGACGGCGAGTGCTGCTCCTCGCAAGCCGGGCGGCATCTCGCTTGGCAGCGACCAGACCACTCGGATATAGAGTGCGGCGATGCCCGAGTGGCCGGATGACAACGGGGCTCCAGTGGCTCCTCCGCCGAGCATTGAAGCGCCTCCGCGCAACACGCGCACAAAGGTGCAATCAAAGGGAGGGGAGGTAGTCCCCGAGTAGCAGGCGAAGGGAGTCCTCGAGCAGCATGTGAAGGGAGTCCCCGAGCAGCAAGCGAATGGAGTCCTCGAGCGACAGGCGGAGGAGAGGCCAAAGACAGGGGCCATGAGACTTTCAGCATAGGGCATGTGAGTTGACCCCAGTGCCATGCCTGGGGGCTCGGGGAGGCAGCGTCGGTTCAGAACTATGTACCGGGAGGCCGATGTGTAAGTTTCTTTTCCTTGGATTCAGCTTGCTATCGGATCGTTATAGTTGCAGTGATTGAAGAGCTAATATGATGCATAGCGAGGCGTACGGAGGATCTAAATCCGTCCATCCAAACCAGCGAACAGCCAGGTGCTGGTCCCAGCATGGAGGCAATGCCGGCAGACCCCGTCCTGGAGTCCCAGGGCGCTCGGTGCCCTATGGAGGAGTCAACCGCCGCTGCTGATGGACTTGGCGATGGAGAACGGTTGGTGCCGATGGCGGACGAACCGACGGCGGTGCCTAGGGCAACTGTGGGAGCCGTCGGGTCTTCAGAGGCGGATGCTGGAGTTGCCGACGTCGCGTCGAAGTCTAGAGCGGAGAAGCCGGTGGTGCCAGAGGAGCAGACGGCGCTCCTCGAGGCATCGGAGGGCATGGTCAGACTTGTTGTGCGGCCATCGAGCCCCCTGGTGGTGCCACCAGCTATGGAGGAGGACAAAGGGGAAGAGATTGAGCGTGAGGAAGCTTGACCTCAAGCCGTCCGGATCCTCCGCAAGCGGGGCGATGAAGTTGTGGTGGTGGAAGAGGAGAACACCACCAAGGAAGTTAGGAGGCTAGAGTCCACCCTTTCCATGGCAATGAAGCAGATCAAGGTTAGTATTGCGTCGGCAAAGTCTATCTGTGTCATCAGAGATTGGAGTTCTTCATAATCTTGTTGCTTTTGCAGGGCATAGCACGAACTGCCAAACAACGGCGACAGCTGATCAAGAGGATGGAACCCCTCGCCGAGGAGAACGAAAAACTAAAGGAGGCGGTGAAGCTTATGGAGAAAATGTCTAGAGGGCCCAGCGCGAGTGGGATCTTGCCGAATCTAACGCGCGGGACCTGGAATACCAAAAGGGGGCCTTATCCGAGCAGCTAGCTACCGTGTTCGAACAGTTTCATGGCAGCTCTGAGTAGCTGGAGCGTAGCTCTGAGCAGCTGAGAAGCCTCTCCGAGCAGAAAAAAGGTACTGTGAATTGGTGAACTTGTTCTATGTTGCCGAACAGCTTTAATGTTACCGACGATCGTCACTTTTGTAGAGCAAGATGCGGAGATCGGCCAGTTGCATCAGGTCGTCGGTCAACTCCAAGAGGAGGAGAAGGCGTCTGCGCGAGCGGAGAAACTGGCCGATGAGCTAAAAGGTGAGTAGTTCGTGGTCGGAGTTGTTGCTTAAGTGACTTAATCGCTTGACGGATCTTCTCGGTGCTTGCAGAATACCGTCGAAGGACCAAGGCCTAGTTCGACGTGCTAGAGTTGGAGGCACAAACCCAGAGGCAAAAGCTCAATGCCATGGTGGCCGGAGTCAGGCCGGTGCTTGACTGCATCGATATGGAGGCAGCTCCTTAGCCCGACGATAGGCCACCTCGTCTAGACACCATCATCGACAGGTGCAAGGCAGCGTGGGAGAACTTCAAAAGCTTCAACCATGATGCCACTGTCTCCACCGTGACCCATGCCCTGGCGGTAGTCCGGTCTCATTACGCTACCATTGATCTGTGAGCGAAAGGGTCTGGATTCACCAGAGGGACTGGTGCAACGAAGCAGCAGGAGCTTGAAGATGAGGTGGAGGACGTGGTGAAGAGGCTGGCTGGAGACGTCGACCTGTTCGGCGAGGTGGACGAGGAGGGCCAAACATAATGACCTGCTCGGAGAGTGATCTGTAACAGCTGTAGAGGATAGTTAAAACGTGCAAGTGCGCAGACAACCATTTATGTATGTGTATAAATGTTGTAAAGTGACATGTGCATGTTTATGCATTTTGCTAATATTTCGGTGAAAAATCATTGTAGTATTAACCCTAACGCGATTATACGTAGTATAAGTAGCGTCCGAGCAGTTAGTTCGTTACTGAGCTCTTGGCCTTGGCTAGCCCATATTCCATAACATCGAGCACGGAGCCCGTGCACGTATAGGAGGAACAGTCGTGACCAAGGAACCGCAACCGACCACCCATAACGCAGAGCGTAGAGCCCGTAGCACGTGTAGGGAGAGATCGGAGACTGGGTTTTCTCCAAAGAACACAGAACAAAACATGTGCAGCTCGGCGGTTGGCAAAATATCTTGGAGATATGGAGAAACATGGCGGAGCATTTATGGAGATCGCGTATTGGAGTTTATTATGGAGTACCTTAGAACTGGAGACCGCAAATGGAGATTAAACCGTAATGGAGATATAATGGAGACAAATTATGGCGACAAAAACTTCATTCATTATGGAGTGGAGAGTACATATCTGGAGCGTTTCAAGGATAGAAACATATAAGGTGCTCGATGTGCCATGAATTGGGGATATCGACTCTATCCAAGTCACATAGCCGGTAAGACCCTGGTCGAGTAACGTCTTTGACCACATAAGGCCCTTCCTAGGGGGAGGAGACCTTGTGCATCCCTTCGGTTTTCTATTTTCTACGGAGAACGAGGTCGCCGATAGCAAATGAACGACCTTTGATGTTGTGGTTGTAGTATCTCTGCAAGCCTTCTATGTATTTGGCTATGCGGATGTAAGTGATCAGGCATTCTTCTTTGGTCCTGTCGACGTCCTCTATCCGAAAACTATGGCTTGCTCTTCACTATAACGTTCCACCCTAGGTGCTCGGAAGGCAATGTCCGCTGGTAGTATGGCATATGAGCCGCAGACCAAGAAATATGGAGACACACCGGTGCTGTGACTAACTTGAGTGCGCAGTCCCCAGACCATAGCTGGGAGCTCTTTGAGCCATCTACCCGGATGCTTTTCCTCTTTCTGATATAACCTCTTTTTGAGGGCATCAAGGATCATGTCGTTCGCCTGTTTGACCTGGCCGTTGGCTCTAGGATGGGCAACGGAGACGTATTTGATGGAGATGCATTGGTCTAAGCAGAAGTCCCAAAAATGATGACCAGTGAATGTAGTTCCAAGGTCGATGATAATGCTTTTTGGGAGACCGAATCTATGGATGATATCTTCGAAGAGCTCGACTGCTTTCCTTGTAGTAGCTGAAATAAGCGGTTTGTATTCGATCCACTTGGAGAACTTGTCAATGGCGACGTACAAGTACCGGAAACCACCTGGCGCTGGCTTAAAAGGCCCGATCATGTCTAGTCCCCAGCATGCGAAAGGCCTAGAAGCTGGGATGGTCTGCAGTTCTTGTGCCGGCACGTGTATCTGCTTGGCGGAAAACTGGCATCCTTCACAACGTCGGACGAGGTCTTCTGCGTCGGTGAAGGCCGTGGGCCAGTAAAAACCAGCTCAAAAAGCTTTGCTAACTAGGTTTCTCGAGGCCACAAGATTGCCATAGGAACCAGAGTGAATTTTGAGAAGTAGTTTCACTCCCTCTTCTTGTGTGATGCATTTTTGCAGTATCCCTTCCTTGGCACTTTTCCTCATCAAGTTCCCGTCTATCAGCACGTAATGCTTACTTCGACAGATTAGGCGTTTAGTTTCAGTCTTGTTGGCGGGTACGTCGGCGCTGGTGAGGTATTTGATGAACTGCTCCCTCCAGTCGGTGGCCAGCGAAGGTACTGTAAGTACCAACTGCTCGGCCGGGGGGATTTCTTGACCTTCCTTCTCTTCATTAATAGATGGCGTAAAGAGGTCTTGAACGAAGACCCCAGGCGGAATCGTAGCGCGAGAAGAGCCTATCTTAGATAGGTGGTTGGCGAGTTGATTTTGATCTCGTACCACGTGGTGGTACTCGATACAGTAGAACTTCCCTTAGAGGTTCCTGATTTCGGCAATATATCGTCCATCTTCTCACTGGAGTAGGACCAGTCTTTATTGAGCTGGTTGATGACTAGCGCGGAGTCTCTGTATACCATGAGGCATTTGACACTGAGCTCGACGGCTATACGGAGTCCGTGGAGACATGCTTCATATTCGGCGGTGTTGTTGGAGGCTAGAAAATGTATTCGAAGAACATATCGGAGCTTGTCTTTGGTCGGCGTAATGAATAAAATGCTAGCACTAGCACCGTTGATGTTAAGGGTGCCGTCAAAGTACATCACCCAGTGCTAGGGGCAAGTAGCGGGGATGGGCTCTTGGATCTCGGTCCACTCAGCAACGAAGTCAGCGAGCGCCTGTGATTTTATGGTAAGCCTGCTTCTGAATTCGATGGAGTAAGTGTCGAGCTCGATAGCCCACTTGATGATGCGGCCATTGGCCTCTTTGTTATGGAGGATGTCCCCTGGAGGGAACTCGGTGACCACGGTGATCTTGTAATACTCGAAGTAATGGCGGAGCTTGCGTGACGTGATTAGAATAGCGTATAGCAGTTCCTGAACTTGAGGATAACGAGTTTTGGGCTCATTAAGGACCTCGCTGATGGAGTAGACCGGACCTTGCACCTTATAGGCGTGTCCGGCCTCCTCACGTTCGACAACGATATTTGTGTTAACGACGCAAGAAGTGGCGGCGATATAAATCTATAGAGTTTCGTCTGGTCGAGGCGCCGTCATGATCGGAGGCTTCGTTAGAAAGAATTTGAGCTACTCGAAAGCTGTCTCTGCCTCCTTCGACTAGGAGAAGCTCTCGGAGGCCTTGAGGAGTTTGAAGAATGGTAGTCCCTTTTCACTGAGGCGCAATATAAAGCGACTGAGAGCAGCCATGCAGCCTGTAAGCTTCTGTATGTCCTTTACGTAGGTTGGCAATTTCATGTTGGTGATGGTGGATACCTTGTTGGGGTTGGGCTCGATACCATGGGTGCTGACGATGTAGACCAGGAGTATGCCGGATGGAACTCCAAAGATGCACTTTGAAGGGTTCAACTTCCATCTGTATCGTTTTAGGTTGGCGAACATTTCTTCGAGGTCGGCAATGAGGTTGTCGGCGGTCTTGGACTTGACGACCACATCATCGATGTAAGCTTCAACGTTGTAGCCTATCTATTGATCGAGGCACATTTGGATAGCCCTTTGGTGGGTCGCCCCGGCGTTTTTGAGTCCGAAGGACATCGTGGTATAGCAATACGCACCAAAAGGTGTGATGAACGATGTTTTGATCTGGTCATCCTCTTTCAGGGATATCTGGTGATAGCCAGAGTAACAGTCGAGGAAGGAGATCAGTTCGTAGCCAGTGGTGGAGTCTACAACCTCGTCTATCCGAGGCAGACCAAAGGTGTATTTAGGGCAGTGTTTGTTGAGATCAGTGTAATCAACGCACATTCTCCATTCTTTATTCTTTTTTTGAATGAGAACAGGGTTTGCTAACCACTCAGGATGATACACTTCTTTAATAAATCCGGCAGCTAGGAGCCATTTTATTTCTACCCTAATAGCCTCCTTCTTGTCTGGCGTGAATCATCGGAGTTTCAGCTTGATCGGTTTGGCGGTGGGCGAGAGATTCAAGGAGTGCTCGATCTTCTCCCATTGTACCCCCGGCATGTCTGCAAGTTACCAAGCAAACATGTCGGTGTTGGCATGTAGGAAGGTGACGAGTGCACTTTCCTATTTGGGGTCGAGGTGAGCCCCAATCTTGACGGTCTTGGTAGGGTCGTCGAGGCCGAGGCCGACCTCCTTGGTTTCCTTGGACTTGGCGGAGGCACGAGGATGCTCTAGTGCTGGGATCTCTAGGTCATCGGCGGGCACCGTCTTGGCATCGGTGACCATGCTAGCCATCTAGATGGAGAGGTTGGTGGCTTCGGTGAGGGCAAGACTCTCTGTCTCACAGGCGTAGGTGATGTAGAGGTTGGCCCGCAGGGTTAGGACTCCTACAGGCAAAGGCATCTTCAGCACCAGATAGGCGTAGTGCGGTATGGCCATGAACTTGGCCAGAGCTGGCCGACCAAGTATGGCGTGGTAAGCGGTGTTGAAGTCGGCGACGTAGAAGTTGATGTGCTTGACGCGGTAGTTGCTAGCCATGCCGAACTATACTGGGAGGGTGATCTCTCCAAGTGGTTTGGATGCCCTGCCAGGTACCACACCCCAGAAGGAGGAATCGGAGGGTGCGAGGTCTCCTATCCTGAGGCCCAGCTCCTTTAGGGCTCTGGCGAAGAGCAGGTTCAGGGCGCTTCCGCCGTCGATGAGTACTTTCCTGAAAAGCACTTTCCAGATGGTTGCATCAAGAACACGGGGGAAACGTCCTGTGTAAGAGATGTCCGCCCACTGGTCGGCTTTGCTAAAGGTGATGGGACCTCGGACCAGGGGCGATAGCTGGGGTTGGCAACGGCATCTTCTGCACTGACGGCGAGCACTTGGCGGGCGGTGAACTTCCGATCTCTTCTGCTCTCGACGGTGGCGAGGCCCCCGAAGATGGTGATGACCACTTTGTCGTGATCCTAGAAGGCGTTGTTGTTGCCCCCAGGTGGTCGGCGGCCTCCGGCACCATCGTTGTTGTCGTCATCCTGCTTTTTAGCCTGGAATTCCTTAGCCAAACCGAGGTAGTCCTTCATCTGATGCTTGCTATTTTTGTGGAGAGGGCATGGGCCTTCGAGAATCTTCTTGTACTGCTTGTCGTAGTTGCACTTGGCGCGAGGTTCATCAACGACGGCGACGATGTGGTCTGGTCGGCGACGACGATATTGACCAGATGTGGACCCTTCTGGCTGGTCATGGCCATTGTCATGATGGTGACTGCGGTCGTCGTAGCGGCGGTCACTATGGCATCGGTCGTCAGGTCGCTCGTCGCTGCGGCGAGTTGGGCGATGAGTGCCCGCATCCTCGTTAAAACATACTTCGACCTCTTCGACATTGGCGTACTGATTGGCGGTCGTAATCATCTCGCCAATCCCTTTAGGCGGCTTGCGATTGAACTTGGATCGGAGGTCACGGTGATGGAGTCCTCGAACGAAGGCGGTGATGACCTTAGCTTCCGTGATGTTAGGAATAGAATTCCTCAACTCGAAAAAACAACTGTGTAGCTACGAAGGAGCTCGGATGGCTTCTGGTAGATGCGGTTCAGATCATACTTGGTTTCCGGACGAGTACACGTAGCCATGTAGTTGTCGGTGAAGACCTTCTTCAGCTCTTCCCAGGATCCGATGGAGTCCAGGGCGAGGCTTGTGAACTAGTTCATCATAGTTGGCGTGAGCATGACGGGGAGATAGTTTGCCATGACGCGGTATCTCCCCCAGCGGTGTGCACAGCAGTGGCATAAGCTTGTAGCCACTGTGTGGGGTTCATCCGTCCCTCGTAGGGCTCGACCCTAGTGATTTTGAAACCACGGGGCCACTAGAGTGTTTGGAGTTCCCGCGTGAATGCTCGAGGCCCTTCGGGGTCGTCACCGTCAAGATCTGCGGTGTTGCCGACATTGAGCGGCTGGAGGGCTGAGTTCGGATTACCAAACTCTTGCTCGTACTCTTGATGGCGGCGTACTTCTTCTTCATGGTGAGAGAAACGGTGCTCGTTGATATGATGTTGCGCGTCTCAAAGATTGTTGATGTGCGCTCGGACGTCCTAGTCGACTTCCTGGTCGTGTTGGTGAGGGTGGTCGATGCGGTTACCCCTAGCTCCCCCTAGAGAGGTTGTCCATCGTCGCGGTACTGGTCGGCGAAACGACTTTGGCTGGGGCGGCGATTAGATCTTGGCGTGGCGGATCGGTGAATCGAGCTCGTGGAGTAGGAAAGTCTCTGATCCTAGCGGATCTCATTGACTTGGCAGTGCGCTGCTTTAAGCATGGCGGCGACCTTGGCGACCTCCGGTGTCTACGGGAGTCGGGGGAGCTCGTTGGCAGCCACGACCAAGTTGGCGCTTGGAGTCTTATAGACGTCGTGGCCGTCAACACGGATAAATTTGTCGTCGAGGTTGCATTGGAGTGGGCGTGGCCTTCCCTGTGAGTCGAGCTGAGCGTTGCGAGCAGCCTTGGCTAGCACAAGGGCAGCCTCATTTGCACGGCGCTGCTCACAGTTGACGTTCCTATTGATGTGAGCAGCGCGATCCTCCTTGGTTTCCCCATCCCGTCGGGGGCTGTCAATGCTGACATTGAAAATTCCACCTCCACGGAATGGAGGGAAATGAGGTTGTACGGCGGTGGTTTCGGCGATAGTCTCCTTAGAGCCCTGGGACTCGGAGTCTGGATTTTCCTCCAGGATGGTTTGGAGGGATGCTTCAGGGCGTCGGCCGACGTGTAGCATGTTGATAGTCGGCGAGAGCTGGTCGGCGATCTGGTCGGCGAGAGGATGGACATCTCCAACCTGGTCGGCGAATTTGCCCCTTAGGGCATCTTGGTAGGTGGCGGCGACGCTGGTGAGCCCGAAGGGTAGGGCCGTAACCCTTGGTGTTTCCTGATTAGCCTCTGATAGATCTGAATCGGAGGGTGGTCGGCGCTGAACCAGAGTGGTCAGAGCCGATTCCGCGATGGAGAGGCAATCGGCGAGCTTCTGGCCAACCCGATCGATGGATGCGATCAGATCGTCGTTGTTGATTTGCCTCCTCGGGTAGCGGGGGAGCGGGCGGTGAATTGTCGATAAAGACAACCTAGGAGGTGGTTTCGAGATCAGATCTACAGTCGCAGGTGGTGGGGTAATCAGCGCAGTATTGATCTGCATCGGCTCAATGAGCTCTCCGACTCCATCAGCGTTGATGATCTAGGAAATCGATCCGACCGTGAAGATCTGGCCGGGCTGTGAGAGGGACGAAGAGCCTACAAAACGTACCATCATGTTCGACATGGAAACAACATGCACACACCCCTACCTGGTGCGCCAATTGTCGACAGAATATTGTCGCCAGTCCTCCGAGGGTTATCCCACGAAGTTAGATTGATCGGCAGAGATGCGTGTAATCGAGAACAAGAAGGCAACAGAGACACAAGAGTTAGACAGGTTCGGGCCGTCAGCACGACGTAATACCCTACTCCTGTGGTCTGTTGGATTGTACTGGCTATCGTATGATATTGCGTGTGTTCGAAGGGGGTCCCTGCCCGCCTTATATAGTCCCGGGGGGCAGGGTTACAAGTTGGTTAGATCTAGAAGATAACCAAAAAGTAATAACAGATTACAGAAATCATGGGATCATACATATCCTAACAGATCTCGTAGTATCTTCAGGATATCTTCCAGGTGTCTTGCGGGACGCGCCGAGCAGTGCCGTGCTCCGCAAGGCTTCGTCTTGTGGGCTGGGCCACCCCTGGGGGTGCAGCCCATGTGGTTTGCCGTGGGTATCTGGGGTCGTAGCCCCCACAAACCGCCTCGCCCGGCCTAACACAAACACACCTCACCCGCGTAGGTTGATCCTTCGCTGTCGGTGCTTATTAGGTTCCATTGGTTGTTGTCATGGTGTGGGTTTGTGGTGTTGTGTTGTTGTAACTTACTGCTTTGTCAATACATGCACGGCAAAGCTCTTGTCAGTAGCTTTTCGAAAAAATAGGGCATGTATTAAAGACTCGAACGACAGTACTCTGCCAACAAAAACAAGTAAGAAATTAAACAGGAAATAAGGTGCACTGTATGTTTGTGCACGCGAGGTCAAATCTAGCTATAATCCAGTCTGAGACTAGCTGATTTGCAAATCATCACTCTCTTTTGTCTCTTGTCTGCATTTTGATCCCTAGCTTGAACATTTGAACCGACACCAATAAGAATAATTTTGCACGTGACGTGAGCTTCTGTGCTATGAACACAGAGGGTGGAATAGGAATCGGAGGTAGGAATCAGCAACAGAGCAAGAACAGAGTTCGGACAGGGGAAGCACGGCTGCAAAATAACACGCGCGTGTCTCCATGGGTGCTTCATGTCTGCTTCAGTTGGCGCGTGTACGTACGTGCGTATACGTACGGCGGCGTCTCCTCCGACCGCTGCATCGTCCGGTCCGGCCAAAATTGTACTGTATCCTCACTGCCTGTTAAGGATGAAAACGGTCGAACTCGGTCGAAAAACTCCTCAACCGTTTTCTACTTTTACATTTGAAATACGAAAGCGAAAGCGAAAGCGGACAAGCCGGACACGAAAACGAACACGAACTTACGGAATATCTAGAATTTCAGAAACGAACAAATTCGAGCGAAATTATGTCGAACACGGTCGGTATGCGAAAATTCAATACGAAATACCGACCCACAGTGCATAGCATTAAACAAGTGCATGACCAAATATATAACAAGTTCACAACTAACAAGTACATGATTTAGTTCAAGTACATATCATTAAACAAGTGCACGACCAAATACATAATAAGAGAGATGAGGCTGGCGCTGTCTATAAGAGGGGACAGCTAGCCACCAGTAGAAATAACGCAGTTGCGTGGTGAGCAGTCTGTAATTGGGCTGTATGACCTGTGCAGTTGACCAAATTCGGTTTAAACCGAATTTTGAATTCGGAATATTTCAAATTAAAAGTAGAAAAGTAGAAAACGGTCGAAAAATGTGTAAACCGTTTTCTACTTTTACATTTGAAATACGAAACATCTCAAATGCGAAAGCGAAAACGGTAAAATCGGACAAGAAAATGCGGATTCGATCGGATTAAATATAGAAAACGATGCGGTTCGGTTCGGAATATTTCCGTTCCGTTTTCATCCTTACTGCCTGTTGGCCAGGTTCATGCACGCACCAAGCATGCATACTTGTACCCAACACGCGCATCATCCCTGTATTCCACGCAGCGTAAACATGCTGCCAGGACACATATATGATATATCCACTTCACGCATATGACCAACGTGTCCATGTGCATATAAGCTGGACTGGTCGTGGCCACGCCACATCATTACCGCACAACGTACATCAGCATGCCCAAACATAAATATCGGAAATAATTTGACGGTCCACATCGTGTAGCCATAGACATCTGTTGCGGATTCTTGATATGTATCCATACGCATACATCTAATGTACTCTCTATATTCTACCCAATCCATCCCAAATTGTAAGACGTTTGATTTTTTTATACCAAGTTTGACCATTCGTCTTATTCAAAAATTTGTGTAAAATATCACTTCTTTCGTCGTGGTTTGGTTTATTAATAAAAATTCTTCAAGAATAACTTAAATTTGACTATATTTGCACACAAATTTTTTGAATAAGACGAGTGGTCAAACTTGGAGCCAAAAAAGTCAAACGTCTTACAATTGGGAATGGAGGGAGCAAATTATAAAACGTTTTATCTCTTTTACATATATACGTACATTGCTTTTGCTATATATGTAGATACAGTATATATTTGAATCCATAGCAAAACCTACGTCTTTAGAAAAGTCAAAATATTTTATAATTTAGAATAGAGGTAGTATCAGTTATCATAGAGCTGACACATCACACATGTCATGAATCCACCGTGGATGCCCACATTTTCATCATAGAGATCGCCTCTCATTACTGATTTTTTTCCCAAAAAATGCTAGCTGCGTACGTACATCCTCCTGTTGCATGCTCCAAAACCTAGTGACACTAGCTAGTATTAGCACGTAAGGGGCACAATTAAATCATTGGTCACTTGTTGGGAGCAAGTGAAACATGCCTGCCTCCTTGTGATGAAAGAAACAATTATTGTTAGTTGAATGGTTTGATTTACTGTTTGCACATCCAAAAGGTTGGTCGTCTTCCGTCACTGAATAAACCAATTCCTAAAATTATCTGAGGTCAAGCTTTTTTAAATTTGATCAAAATTATAGAAAAAGGAACGCCAAGTTTTATTACACCAAATTAGTATTTATTAGATACATCATAGACTATATTTTCATAATATGCATGTTTGATACCACAGATATTTGTACTTTTTATATAAATCCAGTCAAATATAGAAAAAAAAGTTTGACTTAGGGACAACTCTAAGAATTGATTTAATTTCAAGGGACAGAGGGATAGTATATTGTTTCCTAGCTAGCTACCCTCCGTCCTGAAATATAGTGCATTATGACTTCTACTAAAATATAATGCATTCTACATGGTGTCCATGCCTAGATTTGGCAAAGTTTATTAAAAAAACCATAATTTAAGGAAAAACACCTTAATTAGGTTTAAACTGTGAGTGCATGCGTCATTTGAGAGTTCCCTTAAGTTGTGCTCAAATATTTGGAATACACTATATTACATGACGGAGGGAGTTGGTGAAAGAAAGTAGGTCGTCATCACGTGTGAGCTGAGTGTCACTACTACAAAAAGCATTTATAGGGGCGGTTGGTAACCCTTTGTAATGGCGGTTTGCCCAGACGCCCCTATGCTAGGGTCTCTACAAATCATGCATTTGTAGGGGCGGTTCCCAGGCCGCCCCTACAAATCGATTTGTAGGGGCGGCTCGTATTACCAGCCGCCCCTACAAATCGATTTTTAGGGGCGGCTATAGTACCAGCCGCCCCTACAAATCGATTTTTAGCGGTGGTTCAATCTAGAACCGCCCCTACTGTACGTTTTCCCGCAAAAAAAATCAAATTTACAATTCAAAATCGCGTTGCCGAACGTCCCACGACCAACGTTCCGAACCACGTTCGCGTTGCCGAACGCCCCGCGACCAACGTTCCGAACCACGTTCGCGTTGCCGAACGCCCTGCGACCAACGTTCCGAACCGCGTTCGCGTTGCCGAACGCCCCGCGACCAGCGTTCGTGTTGCCGAACGCCCCGCGTCCGTGACTACAAGCACAAGAGTATTCTATAAACTACAATTACAAGTCCAATTCACAAGAATATATACAATCCATCATTAAATATACAAATTCCATACATATTGTTATCAACGTCCTAGAGCTAGCCTTTCAGTCTCACGAAGGTGTTGGTACTGAGGATTTGTACCTAACTCAGACTCTTGGTCATGGTAGGCACCTCTGACATGTATAATCTGGTCCAATATGAAGTTGCAAAGGTCGCCGATGAGCTCTAAGAGTTGGTCATCCTTGTATGGGTCTCTTTTCATTCCTTTCTCTTCTCTCCACTACAAGAGAACAAGTTTTGATTTAGTATTTCATACCATTTACGAAGTTTTTATACTACGGATGAAGAGGTTCAAACTTACCCTTAAGGGGTATCTCCTGTAGGCACCGATGTTACTCATTATAGAACATATATAGTATCCACAATGTACACTCTCAGGCTTCTGCTTGGAGCACTGTGTGTTTTGCATATGAAAATGTTAAGTAATGCTTTTGATAGCCATGTAACGGAGTACTGAAGAAGTAAGTTACACTTACCGCACATAGTGTTTTTATAGCCAGCTTTTCCTTCCTTGCTGGATCATGCCTTCCATGATGATTAGAGGCACAGAACCTAAATGCCATGTTCGAATTATTTTAGCAAATACAACTTGTTAGTATCCAAAAGTGAACGTTACAAGTATGTATACAAACATATAAGCTAATGAGGATTGTTGATATGCATACGTCTTGAGAATTGATATGAAGTATTTGTATGTCACCGTGTCCTTATCTAATGAATCAAAGACCCATGCCATGCTCCTCCCGACATCGACGGCTATACAAATCCAGTGGTTGCTGCATGGATTTAATCATAGAACTAGATAAGCTCTTTTGCATCGAATAAAATATATCGAACAAAGCTTTAAGTATAGAATTGAGCTTACTCGAAGTTGTATGGTAGCCATATAGTAGAGTGTTGTTGGAGATTTTTGAAAGCCAGGGCAATGTATGCCGCAACCTTAAGGGACTCTTCCCTTAGTTTCGCCGTACGGATGTGCTCTTTCTCCCGAAGAGTCTTTGCAGCAGCTAGCTCTTTGGCATCTAGTGTCCACAGTTTAGGGTAATTGAAATTTGTTTGGGCTATAGCTTGAGGGTCCACATACCCGGCTTTAACACTTGGCATTTGTTTGACAATGTGCACTTGCATTCTACAAATCACGGCGTGGGTTAGTTACAACAAAATTCAAAGATTACATCAATATCATATCAGAAGGATAAGGACTTACAGGCACCACGTGTGAATTAGATTCATCTCTATTTCTCCCAGGTGAAAGCATGTTTGCATGTCATTGAAGTCAAAGACAGTTTTCCCGGCTGGGCTTCCAAATGTGCCGGTGGGGAAGCATGCTTGTATGATATCTATGCTCGTTGGGAGAACATGCAAGTACCAATCATGGAACCTTCTCATTCCAAGTGGTAGGCGCTGGATGTCCTGGTTTGGTAGGAAGGGCTTGCCTCTTTCATATGTTTCGGGCAATCCTTTAACCATTTGATGGCATCAACATTTGGATACTGCTTTGCAATTTGGTGGAGTTTGGTAGTGACGGCCTCCTCAGAACCCCGTGATGGGACTTTTTTAACTTGGTTCTCAGGCTTGAACTGGTCATGGGAATACCACTTGGACATCGACGAGACGTCTTTGATCGGAACATAAACTAGCCTTATGGTGATTGGATGCTTCTTTCAAAGTTCCCATTCAGGCATGTCCTCATCTTCTTGTGCTGCAGCTTCTTCAGGAGGCACTCGTTGTTCATGTATCGGCTGTGCTTGTTGAGAAGACTGTGGTATCTCATGATGCACTTGCTCGGTACGAGCTGGAGAAGGTTGTGGCATCTTATCAGGCACATGCTCGCTAGGAGGCGGGGAAGAATATGGCATCTCAGAAATGTGGGGGTCACGAGACGGTGAAAATATCTCCCCGACCTCAACAACTCGCTCCAAATTTGGGAGAGGGGGAGGTGGCGAAGAAGCAGTCAATATAATGTCCCGTTTGTGCCAGAGGATGAACTGCCCCATAATGTCTCCGAGTAACACCAGCCCCTCGGGAGTTGCGTAGTCTATCCTCCACTACATGAACTCAGGCTTCACTGTATGCACCTTGACCCTAGTGTAGTCCGGAGGTACTTTATTATTGTGGTGTAAGCCACCGGGAGGATGTGCCACACCCGTTGCCACCTCCATCACAGTGTTCTGCCGGCCGCTGAGAAACACCAAGGTGCAATTAGTTGGTTCCCGTATGCGATCGACTGGGGTTGTGGCTGCAGTGGAACCTTGGCTGCTAGGAACTTTCAGAGGGATGCCAACTAATGCCACTTCTCCCAGCGGCGTCACTAATATCCGTGGCTCCGTAGACAGTCCTTGCTCCTCCAGCGCCTTCGTAACTAGAACCTTCACTTGGAGCTCAAGACTAGTCTCCCAATCTCGGCCATGTTTCTTGTACATGTGCCTGTCCTCTTCGAATCCTTGCTTCTAGGTCATCCTTTTCCCTAGCCCCCTGGTGCGGCCTGTGTGCTCGTTGTTTCCCAAGCCAAGGCTAAGCCCGTCCCTCTCTCTAAAAGGATTGAATGAGCCCTTCTCCTTGTCTTCAGCATATTTCAGTATCCTTGATACCGCCTCTTGGGTCTCTGGCTTATCAAACTTAAGATTACTGCCGGATGATTCTGTACTCCTCGCATATATCCAGTTCCTTGAGCGTACCTTCAAATTCATCACATCAATATTCCCAACAGTTGTGGCCTCTTCGTCCATCTTCCTAAACTGCTCTTCCTTGGCATAGTAGCCACCAGGGCCTAGATGACGGTGGTGTTTGTTCCTCTTCGCCAGCTCGGTGTTACGGGCACTGAGCTCCAATGCCTCCGGTGAAGTCTTCTGAGCCACGAGCTCCTCCCATTGACTAGGAGTTATTTTGCCGAACTTGTTGAAGGGAGTTAACCCCTTTTGGATATACTTCATGTTGAGCTCCGACTTCCAATGTCGGAATGACTCTCCCATCATACTGATAGCATTTTTTTACCAATTCGTGCTTACCCTCCGGAAATCTAAAATTGACCTTCAGCTGCCTATCCCATAGTGCATTCTTTGTGTTCTCTGGTACCTCTTTCCAGTTAGGGATTGCTGGGTTCAATTTATCTCTTACTAGGGCTCGATCGTATTACGGAATTTTCCTCTTAATTCCTTCGGCTCAAAGATCTCCCCTGTTGGCCCGACCTCCGTTATCACATAGCATGCCTTATCTGGATATAGATTTCCTTTTCTATCCCCTCGTTTCCTCTTAGGCTTGGTAGTCGTGGTTGTGTCTTGAGTTTGTGGAGCAGAGGCATCGTGATCCGTCTCTGTGGCTGTTGCCTCTGCTCTCCTTTCCTCTACTCCGTCTTGTCTAGCGAGATGTCGCGGACATCGATGTCGTCTTTTCCGAGTTTCAGGAGGGACCTATATATACAACAGGTCAAAGTGTTAGCAGAGGTAACACAGCCAAAGCTTGAGCAAAATTTACAAGCAAAGGCTTTTTTCCTACCTCCTCGTTCGGGTCAAAATCCTTGTCCAAATCTTCCTCCATTGGACTCCTTCTGGCTTCACGTGGGAAAGGATCCTCAAGACTTTCATATCCCTCTTCTGAGTCATCATCATCATCATCCTCTTCTTCTTCGCCTTCAGCAGCCTCTCCTTTGGGGCCTTCCTCCTCGTCACACTACTCCTGAGTAAGCATCACTTCTAGATCATTTTCTACCTCGTTATTGAACTGTTCCTGAGTAAGCTGGTCCTCTAGTGCTTGCTCCTCAAGGGTTGGCTGCTCATCAGGCTCGGGGCATCGGGCTGCACTGTCTGGTGTCCACGACATTATTTCGCGCTTTGTTCTAATAGATGCAAGAAAGTGTGCTTTAGGTACGCGAGAAGGTATAAGAAATAAAAGAGGTCTATAAACCAAAGTTGTCCTATAAAACAATAATATATCAAAAAACGAGTAGTAGCAGTAGTAGAGGCCTCAGAAACATGTCAATCATCATTTGATCATGAACTTGGATCATCAAGGCATCATAACAGAGAAGAGAGGAGAAGGTAATATAGGGGCGGCTACTAATGATGCCAAGTTCCTCACAAGTTCTTGATCATCAGCTCATATTCCATATAATGTATGGACTTGGACAATTTCATCATTGGCAAAACAAATGAGAGGAGAGGAGAGGAGAGGGGAGATTTGGCAAAAAAATCAACAGCTGCTTAGCAAACATAGTGCAACAGCTGATGGCAAAAGACAGGACAACAAGTCCTGGGCGAGTCCTGGGAGATTTGGCAAAAAAAAGCAACAGCAGCCAACAGTTAGTAGCTAGTAGTAGCAAGTAGTAGTAGTTGAGTAGTAGGAGTAGTAAGAGGAGTAGTAGTAAGAGGAGGAGTAGTAGGAGTAGTAAGAGAAGTTGTAGCAGGAGGAGTAGTAGTAATGGTGGTAGGAGTAGAGTAGTAGTAGCAGCAGCCGCCGCCTACTGAACATAAGTAAAGAGCAAGTAGCAAATTTAACAGTTTGAGAACCAAATAATTTGATGATTTTTTTACAATACTGATTATCTAATAAAACAGAGCAGTCTGCATGTGATCTAAAAAGTAGATTTAACAGATGATAATAACCCTGACTAATAAAACAGAGCAGCCAAACTTGAAATGCTAAGAACCTGTATTCACATGTGAAATGCCAATAAAGCACTGCACCTAGCATAAATGCCTTTTTTTGTTAATTTTGGCATTAAAGCTGCATAAATAGCACCAGCCTTGACTTTTGTATCCATCTCGTCATTTTGTCAGTCATCTCGTTTCACATGTGACAAATTATATAGCACTTTATAAATGTGTCAACAAAAGTCAAGTTTGGTGCTATAATGAGTTTAAGTGGAGACCAGACTAGATGAGTCATCTCATTTCACAGGTGCTATAATGACAGATTTGATCTTATCATGCAGATTAAAGCTGCATAAATAGCACCAGACTAGACTTAAGCTGAGTTACCAGATTAGATGTCATCTCATTTCAACAAGTCATCTGTGCTAGAATGAGTTTAGCTTATTATAAATGTGTACAGTTCTTTGATAAGTTTAAGTGGAAAAAATAGAACCAAATGGACGCTATAAATGAAGATCCGTTGTACCTAAAACTGGACTTGCACTGTCTGACGGGCAGAAAATAGGAAAACAAGTGCTGAAACGGTATAGCTTTTGCTGCCTTTTTGAGAGAGAGAAAAAAACTATCCAACAGGCACAGTTCTCACATAGCCAATTATACGTTCTTTTAGAGTTTTATTAGTTCAGTGTGTTTGAAAGGTATATCTATTGTACAGCTGAGTTGCAGCAAATATCCCCATTGTAGCTGAACTGAATCTAGAAGGGAATACATCAGTTTTACTTCTCAGGTGGGGCACAATACCTGAATGACACCAACGAGCACTTGACTCATAAACAGACTTGTATAATTTCACTAGTTCCCAATCAGTGGTCTAGCAATGTGTACTTAATTCCGATAACATATATAACGGCCACATAATGACAGATTATATAGCACTTTAGCAGAGTTCAGAGACTAGTCACAACAGAACCTCCACTAAAACATCAAATGCCTTAAGGAACCGACACCTAAATCACAGAACACTTAGCACGGCTCGGGAGTCGACTGGACGGTGGAGACAGCATGCGTCCACAGAGCCGGCCAGCTCTGTGGACAGCATATATGTCCACAATATCAAACAATGAAGCAGTAAGTAATACATGTGGGCAGCGAACCGTTGCCAAATCAAACAATGGTTTTGTTGTTTCCATGGGCGGGCTCCTGCGGTGCATATAAAACAGATACTACTTCTATCCTAAATTAATTAAGTGCAGTTTAAATTTATACTAAGTAAATAACTCTACCAATATAATAAGGTCACCTAGCTCTCCATTGGACTGTTTAATTAGTTCTCGGTAAACAACAAGAGTAACGAGTCTTTGACCTTCACTTCACAAACATCCTAGCCAAGAGCTAAAGAGATGCAAACAAACATGAACTTGTTGGAAAATCTGCATACATGTTTAACTAATTGAAATAAAAAATATCGCTTTATCCCGTCAGGGGAAGAAAAGATGGTAAATTGACGAATTTTGGTACCAGGTCAGGCTCAATGGTGGAAATGTAACATCCAAGGACCAAGCCTTTAGGTTTACCGAAAAGAACAAGTTTTCAGTTGATTTCACAGAAATGCAGGATTCATGGGTCCTTTTCAAGTCCCTACTGCTATTCTAGGCCAATGGTTTTGCTTTCTTTCCTTGAAAGTTTTTTTAAAGTAATTAATAGCACAAAAGTGATTACTACTCCCTCCCTCTGTCACCGAATAAATTAATTCCTAGAATCGAACAAGCACTTGAAATCAATTGAGAAGCAGGAAAGAGTGGATATGAACTCACATTGGGCCTGGGTCGCCTAGGCCTGGACCGGCGCAGCGCCTGCAGCTGGCTGGCGTTGGCCACCCCGAGCACGGCTGACTCGTAGGTGTCGATGTTCCCGACGATCCTCTTGGTCGACTGCAGGTACACGTACGCCTCCACAGAGACCAGTGCAGACGGTGGCTCCCACTGCCTGGAGTGGAACAGGAAGCCGAGCTCAGCGGGGCAGGTGCGGAGATGGGGCCGCCGTCGGCCGGTAAGAAACCCTAGGTCGGGGACGAGCAGGCGCGTGGGTGCGGGGAGGGGGCACGCGGGGCCGACGTCGGGACAGGTCCGGGAGGCAGCCCGACGGCGTCGGAGAAGAAGAGAGCGCCCAACAGGCAACTCCCGTGTGCGGCCTTGAATATATAGTCGGGATGATTTGTAGGGGCGGTTCCTGATCCAGCCGCCCCTATAAATGTATTTGTAGGGGCGGTTCCTGATCCAGCCGCTCCTACAAATAGTTTCTATTTTTTAAATTATAAATTCTATATTTTTATATCATAAAAACACAAAGTAATGTAAAAAAATTGTGTATATGCACAAATATAATATTTTGTATTATTCTATATATGAAGAAATATATATAAACAATTGTGGTCAAAACAATATAGAAAACAAAAATTAAAAATTTGAATTTTAAAACTTCGACTACAATTTTATGACATTAAATGAAATAAAATGAAAATGTTGTAAACATAAAAGTTGTATAACTCATCAACATGTACAACTTTTATTTTGGTCATCTTGTCATGTGACTTTGTTTGAACGATTCAAATTTTAAAATTCAAACAATTTCAACTTGAAACAATATTTTGAAAGAGTAAATGATTTCAGATGAAAAACTCATGAATACCAAAGTTGTAGAACTCATCAATATGTACAACTTTTATTTTGATCATATTTTCATTTGACCAAATTTAAACAGTTAAAATTTTGAATTTCACTAAATGGCAACTTTAAACAAGATTTTGAAACCTTAAATGATTTCAACAATAAAAGTCGTGAAATAAAAGTTGCTGAACTTCTCACTATCTATAACTTTTATTTTGGTCACTTCTTCATGTGACAAAGTATTAGTAAACATTGTTCATAAATTCACATATGACTCATAGTTTCATAAACTATACGAGAAACATGTTGATTTGTAAACAATGTTTACTATTACTTTGTTAGATAAAGAAATAATCAATATAAAAGTCGTAGATCTTAATGAGTTATACAACTTTGGTATTCATCACTTTTTTAGCTAAAATCATTTAATGGTTGAAAATCTCGTTCGAACTTGTCATTTTTTTAAATTTGAAAATTTGAAGTGCTCAAACTTTCTCAAATGAAAAGAATGACCAAATCAACACACTAACTTGATAGGGCAAGATTTTAGAAAATTTTAGGAAAAAAATCATCACATTTGGAGTTTGTATGAGGGAGAAAGACTAGTTACAAATTTTACCTCACAACTGTTCAGGATGATCAATGATGAACAAGTGTGATTTCTCTTTTTAATCTGTGACTGAAACTTGTAACTAGTTTTTCTCCCTCATACTCCAAATGTGATGGGTTTTTTCCCTAAAATTTTCTAAAATCACGCTCTATCATTTTAGTCTAGTCATCTATCTTTGTCACTAATTTTGAACAATTTAAATTTTAAATTTCAGAAAATGATAGCTTCAAACCTGATTTTCAAACACTAAATGATTTCAGCTGTAAAGGTGATGAATATAAAAGTTGTATAACTCATCAAGATCTTCTACTTTTATTTTGGTCATTTCTTCATTTTCATAAAGTGTTAAGTGATTTCATAAAATTTTAGTAGTAATAGAGTGGATGTTCAAATAGAGTCATCTGGATGTTGCAAAGGGTAGTCTCACACACATGCATAAATGTAGTCTCACACACATACAAAATATATGTAGTCTTACACACGTACATAAATATATAGTCTCACACGCATGCATAAATGAAGTCTTACAAACACACACTTACACAAACACTCCACGTTCAACAATTAGCTAGCCCGCTGTAACGACTTTCCCCTTGACACCTTTTCGTTCCCATGGCAATATATCTTTGGGGAGGTTTTTTTCCACAACACTGATCTTCTTAGGAAAGTCTATGAATAGCGGCATCTCATCATAGTTATTGTAAGCTTCAACATCATCCACGCCATCAACTCCAATAATGTGCTGTTTCCCGGAGGCAATCACGTGCTTTGTCTTCTTCTTCGGGGGGAGGTTACTTTGTGGGTCAGACATATAGAAAACTTGTGCGACACGTGAAGCGAGCACCCAAGGGTCATCTTGGTAGCCTAGATTCTCGAGGTCCATGACTCTCAATCCGATCTCATTCAGTTGGTGTTGTTTGATCCAGCGGCATCGAAACAGGGCCACCGTTATATCTCTTCCATAGTCAAGTTCCCATATCTCTTTAATGATGCCAAAGTATTGGATCTTTCGCCCCAATCCATCGACAGCCTCTATTCGAACGCCGCTGTTTTGGTTCACATATTTACTATCCTTTGCGTGGGTATAGTACGTATACCCATTGATGTCATAAGCATTCCAAGATGTCACCTGTCTCGATGGCCCCTCTGCCAACCTACTGATGATAATAGAGTCTGTGGTTTCTCCAGGCGGTATGTTTTAGTCCTTCAACCATGTAGTTAGTCGTTGCTTGTGTTGTTTCATGACCCAATCATCCGAACGGCCATTTCTCTCCGCCATAATGGTAGCCAAGTGTTCATCAATGTACGGTTGCATTAGTTGTGTACTCTGCAAGACACTGTAATGTGCCCGACTCA
This sequence comes from Miscanthus lutarioriparius, assembly GCA_904845875.1. Taxonomy (NCBI): domain Eukaryota; kingdom Viridiplantae; phylum Streptophyta; class Magnoliopsida; order Poales; family Poaceae; genus Miscanthus; species Miscanthus lutarioriparius. The sequence goes on along the minus strand of CAJGYO010000016.1, from coordinate 71,430,487 downwards.
CCTCTTTGTAATCATGGTCGATGAACACTTTTCTACCACTGGTGCCCTTCCCGGCCAGCCTACCCTTGTGACGAGAATCGGGTTTACCAATCCTTTTCTGTACTTTTAGGTACTCTTGATAACACTCGACGACTTCTTCAGTACTGTAACCCTCTATCATGGAGTCCTCTAGGTATGCTCGATTATGCACGTATTGACTTAGACCCGACATGAACCGCTCATAGGACCACATTTCATGCAAGTAGCAAGCGCCCAGCGCCTGTATCTGATGAACCATATGAATCATGAGATGTGGCATTATATCAAAAAAAGCAGGAGGTAAACACATCTTCTAGTTGGTTTTGTGTCTCCACCACAAATTCATGTAGGTCACTCAACTCTTGCTTGCCAATTGTCTTCTGTGAGATCTTCGAAAAGAAGTAGCACATGCGGGTGATAGCCATTTTCAAGAATTCTAGCTTTATAGCCCTGATTGCAATAGGTAGAAACACTATCAGCATCACATGGCAATCGTAAGCCTTGCAGTGTGTTATTGACAAGTCCTTCATCGACACTAGCTTCTTAACATTTACTGAAAACCTAGTCAGGACTTTGATCCCCCTCAGGAAAGTGCATATAGCTCTCTTCTCGTCTGGTGTTAGGTTGAAGCACGCCGCGGGCAGAGTGTATTTTCCATTAGCCTCAGGTACCGGGTGAAGTTGTGGCATCACGTTTAGCTGCACCATGTCTTTCCGTGCTTTCAGACCATCCTTTGACTTGTCTGTGTCCATCAAGGTAGCAATGAGACTCTCAAAGACATTCTTCTGCACGTGCATAGCATCAATGGCATGGGGGACCTCCAAGTCTGGCCAATAAGGCAGATACTGAAAGAAGATCGATTGTTTCTTGAAAGGTACGCCTTCGACACGAGGTGTGCTTCTATCTCTGTTCATCCCATCCGGATTCTTCTTTCCATAGACAACGCGTATGTTTTTCACCATTCTGTACACGTGTTCTCCATTATGACATCTCTCCGAAGAGGGTTCAATCTCCAGGGCGTTGTCATAAAATCTAAAGAACAATTTACTATAGCACTTGTGACTTGTCTTTAAGAAGCGTCAGTTCCTTAGGTAAACTATCTTCTTGGATGCATCTAGGTACACCCATGTAGTACCATCCAAGCAAACCAAGGATCCCGTCTTTCCTTTGATCTGTCCAGACAAAGCAAACAGCGCGGGATAATCATTGGTAGTAACAAATATTATTGCTCTACATATGAAGTCCTCCTTTCGGAACACATCGTACATCTGCTCCCCATGCCTCCATAGCCTCTCCATTTCTTGCATCAAAGGCTCGAGGAACACGTCTATATCAATGCCTGATTATTTAGGGCCAGAAATAAGAATAGTGAGGAGAAGGTACTTCCTCTTCTGACACAACCATGTTGGGATGTTGTACATGGTCAAGATCACTAGCTACAATTAGCCGGGTCCTCTCATTGAAGAGATTCATTCCATCAGTGCTCAAGCCAAACCGTACATTCCTTGGGTCATCGCTGAATTCTTTGTGCTTCTCATCAAACCTTTGCCACTGACTACAATCAGTCGGGTGTGCAATCTTATCATCATCCACCATGCGCTCATCATCCCACCATGTCATGAGTGCGGCTTCTTTAGGGTTTAGGAAGATACGTCTTAAGCGGTTGGTCACTGGCAGGTACCACATTACCAAGGCAGAAATTCTTCTCTGCTTTGCATCGTTGCCTAATGGAGTGTCCTCTGGGGGCTGAGATTCTTGTACCATCTTTTTTGTACCCTTCTTATTCCTCTTTTTCCCCGTGGAGGGTTCGTCCCCACCATAAAGGTCATTGTTCTTGTACCGGCTAGCCCCACACTAGGGACATTTATCTAGTGACTTGAACGTTTTGCCACGAAAAAGTATATAGTGGTTGGGGCATGCATGGATTTTTTCAACCCCCATTGTCAATGGACTTATGACCTTCTTCGCTTGGTATGTGTTGGCGGAAACTGAGTTTGGTTGTGGCAGCACCCATGACAGGAGATGCAATAGATCATTGAAACTATAGTCTGACCAGCCGTACTTAGCCTTCAGGATGAGTAGCTCAAGCACAAAATGTAGCAATGTCCAATGTGTCGGACAACCCTTTTCAACACTATACACAGTCTCCTTCGATGCTTTTGTCACCCTTTCCAAATTTTCTAGACCTTTCGGGCTATTTAGTAAAATCTCTGGTCTAATGGCTCGAATCATGTCCTGCAAATCATCTTCATTCCCGACACGTGCTCCACCATCATTATTGGCACCATCTTCGTCGTTACCATCCCAACCATCAGCATCACCACCTTGTTCATTACCAAACTCGAAATCCATTCGTGCATCAAGCTCTGCTGAATATTGGGACAGGGATTCTATGGTTTCGTCATCGTATTCCTCCTCATCCTCGTCGTTAGCAATAACCGTTTCACCATAATGAATCCACACTGTGTAGTCCTCAACAAATCCTCGCATAATCAAATGTGATCTAATGATAGTCACATCTGTCCATGCCATACGGTTCTTGCAATCTTTATAGGGGCAAATAATTGTATCCTTATTCTCTTTCAATGTCGTTGTATGCTTCTTTGCGGCTTCAATAAATTTATCCACCTCTTCACGGAAACCTGTCTTGAACCTTAACGAACCATACATCCAAGAGTTCCTGTACTCCATCTTTTACAACAACAACAAAACAAACATTAAAGGACTACTTATTCAGATATATATAAAAATGAATCAAATTAATAATTACTTGAGAATAATTGTATATACTTCAGATATATATGAATATAAATCTAATATAATTACATGAAGCATACAAACACACCTTGATAGAGGAAAATTAATTAATGGCCCATTTATCCATAAATAATTAAAATACATATTTATTGATTACAATAAACAATTTCAAAGACAACAATTAGCAACAATTATACTTTACCCAATATCTTTCATATAAACCCTAGTCCAATTTCATCAAACATAAATTTACAAAAACGAAATTAATAAAAAAACCAAACCCTAGATCTAGATCCATATGCACATGAAACATCCATAAAACTAACTAATTGTTCACTAAAATCAAAAAACATGGACCAAATAAGGTACTGATCTTGTTCTCCTCCCTAATTTACCCTAGCACATTTAAAACTTGGGTCTAATTTGCTTCATAAGTAGCTCAAGCACCATAGAAGAGAGAGAAAAACAAAACTCTAATTACTCACTAACCAACCATTAAAACTTCAAAAAAAAAGTGTGGAACAGTATTTTCTTACCTTCTACAACCTCTGCACCAAAGGATTTGAGACCAAAACCTTCCTCCCTTAGTAGAGCAATTTTTGGGAGGTGCCCAAGGTCTCCCCACCTTTCTTTCACGGGTTGGAGTGAGTGACCCGAGGAGGAAGAAGTGTTGCAGCTGTTTTATATGTGGGTCATTTGTAGGGGCGGCTGGTGATTAAGCCGTCCCTACAAATCCGAGCTATATATACGTGGGCATTTGTAGGGGCGGCTCAATCACCAACCGCCCCTACAAATAGAAAGTCCAAGGGCGGTTGGTGATTGAGCCGCCCCTACAAATCAGACTTCATTTGTAGGGGCGGCTCGTATCACCAGCCGCCCCTGCTGTTCCATTTGTAGGGGTGGCTGGTGTCTGAGCACCCGAGCACACCACTGTAGGTGCGGCTCCATCATCAGCCGCCCCTACTAAAAAATTCGACCCATTGCTAAAAAATGTTTTTTACGTAGTGTGTGAGACCCAAAAGAATGGAAGCTTCCACAACGAGAAGGAAGAAGTGCATGCATGCATGTCCTCAGATTTGGCCAACAGAGACTAGGCGTGAGACAAAATCATTGGCATTATACTGACCTGGTCACGTACTTCAGAGCAAGTGAAACACGTGCGAACAATTTAAGATCTGTCATCAAGAGCAGAAAGAAACAAAATCAGTTAGTTTCAAATTTTCAATGCATCGTTTGCTAGAAATTCAAGTAAATAATGCTGGTCTAGAAAAGACTTTGGACCAGTCGGTCGATATTGTAATGACGACTACTGGATCGAGAAGTGAATCGGCAGGCTGCAGGGTAGCTAAGCATATATGCATGCAAGATGCATGGACCTCAGCTAGCCAGCAACAACAAAGGTGGGTTCTTTTCAGGTTGGCACTGTGTAGCTCATCACCTAAATGGCTAAATTAAACGCCCTCTCAAAACAATTAAGGGGCGCCACTAGATAGATGCATGCAAGTGTATGTGCTTATTAATTATCTCGTGCTTTTTGTCATGTCCACTGCTAGAGTGGCTTCTCTACTTCTCCCTCACCATGACCACACATCCACATCCACATCCACATCCACATCCACATGATATGTTAGTTTATTGACAAGAGTAGAACAAGTAAAAAGAGGGTTTATAGCTAGGGACCAACCTTTTTCATTGAGAGGGGGAGTCGTACGTACGTTGGTCTCATGTATATATATAATAACTTAATGAAGTGTCCATAATTTGATTTATACTAGTTCAATCAGGTTCAAACTTCATACTTGACAAATTTGAAATTAAACTCTGCGTGAGTAGTCCATGCCATCCATATAGGGGACATAATTCGCCATTTGCTATACGGCTGTTTTATTTTGTTCCTCATTTGACTTTGGACATTTGAACCAACATAATATCTTCAAGTACCTTTTCATTATTTAATTTGAACATTTTTATACAAAAACTACTAAAGGGATAGTGGTACAAAAAGAATTGATGAAAAATAGAATAATATACCTTTCATGTAAAACAGTGGTACATGTTCTAGAAAAGTCAGTTGCGCATATTTTAAGAAGGATTGGAAAGAAATGACCCCACCTCTGAAATATATATAATAATGTTTGCAGAATTTTTTATATGAGATCCATGGACAAAATGAAGGTGAAAGTAACCCAGTCTTTTCTTGGTTTTTTTAGTGCCAAATGGAGGGGACAACATGGGCTTCACCCCCTGTACTATATACTTTGGATCAGTATGACACTGAGATGAAAGGTACACAAAGATGCCCCAACAGTAAGAGCATAAAAAATATTCCTTTGGATGGACCCATATGTTTCTGAAACAAACTTTTATACAACTAAAATAAATGCTTGAATGCAGATGCAGGTGCCAACTTTGTCATATCCTAGCTGACTACTTCCTGGGGCCCTAATTGCTCCTTTCAAGAAAATAAACAATCTTTTTAAATTGCAACATTGAACCTTAAACTCGTGGGCCACTGAGTGCATCAAATTAAACGCCACCTTGACTAAGCTGACCCATGATCCATTCTCAAACGATGCCAAAGGAAAAGCTAGCCTTTGCAATTGTTTAATCCTCCACTATAATTCCTCTCATGCATCTTGTTTTCATACAATATTTTGACCAGTCAGATAGGATTAAATTATTTCTATGTCGTCGTGTTGTGCACTGGATTCAACTCAGCTGCTTGCAGTACGTAGTCCCTGCACTGTTGTTGCATGCTTTGATCCAGACTAACTCGTTGACTAGCGTCGGATGGTACGATCCAATTAAGACCATTAATTAGATATGTTTATCGCTCTAGTGTATCAAGTCAGCCTTCTGTTTGACTCAAATGAACATTTGTTCCAGATGTTTTGATTTGACCTAGAAATTAAAATGGTTTGTTCTCGCTGATGGCATGAGACAAACCAATGTTAATTGGTTGACCACGTACAGTACTGGGTGTCATTGGTGTTAGGATTCTGAAGACTAGTAGAGGTTCAACTACATGAATAGCAGTATGACTTTGGTTTCACGGCTGTTCATGCATAATGCCATGTTAGGCCACACAACATTATGAAAATCTAGAGGTCTACATTGCCACATACTCCAGTATATACTTTAGCTACCACCAGACAACGTAGTTAGAAGCAGCACCTTCCAAATGATGACAACATGCGTGGAAATGCTCTCAAGATTGTGGTGTTAACAATGATAATATATGCATGTATAATTTTGGTCAAAGTAGTTGCTGCTGGTAATGCAATATGCATCAGTCAAATTTTACTAATACTAATTAATAGCCTAGTGACAGCATAGATGGGATGATTAGTTGGGAGTACAAGCCTAGTGAAAGCCACAACATTATATTGTTTGTGATGAGGACATCGCCATGCTGGACACACCGACGCTATGGTCTTCCCCAAGTTGCTATTCGTTCCCAACTCAGCTGCCACGTCGCCCTCGGATTCAGCAGACACGTCGTCACTGTTTCGGTCATAACTTTCTCATACGACATCGAAACGGGCCGTTCTTGGATGCGTTGGAAAGGAGACGACGACGCCGTCGTTTTGGATCTGGTCCCAGCTCCAGAAGGTCCGTGGATCATTCTGTGTGACCACGGCAAGGTGCTGCGTCACCTATTTGGGCCAACTTGGCCATGTATCGTGTCGGGCCTTAAGCCCAAGTTGTGGGCGCCCAACCCCTGGCCGTCCCCAACCCTAGGTCGAGTCTTAGACTATAAACACAGCCATCGCCGCTGCTACACAATTGGGTTTTGTTTAGAGTTTAGTTTTCCATCGAGAAACTGAATCGTTCATTGTAACTGTGGTGACAAATCCTTTTACAGTGATCCCGGGCCCCCGTTCTTGATCTCCTCCACTGTGTCGATTAGTCCTTTGCAACCGAGTTCTTGAATCCTCTATTGATATTCGCGTCATTCATATTTGCAATTTCAGATTGCGTGTTTAACCTTCTTGCTTGTGCTCTTCGATTCGCTTGCAGGAAAAGCCTTCTTGGCGAGGTCAATCAAGTTGTGCTTGGTTGATAACCAACGGAGCAAATGGTGTGTAGCAGTTGCGGGGGGTTCGAATCGCGTCTGATTTGAAGCCAGATCGCCAACGTCGAGATCTCCACAAAATCGAACTTATCGGCTACCTCTCGTAAGATCGGGCCTGTACTCATCAATTGGTATCAGATATTTCAGGTTTACCGCGAGGTATAATCTCGTTTGCCTTAGATTCATATTTGTTCATTACCTAGAGTCTACAAAAAGCCCAAAAATATTTCAATTTCCGCTGTCCTATCGCCCTTTGTGCCTTTGCAATTTCGTTTTGATTCGTGTTGTTGAGTTTGTGTCCGTGGTCGAGTCTTGTTCTTTGGTTTAGGATTGTGTTCGTGGTCGTAGTTCAATCGCCTGTTGCTGTGATTTTTGTTTTCCGCCGCTATCCCATCCACTCGTTCCCAAACAACAAGTCGAAGCCACCACATTACTCGACTTGCCCGCTTAGCCGCTTTTTGTGTCACTTTCGCCGCCACGCAAAACCCTAGACAGGGTTACCGCTCTTATTTTGCTCGCATCGTAGCCCTCCTTACATCATCAGGCGAATACCTACTGTTGTTAGTCACAGTGACGATCCTGTGATCGGTGTTAGAGTTTTGGGACGCTTTGCCCTAACTGCCGCCGCCGTGTTGTGCCTCCCGGAAAACATACCTTGAGATACCTTCGGTAAAACATGCATAACTTTTCGCTCGTTTATCCGAAAAATCTGAAATTTTTTCAGCAGCTTCTTGACACCATTTGGAGCCGACCCAAACTCAGCTTCGCCCTGTTTGGTTTCATCAGAATTGCCAAAAAAATTCGGGAAAATATAGAAAAAAAAATTGTCAAAGTTTTTGCACGCTTTTCAGAGAACGTGCTGAATTTCTGTAGACCACATCCCACCTCAGTTGTAGGTGCCAATTTTTGTGGTTGCATCTTTTGTGATCCTTGTTCAGAGAAAAGTATATAAAAAATAGTGAAAAAAAGTAAAAAGTTTGTTTCCTATTAGTGCCTTTTGGAAAAAAAGGAGAAATCCGGGCTGCTTGTTCCGTGAGTTCTTTCGATAGTCCTTTGTTTTCACCTTGTTGCGCTACGTCTCGTCACGTCTTAGCCAGCACCTGTGATTTGTACTTTGGATTCGGATTGAACAATCATTAATCTGCATTCGTTAATTGCTAATCCTTACTGTCATATTGTGTGCCTACCCATAGCTCCACATATTCTTCTGTCAGTACAGGTTCATCTTGCAACTGTTACCCACGCTCCACAACAGATTGCTTCGCCACTTTGGTTTTGCTCCTGTTTGGCGTTGGTAAGATTACAGGCAAGACGGTGGTAAGCCGCTTGTGATTTTGCATTCCACTTTCACCACCATCACCACCACCACCACTTGTTTCCTTTTAGTTGATAGGGATAATACTTTGGTGTTGTCTTTTGCTATCTTCTAACCATGGCAGGAACTCCGACGGACTTCAATGAGTGCGTGTCCAAGGGCGAGCTTACAACGTTCATGACTGAACAACGCAATCTTATGACCGAGCTGACGCGCAACGTGAACAATCTGGTCACCCGCATTGAACAGCTTGAGCAACGCCCTCCACCTTATCGTGCTGATGATGAAGATGCGGATGCTTTTGGTGATAAAGATGCGTATGCTGACGGTGGTGCCCGTCGCCGTCTCAACTTCAATCGTCGCTATATGGACGGTAATAATCATGGTAATAATGATCCTTTTGCTAAAATTAAATTTAGTCTATCTCCTTTTGCTGGTAATGTTGATCCAGAGGCATATTTAGATTGGGAGCTTGCTGTTCAACAAAAATTTGATTCTCATAATGTTTCCGCTGAGCATAGAGTTAGACTTGCTACTAGTGAGTTTACTAATTTTGCTTTGTTCTGGTGGAGTGATCTTTGCAATGCCAATAATGTCTTCTTTGTGCCTCAAACTTGGAATGTTTTAAAGCAACGTATGAAATCTCGTTTTGTTCCTCCTTATTACCAACGTGATTTACGTTTGAAACTACAAACTTTAAAACAAGGTGATAAAGGAGTAGAAGCATACTATCAAGAATTGCTTATTGGTTTAGCACGTTGTGGTATAAATGAAGATGATAATGATGCTAGTGCTAGATTTTTGGTGGTTTAAACCATGATATACTGAGAACATACTTGATTACAAAGAATGGCTTAATTTTTCCCAATTGTATCATCTTGCTATTAAGGCGTAACGAGAAAGCACAGGATTTAAACAACACCAGCCTTTCAGGTCTAACAATGGGAGGAATTTTCAGCATGCGTTCGAGCCGAGAGACGCCCCAAGCTTTCTGTTGCACCACAGCCATCTACACTTCCATTTTCTTCCGGGGTAAGTAAATTGTCTAATGTGCGTTTCCAATTTGAAGAAAGGTGCCACTCCGGTGCTTCTACTAGCTCCTCCTCGTCCAGCTCTAAAATCATTTGCCACCGATGCAAAGGCATGGGACATCTCATGAAGGAGTGCCCCGGTCGTCGCTCTTTCATTGCTACCGAGGATGGATATGTAAGTGCTAGTGATGTTGAAGATGATTTAGCCCTTGTTGCTAACATTGATGCGAGATCCCACCGAGGGCGATCAAGACAAGGAGGCCATCACCATTGACTCCGTGGCTGCTGCCATGGACTACCCTAGCCTTTTGTGCGGCGCGTGTGTTGAGTACACGTGTGGGACATGAAGAAGAGATGAAGATCCAACACCACAATTTGTTCCACATGTATCTCATTGTGCAGGGTTGTCGTGTTCTCACTATCATTGATGGCGGGAGTTGCAACAACTTGGTGAGTTCAGATTTGGTTGACAAGCTTGGCTTGACCACACGACAACATTCGTATCTATATAAACTTCAATGGTTCAATAATAGTGGTAAGACTAAGGTAACTAAATCAGCACGCATTAGCTTTTTCACAGGCTCTTATCATGATACTGCTGATTTTGATGTTGTCCCTATGCAAGCTTGTTCTATTTTGTTAGGTCGACCATGGGAATTTGATAATGATGCTTTACACCATGGTAGAACTAATACATACACTATCATACATAAGGACAAGAAAATTACATTGTTGCCTTTGTCTCCTACGGATATTGTTAAACATGCTAATGAGATTAAAAACAAACCTCCAACAGACAATGCTAAAAATAATAGGATTAAGTTAAAAGGAGGTGCTTTTCTTGCTACAACTTCTGCTACTGCTGAGTTATGTGATAATCCTGATGCACCATGTTATACTATGTTTTGTCAACCTTTTATGTCTGGTGCATTGCCTGCTGTCACTAACCTTTTGCAGGAGTTCGCTGATGATGGGATGGAGTCGAGGACGACTCCAATTCTAGAAGGAGGGGATGATGAGGACATCGCCAAGATGGAGTCGAGGACGACTCCAATTCGAGAAGGGGAGGATGATGAGGACATCGCCATGCTGGACACACCGACGCCATAGTCTTCCCCAAGTTGCTATTCGTTCCCAACTCAGCTGCCACGTCGCCCTCGGATTCAACAGACACATCGTCACTGTTTCGGTCATAACTTTCTCATACGACATCGAAACAGGCCGTTCTTGGATGCGTTGGAAAGGGGACGACGACGCTGTCATTTTGGATCTGGTCCCAGCTCCAGAAGGTCCGTGGATCATTCTGTGTGACCACGGCAAGGTGCTGCGTCACCTATTTGGGCCAACTTGGCCATGTATCATGTCGGGCCTTAAGCCCAAGTTGTGGGCGCCCAACCCCTGGCCGTCCCCAACCCTAGGTCGAGTCTTAGACTATAAACACAGCCATCGCCGCTGCTACACAATTGGGTTTTGTTTAGAGTTTAGTTTTCCATCGAGAAACTGAATCGTTCATTGTAACTGTGGTGACAAATCCTTTTACAGTGATCCAGGGCCCCCGTTCTTGATCTCCTCCACTGTGTCGATTAGTCCTTTGGAACCGAGTTCTTGAATCCTCTATTGATATTCGCGTCATTCATATTTGCAATTTCAGATTGCGTGTTTAACCTTCTTGCTTGTGCTCTTCGATTCGCTTGCAGGAAAAGCCTTCTTGGCGAGGTCAATCAAGTTGTGCTTGGTTGATAACCAACGGAGCAGTGGTGTAACGGTTGCAGGGTTCGAATCGTGTCTGATTTGAAGCCGGATCGCCAACGTCGAGATCTCCACAAAATCGAACTTATCGGCTACCTCTCGGAAGATCGGGCCTGTACTCATCAGTTTGTCTTTCTGCAATAATGTGTAGCTAGCTAGGTAGACTAATGTCACTGACTCTCTCGCACATTCCAAAAAAAAAAAAAAGTTTGTTGACCAATCCTCACCTTAGAGGGTAGGGTGATTTTTGGGCTTTTTCACAAAAAAGAAGTGCACGATCAGGACTGATTGTCTAGAAAAAAAATCTCAATGGACTGAACTCATTGGCCAATCTCTCACAGAGGATTAAGCTGTGTTGAGGCCTGTAAAAAGTTACTTCACAGGCACTATATATCGAAGTTCGTAGAGTTTTATAATTGTTTTTTTTTCCTATTCTTCCAAGTCCGATTTTCTCTTGCTCCCTCCTTACCTCCTCGTGATTCACACCGTTTCTTCCTTCCCAACCAGCTATACTTCAGTAGGTCATTGCTCCTTTCGACCCTGAATAATAATTATATTTTAAAAAGAAAAAAATACTTATACAAAATTTAAAAATCTCATATTTTCTTAACTTGTGGTAAATGTAAATCTATATAAAAATTTGATGTATAATTTAAAATTAATCTAGGTATGCAAACTTTAAAGTTTGACTTGAGTTACACGAGATGCGGTCATTTTATGAACCATATATATGTCCTCTTTATTAAAATAATTTGAAAAATTTTATGGTAAAGCATGTACACCCAGAATATGCTTCCATACAAAGTTTTAGGTTTTCCTAAAAAGTTTTAGGTATTATTAAAATTACTTTGTGCTAATCTAGAGATGGGAGGTCGAATTATCTCTGCAAAATTATTGCTTTTTTCATCTATCTCCATAACAAATGATTGAATGGGCTATATGAGCGCAAATAGTTTTTTATGTATTTTTTGGATCGTATTGGGGTACACTCAGTTGAATTTCGAATTTCTTTCGATAGACACATAAAAATTTCATTTAAACTATAAAATAATGAATCATTCTCAAAACTTTTGAAACTCCCAGGAAACAACATATGAGAGTATATAAGACAAGAGTTTTGTACGATACTAAAGATCTTAAACAATTACATATATGATAACAAAGACATTATTTTAGAAAAAAAGTACATCATATTCCCGCTAGGTCAATGTTAGCGTCGATGTCTACAAACACGTTATAGTTGCAAAGTATGGATTATGTATGGCACCTTTGAGAGCCCACTCAGGGTACCAAAAGAAGGTTCGTCGAGGTGCCAGATCATAGCGGATGGGCAGAGGAGTTGCAGGGGCTGCGATTGTGATGAGCCAATGCCTCTGGCTCAGACGTCACAGTTTCCAATAACCAACTGAATTAAGCTAGTATTGCTCCCAACACGCCTTGGACCTGGCATGGCTCCATCTTCATGAACCATCTTTTAATACCTCTCATGCATTATTTTGACTATTAAGGGAAGGTACATATGGAGTGGAGGGTTTTCTCTCAAAAAGGGGATTCCTCCCACAGAGAGCACATGTTAAGACTACAAATGGTGAAGTAATAATGAGTAGTGTTACTGGATTCGTGTGGGAATACAAGCAAGGACCTCCGTTGTCTTTGTGGGGCGATTTGCGTATGTCCGGATGCATGATTTATAACTTGAATCAATGGCGGTAGTTGCATCCGATGGTGAGGAACTAAGTAATAAGTGGTTAGGTGGATCCAACGGCCCCTATCTCACACTGTCGGGTCAATCCACAACCCGACAGTGATGCCCTTATGCCGCTGTCGGGTCAAGCACACCCCTGGCATTGGCACATCTCACTGCCAGGTGGTGTTCCGAACGAACCGCCAGTGATAACTCCACGTACTATCATTGCTGATTCACTTGGATCCGAACCATTTGTTCACATCCTAGACTTACGATCTGGCAGTGAAGCCACACCACTCAACAGAGAAGGACCAACAGAATTCTGTGTTCTGTAGTAGTGGTAGGCCGGGGTGCTAGCTTAAACATATTTTACACTCATAGAAAATCATATTGACCAAAGAGAAGACACATATACTATAATTAATAACTATAAACCAAAACACATTACACATGTTTCGATTAAGTGAAACAAATCTCCGTTGGCTGGACAACTAGCTCACTGAATCTGATCTTTAGGTACGTAGCTGTTCATCCACCCATATATCTGTTGCTATACAGTATTACACACCGTGCAGTGATTTGCATTGCTTGTTTTTCTCGTCCTACACAAAACTCTAAATAAGGATGTTAGTTGAGTCGCTGACAGTGGAAATAAAGATTTTGGTGTGTACTGTATTTTTTTTTTGAGACAAAGATATACATGCAAAAGTAAATGCCTTTCCGTAGCTAGTGGGCTAGTGGAGCTTATTGCTTGCCGTAGTCTTAGTCATTGATTCTGCTGGTTGGCAAGAGGCTAATCACACGACTTTAATTTGGTTGAGCTGCAAGAGGAATGGCAGATGCATCCCAAAAAGGTGAAGCAAAGCGGCACGTCAGTGGTCAGTAGTCTCCTTCACAAATCACAGCCCACTACCAACAGTGATGCAGTGCGTTTACGTCCTACTCGCCACACATGTTTTACCAAAACCATCTTCTTATCTATCGTCGTGGACTAACTAAAATTAAATGAGAGGACGATGATCTCAGTTGTAGTTGTGTTGTTGTAATTGGCGTTCGATCGCCTCGCACCTGAGTAATCCATCGATGTGTCAGCAGGATGATGATGGAGCACACTGGAGCCTGCGTGACGTGCCCATGCATGCTTGACGAGACGATGATAGATGGACGACAAATGTCCATGCTTTAGGGCGTTGAAATTATTTGGAGTGTGACAGTTTCCAATCCAGATGTCAGATGAGACAGTGATCAGAATGTGTGGATCGCTGCCTCATTGTGATCAGAGTGTATGCGTTGGACAAATGGAATTTTGTTAGGAGCATTTCGATTTCATAAGGGCTTTAGTTTTGATCCATCACTGGGCCAGGTAGAAATATCTCCTGTGCGTTGCTTTGCAGTAAGTCAAAATAAACTGAAGTCAATGAACATGGGCAGATAGAAAGGTGAAACTAGAATAGCAAGTTTAATCATGCATGATGCCACTTAGGCCGTGTCGTTCTTGTCATCACCATTAATTCTGCATGCCTTACCTGTATATAACAATGCATAACATTGGGAGATTTCTAGAGAGCCAACCCTAGAGCTATAGTATATATAGCTGGTTGTATTCACCACAGCATCCACGCACCACCATATATACATAGGAGTAGCTAGCCGCTTTAATTTAGACAAGATCAGATTACATATCAGTTGACGCTTTAGTTCAACGCGTATAGGATCTTCCCTGCCTTATCCACACCAGCAGCTGCAGATCGCCATCATCTGTATCCATCCGAGCATGCATGCATAACAATCGAAGATCTATCGACTAAGCATATACTATACACACACAGATGGCGATGGCGATGACCATAAATCATTGTTGGGATTTTTCACACAGATGGCGATGGCGATGACGGTAAATCATTGGTGGTTTTTTTTTTGCGATTACACGGTACAACTGTGACACTTACAACAATGCACGCACACTTATACCCCTATAAATGTACGGTCACTACAGGCGCCTCGTTGTCGACATAAACGTCGCCTATCACTGAAACCACGCTGTTAAATCTAAAAAATTCACTCCCAGCCGCTTTCGCTTGTTGGGATTATTTGATGAGTTCGTAGGTGTTGACTCTCTCAAAAAAGGGGGGTGGTTCATGATTATTCAGTTCAATGTTCAATTCAACAAAGGCCTTTTGGGTTTTGAAAGACGATATGCGAGCAAAAGTAAAAGTGGCAGTACGTCGAACAATGGATGTGCTGTTTCTGCTGCCTTGCTTGCTTGACCGGACCACTCCCCGCCGGGCGCCGGCCCCCTCCTCTGCGTGCAGCTAGCTTAGCTAGAGGGTGCAAAGCTAGCTACTTGCATTGTGTGCGTGCCTGCATCATCCATGATGATTGGGTATGTAGGTTCAGCTCAGCCGTTTAGGCTTGGCTGCCTATACCGTACGTACCATGCACACTATGTATGATGATCGGAACTATCAAATCATCAGCACATCTTGCTATCTTACTATTACGTATGAGAGGCCACAACGGAGACACCAAATTAATTCTTAACAGACGTGCTAGAAAAAAAAAGATAAATTCTAGAATTCTCATAATAATCAGAAACATCTAGCCTTTAATTTCATAGACCCAAATCATTATCACAAATAATAGTCATTGGATCTATTATAATTTATAAAAAAATATTCACATCTACCGTTATGAAAAATACATAAAGTAACTCTCTAATTTTGCATCTAAATTACCCACCTTTGTCATTACGAAAGTTAATTTAAAATAACCCCGTAAATTTGTATATAATACTCACATCTGCCATTATGAAAGATAATTCAAAATAACCCTTTAAATTTGCATCTAAATTGCCTAATTTGTCATTCTGAAACATAATTTAAAATAACCACCATAACATTGCATCAAAATTACCCATCTTTATCATTATGAAAGATAATTTCAAATAACTTTATCATTCGTATCTAAATTACCCACATCTACCATCATGAAAAATAATTTAAAGTACACCATAATGATTTATAGATTACCCACCTTTGTGATTATAAAATATAATGCAAAATAACCTCCAAAATTTACATTCAACCTGAGCATGTACTTTATTATCATCACTACATAATAAAGCTTTCTGCAGGTGGTCAAAAGCGAATATCGGATGCGGGCATCACGTTCGTCTGCACTCTAACGCCTATGTTAATCTAATTTTTCCAGAGGTGGTTCTAATTGCCCACCTCCACTAATCCAAATAAAAAAACAAAAGAGCCCAGAACCTGGCATCCATCCGGGCCATGAAGCCCGCCGCTGCCATGACGCTCGCCACCGACGCCATCCCATCGGATCCGGCCACCCTCCACCGGATCTGGCCGCCCTCCACCGGTTCCGGCTGGGGAAGAGGCCGCATCCCATGCGCCGCCACCAGGGTGGAGCTGGCGCCCTGCACGCTCCGCGCAAGTGCGTGACGGCCGTCGCTGGCCCGCTGTAGGGTCGAGATGGCGGACTAGAGGGGGATGAATAGTCCTTTCTAAAATTAATTATGCCGGCTAACTAAAATAAATGTAGAATTATAACTAACGATCTAGACAAGACTATACCCCTCTAACTAAATTCACAAGCACCTTATAAAGATCCTAATTAAGCAACAAAAGTGCCGGGCTAGCTAGAGCTCACCTAACCAATCTAGCTTGCAAGGTCACGAAACCTATGCAATTAGTACTTCACACAATCAAGGGAGCTCCTACATAATCTAGTAAGCAAAAACACAAAGGCACCTAAACTCACTAGCAATGCTCAATAACAAGGCTACACAAGCCAAATTATAGAGCGTAAATTACTTAGCTACACAAACTAAGCAATGTGACTAACAAGGTTACTCAAATCGAATTAGTCACGCAAGGGAGCTACTTACACAAGGAAGAAGGTAACTAGCAATCTACACAAGCTAACTAATTACGAGAGCAACTACACAAGCACAATATAAATAAAAGTAAATATAAGCTTGTGTAACGAGGATGCAAACCAACGGGAAGACAAGGATGACACGGTGATTTTTCTCCTGAGATTCACGTGCTTGCCAACACGCTAGTCCCCACTGTGTCGACCGCTCACTTGGTGGTTCGGCGGCTAATTGGCATCACTCGCCAAGCCCGCAAGTCGAGCACTGTAAGAACCTATCCTAAAAGTGAGGGTAGCTCAATGACACGCTCTACTAGAGTTGCTCTTCGCGATCCCCGCGGGGTGAGCATAATCCCCCTCATAAATCCTCCTCCAGAGCACCGCACAATCTTCTCGTGTGCTTCAATGGAGTCACAAGCCACCAAGCTGCCTAGGAGGTGGCAACCTCCAAGAGTAACAAGCACCACCGGCTTACAACTCGATCACACTAGTAGAGAAACGAGCTGTAGTCCCAGTTCTCAACCCCCTTTAATCCCGGTTTTGGAACCGGGACTACGCAATCGGGACTAAAGGTCTTGATTTTTAGTCCCGGTTCCTCCAACCGGGAGTAGAGGTGTTTATTGGGTAAAAAAAGTTGCAGCTGTGGAGATTCGAACCTACGACCTCCCACTTTAGCTCTTGCACGTGTTACCATCTCACCTACCATCACACATCTAACTTAGATAAGATATATATGCTTTCCTTTTAAATTCAGTTTGGAGACACCTTTAGTCCGGGTTTGAGACATAAACCGGGACTAAAGGTACCTTTAGTCCAGGTTCGTGTCTCAAACCGGGACTAAAAGTCACACTTTTAGTTCGGGTTCATGTCTCAAACCGAGACTAATGATTCTCGCACTAACGTGCCTCTGACACACCTTGGTAACCGTTGGGCAGGGACCTTTAGTCCCGGGTAGAGCTACCAACCGGGACTAAAGGTTTCTCTAGTCCCGGGCGCGAAAAATATCGGAACTAAAGCCAAATTTCGAAGTGGATCAAAAGTCGTTTCTCTACTAGTGTCACCTAGTGCCACTCGATGCAACCTCACGATGCAATTACACTAGAATCACATTCACACTCAATCGGATGATCACTATCAAGCGTATGTGAGTTAGAGAGATCCCAAGCACACCTACACAAGCCACGAAGGCTTAAGGGTGCTCAGCAACCAACCCAAGCCTGAGCTCTACCTCTATTTATAGCCCCCAAGCCAAATAGATCCGTTGGAGCAAAGTTGCTGGTTTCTGCGAGGTCACCGGACACGGCGGTGCCTAGCACCAGGCACGGCGGTGCCCTCCCCAATAGTCAAATTCCAACGGCTAGAAACTAGCCGTTAGTCACCGGACCGGGGTGGCGGTGGCACCGTCCTAGGGGTGGCGGCGACCACCCAGGCCAACCCCTCGGTTAACCACCTCTCTAGAAAAATAGGGCAGTGCACTGCCCTAGGCACAGCGGTGCCCACGGCGGTGACCCCAATGCCTTCTCCTGCTCTCTACCAAAAAGCGGCGGTGGCACCGGACAACACCCAGCGGTGCACAGGCCACACCATGGCGGTGTACAACGTCACTTCCGGTGACCACCCTAACACCTACTGCGCTTGGCCAAGTCCAGATGGGCACCGCCCTAGGGGTGGCGGTGCCATCAGACAACCAGTGGTGGTGCCCTCAGGGCAACACGCTTCTCACAGCCTCCTAGCCGGTCACCGCCACACCTGTGGCGGTGCACCAGACAAGGGGTGGCGGTGCCACCCATGCAGCACCCCTTAGCCCGGTTTTGCCTCCTCTTGTTCACCGACATCTTCACCTTTGCAAATGTGCTAACACCACCAAGTGTACACCACCATGTGCATGTGTGTTAGCATTTCACAAATATTTTTCCAAAGGATTAGCACTCTTTTTACCATGCCACTCGATCCTAGCACGTATGCAAAGTTAGATCGCTCAAGTGGCACTAGATGACCGGTATGCAAACAAGTTTGCCCTCTTAATAGTACGACCATCTATCCTAAACCTGGTCATAAACTTCTCTACTCACCTATGACCAGTGAAATGAAGTGCCCTAGGTTATACCTTTGCCTTGCGCATTCCATTCCATCTCCTCCAGTGTTGATGCAACACATGCACCAACCTTGATCAACAAATGATATGGTCCACTTCATATCATCACGTGACCTTATTAGTTCATCGATCTTGACTTCACTTGCTCTTCGCCGTTGCCTCGGTCCATCGACGCCAAGTCATCACTCAACTTGCCCTTCACGCTTGCAACCGGTCCATCGAGCCAAGTCTTGTCTTCATCTTCTCCACCTTAGTCACATGACTCCATGTCATGTCTCATATACAATGAGCTCCTTCATCATATCTGTGAGCTTTGCAATATCTCTAAGCCATTTTCACCTCTATGGCATATGTTGCTCACACACATGTACCTGTGGACTAATCACCTGTGTATCTCACATTAAAAACAATTAGTCCACCAAGGTTGTCACTCAATTACCAAAACAAAACTAGAGACCTTTCACCAACGAGCGCTGGCCGCCATCAGCCCCCTTGCTCCAAGAGAGAGAGAGAGAGAGAGAGAGAGAGAGAGAGTGTGTGTGTGTGCCGTGCGGGAGATAGAGCGCCACATGGGAGAATGGAGAGAGAGGGGTGAGAATGAGAAAAAAACCCTAAGTGTCCGTATATATATTCCAAGTGTGATATCGGGCAAATATGGGCCAAGCAAATTGCAAACGGTCTCAACCTCATTAATGGAGGCCGGTCTCTTAAGAGGTCAGCCTCCGGCCTCTCTGTTAATGAATTTATTGATGCGGTCGTTTTTAGTGCTTCTGAAAATGGGTTGTTCGTCTCTGAAAATCTATGTGTATTTTAGGGGCCTGTCTCGCATAATTATTTATGTAGTAGTGTATGAAGATAATATAAAGTATTACCTTAATATTTGTATCTACCTTAGCCATTTTAAAAAATAAACAAAAATATCTTTCAAATCTCTACATGTAAATACTAATATATGCTACTATAGAAAAATAAATCAATATCCATAAAATACGAGACATATATCTAAGGTATAAATGTCTACAACTATGGTAGAACCACCCAAATTATATGGCCCACATGCACATGTCATTATCCTAAAGACCTCTGACTACTGCACATGAGAACCAGATAACTCCGGTAGTCTGTCGAGTGTCCTCGGAAAACCCCGAATCATCCATATTTTACAACTCATGCAGGATCAACATGGAGTTACCACAACATTATAATATTTGATGTAAAAATAACTTACATTGGAGTACGAAAGACTTACTGTATTAGATTACAAAACATATTGAAGTAAAAAACTTAACTTAAGTTTCAAAAGGTGAGTAGTACCACAGAAGAAACTTAGGTGAAGCACCTAGGGTAGAAGAGACGACCAGATCATGTCGAGCCCACCGACATAATCTTGATTGTCAACACAAGTCAGAACCTACAATAGGGGTTAACAAACCCTAAGTACTTGAGGATACCCAACAAGTCTTACCCGACTAAAAGAAAAGACTCCAAGGGTATGCAGGCTTAAAGGAAAGTTTAAAGCAAGAATAACTTTTGCAGAAAAGCTTACTATTTGTGGATCCTTACTTTCAATGTTTTAGCTTCATGTTAAGTTTTCAATTTGCACCTGATCTAGCTCAATCACTTCATTACTCATCTCATCTCATTTCATCTCATATCCATAAGTACCATGTTCTATTGATTAATTACAATGTATGGTCAGAGGGTCGAGTCTCCACTTCATTACAATTTGAATCGACTTGGCCTAGCTGGGGTTTTCTTACCACATGACATATGCAGGTCCTAGACCTACATATATCAACCCTCACTCAGATCCTCTAAAACGAGAACATGTTTGCGCCACCCGAGAATACAGTACTCCACCTCCCTATGCTGACCCAGCGGTTTCATAGGATGGGTACACGCTACTCTCACCATCTCTCCACTTTCAGTGCGTGGTTGTCCTTTCTCATAATGGAATAGCCGAGGTATTAGGCTTACCGGAGTATGTGTCCAGTACTACAAGGTCTCGACTACACACAGGCCTACAACGAATGGTCCTCAATTGACACAGGCGGAGCACTACATTGAGACTCCATTCTCGATGCAAGGTACCCACCTGGTCTCAATTTAACATTATCATAACCATGGTATTTCACAACCCATAACCAGAGTTGAGAAGAGCAAGGTAAACCCGTTTCTCTCGAACGATGAAACCACCATTCGACTTCTATCAAAGTCTAAACATTACTAAGCATTAGAGGTATCGACCTACACATACTATTGGGGTAACAACTAGGAATACCTGATTACTTAATGCACATCTCACAGGACTTAAAGTGTAATAAAGATTTATAAATACTAAAGAAGGGTTTATGCTTCGGGGCTTGCCTACGTTGTAGAGAAGGTTAGTTCCCACAGAGAGAACCAAAAGTTAGACTTGGCACCAACACCACTGGTGGATAGACCTTCTCTAAAACTTGATCGACACGAATCTTCTCACTCTCGTATACACTACACGTAATAAATGATGCTTTGCTTAACATGATGGAATGCAAGCCATGTTGTATGATAAAAGACATTCAAGTGCATTAACAGAAGTTAAGCAAAGTTTAATTAAGTTGAGTACAACTTTCCTTCACTAAAGAACTAGGACTATTATTATAAAGGCATATTAGTTAATGAACTATTAAGTTAATTAGTTATCATGGAAGTAATTACACTAACATGGACCAGCAAGAGATTAACATTTATCTTAACTCATGATTACTATAAGGGATTCATAAAGCTAAACTAAATATTTAGTAAAACCATTTTAATAATTATGTAAACAAGTTGATTATAAACATATCAAGGAAAGAAATCAAGTTTCCAAGGAACAGTAGGGGTTTAGGTGTTCCAAGGTCCACAACCAATATCCAAAATGCACCAAAGCCATTTAAGTATTTATCTAAATCATTTAGGTATTTATTTAGTCATGGAAAAGGCATTTAAACACATTTAAATTAATTAACCAATTCATAAATGTCAAAACGATACCAAACTTTTTGTGAGGGCAGGTATTAGCATGTAAACCATACACAAAAAGTTTGATGATTAAAGCATAATTATTTTAACCTATAAAAATCATGCAAGGTCCATTTAATAATTAAAAGAGGTAATTTTTGAGCATACCAAAACTACTGAAAAGGACCAATTCATATTTTTTCATGGTAGAGCATCTCACAACAAAGCTACACAACAAATTTCATAATTTTATCGTGCTCCAATAAATAGTTATGAATTAAACAAGAATTAGCATGTATAAGCATTTCCTGAAAAGGATAAAATCATTTCTACGCCAAATACTTTTCTCACCCACCCCTTCCTTACCCCCTCTCACTGACACGCAGGGCCAAGGTCAAACTGACCTTGCTCGCCTTTGACCGAAGGAAACACCGGCGGGGCGACGGCATATCTCACCGTCAGCGAGCTCTCGGGCGGCGAGAAGGACATCTATGAGACCCCACAACCTTGCGCACATGTCTAGGGTATTGGTTGAGCACTTTAGGGTTTGCAGCGTGCTTAGCCATGGCCATGGCGGCATAGCGGCGCAGAGTGCAGTGGCGCGGCGGCGGACACGATGCTCCGGTGCGGTAGAGGTTCGACCAAGGTCTCAGAGGGCACGTGGAGCTCACCGTGATTACACAGCGCTGCTTGGTGGTGGCAGAGGTGGAGCGGAGGTGGCTGCCATCGAGGAGAATGACGGCGGCGACACGAACACGGCTGCGAGATTGCGTTCTGGTGGATTCAGTGGGTGCCTGAGAAAACCAACAAGTCGGTGAGCATCACCGAGCCACAAGGAAGCGTAAACAACAAGCGGGAGGGCAGGAGCTGCTCTGGGGTGCTCTGGCCACGGCGAGGTGGCTCGCGGCGGCCATGGCGAGCCGCCGCGACAAGGATAGTGCGCGCGTGCAACTGCGGCTACAAGAGGCGAAGCAAGCGGGCTTAGGCGATGCGCAAGCGTGAGGCGAAGCTGCGGCCATGAGCAATTGGGTGGAGATGCCACGGCGGTGGCTAATTTCGTCGGTGAGTGGATTAGGTCGGCGGCGAGCAGGAAGGAGAAAGAGGAGCAGCGCCGACATTGTTGTGCTTAAGAAGGCGAGGGCGAGATTTCTCCAGGCGCGACAGCAGCTGCTTAACCTCTCCAAGCATGCAGCTACGTGTCAGGACGTGCGAGAGCGGCAAACGAAGGCGGCGACCGTCGGTGAGATGCTACTGTAGCTGACTGAAATGGCCTTCTCCCCCTCTCATTTTCTCTCGATTTCCCTACTAAACATGATAAGCTCCCTTAATCAAAGTTGTGCATTGATCTGAGCTCTCCATCTTTGATTAAAGGTTCAACATCAAACACTCACTAGTTTTGATGATTTAAGGTTTTGAAATGAAGCACTTTTAAACTGAAACTGATCTTCAGTTTCAGAGATTGAAAAACAAAGATACTAAGCATGTTAGGGTAATTAATTAGTGAACAAAAAGCTACCAAACATATTAACCAATTACACAATAACATAGCTTAAACATAGCACTAAACAAAGGAGTAGAGTTTAGACAAATTTCATTCATGGAAAATCATGTAATAATTCACCAAACTTTGAACTATGAAACTGAAACTGCATTCAATTTCAGGGTTTTGAAAATAGTTTTGATTACACCTTTTCAGGTAATTAATTAGAGACTAAACAGTGATCAAACAATAAAACCAATTGCTCATTAACATATCTCTAGCATACTACCAAACTATGGAACAAAAATTGGACAACTTTTATTCATACAAATTCATTTAATGAAATCCCAAAAATTGAACTCTAGCACTGTTTTTCAGGGACAACCACAAATGGTCAAGTTTAGAAAACTTGTTTAGAATTCAATCTTTGAGCTCAATTTTAAACATTTGTGACTTGAAAACTCTAACAAAGTCTTATTCCATATTATAGAGCACACTTTGCACTACAACTTTTATTTTACCAAAATTTTACTTGTTTAATCAAATTCACATATTGAAATTCACAAAGTTTCTTATTCACTAATATTAATAACATTTCATGTAACACAAGAACACCATAAATGCAACTTATGGAACATATCATATGCAACATGGACATGGTATATTTGAAACATAGAATGCATTAATGTCACAATACTTGATGATTATGCTTCATGATGCTCATGGTCAAGTTTTAAATGCTTTTTAACATCTGGGATGTTACAACAACCAAGAAATTAAATAACAATAATGCCATGTTTCATTATGTATACCACGTAAACATAATACGAGACATATATCTAAATTATAAACGTCTACAACCATGAAACTAAATAATAATAATAATGCTATGTTTCATCATGTATACCAAGTAAACATATATACATTAGATAAATATATTTATCGATTTGGCTACGAATTTCTTACTACTCTTGATGGTTGCCGCCTCCTAGATTTCTTGTTTCATCATGCTATGTTCTTGTTAGTTGTAACAAGTTTGTAGTTGCTTTCTAGCTTAGCTCTCTAGTATTGTAGTTGTGTAGCTAGTAGCTTTGTGTGTTGGAGTGATTAGGATAGAACCAAACTTCTACTAGACTTGTGTAAGGGGCTTGCTTCAAGTGAACAAGAGCTAGTGTTTGTAGTGGCTATTAGGATCACCTAGAAGAAATTTTTATAGGCTATTCACTCCCTCTAGCCATCTAGATCCTTACAATAGGTCCAATGCTATTATTATTATCTGTTATATATGATTAGAGTTTATCAAATTGATGGCTAAATCTTTTCTTACTTTTGGGAGCATTTCTAGAATTTATATTTTTAGCACGTCTCATGAGGTGTTGAGGCTCCCTTGGTACTTCTAGTTAGAACTTAAATGACCTCTCTTTTTTTCTAACATGATATGTATTTAGTTGAAACCAACTTATATAACTTCTTCTCACATCCCTTTCTATGACATCATAAATCTATAGCTTTCAACTTCGTTAACTTTTACTCTTATTAGGTCTTGTAAATTTTTTATCCACGTGTTAAGCTAGACCTCTATTACTTATTTTACTTTTTATATAAATTTTTAATTTTTTTACTTTATTAAGAAAATATTCTAGGTGATAGGTATCTCTTAACTATTGGAATTGCATAAACAATCATTTCAACATGCGGTCACGGCACTCAAGATGTTAAATTTTCTATTTTGAAGAATTTTGTGTGTAGTATTATCATTTTATAAAAGCACATAATGTTTAAAATTAAATTGCCATTATTTGTATGACACATCCACAGTTTTGTTATAAAACAGAATATATTCAATGGCTACTATGGGCGATGATGATCAAAGTCTGCCAAATTAAATGCTAGATATTTTAGATTATTGTGAGATTGTCTATGTTTGTTTCCTATTGTGTATCCCGAGAATTAAAATGAAAACTCAATTGAGACATCTAATTAGTAGTAGTAAAGATTCTAGTAAAAAAACTTCACCACAAGAGATGTGTAAGAAGAAATCGAAGCATGTAGGGGCCAGGGGGAGGTAGACTTGATCAAATTGAGCCCAGCCTGGCCCGGCCTGAGCCCATTGGGTTTTGGCCGACCCATGAACCTTTCTGGATAGAGCCTAGGCATAGACCTTGCTGCCAGAAAAATGTTTCTCAGCCCAAGTCTAGTCCAAAATATTTATTTTAGTTATTTTAACAGCCCGGCCTAGATTCGGCTCTAAGCCGTCCAGTGAGACGGTCATGGGTGAGATTATTTCGGTCCAAAATAACTGAACTTTTTTTTTGGCCCGACCGACCCGCAAAATGCTAGGGACCTTACACAACCACGCAAGGTAAATAAAAGGTCTTTCAGTACTCCTGGCTGCAGATAGGGAAAACTATTAAGAACTACTTTCGAATAGGATTTGTACTTATCTGTTGTTTTTTTAATAATTTCTAACTTTTTGACCAGTTGTGACCTGTGTTTGAAAGTTGCATAGATAGACAACATAAGTTTTATCATATTGTACTCATTGTGAAAAATACTGTTATATATATACAGTATAAAACTCCTTTGAATAATTATGTTTTCTAGAAATTAATATTTTGTTGACCACCCTAGTTTTTTTTTCAGAAACGCAAAAGCACCTTACATTAAATTCCAAGAAAGTAAAGAAACACTAGGGAGTAGGGAGAAGTGCATCACATCACATAAGCCCCAAGTACATACAATGAATTTCTTTACAGTTGAGGACTTTCTGAAATGGATGCAAAATTTGCAAACTCTATATGGACGCACGCAAAACTGAAGCCGCTGAAGACATACAAAACCTTCTAGAATCTAGACTCCTAGTAAGTGAAAACTAACTAGCGGACATATATATTTATGCACATGTTTCGAGTTGGTCATCATACTAACATATAGACCAATCTAGCTAAGTAGCTATCAAGTATAGTAGTTTCTTTGCTGCTGTGAGTGTGCTCCTTGTATATATTTTTTTCTCCGACAATATTCCACATGTGTATGCTGTGTGCATGTGTCCCTCTCACTCAAATCAGTGACTTGTGACTTGCTTGTCGACTACTCCTTGCTGCATCTGCATGCATACATGGTTGGTGATGGTATGCATCAGCGCGCAGGTAAGCTCACCACAGCTGCTGTAAGCAAAGGTCGTCCAGGTTCCAGAGGCTGTCCTCGAGATCCCCGAACCCAAAGTCCGGCAGGTCGATCATGGACATGGAGCTGGAGTCGTTGTCAGGGCCACCGGTGGCGGTGGCGAGAAGCTCCGACCAGGTTGTCCCGGCGAACACGTTGTAGTCGTCAGTCGTCGTTGGCCTGCAGCTTTGGTCGTTGGTCGGGGTCGCTGCACTGCCCGCCGAGGTGTAAGCTGCAGCAGTGTAATGCGATGCGTCGTCTGCCGTGAGCGACGACGGCCGCAGCATGCTGGAGGCGTCGTCTGGGCTCAGGGCCGTGGCCGTCGCCGCCATCTGGCCTGCTGGCTCGCTGTAGTATTGGTGGTGATGGTGGTCAGCTTCGCTTGCCGCCGCCTCGCCTTGCTGCTGCACAAGGTGTTTGCTTCCGTAGTAGTTATAACACGCGGGTGGCGCGCTGGCCGTGGTGGTCGCCGGCGCAGCTTGGACGGGCAGGGGCGCCGCTGGCGGAGCCTGTATGCCGCCATATCCGGCGTCGGCCTGGACGCGCTCTCGGAGGCGAGGCATCCAGACGTGGCGCACGACGTGGCGGAAGCTGGCGCTGTTGACGTCGCAGCGGAGGTGCCTGGCGTGCTTCTGCACGCGGGTGCGCCAGTAGTTCTTGATCTCGTTGTCCGTGCGCCCGGGGAGGTGCTGCGCGATCTTGGACCAGCGGTTGCCCCAGCGCGATTGCAGGTCCAGGATCAGCAGCTGCTCCTTCGCGGTGATGTTGCCCCGCCGCACGTCGGGCCGCAGGTAGTTGAGCCACCGGAGGCGGCAGCTCTTGCCCGTGCGCTTGAGGCCCGCGGAGCGGGCGAGCGAGTTCCAGCGGCCCTCGCCGTGGGCGGCGATGTAGTTCACGAGCAGGATGTCCTCGTCCACCGTCCAGGAGCCCCTCCGGAGGTCGGCGGCGGCGGCGGCGGCCTCGTCGTCTTTGCTACTGCCGCCACCTGCGGCGGCTGGTGCTGCGGCGGCGGCAGGAGCGGAGGACGTCGCCGAGCTGCCGGGGCTCATGGCCAGCATCACCTGGTCCAGGTCCTCCAAGCCCGCCACCAAGGCCATGGCCATGTCCATGTCGTCCATGCTTGCCAGTGGTGGATCGGATGAGGTGATGAGTTAGCTCTATCAGCTGCGGTGGAGAAGAGCAAGAAAAAAGCGAGGATGAGCCGATGATGGAGTGAGAGTTGAGGGGTTGATCGAGGAGGATCGAGACAGACGACGAGGAGACCGGGAGGAGGAGGGGGTTTATATAGCTCGACCTGCCAGCTGACGACGATGTGAGGACGACGGATCGGAGTGCGTGTGCGTGTTCGCGTGTCGCCGTACTAAACAATTTGATCGGAGCAAGGAAATGAAACAGGTTGCGACCTCTGACCGTTGACGACGACGACTCGCCCCCCGTCAGCTGCTGGCTGCTGCCTCGCCGAACGCCGGTCGCCACTCGACACCACCACAAGTTTGGTTGCGTTGCGTCTCCTATTCCTGTCGTGTCCTGTCCTCTGCGCCTTTTTCTTTCTTTATTTCTTTTTGTCTCTTCGTCAGGATGTAGCGTCGTCTATTGTATGGATGAATATGTGATATCACTATCGGAAACCGGCGCTTTGCCAAGTGCAGGAGGCTTTACCGAATGTATTTTATCGAACACTGGACTGTCTTTACCGAGTGCCAAATAAAATACACTCGAAAAAAAAAACACTCAGACAAAATGTATCTTTCTATAGTGCTTTTTTTCTGGCACTCGGCAAAGATATATTTTGCCGAGTGCTATTTTTCGGCACACGGCAAAATGTGTCTTTGCCGAGTGCTTTTTTTCTGGCACTCAGCAAAGATGTATTTTGCCGAGTGCCTTTGTTTTGACATACGGCAAAGAGACATTTTGCCATGTGCATTTTTTTTTTGCCCTCGGCAAATCATTTTTTCAAAGCAATTTTTGAGGCCCTAAATGAATTCAAATGAAAAACTTTTCAACTACAAAGTTATATAACTTCCCAAGATCTACAAAGTTTATTTTGGTCATTTCTTCATTTGGCAAAGCGACAATAACGTTGTTCATAAAATCTACATCTCTCATATCTCTTATATTAGTTTCATGAAAGTAGAAGAGAGATATATAAGATTTGTGAACAATGTTACTACCACTATGTCGGATGAACAAATGACCAAAATAAACTTTGTAAATCTTGAGAAGTTATGAAATTTTGTAGTTGGCAACATTTTAATTTGAAATCATCTTGTCATGCAAAAACGGCGTTTGAATTTGAAAATTTTAAAATTTAAATTTTTCAAAAGACCTCGGATGGAAAAACTTCCTAAATGAAAATTGTAGATCTCCAAAAGTTATGAAACTATGTAGTTGACAACTTTTTATTTGAAATCATCTTATCATGCAAAACTACGTTTGAATCTCTCAAATTTGAAATTCGAATTTTGTAAACGACCTCGGATGGAAAAACTTCCTAAATGAAAATTGTAGATCTCGAAAAGTTATGAAACTTTGTAGTTGACTACTTTTTTATTTGAATTCGTTTAGGGCCTCAAACAAACAATTTACTCTCGGTTTAGTATAATATACGAGGGTAGATAACGGAATCTAGACACAAGTGACAGTGTAGTGCAGTGGTAGAGCAGCAGACACGCGAGGGAGAGGTCATGAGTTCGAATCCCTCCGGCCGCGTTAGCCGCCAATTTAGCACAAAAAATGCACCGACTTCGATGAAGACGGGCGGGCGCTGGCTGATGGCGGCCTCCCCCGAAAAAAAATTTGAAAAATTTTGCTATTAGTTTTGGGTTTTTTCGCATTTTCATTTTGCCGAGTGTAAATCTTTGCCGAGTGCTTTTTCCGGCTTTACCGAGTGCCCGACAAAAAGCACTCGGCAAATAGCTGTTTGCCGACAAAAAGATGCCGTATGTTGTATGCCGAGTGTTACACTCGGCAAAGCAGTTGCCGAGTGTTTTTGGACCATTGCCGAGTGCCCCTGGTACTCGGCGAAACGACTGTATCCCGTAGTGTATGTCCCATTCAAATCTGGAGACACTCAGGTTAAGTTGAGCATTTAAATTCATGTGAATAATACCACAAGAAACTCAACCAACTGAACTACGACCAGTTTGCTCTCCTGATTTGTTTTATATTAGTATAGTTAGTACTACTTTAAGATGATGTTAGGAATTATTTTGATTCCAATAGTTAGTACTACTACAAGATAGATTT
This sequence comes from Miscanthus lutarioriparius, assembly GCA_904845875.1. NCBI lineage: Eukaryota > Viridiplantae > Streptophyta > Magnoliopsida > Poales > Poaceae > Miscanthus > Miscanthus lutarioriparius. Next base: position 71,400,996 of record CAJGYO010000016.1, on the reverse strand, counting down.
AGAAATTATTAGGATTTTCTAGTAGTGGACCCAGGTCCGGTGACCCTGGGTGCCTGCCTGGGCTCTGGGCTCTGGGCTCTGGTGCCGGCGCACACTTAGTCCATCATGGCAACATCCTTAGTTAGAAGCTTCAAATCGATCGGTGTCTTAAGGCTCATACGTGTACCTTGCACCACTACAAAAATGATTTTACGAGACACTGCGCAAATAATAACTGAGGCGGTCATAAAATCCAACTGCTTCGCAAAATGCCCGACGATTAACGGAGGCGGTTGTTTTATTTACGGAGACACCAAAAAAAAGACCGCCTCACAAAATCGATTTATGGATATGGTCGTTTTATTTACGGAGGTGGTTAGGAAATGTCTGCCTCCGAAAATGAATTTACAAGACGGCCGTCTTAAGACAACTGCCTCCAACAATAATCTATTTTTAGAGGCAGTTATCGGCAGTTGTCCTAAGGCACCCGCCTCAGTTCATTCCTCTCCCCACTCCCGCACAGTCTATGGTGCCCTCCCCCACTCTCTCTCTCCCTCCCTCCACTCCATCGTCGCATGACCGGTGCCCGACGGGGGAGCTCACGCGGTCGCGTTGCGTAGTAGTGTAGGCAGCGGTGGTGGCACCCCTCCACCCGAGCACGGCGGCGGCACCACTCCTCCACAAAGAGCACGGCGGTGGCGCCCCTCCCCCACCCGATCAGGCAGCGGCGGCGGCAACCTCCGAGCAGCGGCCACGCTCTTCTCCCTCAGATCCGGCGAGCCCGATGTCCACCAGGTGGCGGCGAGCCAGATCCCAGCGAATCCCGGTGGCGTGGGGTGGATCCCAGCGACCCGACAGGAGCAGCACCCTCTCTTCCTCTTCCTCCCAGTGGATCTCGGCGGCGCGTGGCGGATCTCGACGGCGCGGGGCTCCTCCCGACGGATGTCGGCAGCGTGGTGCTCCTTCCGGCGGATCCAACAGCGTGCAGATCTAGCGGCAGCAGCTCTTCCGCGAGATCCAGGCGACGGCGGCGGCGGGATGCGGCAGCGGAGGCCACGTTGGTGGGCTCGGGCTCAGGCTCGGGCTCACCAGTTTTTTTTTTTTTTTGTGAATCATTTTCGCCTCCATAAATTTCAATTTTCGCAACCGGGTAAACTGTCCGCCTCCACAAATTTCGATTTCCGCAGACCTTGTGATGCAGGCGTTTGTGTTGCCCTCCTGGGAAAAGTGGCTTTGCCCGCCTAGGAAAGCCCTTCCCGTAGTAGTGTTGGACGTGCGTCCATACTGCTTGGCTAGTGGGATTATTCTCATATTGAAAGAATTGCTATTTTATTGATGACTTACAATTTTTAGAAATCCATTTCTAGGTCCAGTTGCAGACCGTCTTTAGAAATATTTTGTTTTTAGAGACCCTGGCTAGAGGCACTTTGAACAACTGACTCTAGAAATTGAATCTGACTCCACTTGAAAAATACCATGTAGCAGTCAAACCATTAAGTCATTCACACTTACTCATTAATCAGATAAATCATAGAACATATTTAGGATTGATAATATTCTTCTATAAATCTAGTCAAACCAAAAAAAGTTTAACTTAGTTCAAACCTAGAATGACTTTTTTTTTTACGAAGGTTTCTTTTTGCGTTTTATTCTCTTGGATTCCTTCGTTGCCAAATAAAATCTACAACGATTTGTGGGCCTTGTATGTATAATATATTACAATTAATTATTATAGTTCTCAAGGTAAGATGATTACAGATCGAGGTGCTACCGTCGTCGTCTACGGGGTGATCATTAATCGGTGGGTTCGATTGCCGAAATACAAGCTATGGGGTAAGGACGAACTGATCCGGTCGGATCATCATTACATGCATATGCATAGACCGGTCCCGGGGCATCTTTGAACAGGACCAGAACTTGTTCCTCCGCCGTATGAATTCAAAAGTAGATAGAATCTCTATGCTCCCTATGAATTCAAAAGTCGAATCAACAAGATATACTACTAACAGTCATTTAATTAATCCTGATTTTCGTCAGAGAGATCAACTTGTAGCTTAATAATGTTCTTTATTCAAAGATCCTTTTTTTTATGTGCACAGTTTTGCACTACTGCTGTATTTATTTTCCTATATGATTGCTTCTCTTTTGAATCGTTGGTGCACTAGTGTGTTTTCTTCTAAATAGAAATACAGAACACATGTTTTGCATCAGAGGCACACTTAGGGCCTATTTGATCAGCTAGGGGCTAGTTATTAGGTGAAACTAAAAATTAGCCCAAACTAGCTGGGGTGATTTTTGTTCAATGTGATAACAGGCACACTAGTTTGTTTTTTCTTAATAAAAACACAGTGATCCTTCCACTAGTAGAGAACAGACCTTCGATCCTCGACCAAAATGGGCTCTAGTCCCGGAATTTTTTACGCCCGGGACTAGAGATATCGTTAGTCCCGGTTGGTGGCTCCAACCGGGACTAAAGGTCCCTACCCAACGGCTAGTGCGCCAGACAGAGGTGGCAGGGACCTTTAGTCTCGGTTGGAGCCACCAACCGGGACTAAAGGTATACTTTTACTCCCGGTTGGTGGCTCCAACCGGGAGTAAAGGTCTACTCCCGGGCCGTGGCTGCCTGGGGTTGGAAAGTTACCTTTAGTCCCGGTTGGAGCCACCAACCGGGACTAAAGGTCTCCCCTTTATATCCCGGCCGTCTCCTTTCCCCCCGAGCCCGAGCTCAGCATATTTTGAAGCTCACTGCAGTAGTGTTCTTGCTTCCTCCCTCCCTCCATTGTTCCTCCATCCATTTTTTGATTCCTCCGTCGATTTCTTCGATTTCTCCGTCGATTCTTCAGTTGTAAAGGTTACCAATCTCATACTCTCATTTTCACCATTGTCTTATCTCATTTTGTTCACTATATATATATATGGTTCTTTATTGTGGTTTTTTTCATTTGTAAGCAATTTGAGCTCAAAATCACTTCAAGCTTGCATATTTACATGAAAGAAGGTTAAAGTAGCTAGTTGAACTTGCGGACCGTGTTCATCTCGGCGACCATGTTCTCTGCCGAGCGATAACGGACGTCAAGGAGGAGCTTTGATTCTACGAGGGAGAGCGGCAACGGTCGTGGAAGACCGTGTTCTCTTCCTCGTAGAATCGGAGCTCTTCCTTGACCAAGTACGGTGCCGTCCGGTGGAGAAATGCTCGCCGAGATGATCACGTAAGCAAGTTCAACTAGTATAGATGGTTATTTATTCACATGTCCCGATATCGTCGCAGTAGTCTGTCAATCACCGTACTTTTTATTTTAACTTTCTATGAAATGAAAAACTTAGAAAATAGTTAGAAAATTATAGAAAATCCGTACTAGTTGAACTAGCGGACCGTGTTCGTGTCGGCGAGCATGTTCTCTGCCGAACGGTAATGAACGTTAAGGAGGAGCTTTGATTCTACGAGGGAGAGCGACAACGGTCGTGGAAGACCGTGTTCCCTTCCTCGTAGAATCGGAGCTCTTCCTTGACCAAGTACGGTGCCATCCGGTGGAGAAATGCTCGCCGAGATGATCACGTAAGCAAGTTCAACTAGTATGGATGGTTATTTATTCACACGTCCCGATATCGTCGCAGTAGTCTGTTATGTGTGTACACTCCCATTCTTCTATTAATTTGCGGAAATATCATGTGAATTACTTACCTGCCGCAGTAAAAGACGAGAACACAATGACCATTAAAAATATCATTGTTTAGAGATCTAGATAATTTTATAGTTTCTTAATTTTATTTGTTTATAAAAAGGAGAAATTTATAGTGTATTAAAAAATGAGTATAGAGAGTAGATGGCAACTGCTTCCGGGTCCTCGGCCTCTCATGGGTTTCCAAAGCGACTTAGGCCGGGCCTTCCTCTCATTCCATGTGGCAAGTGTCGTGATGAGACGAAGATTGTGATGGAGTACCGAGTGAAGAAGGAGGGTCCCAACAAGGATCGTATCTTCTACAAGTGTCCGGATCGCAATGTGAGTTATTTTATCGTATTTAATGATTATGGTTAGTTTATACCTATTTTCATGTTGGTTGTGATTAAAGTTCTAATTTTTGTTTTAATTTTGATTGGGATGGCAAAGTGGGACGATGTTCGGGCTTCTCTTTGGGAGGAAGAGTATGTTGAACTTCGTGCAAAAATATCTTGCACAATGCAGATACGGCTGGCTAATGAGGCAAAGTGATCCAGCCGAAGAAGCCCAAAGATGTTGCACAATCGGGGGATCTATCTGTTTTAGTTGAGATTGGTCGCGAAATCCTTATGCTCCTGAAATGCATTTTAGCTTTAGTTCTTTTAGTGGTAGTTGGGATTGTCTACATTGTAGCGATTCTTTCATAAATTTGTATCTTTTGTGGTGGCACGCATGTTGTATAAATAATTAATTATGATCTAGGTTTTAATATGATATTTATGTCATGTAATGCAGATGAGCCGTCATTGGATGTATAATGCTGATCGCCGCTCCCAAGAGTTCATTGACGGCGTGCATTCTTTGTTACGTGCGGCCGAGGCAAACAAACACGACGGTTTCATGTGTTGTCCATGTGCCATATGTAAGAATACGGTGGAATATCCTTGCTCAAGGACTCTTTATTCACACTTGTTCAAGTCGGGTTTCATGCCAAACTATATTTGTTGGACAAAGCACGGAGAAACCGGTGTTGTAATGGAAGAAGGTGAAGAAGAACAATGGGACGACAATGATATTATTCCTGATGGTGCGTGCTTCAATGATATCTTTGCAATGGGAGAAAGTGAAGAAGAGGTAGCCGCAGAAGATGAGCCGGCTGATGATCTTTCTCAGGTCATTCGTGACGCACAAAGAGAATGTGAAAGTGAAAAGGAGAAGATCAAGTTCGAGCGGATGCTAGAAGATCACAAGAAATTGTTGTACCCAACTTGTGATGCAGGGCAGAAAAAGTTGGGAACCACACTAGAATTGCTGCAATGGAAGGCAAATAATGGTGTATCGGCAAGGGATTTGGAGTTACTACTAAAAATCCAAAAGAAGATGCTTCAGAAGTACAATGAATTGCCCGCCACTACCTACGAAGCAAAACAAGTTATACGTCCTATGGGGCTAGAAATAGAGAAGATACATGCATGTCCTAATGATCGCATCCCTGCATCGTGGCAAAGAGTACGAGAAATTGGATGCATGCCCGGTATGCCATGCGTCGTGGTATAAGATCAGGCGAGATGACCCTGGTGATGTTGAGGGCGAACGTCCGCGTAAGAAAATCCCTGCCAAGGTTATGTGGTATGCTCCTATAATACCACGCTTGAAACGTCTGTTCAGAAACAAAGAACATGCAAAATTGTTACGATGGCACAAAGAAGACCGTAAGGTAGACAATATGTTGAGACACCCTACTGATGGGTCCCAGTGGAGAGTAATCGACAGAGAATTCCCGGAGTTTGCAAATGACGCAAGAAACTTAAGGTTTGCTTTAAGTACAGATGGTACCAATCCTTTTGGAGAGCAGAACAGTAGTCATAGTACTTGGCCTGTTACTCTAAGTATCTACAACATTCCTCCTTGGTTATGCATGAAGCGGAAGTTCATTATGATGCCTGTGCTCATCCAAGGCCCGAAGCAACCTGGCAATGACATCGATGTGTACCTGAGACCACTTATTGACGAACTTCTCATTTTGTGGAATAAAGAAGGTGTACGTGTGTGGGATGAGTACAAACAGGAATACTTTGATCTGCGAGCATTGTTGTTCGTAACAATCAATGATTGGCCTGCTCTAAGTAATCTTTCAGGACAGTGAAACAAGGGATATAATGCATGCACACACTGCTTCGGTGATATTAGAGGTGTATTCTTGAAAAAATGTCGAAAGGTCGTGTACCTTGGCCATCGTCGATTTCTTCCTGCAAATCACCCCGTAAGAAAGAAAGGCAAGCATTTTAAAGGGAAGGCAGACCACCTGACCAAGCCTCGCAACCGAACCGGTGAGGATGTACTCGATATGGTCAATGATGTGAAAGTCGTCTTTGGAAAAGGACATGGAAGCCAACCTATTCCAAAAGACGCTAACGGTCACGCACCCATGTGGAAGAAGAAGTCCATATTTTGGGACCTACCCTATTGGCAAGTCCTGGAGGTCCGTAGCTCGATCGACGTGATGCACCTGACGAAGAATCTTTGTGTGAACCTGCTAGGCTTTATGGGTGTGTATAGAAAGCCTAAGGACACATTTGAAGCACGACAGGACCTGCATTGTTTGAGAGAAAGAGACAACCTACATCCAGAGAAGACAGATGATGGACGCCATTACTTACGTCCTGCTAGCTACACTCTAAGTAAAGAGGAGAAGGAAATCATGTTTGAATGCTTAAACAACATCAATGTACCATCTGGATTCTCCTCGAATATAAAGGGTATTATAAATGTGCCAGAGAAGAAATTATGTAACTTAAAGTCCCATGACTGTCACGTTCTCATGACGCAATTACTTCCAGTTGCATTAAGAGGAATTCTACCTCCAAATGTACGTCTAGCCACCGTGAAGCTATGTGAATTCCTCAATTCAATTTCTCAGAAGGCAATTGATCCAACTGATCTAGCTAAACTACAGAATGATGTGGTTCAATGTCTCGTCAGCTTTGAGTTGGTGTTCCCTCCTTCCTTCTTTGATATTATGACACATCTCCTAGGTCACCTAGTCAAGGAGATTTTCACTCTCGGTCCTGTGTTCCTACACAACATGTTCCCCTTAGAGATTTCATTGGAGTCTGAAAGAAATATGTTCACAAACCGTGCTTTCGCCCAGAAGGAAGCATCGCCAAGGGCTATGGAACAGAAGAGGTCATTGAGTTTTGTGTTGACTTTATTCCCGACCTTGACTCGATTGGTGTTCCTGAATCGAGACATGAGGGGAGACTAAGCGGAAAGGGGACACTAGGGAGGAAAACATATATTGGTACGGATGATGATTATTTCAATAAAGCGCACTACACAGTTCTACAGAACTCCTCTTTGGTAGATCCGTATATTGAGACACACAAGGATCTCTTACGATCCGAGTTTCGAGGAAGGCTGAAGCTTGGATTACACATAAGCACATGGAAACTTTCGGCGGTTGGTTGCGAAAAAAAATGTCAAGGTGATGAGAGCATCCATGAGCAAGCTGTATTTATTGGCTATGCAACCATCATGGCATATCGTCACATACAAAGGGTACGAGATAAATGGGAACATATTCTACACAAGAGCCCAAGATAAAAGGAGTACCAACCAAAAGCAGTGGTGTCCGCATAGATGCCACAGACCGAATGGGAATAAGCGGACATATTATGGATGCATAGATGAAATATGGGAACTAGAATATGCACCTACTTTGAAGATCCCATTGTTCAAGTGCCAATGGGTCAAGGTGGTAATGGGAGGCGGGGTAACGATGAGACAACGAGTATGGAATGACAACAGTAGACCTTAGTAATATTGGGTACAAAGGCGAACCATTCGTCCTTGCCAAGGATGTGAATCGGTGTTCTATGTCAATGATATGTCTACCAAACCAAAAAGAGGGAAAACGATAATGACTCAACCAAAGAGCCAAAGCGCCACATAGTTCTTTTCGGGGAAGAGAGTCATCGTGGGAATTGAGGACAAGTCGGACATGTGGGGAAGAATATGAAAAGGATGACCGAATTCCAGCCCTTCAAAGTGAACAAAGACCCTAGCATCTTGGTAAATGATGAGGACACTCCATGGTTGAAGCGATCATAACCAAGAGACATACGTAAAGAAGTTCTTCTTTGTGCCCACTTGATGATATAGTGATTTAATATAGTGTGTGTTTGAGATATTATGTAATAATTGTGAATTCAGATGTTTATTATGTCATGTTTCAAATTAAATCAATGTTTGATTTGGTGGGATTTCTCTCTCAAAAAGGTAAATTAGGATACTGAGTGATGAAAAATTAAAATATTAACGTTAAAATGATGTGAAAACAAATTTCCTGTCCAAAACCAATAGTTTTAATAATTTTAATTAAACACTACATTTTTGCATTAACGAAATAATAAATATTAGTTACATTATGTTTTATAATTCTAATAAAAAATAAAAAAGTTAGGTTATAGATTTTTCCTATGTGCAATAAACAAAAAGAAAATTCATATTTTTAACAAAATAATTTTATGCCTTTTATTTAATTTACTATGTATTTAACAAAAACTATTGCATTTCTATTGTATTTAACAAGACTATTGCTTAAAATAGGCGGGAAACGAAACTGTAGGCCACCTTTACTCCCGGATGGGAAGCAAACCCGAGAGTAAAGGTGGGCTGCAGTTTCATGGCCCGCCAAAAAAAACCCTTTACTCCCGGTGCGTGTTACCAACCGGGAGTAAAGGACCTTTACTCCCGGTGGGGGGATGGCACCGGGAGTAAAGGAGCGTGGCATATATATACCACTGCCATCTTCTTCCTTGCGTTCTTCGCCGATTCCTCTCCCGTGCGCCCACGCCACTCGGCCCGCCACACCGAGGACGCCGCCGCCACCCCGCCCGACGTCGGTCGCCGCCACTGCCTCGCCATGGCGTCCATGATCCCCCGCCACCACCCAGGCCGACGACCTCATGGCGCGCCGCTGTTGCCCGCCCGCCCCGTCAGACTTGCAGCCACACCAGTACCGTACGTTCTTCGCCGATTCCCAAGGTACGCTAGCTGCTTGCTCCGTTCCATCTCCAGGCTACACCGTGACCAACAGATCGATCATGATGAGGAGCACGCTGTGCTAGCTTGCTCGATCTCGGATCCGCGCGCCGATCAAACACATTTGATCAGACTGCAGTTGATCATTGAAGATTTCACTTCAATAAACATAAAAAATAGTGATGTCCATCATAAAAACAAAGATCTTATAGGTTTGGTCGAAATAGTTAGCATTTCGCTAACTTTCTTGTATTTTGTTTATGGTTAATAAAGTGCTGGGAAGCAATGCTCCATGATTTCAGTTAAAAAAACTATGATAATTTTGACCAAGTTCATATAGAGAAAAATATCATCACTTATCATACTAAATAGATTATACTGTGAAATTATATTACATGATAATAAACTGAATGATACTAATTTGATATCATAAATAGCAAAGTATTTTTTTATAAATTTGATCAAACTTAAAACAATTTAATTTTGACTAAACAATATAAGGTACTTTTTAGCCAATGGGGTACATTATTGCATATATGTTAGTTTATCCTTATTGTGTTTCTATGTATACGGTGAGCACCGCCGCCTCGTTCGCCCTAGGGTTTAGGCGGCGTGACCTTTGCCGCCCTCGTTAAGCCTAGGGTTTAGGCCGGTTCCATTTGCCCTCGTTCGATCATTTTGGCATGTTGTTGTGAACCTCTTGGGAGTAATTCTCTCTGGTTATATTAGCAATAAGACACATATACTTACATTTCATAATGACTTATACTTACATTATCAGCATAGAATTTTCTCATATGATGAATGACTACATGGTTCACATGGTTTATATCGTCATTTGTGTATTCATATGCATGTATATATATCGTCATGAGCACCGCCGCCCTCGTTCGCCCATGCGTTTCTATGTATACGGCAGAAAGCACCGCGCCCTCGTTCACCCATGTGTACAGACATATATATACGGCGGAGTGGAGCACCGCCACTCTTGTCACACCGCCCTTTCTCGTGGCCTAGTTGATCAATATTCGTATTATCGTTATCGTTAATGCTAAACAATCACACCAGGCGAACCGCTACTGTTGATGTCACCGACGTGGTTCGCCCTAGTCGCAATTTAATTTGCCCTCGACCGTTTATGTATAGCCCTAATTCGCCCTAGTCGCGGCGTAGTTCGCCCTAGTGTGGCGTAATTGCGTCCGTGACCGAGGGGCAAGATTTAATAATGCATATCGTTAAGTAGATTTTACGCATGTAAGCAAAGATTTGATGTACTATATATTGGTTTTGTTTTTGAAGCTAGATGGCCGACCGAGAAACATGGATGAGGAGGAGTTGATGATGAATTTGATCAACACGGCACTCAAGTTGCCGACGATGATGGTGCTAAAAATAACGTGCAAGAGGATGCGAGATGAGGGAGTCGAGACTTAGCTCTTGAACAAAATGAGCAACAACATATTGGCCAAGTATATATTTTTTATTATTAGCTATATATATTATCATATGTCTTATGTGTGCTCATGACATTAAAAATAATGTTTATGTTTTGTAGCCCTCTGGATCGACATCAACAACTACAACGAAGAGTAAAAATGTTCGAGGTCCCAAAAATCCATTGGAGGGCCGCTTCATCAACTCGGAGTTCAATGTGGATACAGGAGAACCGGGGGGGCCGAATAAAATGAAATTTGTGCACCACTATGGTTACCTTGTATGGGACCGGCTCCCGATTAGTACCCGTGAATGGAAGAAGAAGACCAATGCTCCTCATATCAGTTTTGTCTCCAATCGTGATAAGGCGTTAATTTGGAAAGATGTCTTGGTACATTTCACGCTCCAAACAGATGGTTATGATGATATAATAGATGGTGATGAATTGAAGGAGCGAGTTAGGGATTGGGCAATGAAGAAGATGGCCACCCAGTTTCAGACTTGGAAGAAACACCTATACATGACATATGTGAAGAAGAACATAGCACCAGATTTTACTGTCCTAGGCCCGATCTCAAAGCAGAGGCCCTATTGGGATGAGTTTTATGCAAGTACAAGACTTGGAAGAGGGTGTGAGTCGGGTGATAAAGAACCAACGTAATGCCCAATGAAGACATACCACCATACCTTGGGATCAGGTGGCTACCCGACTGCCATTAAGAAGTGGAACAAAATGGAAGCAGACCTTCTTGCCAAGGGTATCAGACCAGAATCACTCGAGTGGGGAGAACGTGCAAAGAATTGGTTTTTCGCTCATGGGGAACACTAGACCAGAGAGCAGGAAGTGCGTTTATGGCGCAAGAGGCGCAAGAAGCAAAGCAGAAAGATTGTTTTATGCTCGAGAGAGCTATTGCTAGTGGTGCGTTCAGGCCCAACAGAGAGAGAAGGATGAGTGACATACGCCATCGGGACTATTGAACATGGTGGCGAACTAGAGGCAAAGGAAGTGTCTCGTGGGAGCATGAATTCCCTCAGACAGACCTTCCCTGAAGTCGCCAGAGAAAGAAGGAAGAAGAGGCACAAAGCGGCTCCAGAGGTTGGAGGAAGCGGTGCGTGAAGCACTGTGAGCGGAAAAAAAACCTTGAAGCGAGAATGCAGGAGGAAATCGGAAGGCAAGTGCAAATAGCAGTGAGTGAGTGCAAGCAAGCGGCATCGAGCCGAGGAATCAACATTAGCCAACTGCATTGGGTTGAAAAGCGGTTGCGCTTCCACGGAGATACCAAATCAAGGGGACACAGGATCGCACTTCCACGTGGATGGCGCCATCGAACCTTGCCTGGCGTGTGAGCTACACATTCGAAGGAGAATTCCACAATCAAGGTGGCTATCGATCTTGTTAATCCTATCGACCGAACCAAGACACCAAGGATTCATGGGAATATAATCCAAGAAGGATATGCTACCATCTCGGTAGATAAAGCTGAAAAAGGTTTTAGTGATTTGCCTCTTGACATTCCTAGAGGTGATGGCGAGAAGACTCTAGGAGAAGCGGAGAAGACATTCATTCTATGGCGCAAGCGCTACATCATCATTCCAGGGATGTTGGCTCCACCTCCTCCTGAACTACCTCACCATAGGTACGTGCGGATGAAAACACTACATCATTAATTTGTATTGGCTTAAATAATTAACAATCTGCTCATAATAATATGTCATTCATTTTTTTGTAGCAGATCCTCCCCCAACCTAAATCCAATTGTTCAATCGCCAGATCATCATAGTGCTCTGTACGATGACATTGTGTTGGAAGACGAGGCTGCATCCACACCATCTCCAAGGAGGTCTCCAACGCCGCAGCCGCCACCTCCAAGGAGGTCTCCAACGCCTCCCCCGCCCCCGCCTACCAAGAAGCCTAGCAAGAGGCCAGCCCCTCAAACGAAGAACCAGTCCCCGCCTGCAAATAAAGCCACCGTGAAACCAAGGGCTATTTCCAAAATAATATCTGAAGAGAAGGAAGAAGGAACTGATGCATATAAAAAAAGACATGTCTAGATTCTATGACAAACTTAAAATGAATCAAGAAGCAAGGAGAAATCCGGAGAAACCGTACTTCTTCGTAGCTCTAGATATTCTAAGAAAAAAGGTGACTTCTTACCAGCAACAACAGCGGGAATCTCGTAAGCCGTCCAAATCAACGTTATCGGACTATGACCGCACTCTCACCAAGTCAATTGAGGCGGCACAGAAAAAGAAGAGGGTAGGGAAAGGAGTTGCCCAACTCGGACAACAAGCGCACCAATCAATCCCCCCGCTAGTTGTTGGTAATGAATATGGTTCGAATTTAGGATTAATGCATCAGGCAAACATACCTCCGGATGTCGATTTGGATCACCTTGGTGAATTTCTTGATGAGACTGGTCTCGACCTTTACCAAATGTTTGGTGATGGAAACATTGAGAGTGCGGCGGAGGTTGATATTTGGAAGAAAAAATTTGTACTAGACCAGAGTCTATACAACCCTCAAGCCTTATCTGATCTGGGGACGCAAATGTACCTGCTAAACAAGTGGTACATGCAGGCATCTACCAGTGGAGACTTCTGTGTTGGTGTCAGAATTAGAGACGAACATTGGTTCCGTGGCGATGATGTTATGTATGTTGACTTTGCAGAATTTCATCAACTATGCCACCTGACCTCTCTGGACAAAGTTATCATTAGCTGCTATTGCCTGTAAGTAATAATTCTTTCGATCTATTATTAAACTCATCATATGTGTGTATATGCATATAAATTATCCTAACAAGTACTATATATATGCAGATTTACAATGACAGAGCTCAGAAAGGAGGGCTGCAATGAAATTGGTTTTGTTGATCCCCATATAGTATTCAAAGACCCAATTACTCCAAAGACTAATTGGAAGAATGAGTCAGAGAGTAACCTCATGAACTTCTTAGTGAACCAACGCCACAAGAAGGATATACTCTTTCCCTATAACTTCAAGTGAGTGTTAATCATGTCGATCATCCTTAATGGCTCATATGTTGATTCTAGTTAATTAATGAGTGTTATCGTTATATCCTATAAACACATGCAAGCAATCCTTTGGATATTGATGGACATCGATCTGGTGAAAAGTCACTTGATAATCTATGACTCGATGAGAAAACCACAACAAGACTACCAAGATATGATAGATATTATCCAGAGGTAATTTTGGGATCTCTAGCAACTATATATACACAAACATGATGATTAACTATATCTGATGATGTGACAAATTTTTTATTGGGCAGTGTTTGGAAAACCTTTATTGAGAAGCAACACATGGAAAAATACAAAGCGCCACTGAATGTAATCCCTTTGAAAGTAAGTCCCCTGAATCGTATCATCTTTACTAATTAAACATATAGCTTTCACCGGATCACCAGATTGGATGACAAAACTTTTTCTCGTAAAGTGGTGTCTGAGGCAGGAACAGGAGAACAACTACTATGGTTACTATGTTTGCAAGTTTATCAAGGTGCTCTCCCAAAGAACTCCTACAGAGAGACTCAAAGTACGTTAAAAATACACTATATATTCATTTAATTATTATTATTGATTGTGTTACTATGTCTTTTATATATATATATGTACATATATTAATTTATTTTCCTTTAATTCAAAACTGTAGACTCGATGGTTGGAGGAAAAGGTCATACGGCAAGACCAAATCAAAGCAATTCAAGAGTCTATAGCGGATTTTTTAATGAGCAGGTCATCGATTCCAAGGCGAGTTCTACTTGACCCAACACCGCCATTGAAGCCAAGCTAGAGGATGAGAGGAAACTTTTATGTCACAACAAGCTGTAATGCAATCTTTTGTAATATATGCACATGAAATAATATAATGTAAAATACACATATGCATGCATGCATGTAAATATATATATGATGCATGCATATATATATATATATATATATATATATATATATATATATATATATATATATATATATATATTTCTATGCTTGAATTGTGTGATTTAATACGTTCATTGTGCTTGAACCAAAACATACTATACGCGCGTATAAATGTATAATTAGCAGCGTACAATACGACTTCGAAAACCTATTTTGAAAAGAAAACAAAAAAATAAAAAGAAAAGAAAAAAGAAAAAAACCTTTAGTCCCGGTTCGTATTACCAACAGGGACTAAAGGTGCCGGCCATCGTGGCATGTCAGGAGGCACCTTTAGTCCCGGTTGATGTTACCCACCGGAACTAAAGGTCCTCCTTTAGTCCCGGTTCCTGACCCGGGACTAAAGGACCCCCCTTTAGTCCCGGATGCTTGCTCCCGGGTGGGGAACCGGGACTAGAGGGGGTTCTCCACCGGGAGTAAAGCTCGGTTCTCTACCAGTGTTCGAAAAGCCATGTAGAAGCTAATCTCATCAGGCTCTAAATTGGAGCAACCTTGTTCAAACTTCAAACCAACATAGACATGATTACATTTTTAGGACCTGTTTGGATCTACTTATTTCGCGATGGTGGCGACAGGAATCGAAGAATCCCGCCAAACCCTCGCGGTGACCGTGATTTTGCCGACCGCACATGAGGAGAAAAAAATAGGAAATGAACTACACATCACTGATTCCTCATATCGCGGCTACGGAGCCACGGATGAGCTACACCGCACCGCGCAGTCAGAGGCCACGGTATCAAACAGGGCCTTAGACTCCTCCAACAGACACTTCTGAGCTCGTGGGGGTATGAACACACCTTTTGAGGACCAATGAGCTTTACATTTTGAGATTAATGAAGTCGCCACACACGCCACGCTATCGATGGGCGCGCCATTGATCTACTACTAAATGTTTTTTTTTTGTAAAATGATATAGAAAAGGGCAAGTACCCTAAGATTTGAAATCTAAGTACCCTAATCAACTCAACTACAATACTATGTTAATTGTTCTCGCTTATTTTCGTGCAGTAGTTTAAAAACTCAACGACAGTATTTGCCAAAAACAATTGAGGAATTAAACGGGAAATAAGGTGCACTGTCCTTGCAACGAAATATATGTTCAGACACGTAAGTACGTTTGTGAGGACGTAATTTGTGCACGCGCGAGGTCAAATTTAATCCAGTCTGAAACTACCTGATTTCCAAATCACATCACTCCTTTCGCCTCCAATCCTCTCTACATGCATTTCGATCCCTAGCTTTCAACGTTTCAACCGACACCAATAAGAATTTCGCACGTGACCGAGCGTCCGTACGTGGGTGCTTATATGTCATACGGCCAGGTTCAGTCTGGAGCTATCTTTATCACTTATATTATATGTCACTGATGATATAAGATATATGGTGATACAACATACTATTGCCCAACGCGCACCCTTGTACATATTCCACGCAGTGTAAACGTGCTGCCAGGACACATACATGCACTGCGCGCATATGACCAACGTGTCAACGTGCATAGCTGGACTGGTACGTGCATCGGCATGTACAGAAATATCAAGAAAAAAATCAGTAAAGTATCTTCATTTGATATCTCATTGAGAGCTACAACTTTGATATAAAATGTATATTCATTTGACACCATACAAAAACGATATTATTTTTCTAATGCGGCAAGCTTTAGTATGCAATTGTTATGCTGCTAAAATTTAATATTATTTTAAGAGCATCTTAACGACCTCAAATATAAAAATGCAAACTATAAAGTTGTAGATCTCACTAAGAGTTACAACTTTGATGTAAAATGTATCTTCGTTTGAAACGATATTATTTTTCTAATACGACAAGCACTATTACACGATTATTATATTTCTGAAATTTTATATTATTGTTTTGAGCATCTTAACGTCCTTAAATGTAAAAAACTCAAAACTAGAAAGTTGTAGATCTTATCGAGATCTACAATTTTCATTAAAGTTCATGATCTTCATCCAACGTCATATCAAAAAGTTATGATTTTTCTAAGTTTCAGTCTTGTCACCACCGATCTCAGTGGCGCGACAAAACAATACTGTCGTGCCAACGGGAGTGGCGTAATAAGGTTTCCCACGTCGGAAACACCATCTAGCATAGGAGATGCTGCCGTGCCAATGCATGTGGCGCAACAACGTTATTTTGTCGCGCCAGGAGCACTGGCGCGACCAAAAAGGTCAGATCTGCAAAAAAAAAAGGCGATTATTATTAAAATATTAAATAAAAAAGATTAAAAAAATCCCGTGACAGGGAGTAGCTAGGTCACCATCACGTGTGAGTGTAAAATCCGAAAGATGAAGCTTCCATATATACAAGAAGCAAGGAAGGAGTGCATCCATGCAATGCATGCATCTTCTCAAATTTGGCCAACAGAGACTAGGCGTGAGGCAAAATAATCATTGAAATTATACTGACCTGGTCGCTACTTCGTTCAGAGCAAGTGAAACACGTGCGAACAACGTACGTAAGATCGGTCATTCAAGAGCAGAAATATAAAAAAAAAATCAGTTAGTTTCAAATTTTTCAGTGCATGGTGGTTTGTTAGAAATTCAAACAAACAATGCTGGTCCTGAAAAGACTTGAACCAGTCCATGTAATGACGTACTACCGGAGCAGTAGTGGAATCGATCGACAAACTAACATACATATCATTAATATCAATTACTACTGCTAAGCATGCATGCAAGATGCATGCACCTCTCTCTCCACCCCTGATCTGATCCCTAGCTGCCAACAAAGGTGGGCTCTTTTTCAGGTTGGCACTATAGCTCATCATCATATCATCTAAACGCCCTCTTAAGAGCATCTCCAAGAGACTCTCTATATCCTTTCTAAATGCTATGAATAGAGATTTTGGTGAAAAACTACCCTCCAACAGTTTCTCTAAATGGTTATTCAAATATGGCCATCTTGTATTCCGGATTTTTCGCTAGCCAAAAATAGAAGACGATAATGACTTTCTAGAGTGCGCATGAGATATAGAAGAACTGTTAGAGAATGAAAAGATATAGAAAACGTTTTTTATGCAAATGACTCTCTAAATGATGATTTAGAGAGTGAGATTTAGAAAGGCTCTTGGAGATGCTCTAAAATAAGCTAGGGCGCCACTAGTTAGTTAGTTATAGTTACTTAGTCCCTTAGATGCATGCACAGGGACCGGCGGCGGCGGTTTTTTTCCCCAAGGGAGTCGGCGGCGGCAGGGTGGAGTCCTGTGAGGGGTGGAGTCTTGTGCGAGTTTTCGGGAAATTGGGGGTGATGCAATAGATAGGCTCGGAGTGTTGGCGGGCTGATTTTTTTTAGTAGTTGGTGGGCTGGAAATTTTTTTGACAGGTGGGTTCATGTAAAAGTTAGGCAAAACGTGGGGCAATCTGGAAGGCACGAGTGCAGTTGGTTCGTGGCGATGCTTGGTGGGTCATTAAAAATAAGATATAACGACATACCGTCCAAATGAAATTATCTGAAATTATCGACCGACAGTCTATTAAATTGCCAAAACAAGATATAATGACTGACCGTATGTTACAAATCTTTAACATCTAACCTTCCAACGTTAAATTGGCATTTTTAACGACCCCCAAGTGACGTTAATTTTGGGATGTGGTGTAGTGCATGTGTATGTGCTTCTCTTGCCTTTTGTCATGTCCGTAGCTACAGTGTTTCTCTACTTCTTCCTGCCCAGGACCACATCCTCCACTGATCCACATGATATGTTAGTTTATTGATGATGACAAGGGTAGAACAAGTAAAAAGCTTATATAGCTAGGGACCAACTTTTTTATTTCATTCAGAGGGGCAGTTGTACTTTGGACTCAATTTGATTTATACTACTAGTTTATTAGGTTCACACTTTCATACTTGTCAAATTTGGACTTAAACTCTGCATGAGTGGTCCACGGAGGCATCCATATAGGGGACATAATTCACCAGTTAATTCTATTCCTCATTTTAATTTGGACATTTGAACGAACATATATAACATCTTCAACCACTTTTCACAATTGATTTATACAAAAAACTATTCAAGGCATAGTGCTACAAAAAGAACTAATAAAAATAATAGAATTAATATACCTTTCATGTAAACCAGTGGTTAATGTCATACAGTATGTATAGAAAACTTGGTGGCAGCACATATTTTTAGAACGATTAGAAAAAAGAATGAATGAAAGCATGCATATGGTATGCTGATATATATAATTACTCCGAGACGTGGCCCCTCACATATTATTGTGCTCCCTGACTGTACAAAAACTGCTGACGGTACATCGATCTAGTCAACAAAATTGATGCAAAAATAATAACAGTTTAAGTAAAACAGTGGTAAATCTTCTAGAAAAGTCGGTTGCACATTCTTTAATAGTGTTCACAGAATTTTTATGAGATCCATGGACAGAGAATGAAGGTGAAAGTAACCCAGTCTTTTCTTTGGTTTTTTATTGCCAAATGGAGGGGAGAAAATGGGCTTCATCCCCTGTACTATATACTTTGGATCAGTATGACACTGAAAGAGAAAGGTACACAAAGATGCCCCAACAGCAAGAACATAAAAAATGTTCCTTTGGATTGACCCATGTGACTGAAACAAAGTAATATACAATTAAAACAAATGCTTGCAGCCAACTTTGTCATATCCTATATATAGCTGACTACTTCCTGATGAGCTCCCTTGCTCATAATCTTTTTAAATTGCAACATTGAACCTTAAACTCGTGGGCCGTTGAGTTCATCAAATTAACTATTGCAAATGATTAAGCATGTGAGTTGCAGCCACCTTGACTAAGCTGATCCCATGATCCATTAATTCTCAAACGATGCCAAGGGAAAAGCTAGCCTTTGCAATTGTTTAATCCTCCACTATAATTCCTCCCATCTTGTTTTTATACAATATTTTGACCAGTCAGGTAGGATTAAATTATTTCTATGTCGTGTTGTGCACTGGATTCAACTCAATTGCATGCCCTGTTTAGTAGTCCGATCCCTGCACAGCTAGCAGCTTCTGCATGCTTTGATCCAGGCTAACTCGTTGACCAGTGTCGGATGGTACAATCCAACTAAGACCATTAATTAGATTTATTTATCGCTCCAGTGTATCAAGTCAGCCTTCTATTTGACTCAAATGAACATTTGTTCTAGATGTTTTGATTTGACCTAGAAATTAAAATGGTATGTTTGTTGTTGATGACATGAGACAAACCAATGTAATGGTAATTGGTTGACCAATGGGTGTTGGTGTTAGGATTCTGAAGAAGTAGAGGGTCAAGCAGGAATAGCAGTATGACTTTGGTTTCACTATTGTTCATGATGCCATGATGTTAGGCCACACACATTATGAAAATCTAGAGGTCTACTTTGCCTACCACCATACAGTTCGAAACATAGTTAGAAGCGGCACCTTTCCAAATGATGACAACATGCGGGGAAATGCTCTCAAGAAGCAGTGGCTGTTGGTAATGCAATATGCATCAGTCAAATCTTTCTACGAGTAGCTAGCTTGATGCACATTAGCATAGATGGGATTAGTTGGGAGTGTATATAGTAAAAGCCTGGTGAAAGCCACTGCACTGTTTGTCTTTCCGCAATAATGTCTAGCTGGCTAGGTAGACTAATGTCACTCATTCTCTCACACATTTGAAACAAAAGAAAAGTTTGACCAATCCTCACCTAAGAAGGTAGGGTGATTTTGTTGTCTCTTTCACAAAAAAGAAGTGCAACATTTATTCAAATTATATAGAAGTTTAGAACATGGAATTTGTACCAATGGTTTTATATTCAAGTGTCTATAAGATTTTTTTGGAAAATCATAGTATATAGTAAGAGAAATTAACTGTCAAAATCTAATTTTTGTTTGACTTTTTTGTGATAAAAATATGCTTACCATTTCGGGATGGATGAAGTACGGTTTGGGTTACGGTGTTTATGTTTGAGTTGGAGCCTCATGTGAGTGTAGCGGGCTAGAGAGAAGGCCATGGTGGCATTTTGGCTCCATGACGGAGGCGGCTTGTGGGTGAGATAGCGGCACTGCTGGCTGCTGTTAGAGTGCATAGAGCAGATCTAGAACGGGTGCTAGCATGGATCTCGGGTAAAACCCTACTTCACTCTATGCAACAGGCGAGGAAGATATGGTTTAATTTTGAGGAGAAAGAAGGGGTGAATAGAATGCTTCAGCAAACATGAGGAAGATCAAGGTGGACTAGGAAGACGTCAAGTGGATCTGAGCCACCGGAGCAGCAGGACGCCGTCGCCATGGCGGCCGCCGACACCGGCAGCGGTGGAGCCCCGGAGGCCCCCAAGAGGGACGACCCGACGGCGGGCCATGCGCCCAAGACCTATGCCCATCGGGTCGCCCCACCTCGCATGGGGCGGACTGCAGCGGCGCTGCCAGTGCCCATCTGAACGGTGAGGGCACGACGGGCCCGCCATGGCCGACGTTCGCGCGCAGCTGGTGAAGGGTAGGGGTGGAATAAGGGTGGGGAGGGGAAGGGGAGGCGCCGGCGCCGGCGCCGGGGCGGCGGCCGTCAGGGAGCGAGGGGGTGGCACCCTCCAGGGTTTTGCCCTAACGGGCCGATGACCCATCTCGATGCAGTTAGTGTGCTGATTTGCCAGATCACGTTAGCAATGCTCCTAGCATGTCTTGGATCTGGCGACTGACGTGGCTCTGTCTTTATGAACTTTCATCTAGTACCTTTGTGCACCATCTTAACTATGAAGGGAAGGTGTATGTTGAGGGCTTTTCTCCCAAAAGAGGGTTCCTCCCATAGAGAGTATATATTTATATTGAGACTACAATTGGTGAAGCAGTGAGTAGTGTTACTGGATCTGTGTGGGAATAGAAGCAGGGGAACTCAGTTGTTTGTGTGGGGTGATCTGCATGTGTCTGAACACATGATTTATAACCAAAACCAATTGTTTGTGGTAGTTGGATCCAATGGTGAAGAACCAACATCGTCGGGTCAATCCACAACCCAGCAATGATCGATGTCTTTATGCCGCTACCGGGTCGAACCACAGTCCAGCATTGACTTATCAATGCCGGTTCATGGCTCTAATCGGCAACGTTATATCACTATTGGGTCGTGGCTCTTCACTGTCGGTTCACTCGGATCCCAACCATTTGTTATGTAGTAGTGATAGGGAGCTTAAACATATTTGAACATAGAAAATCATATTGGCCAAAGAGAAGGCACATACACTACAATTAATAACTAACCTAAAACACATGCATGTTTCGATAAAGTGAAACCAATCTCGGTTCACTGGACAGTTGGCTCACTGAATCTGATCATTAGGTAGGCGTTCATCCACCAGTATATATCTAGGAGCTCGATCGGTGTGCTAAACATATCGACATATACATATATATATATATATATATATATACACGTACCCGTGTTGCTGTACACCCAGCCCTATACGTGGCAGTGATATACTTGTTTTTCCTCCTACACGGCTACACAAAAGGATGGTTGGTCGAGTCGAAAGACTTCGGGGTACAGGGTACTGTAGATATATCGTAGAGGATGCTCTGCTTGAGACAAAGATACACATGCATGCATGCATGCAAAGTAAGTGCCTCTGTAGTGGACTACTTGCAGTTTTACGGTATATTTGTCTGTGGAGTCACCATGCTTCATGAGGTGATGTATCATGAGTTCATCCTATAGGGAATCAACTCATTCCTCATGCATATACTAATTATTAGTTTATGAGGAATGATTTGGTGATTGATCAACTCATTCCATTCCACAAACCAAATACAAGAAGTAAGGAGTGAGAAGATAACGAATCACCTCGTTCCTCAAATCAAACACACAATTAGTAATTGATTCTGCTGGTTGGCAAGAGGCTAACAACAAGCACACGACTTCGACTAAGCTGCAAGAGCAATGACAGATGATGTATCATGCATCAGAAAGGCAAAGGCTAATATAGCTAGAATAGAACCCCACAAAGGTGAAGCGAAGCGGCACGTCAGTGGTCAGTCTCCTTTACACTCCACTACCAACAGTGCAGTCCATCAGTGCGTGTGTACGTACACGTACTGCTCGCCACACGTGTTTCACCAATACCATCATCTGTCGTCGTCGTGGATCGACTAATAGAGGATAAGATCTCAAATATAACTGTGTTGTTGTCGTTGACGTCTCGCAGAGTAGTAATCCATCGATCTGTCAGCTACAGGGGTGGTGATATCTAGCCGGCGTGACGTGCCCATGCGTGACGAGATGATAGATCGACAAATGTCAACTTAGGGCGTTGAAATTGTTTGCAGTGTGAGAGTTCCAATCCAGATGTCAGATGAGATAGTGATCAGAATTTATGCATTGTGGAGCGCTAGCTCAATGTGATCAGCTGATAGTGATCAGCAGAATGTATGTGTTTGACAATTCAAGATTTGTTAGGAGCGTTTCGATTTCATGGAAGTTAAAACTCGAAAGGGAAAGCCGCCGGAATAGGGGGTGGGGTGCGGGGTGCGTGAAATTCAGTCAAGTAAGGTATCATTTGGCACGGCTCCAAACCACTCAGGTTCTTTTGCTACGGTGCACAAAGAAACCAGAGCCGGTGAATCCAAAAATAATAGTGATCCATCACTGGACTGGGTAAAAATATCTCATGTGCGTTGCTTTGCAGTAAGTCAAAATAAACTAGGTCAGAAATCCTCCCAACCCTAGCCCGACGCCCCTGGACCTCTCCACGCCGCCGCCGCCAGCGGCGCCGGTCACCGCCCGGCGCTGGCGCCGCCACCCGCCTCTCCCCAGATCCGCCTCCCTCTCCTCCCCTCCCTCCCCTACCCGGGCTTGCACGGGCGCAGGCGCCCCACCGCCGAGAGAGTTGTGCGACGCCGCCGCCTCCTCCTCACCTCCCTCCCCCAGATCCGCCACCCTCTCCTTTCCCACCTCCTCTCTCCAGGCATGCGCGGAAGCAAGCACCACGCCGTCGCCAGCTGCACCGGTCCCGCCGCTGATGGCCCCGTGGAGCTGCCATCGGTTGCCGCGGTTGGCACGACCAGTAATGGGCGCCTTCCCTCCAGCGACGGCCCTGGATTCACGGACGGTGTCGCTGGCGGCGCGGCCCGCTCCAGCCGCTGGTGGGTGGTCCCAGTGTGGACTCCGCGGCCAGGCTGGCGAGCCCTCCATGCAGCCTCGCGGGGAGGCAAGATCCGGCGCGACCCCGCCCCCTGGTACGTCGGGCCTGGAGGCCGCCGCTGCCACGCAGGGCGAATCTAGGATATTATGTCATTGGGGTCAAGGACTAAACATCGGGGTCAAACACATGTTGATTTTCTATTTAAAAGAGTAATTTGTAGGTGGATTAAAGAACTTTAAGTGTATTTCTGGCAAGTTACCGGGGTCAGCTGACCCCGATGGATACACATAGATTCGCCCCTGCTGCCACGACCTCCGAGCACGGGTGTGGGTCACCCCGCCAGACGTCCACTTTGCTGGCCGGCGCAGCGACTCATGATGAGATTGGGGGAGCGTGCTGAGCACCGAGCACATCATGGGCGCCTCCGGCCTCCCGAAGCCCCTCCTCTCACACCGAACGCCGCTTCGTTCCACCAAGACTACTCCTTTCGTGGGCGCATGAAGAGTCGTCGGTGGGCGGACGACGACGTCGGCGAGGAGTTGGACGATGACCGCCCTGCATCTTACCTGGATGCCATTTGGCGCTCGACAAAGCAGGTACCTGCATCCCCAATGCACGCCCAGACTCGTGTCCCAGTTCGTGGCTATGGCGGTGTGGACGCTGGACGGCAGGGACTTGGGCAACAACAGAGGAGACACAGCCGGCCGTGCTCCCAACTTGTGCATGGCCTACCTGCTTGGCTAGTCGATGGTTGTGTCCCTGCCCGCCAATGCTTTGGCGGACACGGATGGGTCTCCATCGCCAATGTTGATGGGTGGCGGGAGATCCTACCCCGGTAGGAGACGCGACCTGCCGTTGCACCGGTTGAGCCTTAGCTCTCG
Source organism: Miscanthus lutarioriparius (assembly GCA_904845875.1). Taxonomy (NCBI): domain Eukaryota; kingdom Viridiplantae; phylum Streptophyta; class Magnoliopsida; order Poales; family Poaceae; genus Miscanthus; species Miscanthus lutarioriparius. The sequence continues at coordinate 71,376,941 of CAJGYO010000016.1, read as the reverse complement.
TAGACCCGGAGGATCCCCTCAGAGCTTCAAAATAGGTGTTTCAACTGTCTCTCCTACTCACACCGAGTAGCGACTTGCTGGCTGCCGAGGTGTTGTCTATGCTGCCACGGCTACCATCACCTCGCCAGGGGCTGCAAGCGGTTTAGGACTGTGACATCGGCGATGAAGGGTGGCAACCGGCCACGCCACTCTGCTTGTGATGACCCGCCGGCCTCCGAGCACGCGCCACGCGGCAGTCCATCGAGCTTGGATGGGGACATGTGGCGACGACGGAGTAAGCCAGCGACGGACATCAACATGTGTGCGCCTGTTGACCACGCCGACATCATCGCTACTTTTGCTGCTACACTCTGCTTTTCCTGAGCTAGATCTGCTAGCGTTGGCGATGTGCATGAGCGCGGGTTGAAGCAACATTGGTGGACACCCGTACTTCGATGATGGCTGCTCAGCGGATGACAGACTCATCTCTATCGTCGCCGGTGCAGGGGTTTCCATAGCTCATGGCACCATGAGTGGGATAGCCCAGCCGGCATCTTGCACGGTTCACCAAGGAGGTGTAGCTCAAGCGACAGTCGTCATTAATTGCCAGTCCCCTAAGGTAGAGTGAGGCAACCACAAGGCAACCCCTGCCAATCAGGAGCAGATGGATTGCTGCTCAGCCGCTGGCGCACATACCGACCTCCAAGCAGGGCGAGGTACTCCTCATGCAGAAGATGGGCATCGTGCCTCCGGTAGGTCTAGTTTCATCGACGTCCAAGGGAACATACTATGCCATATTCACAGGGAACTTGACGTCGAGCCATGTGGTAGCTCTAGATGAGTTGTTCCTAGAGACCAACAGCAGGGCTGGTAGAAGAGCACTCTTCTCGAATGGCGGAGTAGGGTCCACAAGCGGAGACGCCTAGCTCCGTAGGTTGCTGTGTTACTCTTAGTTGGTGTTGATGGTAGATAGCAAACTATATAAACCATCAATTTAACAAGTATAAGGGCATGAATATGATCACCAACATATATTTACGGGTCTAAATTAACAAAGTCCACAAGTTTTAGTGAATCTATGCTTTCAGCAGGGTTTATCCAGAAAACCGTCAAGGTGGACCTATATGTCAGAGTTAATCGTGCTTATCCACAACAAAAACAACCCCAGAAGGTTCCAGAAGCCTCGAGAGGACACCACACCGAAGTAGAGGGCAAGACGCCATCAGGTGAGGCTGGCCGGCCCCACCTACAGGCTGGCCAGCCTGTGAGCCCCACCTGTTAGCCCCTCCTTCGAATGTCGGTTCTCCATCGCCTCCTAGATTGCATCTACGCTATCCTTTCAAGTCAGTTTGATCTGAGGGCTCAGAATGGATGCTACAGCCTATATATACTAGCCCCTGAGGCAATCAAACCCTGATCAAGTCAGTCAAGAAGATAGAAACCCTAATCCTTAGAGCTCCACCATATTCTAGGACATAGCTATCTAGGCTAGGTCTAGAGGGAGGCAAGCTTCGCTTGGATTCCTGATCTTGTCAAGAGTGTGATTTGGTATGGTCCTTGTACCTCCTCTCTCGTTTGAATCTCTCATTACTTTTATATGTTTGCTATAGTTGTTATGACAATGTTCTTTATATCATTCATGTTCCCAGTTATAACGTTCATCATCAACTTTGATTATATGCTTAGTATAGCTAGATTATCATTATATTCAAGCATAAGTTCATATAGCGCTCACTCTAATATACACGGGGTGAGTGGTCGACATTGTGTAAGTGTGGTGCTTATACGTTGTTTACCTGCGGATGCACCTTATATTCTGGGACATGTGATAGATCGTGGATGTGACACTTCCGTTGAGTCCTTTATAGTCCACTCCCCGAATATAGGACAAGTAGGATGCGGTTACAAAAGAAGACAACCTCTGTTCTTAATCTTCCTTAGTAATATCCATTATGTGTAGATATGAAGTTGATCTTAGCCATAACTACTAAGTGTAATTACACTAATCAATGTATGCTTTGACTTGTAATTAAGAATGACTTAGGAGTTATTCCTCTAATATTCTAACTTAGCAATGCTAATGCCATAGAAAGGAGTACTCTAAGTGATCATTTATCATTACTTATCATATTTATCTCTTGACTTACCCCTGTTATGAGTAGAAGTTTAGTCATGGATTATTTCTCTATCATGTGTATAAGTTATTAATATATTCCAACTCCCTATCCTTCCATGTGGTAAAAATATAAATAACGATACCTGGAATACTCTCGGGTGACTTCCTACAATGGTATATTATCTATACGCTTGCAGATCCTTTTTTTGTCATTGTTACACTTATCCTTTCAAGTCATAGGTAAATAACAAGCTTTTCTAGCGTCGTTGCTAGAGATTAATCTTAAAACCTTGTTCTTAGTAGTGACGTTAAGAAATGTCAACAAGCATTTCTCGCGTCATTGCCAGGGAAGGTAGCTTGGCAATCATTGAAATATTGATAAACTTATATTTATTGATGTGATCGAGATAACCATTAACCGCTGCTCAAACAGGCTTGCCCTTGTTCTATCTACTTTTATATCTTATGCAGGGTAATGTATGACCAATTTTGCCCTTCCGACAAACTACGTTGAAGATCCAGAAGCATTAATCAGGAGAATTAGAGCTAAACTCAAAAAAGTCTCAGCTTTAGAATCGGAAGACAACCAGATAAGACGCAACTTAATACTAGATTTTGAAGCCATGGCCGACAAGATGCTCCATGAGTTCTTTGCTCCAACTACGGCCAACATCCATACTAGACCAGCGACCAATGTCAGAGATAATGGTTTTGAACTCAAGCCAGCTCTCATCAACATGGTGCAAGCTAGCCAGTTCTGTGAAAAGGCACATGAAGATGCAAGTGCTCACCTCCAACACTTCCTGAAGATATGTAGTACTTTCACCATTAAGGGAGTTACCAGAGATGCCATACTACTTCACCTCTTCCCATTCTTACTTTTAGGGAAGGCGAAGCAATAGTTCTACGCCAACAAAGATAGAAACACTACTTGGGATAACTACTCTACTGCCTTCCTAGCGAAGTTCTTTCCTATAGGCAAGACCAATGCTCTGCGTGGGATAATTTCAAGTTTTCAGCAACAACACGATGAATCTATCCCTAAGGCATGGGTACGCTTTCAAGATTACATATCAAAATGCCCTCATCATGGGATGGAGAATTGGCTACTCATACAAACGTTCTACCATAGGTGACCAATAGCACCCGTGAGAACATGGATGCTGCTGCTAGAGGAGCTTTCCTACCACTCACAGTCCTAGGTGCAATAGCTCTCAAAGAGAAGATGGCCTCCAACCAAGGTTGGAATGAAGAACGTCTTCATACCCGCAAGAGAGGTGGAGGAATGCATCAACTCAAGGAGGTAGACATGTTGTCTGCCAAGATGGACCTGCTCATGAAGCTTGAAGATCAAGCTAATAAGAAGCAAGAAGTTATGCACATTCATGATTTCTGCATGACATGTGAAGAATGTGGCAACACTAAGCATTCGGAGAACAATTATCCTAAAACCCATGAGGATGTGAACTTCATCAATAATAACTACTTTTGTCCTCTACAGAATCAAGGATGGAATCAGAAACAAAGGCCAAACTACCAAGGTAATTACCAAGGTAACAATTTTAGTAACTTCAACAATCAACCACCCTTGAGAGAATTAATTTCTAGCCAAGCTAAAACAATGGAGGTATTATGTAGAAAATTAGCTTCCAATGATAAAATGTTAGAGAACATAAACAATAGAATGGATGGCTTCTCCTTTGTTATTAAAAACCAGCATAGCTTTAATAAGATGAGATAGAATCACAAATAGCTCAGCTGGCGTCTGCTGTTCCTCTGACCTACAAAGGTAAGATTCTAGGGCAACCAAAAGATATAGAGACTACAAATCTTGTCGATATTCATAATGCAACATACTACTGTATACAACCATCAGCTGGAGGATGGATAGATTATTCCTTGCTTAAAAAGAAAGGTGATCTAGGAAGACCTATCATTCCCATAGCTATTAGACCTCATATTTTCCAAGAAGCTATCTATGATTTCGGCGCAAGAGTCAACATCATGCCTAAGGTCATTTATTATAAAATTAAAGGAGATACCTTGTTATACACAAACATGCGTTTGCAGCTTGAGATCAATCACTCTGCTACCCCAAGGGAATTCTTGAAGATATCTGTATACGAGTGGGACAATCATACGTACCCATAGATTTTGTGGTTTTGGAAACAGGTGGAGATGTAAGGGCACCCATCATCCTAGGCCGACCCTTCCTGAACACCGCGAAAGTCATTATCTATGTGGACAGTGCCAAGATCTGTTTCACAATCAAGGATAAAAAGGAGAAATTTTCTTTGAAGAATCATATCTTGCAATCTCCTGGTCATACACAAACGTCGTACCTACTCGAAGACACAACAGTAAGCAAAAAGAAGAAGAACTAGAGAAGGAGGAAGAACAAGGCCAGAAGCCACAAGAAGAATCAGTCAACATGATCAACACACTCCAATCAGAGTACGACCACCTACTCACTTCACCATACCTTACCAAGAAGGACAATCCAGACGTACCCATGATCGAGTGTACCATTGGACAGAGAATCTTCCACAATACCTTCTATGACATTACGTCGGTTGTCAATATAATGTCCAAGGTAACACATGAAAACTTATTTGGTGATGAACCTTTGTTCCCTACGTACATGCAATTGCAGATGGTGGATCAATCAATCTGATTTTCAGAGGGAATAGCAAAAGATGTCATGGTAAGAATACATGATCACTATGCTCCTGCCGACTTCATGGTTCTAGACATAGGAGAAGAAAAAGACGTACCTATCATCCTTGGAAGGTCGTTCCTCAACACCACCAATGAAATCATCTACGTCGGATCTAGACAAGTCTACTTTTAATTTCCAGGAGAAAAGGTATGTTGCTATTTCAATAGTTATACCACTTATGAGCCGCCAAAGAAGACCTGCTCCAGGAGGAGATGCCGATCATCCCAACGCCAGAAGAATCAATCTCCAAAGAATAGATGGGAAGAAGACAAAGAACCTGAAGAAGTTGTGAAAGATGAACCTACTCCACCTAAGACAAGTCCACAGACCAGGCAGGTGTGGAAGGAAAATATGACATCATTAGAGTCACCATCACTAGAAGTGTAACCACCAAGGTCTCCATCCCTGGGACCGACAGATGCACCTAGAGAATAAAAGGATTATCTCTAGTCAAGTCCTGTTCGGAGGAATTAAAATTTCGAACCCTTGCCAGGAGGTAAAATTGGTTGTTATTCATATTTACTTCTTAGCATTGCATGAATTATTTTCACTTTAGCATATTTACTTTTTTGCATTAGCATTGCATTTAGAAAAATAAAAATAAAAATTGTATCATTGCATTATAAAAATCCTAAGCCCCAAGTAAATAATTTCTTGGTGTGTAAAAACCCACAAGAATATTTACTGTGGTGGTACAAAAATAAAAATAATATGCATTTAATTATTTCAAAAAAACCAAAAATAGTAGAGAGACATCCTGCTAGATTCTGCCAATTTGAAATTATTTTCAATATCAGGAATAACTAATCTCCAGACGGCTGACCGCTAACCTTTTTATTCGAATCTGTTCCATAAGTTTTGATGTTCTTGTTAGTACTTATACATGATGAAGAGCAAGTTCACCTGGTCGTCTTCATCTCTCTCCACTTCGGGATGAGAAGGACATCCGCTGGCAAATCTATTCTGAGAAGGATCACTCAACTTTAACATTCGACCACAACAACATCCAGCTTGGGGGAAAAGCATCCTCCATGTATCTTGCTAAGTATTTCTTTCCTTGTGTTATTCTTAAGTTTGTTTTACATTTGCTATAAAAAATACATAACTATGTATATAAGGTGTGATCTTAAAAATAAAAATCAAATAAAAAATACGTGTGTCTATATTTCTTTAAGTTTGATTTTTAATAGCTGAATAAAAGAACTCTGAGGATCATCTCTTGAATGGAAATGATGAAAAGTTGCTCTGTTGTAATTCCTTTCAAGTACCTAGTTTTCAGCCTTGAATTCTCTTGAGTTTTGGATAAGAATGTTTTGATATAAAAATTTACTCTAAACTTGAAACTCGTGGGTATCATATGCTCGAACTAAGTCTAAGTAATTGACGGATATGATATGAGAAGGTCTGAGCTGCTATTTATCTTGTTCTAAGTGATACTAAAGTTCTAAAGATTTGTTTTGAAAAAAACATAAAAATGCTATACGATGAGTTCCTGTATGACAAATCTTGAATTCCTACCAGAGCCAAATATGTTACTTAGGTTAGGATAACTTTCACTCATATATGTTGTTTGTTTTGCATTTAGTTTAGTCAAGCTTTGTTGACCCTTATGAGAGGTTTGTCATGCTCTTAAAATCAAGATCACGTACACACCACCCACGTATGCACTACTCCTACACTAGGGGTAGGTGCAAAAACATGTCATTCCATCTAGATCCACCCAAAAAAATATTTTACTCCTACACTAGGAGTAAACACGAAAAAAATATGTTTGATAGGATATTAACCAAATAAATGCTCCAAGATTTTGTTGCTATCTCTCAAAAGTTCATTGTAGAAAAGAAACATGGGCTATGCAAAAGTTATTCATGAAAAAAAGAGTTGAAAAAAAGGACAAGTGCCCTCCTAGAAAAAAGAAAGAAAGAAGAGATGAAAAAAGGGACAAGTGCTCGGTTTTCTTGCAAAGTTGTTTCTCAGTTCTAAAAGAGAGATAAATTTTCAAGGAGCATAGTAGAATTAGGTTAACCACCATATATATCCACCACATATCCATACACATGCACATCTTGATTTGATTGTATGACTCAACTCTCTTTAGATCCGAGGTTTGACTTTATAATATATGTATTACAAGTATGTTCTTTCGTGCTTTCTCCACTCCTATAAGCACCACATAAGCCTTAGTTATAGGAAGAGAAAGGCATAACATCACTATAGCCTTGGTAAGGATCCACAAATGCCACATATATTAAAAGACCTGAGAGTATCATATAAAGGAAGCTCTGAGTTTTATTTTGAAAATCTATAAAAACTCCGGAATAATAGTTGAGCAAAGAACTTGAGACATAATGCTTGACTTGATTGTTCTATCTTTCAATTGCTCAAGACCCAAGAGGAGGCTAAGAAGCCCTATGGTTGAATGTAATATGGGTAAGTTTGAAAGTCAGATCGGTTTATTCTAATCCAGAGGAGAATTCTTGTTTGAACGCATGTGTACTTTTGAGGAGTGAAAACATCGAAGAAACTCCTGATCCATTGCTGAGTTTAGCTTTGCTCAGGGACGAGCAAAGGTTAAGCTTGGGGGAGTATGTTGACGGTAGGCAACAAACATTATAAACTATCAATATAACATGTATAAGGGCATGAATATGATCACCAACATAGGTTTAGTGGTCTAAACTAACAAATTTCATAAGTTTTGGTGAATCTGTGTTTTCAGCAGGGTTTATCCAGAAAACCGTTAAGGTAAACCTATATGTCAGAGTTAATCGCGCTTCTTCATAGCGAAAATGACCTTAGAAGGTTCTAGAAGACTCGAGAGGACACCACATCGAAGCGGAGGGTGAGACGCCGCTAGGTGGGGCCAGCCAGCCCCACCTGTCAGCCCCACCTTTGAATGTCGATTCTCTATTGCCTCCTAGATTGCATCTACGCCGTCCTTTCAAGTTAGTTTGATCCAAGGACTCAAAATGGATGCTACGGCCTATATACCAGCCCCTGCCACCCCTAAGGCAATCAAACCTAGATCAAGTCAGTTAAGAAGACAGAAACCCTAATCCTTAGAGCTCCACCATATTCAAGGGCATAGCTAGCTAGGCTAGGTCTAGAGGGAGGCAAGCTTCACTTGGATTCCTGATCTTGTCAAGAGCGTGATTTGGTATAGTCCTTGTACCTCCTCTCTCGTTTGTATCTCTCATTACTTTTATATGTTTGCTACAATTATGATGACAATGTTCTTTATATCATTCATGTTCCCAGTTATAATGTTCATCGTCTACTTTGATTATATGCTTAGTATAGCTAGAATATCATTATATTCAAGCATAAGTTCGTATAGCGCTCACTCTAATGTACACAGGGTGAGTGGTCGACATTGTGTATGCGTGGTGCTTATATGTTATTTACCTGCGAATGCACCCTATATTTCGGGTCATGTGGTAGATTGCGGATGTGACACTCCCGTTGAGTCATTTGTAGTCCACTCCTCGAATATAGGACAAGTAGGATGCGGTTACGAAGGAAGAAAAGCTCTTGTCTTAATCTTCCTTAGTAATATCCCTTATGTGTAGATATGAAGTTGATCTTAACCATGACTACTAAGTGTAATTGCAGTAATCAACGTATGCTTTAACTTATAATTAAGAATGACTTAGGAGTTATTCCTCTAATATTCTAACTTAGCAATGCTAATGTCATATAAAGGAGTACTCTGAGTGATCATTTATCATTACTTATCATATTTATCTTTTGACTTACCCCTGTTATGAGTAGAAGTTTGGTCATGGGTTATTTCTCCATCATGTCTATAAGTTATCAATATATTCCAACTGCCCGTCCTTCCCTGTGGTAAAAATATAAATAACGATACCTGAAATACTCTCAGGTGAAATGCTACAACGGTATATTATCTGTGTGCTTGCAGATCTTTTTTTTGTCATTCTTACACTTATCCTTTCAAGTCACAAGTAAATACCAACAAGCATTTCTGGCGTCGTTGCTAGAGATTAATCTTAAAACCTTGTTCTTAGTAGCAACGTTAAGAAATGCCAACAGTTGGGTTGTTTACTATTTATATAATATCGAAGTTTGAAATAGTCTGCTATGAAGGTCCAGTCGTAGCTGTAAGACCACCTAGGGCGCTCATCACAAGCGCGTCGTTTGTATGATTAAATTCTTCTTTTTTAATTATAATGATACCACTAGTAGAGAACCGAGCTTTACTCCCGGTGGGGAACCCCCTCTAGTCCCGGTTCCCCATCCGGGAGCAAGCATCCGGGACTAAAGGGGGTCCTTTAGTCCCGGGTCAGGAACCGGGACTAAAGGAGGACCTTTTATTCCCGGTGGGTAACACCAACCGGGACTAAAGGTGCCTCCTGACATGCTACGATGGCCGGCACCTTTAGTCCCGGTTGGTAATACGAACTGGGACTAAAGGTTTTTTTCTTTTTTCTTTTCTTTTCATTTTTTTGTTTTTGAAGTCGTATTGTACGCTGCTAATTATACATTTATACGCGCGTATAGTATGTTTCGGTTCAAGCACAATTAACGTATTAAATCACACAATTCAAGCATAGAAAAAAAATATATATATATGCATGCATGCATCATATATATATTTACATGCATGCATGCATATGTGTATTTTATATTATATTATTTCATGGGCATATATTACAAAAAGATTGCATTACAGTTGTTGTGATATAACAAGTTTTCTCTCATCCTCTAGCTTGGCTTCCATGGCAGTGTTGGGTCGAAGTAGAACTCGCCCTTGGAATCGATGACCTGCTCATTAAAAAATCCGGCTATAGACTCTTGAATTACTTTGATTTGGTCTTGCCGTATGACCTTTTCCTCCAACCATCGAGTCTACAGGTTTGAATTAAAGGAAAATAAATTAATATATGTACATATATTTATATAAAGACATAGTAACACAATCAATAATAATAATTAAATGAATATATAGTGTATTTTTAACGTACTTTGAGTCTCTCTGTAGGAGTTCTTTGGGAGATCACCTTGATAAACTTGCAAACATAGTAACCACAGTAGTTGTTCCCCTATTCCTGCCTCAGACACCACTTTACGAGAAAAAGATTTGTCATCCAATCTGGTGATCCGGTGAAAGTTATATGTTTAATTAATAAAGATGATGCGATTCAGGGGACTTACTTTCAAAGGGATTACATTCAGTGGCGCTTTGCATTTTTCCATGTGTTGCTTCTCAATAAAGGTTTTCCAAACACTGCCCAATAAAAAATTTGCCACGTCATCAGATATAGTTAATCATCATGTTTGTGTGTATATATAGTTGCTAGAGATCCCAAAATTACCTCTGGATAATATCTATCATATCTTGGTAGTCTTGTTGTGGTTTTCTCATCGAGTTATAGATTATCAAGTGACTTTTCACCAGATCGATGTCCATCAATATCCAAATTGATTCTTTGCATGTGTTTATAGGATATAACGCATAACACTCATTAATTAACTAGAATCAACATATGAGCCATTAAGGATGATCGATATTATTAACACTCACTTGAAGTTATAGGGAAAGAGTATATCCTTCTTGTGGCGTTGGTTCACTAAGAAGTTCATGAGGTTACTCTCTGACTCAGACTTCCAATTAGTCTTTGGAGTAATTGGGTCTTTGAATATTATATGGGGATCAACAAAACCAATTTCATTGCAGCCTTCCTTTCTGAGCTCTGTCATTGTAAATCTACATATATATATTACTTGTTAGGATAATTTATATGCATATACACACATATGATGAGTTTAATAATAGATCGAAAGAATTATTACTTACGAGCAATAGCGACTAATGATAACTTTGTCCGAGAGAGGTCGGTGGCATAGTTGATGAAATTACGCAAAGTCAACATACATAACATCATCGCCATGGAACCAATGTTCGCGTCTCTAATTTCGACACCAACGCAGAAGTCTCCACCGGTAGAGCCTTTGCATGTACCACTTGTTTAGCAAGTACATTTGCGTCCCCAGATCGAGATAAGGCTTGAGGGTTGTATAGACTACGGCCTAGTACAAATTTTTTCTTCCAAATATCAACCTCGCCGCACTCTCAATGTTTCCATCACCAAACATCGGTAAAGGTCGAGACCGGTCTCATCAATAAATTCACCAAGGTGATCCAAATCGACATCCGGAGATATGTTTGCTCGATGCATTAATCCTAAATTGAACCATATTCATTACCAACAACTAGCGGGGGGGACCGATTGAAGCGCGCTTGTTGTCCGAGTTGGGCAACTCCTTTCCCCCGCCCGCGCTTTTTTCTCGTGTGCGCCTCAATTGACTTGGTGAGAGTGCGGTCATAGTCCGATAACGTTGATTTGGATGACTTACAAGATTTCATTGTTGTTCTTTGGTAAGAAGCCACCCTTTTTCTTAGAATATCTGGAGCTACTAATAAGTATGGTTTCTCCGGGTTTCTCCTTGCTTCTTGATTCTTTTTAAGTTTGTCATAGAATCTAGACATATCTTTTTTATATGCATCAGTTCCTTCTTCTTTCTCTTTAGATATTATTTTGGGAATAGCCCTTGGTTTCACGTGGCTTTTCTTTTGCAAAAGGGACCGGTTCTTCGTTTGAGGGACCGGCCTCTTGCTAGGCTTCTTGGTAGGCGGGGGCGGGGAGGCGTTGGAGACCTCCTTGGAGGTGTTGGCAGGTGGCGTTGGAGACCTCCTTGGAGGTGGCGATCATGGCGTTGGAGACCTCCTTGGAGATGGTGTGGATGCATCCTCGCCTTCCAACACAATGTCATCGTCTGAGCACTATGATGATCTGGCGATTGAACAATTGGATTTAGGTTGGGGAGGATCTGCTACAAAAAAGGAATGACATATTATTATGAGCAGATTGTTAATTATTTAAGCCAATACAAATTAATGATGTAGTGTTTTCATCCGCAGACTTGCGTACCTATGGTGAGGTAGTTCAGAGGAGGTGGAGCCGACATCCCCTGGAATGATAATGTAGCGCTTGTGCCATAGAATGAATTCTCCTAGAGTCCACCATCAGAATGTGAGGCAAATCACTAAAACCTTTTTTGACTTTTATCTCATTGAGATGGTAGCATATCCTTCTTGGATTATATTCCCATGAATCCTTGGTGTCTTAGTTGTAGTGATAGGATTAACAAGAACGATAGCCACCAAGATTGTGGAATTCCCCTCGGAATGTGTAGCTCACACGTTGTACAAGGTTTGATGACATCATCCACAGGGAAGCGCGATCCTATGTCCCCTTGATTTGGTATCTCCGTGGAAGCATAAATCGCTTTTCAAGCCTGAGCAGATTGGCTAATGTTGATTCTCGGCTCGATGCTCGCTTGCTTGCACTCACCTTGCTATTTGCACTTGCCTTCCGATTTCCTCCTGCATTCTCGCTTCAAGGTTTTTTTTTCCGCTCACGTGTGCTTCACGCACCGCTTCCTCCAACCTCTGGAGCAGCTGTGCCTCTTCTTCCTTCTTTCTCTGGCGGCTTCTATAGGAAGAAGGTCGTCTGAGGGAATCCATGCTCCCACGAGACACTTCCTTTGCCTCTAGTTCGCCACCATGTTCAATAGTCCCGATGGCGTATGTCACTCATCCTCTCTCTCTGTTGGGCCTGAACGCACCACTAGCAGTAGCTCTCGAGCATAAAACAATCTTTCTATTGCTTCTTGCAGTCTTGCGCCATAAACGCACTTCCCTATCTCCTGGTCCAGTGTTCCCCCATGAGCGAAAAACCAATTCTTTGCACGCTCTCCCCACTCGAGTGATTCGGGTGTGATACCCTTGGCAAGAAGGTGCGCTTCCATTTTGTTCCACTTCTTAATGGCAATCGGGTAGCCACCGATCCCAAGTTATGGTGGTGGTATGTCTTACATTGGGCATTACGTTGGTTCTTTATCACCCGACTCGCACCCTCCTCTTCGATGTCTTGTCTTGTACAAACTCATCCCAATAGGGCCTCTGCTTTGAGATCGGACTGGGGACAAGTAAAATCTGGTGCTATGTTCTTCTTGACATACGTCGTGTATAGGTGTTTCTTCCAAGTCCAAACCGGGTGGCCATCTTCTTCATTGCCCAATCCCTAACTCGCTCCTTCAATTCATCACCATCTATAATATCATCATAACCATCTGTTTGGGGCGTGAAATGTACCAAGACATCTTTCCAAATTAACGTCTTGTCACGATCGGAGACAAAACTGATATGAGGAGCATTGGTCTTCTTCTTCCATTCATGGTCTCGATCGGGAGCCGGTCTCGTACACAAAGGTAACCACAGTGGTGCACGAATTTCATTTTATTTGGCCCCCAGTTCGCTTTGTATCCACATTGAACTTGAGATGATGAAGCGGCCCTCCAATGGCTTTTTGGGACCTCGAACATTTTACTCTTCGTTGTAGTTGTTGATGTCGATCCAGAGGGCTACAAAACATAAACATTATTTTTAATGTCATGAGCACACATAAGACATATGATAATTATATAGCTAATAATAAAAAATATATACTTGGCCAATATGTTGTTGCTCATTTTGTTCAAGAGCTAAATCTTGACTCCGTCATCCGCATCCTCTTGCACGTTATTTTAGCACCATCATCGCCGGCAACTTGAGTGCCAGTGTTGATCAAATTCATCATCAACTCCTCCTCATCCATGTTTCTCGGGCCGACCATCTAGCTTTAAAAACAAAACCAATATATAGTACGTCAAATCTTTGCTTACATGCGTAAAATCTACGAACAATATGCATTATTAAATCTTGCCCCTCGGTCACGGACGCAATTTCGCCACACTAGGGTGAAGCTGCGTCGGTGACTAAAGGGCTAACCACGTCGGTGACATCAACAACGCGGCTCGCCCTAGTCACCCGCATTTAATTCGCCTGGTGTGATTGTTTAGCGTTAACGATAACGATAATACTGAATGTTGATCGACTAGGCCCACGAGAGAGGCGGTGTGACAAGAGTGGCGGTGCTCCACTCCGCCATATATATGTTTGTACACATGGGTGAACGAGGCGGCGGTGCTCCACCGTATACATAGAAACGCATGGGCTTAACGAGGGGCGGTGTGTTCGCGACGATATATATACATGCATATGAATGCAAATGACGTATATAACCGTGGTCGCGCGGTGGCGGTGTCAATTTAACGACGGCGACGACGACGTGAGGCGGGCCGAGGCGGTGTCGATTGCATGATGTTGTTATATATCCTATGTACCATGTGAACCATGTAGTCATTCATCATATATCTTAAACTAAACATAGTCACTTTATTAACTACAATATATTTTATGCCGAATACGTAATCTGAATGTTGATCGACTAGGCCGCAAGAGAGGCGGTGTGACGAGAGTGGCGGTGCTCAACTCCGCCGTATATATGTTTGTACACATGGGTGAACGAGGGCGGCGGTGCTCGCCATATACATAGAAACGCATAGGTTAACGAGGGCGGCGGTGCTCGCGACGATATATATACATGCATATGAATACAAATGACGTATATATATACATCGTATTGTGGTGGGTGGTGTCTTGACGACGATGACATGAGGCGGGCGGGCGGTGTCGTCGTGCGTGATGTCGTGATGTTGCAAGTTTTAGCTAGCTACATCTACCACTGCTTCGAACGAGACCTCGGCATCCACCTCGGCAAGGCTGTTGACTTGCACGTGGCGTGCTTCAAGGAAATGATTCGCCGCAGCCATGGCATGCCGTTGCCCCCAATTAAGACGCCATTGTTGAAACTGACAACCATGCATGGCATGCCCCCAAGACGAGCAGCTAATGGCTCCTCCGCTATGGACAACAAGCAGCAAAAGACCCCAACCATATGCATGGGCCCTCACTGATGCCGTTTCACCAGAGAACTCTCACCTCGGGCGGGCGCGGTGGAGGGCCACGGGCGCGCGCGGTGGAGGGCCACGGGCGCGCGCGGTGGAGGCCGGCCGCACGAGGTCGTCGGCGTGAGCTCGTCGGCGGTGGAGGGCCGCACAAGGCGAGGCGCGGGCTCCGGTGTCACGGGGGCGGGCTGATGCGTAGGGGAAGACGAATCGGCGGCTGCACGAGGAAGAAGAGAAAGGGCGGCGGTGTTCGACGAGGAAGAAGAGGAGGGGGATCGATCTGCGCTTTGGCTGGCGGTTATATACTGGGAGATTTACTCCGTGTGCGACCACCAACCGGGAGTAAGGTCCTTACTCCCGGTGCGTATTACCAACCGGAGTAAGGTCCCTTTACTCCCGCATGATCACTAACCGAGTAGTAGTATACCTTTACTCCCGGTTGGTAACACGACCGAGGAGTAAAAAGTTTTTTGATGAACCTGATGAAGCTGCAGCCCACCTTTACTCCCGGTGGGCTTCCCACCCGGGAGTAAAGGTGGCCTGCAGTTTCGTTTCCCGCCTGTTTTAAGCAATAGTCTTGTTAAATACAATAGAAATGCAATAGTTTTTGTTTAATACATAGTAAATTAAATAAAAGGCATAAAATTATTTTGTTAAAAATATGGATTTTCTTTTTCTTTATTGCACATAGGAAAAATCTATAACCTAACTTTTTTATTTTTTGTTACAATTATAAAACATAATGTAACTAATATTTATTATTTCGTTAATGCAAAAATGTAGTGTTTAATTAAAATTATTAAAACTATTGGTTTTGGACAGGAAATTTGTTTTCACATCATTTTAACGTTAATATTTTAATTTTTCATCACTCAATATCCTAATTTACCTTTTTTGAGAGAGAAATCCCATCAAATCAAACATTGATTTAATTTGAAACATTACATAATAAACATCTGAATTCATAATTATCACATAATATCTCAAACACACACTACATTAAATCACTATATCATCAAGTGGGCACAGCAGTGAATTTCTTCTTTACGTATGTCCCTTGGTTATGATCGTGTCTTAACCATGGAGTGTCCTAATCATTTACCAAGATGCTAGGGTCTTTGTTCACTTTGAATGGCGGAATTCGGTCATCCTTTTCATAATCTTCTGATATGTCCGACTTGTCCTCAATTCCCACGATGACTCTTTTCCCTGAAAGAACTATGTGGCGCTTTGTCTCTTTGGTTGAGTCATTATCGTTTTTTCCTCTTTTTTGTTTGGTAGACATATCATTGACATAGAACACCTGATTCAGATCCTTGGCAAGGGCCGAATGGTTCGTCTTTGTACCCAATATTACTAAGGTCTCTCTGTTGTCATTCCATACTCGTTGTTCATCGTTGTTACCCCGCCCCCGGTCACCTTGACCCATTGGCACTTGAACAATGGGATCTTCAAAGTAGGTGCATATTCTAGTTCCTATATTTCATCTATGCATCCATAATATATACGCTTATTCCCATTCGGTCTGTGGCATCTATGCGGACACCACTGCTTTTGCTTGGTACTCCTTTTATCTTGGGCTCTTGTGTAGAATATGTTCCCATTTATCTCGTACCCTTTGTATGTGAGACGATATTCCATGATGGTTGCATAGCCAATAAATCTGATTGCTCATGGATGCTCTCATCACCTTGACATTTTTTTCGCAACCAACCGCTAAAAGTTTCCATGTGCTTACGCGTAATCCAAGCTTCATCTTCCCTAAAACTCGGATCGTAAGAGATCCTTGTGTGTCTTAATATCTGGATCTACCAAAGAGGAGTTCAGAGAAGCTGTGTAGTGCGCTTTATTAAAATAATCATTATCCGTACCAATATATATTTTCCTCCCTAGTGTCCCATTTCCGCTTAGTCTCCCTTCATGTCTCGATTCAGGAACACCAATCGAGTCAAGGTCGGGAATAAAGTCAACACATAACTCAATGACCTCTTCGTTCCATAGCCCTTGGCGATGCTTCCTTCGGGGTAGAAACACGGTTGTGAACATATTTCTTCAGACTCCCATGAATCTCTCTAAGGGGAACATGTTGTGTAGGAACACAGGACCGAGAGTGAAAATCTCCTTGACTAGGTGAACTAGGAGGTGTGTCATAATATCAAAGAAGGAAGGAGGAACACCAACTCAAAGTCGACGAGACATTGAACCACATCATTCGTAGTTTAGCTAGATCAGTTGGATCAATTGCCTTACGAGAAATTGCATTGAGGAATGCACATAGCTTCATGGTGGCTAGGCGTACATTTGGAGGTAGAATTCCTCTTAATGCAAGCTGGAAGTAATTTGCGTCATGAGAATGTGACAGATCATGGGACTTTAAGTTTCTGAAATTTTTCTTCTCGCAACATTTATAATACCCTTTATATTCGAGGAGAATCCAGATGGTACCTTGATGTTGTTTAAGCATTCAAACATGATTTCCTTCTCCTCTTTGCTTAGGGTGTAGCTAGCGGGGCGTAAGTAATGGCGTCCATCATCATCTTCTCTCGGATGCGGAGTTGTCTCTTTCTCTCAAACAACGCAGGAGTCTGTCGTGCTTCAAATGTGTCCTTAGGCTTTCCATACACACCCATAAAGCCTAGCAGGTTCACACAAAGATTCTTCGTCAGGTACATCACATCGATCGAGCTATGGACCTCTAGGACTTGCCAATAGGGTAGGTCCCAAAATATGGACTTCTTCTTCCACATGGGTGCGTGACCGTTAAGCGTCGTTCGGAACAGGTTGGCTTCCATGTCCTTTTCCAAAGACGACTTTCACATCATTGACCATATCAGTACATCCTCACCGGTTCGGTCATGAGAGGCTTGGTCGGGTGGTCCGCCTTTCCTTTAAAATGCTTGCCTTTCTTTCTAACGGGGTGATTTGCAGGAAGAAATCGACAATGGCCAAGGTACACGACCTTTCGACATTTTTTCAAGAATACACCTCTAATATCACCAAGCAAAGTGTGTGCATGCATTATATCCCTTATTTGACTATCTCGAAGATTACTTAGAGCGGGCCAATCATTGATTATTACGAACAACAATGCTCGCAGATCAAAGTGTTCCTATTTGTACTCATCCCACACACGTACACCTTCTTTATTCCACAAAATGAGAAGTTCATCAATAAGTGGTCTCGGTACACATCGATGTCATTGCCAGGTTGCTTCGGGCCTTGGATGAGCACGAGCATCATAATGAACTTCCGCTTCATGCATAACCAAGGAGGAATGTTGTAGATACTTAGAGTAATGAGGCCAAGTGCTATGACTCTCGTTACGCTCTCCAAAAGGATTGATACCATCTGTACTTAAAGCAAACCTTAAGTTTCTTGCGTCATTTGCAAACTCGAGAATTCTCTCGTCGATTGTTCTCCCTTTGGCACCCATCAAGAGGGTGTCTCAACATATGTGTCTACCTTACGGTCTTCTTTGTGCCATCGCAACAATTTTGCATGTTCTTTGTTTACGAGCAGAGGCGTTTCAAGCGTGGTATTATAGGAGCATACCACATAACCTTTGGAGGATTTTCTTCCATGGACGTTTCGCCCTCAACATCACCAGGTCATCTACTTTGATCTTATACTGCATGACGCATGGCATACCGGGCATGCATCCAATTTATCGTACTCTTTGCCATTTGACAGGATGCGATCATTAGGACATGCATGTATCTTCTCTATTTCTAGCCCCATAGGATGTGATAACTTGTTTTGCTTCGTAGGTAGTGGCGGGCAATTCATTGTCCTTGAAAGCATCTTCTTTTGAATTTTAGTAACTCTCCAAAATCCCTTGTCGGATACACCATTCTTTGCCTTCCATTGCAAAGCAATTATAGTGTGGTTCCCAACTTTTTACGCCTCGCATCACAAGTTGGGTACAACAATTTCTTGTGATCTTCTAGCATCCGCTCGAACTTGATCTTCTCCTTTTCACTTTCACATTCTCTTTATCGCGCCACGTAATGACCGAGAAAGATCATCACCGGCTCATCTTCTGCGGCTACCTCTTCTTGACTTCTCCCATTGCAAAGTATCATTGAAGCTAATCATTGACACAAAATGTGACGATCTGTGTGCAGACACACAACAAGCCAAAAGCGAAGCTTCAATCGGGTGCCCGGGTGCTTCGTGATCCGGAACGTGCGGTCGGTTTGACTGAAAGAAACCGACAAGGGATAAACAGTTAAATGTCAAACCGGAACATGTCGGGTGAGACCGACGAGCCTCAGATATACGACCCTCGAAGCCACTTACAACGACATACGACTATAGGAAGTCATGCGCCAACAAGTTTATAAATCATTTGCTAATCGTAGGATGGACATACGTAAAGATCTGATTGCCGAATGCATATGCATGGGAAGACATGTTTGAACAAGTGAAATTGATTATGCGTTAATGCATATCCAAGCTCAGCAATCCAGCCGAGTTGGGGTCCATGAAGAAGGAACGTGTAGATAAACACGATTAAGCCAATCTAAAACCTGCGTCTGCCGCACGACACCTAGTTTCATCAAAAAACTTAAACGTGATTAACATACATGAACCCACAACATGTGACAATCTAGATTAAAATAATTCAGCCATTACGAGCATGTTATCTATTTGCAAAGGTATTATGAAAGTAATGATCTTTGAAGCTCGAAATAAAACCATAGAAGAGGGCCGAACAATATCAATCTAGATTGGGCAAAAGTGTGTTACAAATATATAAAATATTTAAAACATGCAACACAGGATAACTTGATGAATCTATTTAGATTTTGCCGTAATCTAATAGAGCCGATAACTGTCTTGCTTCCACTAAGCATATTGAGCAAACGTTGCATACGCGGTATCTACTCATAAACAAAGTATAAGCAAAGACTTCTTGATTGTCAAGCAAAGATCCGCCGCACGATCATTGAAAACAAACAAGACTACTTGCATCACGTCTAAATCCACCGCATGATACTAAACATGATAACAAGGTTGTCGGAACTTACGGAGGTCGACGGATCGATGACTCCTCTCGAAGAACTCGACGACACGACAAAAGGACTCGAAAGTTGGCACGGGGCCGGTTGTATTGATTTGGTTGTGAACCCCTATTACAATGGTCGAGGGTCAATATTTATACCCTAGACGAAACACGAGTCCTAAAGACTACGATTTACAAAGGAACTCTTAAATAAACTTGGAAACTACGATTCCTTGCCCCAAACTCTCGAGTCCTTTATTATTACAACTTTCATCTTTTCGATCGGCTTTGCTTGCCATCTTCGCTTTCCGAATGGAGTTACCGCCTTCGGAATAATAACCGACCGCACAAGCATTTAGCCGCCGACCGCTTGCGTTGTTTGCCAAACACTCTTCTTCCCGCATGTGGGTCCACTGTCATCTTCCAGAATTGACCAAAATCAAAGTGTTAACACATGCCCCTCAATTTCGGGATAAAAGTTGTTTTATTCGAAATTGACCTAAGCTCTTTCATCCTCCTAGGTCATCACCGTTCAAAACCGCAACCGCTGCCCAAAATTTCAATCTTTCGGTAGCAACTTGAACCTCCTTTAAATCTTCAATGGCGACCGGGATGAAGTCCCAGAGGTAAACTTTATTTCTATTCGCAACTTTCATCCCATCCTTCCGCTCCTCTTTGACTTATTCCCCTCGATTTCAATCATCTTCTAAAGGAGTACAAGAGCGATTTTGATCCCTTACACCGCCAACCCCGACTCCTATTTCCTTGGCCCAATGGGAAATCCGACCCTTACGAAATCATTGAGAAGGAAACTCAAAGAATTCCTTTCAAGTCCGGAATTACCTCACCAAACCGATGGCCAAACACGTTCAAGAATTGGCCATTTCCCCAATCACCGGATGGCGCATAACTGATGCGAGAGAATGTTGGAGAAAGAAGCAAAGACCTTTGGGAAAGTCGGGACATCAGTCATTGTCCGGAGTTATCTTTAGCAGAGACACCTGGGAATGATTCCTTCGATAGCGACTTCTCATTTTTGGTCCGACGCTACCAATGCCTTTATCTTCGCCATGGTATTATGACCATCACTCTAGCCGACGTATACATGATGATGTTGGTTTGAATGTGTCATTGCCGGTATATCCTTATAAGTACAAGAGCAAGAGTAATCAAAGAGCCGTTAGTTCGGATGTGGATGGGTCAAACATATTGTAATTACATGAATGCATCCGCGGCGTCTCGACAAAGAGTTTTAAGCTTTCATGAATATGTGGCTATGCAGATTCATTTTTGTGGAAAATCCAATGAACCAACCCTGAATCACATGGTAATGGCTGAAGACTTAGCTGCAGGCACCCAGATCCCATTAGGCAAATATCTTTTAGGGTCTGCTTATCATATGATGCATCGAGATCACCCTTGAGATGTGCCAAGGTGGAGAAATTTCTTGTGTGAATGGTCCACGGTGGCTAATTCAAATGTGGCTCCAACTATATATGCATCGAGATAACCTCAGTGAGCCTCTTCAACCTAAGCTTCCCTCGATTAACTATGTCAAGGCGACAAACACAAAGGTTACTGACTTGTCGACTTATGGGGAAGCAAGCAGCATCTATAAGCATTGATATAGACATTGGTCATCTCTTCAAGCTATTTTTCAAAGGATTGGCAATGTGCTCTGGTTTCCTTATGGGAAAATGAAGATCGACTTTTTGCCCCGCAAGTTTAGCTATGAAATTGGTTGTTCGGGCCAAGAATCCACGAGAGATTTTCAACTCCTTTATCAAACCTTGCACTTTGCCAACCGAATTTCATCATGGGAGATTAGTACAATCCACCTATGAGTTCTATTATCCCAACATGGTAGCCAGACAATTAGGATGCGCCAATCGCCCCAAAATTCCTCTTCTCAACAATCATAAAATCAAGGAAGCAATAATGAAGGAATGGAAGCCAAGAAGGTCTTTGAATTAGGATGGGAATTACCAATATATGAACCATCTCCATTTGGGCTAATAGATCTTGCTCATCCCTCTTTGTCTCTTGGTGGCAAGAATGGCATGCTCATATCTTCAATATAGCAGTTCATTCTTTATGCAAAAACTTGCAACCCGATTTTGCTTCCGACAGTTGAGGTAATTTCATTATGCCCATCATTTCTTATTCTTGAATCCACTTCTTACTTTAACATCCGGTTATGCACAGGATCTTGAGTTTACTTCCCTCGCCAAAGCAATTCAAGACTATCAATTTGGTCCCAAACACGCCTCGGGGTTTGATGCTCCAAACTTAAAGGAATTCATGAAAACTTCGCAACTTTGGATTCAAAGCACCTCTAAAGGCACTCATAAGAACTCCTGCTACTTCAAATTCTTTGCATCTTCCAGAGGAAAAAGCAAAAGGAAAACACACGAAAGTTTTCTCTTACCCAAGAAACCAAGGACCAAGAAAGCAGATTATCCCTTAAGGCATGAACCTTCTGTCTTCTTATCAGTCAACCATTTCATTTAGCAAGAAGTTCGACTATCTCTACATTCATTCCTTCCACTGCAGCCACAAGTCGAAATTCCCATACCAGTGTAATACCTCGGGCTCAGAGAACCAACCCCTGAAATTTCATCAAGATGAAGAAATCCATGATAGCGAAATTTCAGAGACCCATGAAGTCAAGGTTCAAAGGCTCATAAACACGATGAGACTATAGGTAACATTGCTCAACCAATTCTCCTCTCCTTTCTCTTTAACAACATCTATCTCTTATGCTCATTATCACTTACTTTACTGAGAATAGATGAGATTTTAGATGAACTGGCAAGGGAAACTTCTCCTGATCAATCTCCAGATCCGTCTCCTCTAAACCTTCAATCAAGTCCTCCAGCAAGCCAGGGTATAACCCATCCTGATGACCAATCAGCCCAACAGGTAATGCCTTGTCTCATACTATATTTTAGCAAAATTACCCAATCGGCTAACACCTTCTTTCTTCCTCTTTGTCTAGAAGAACATCACTAAACCGACCACCACCTACTCCTTCTCTATTGAGGACTACATTATTGAGAAAGGTGAAGAGATCACTTCTCATCAAACTTTGTCACTGGAGAATCAAAGCTCGGCTAAAAGAAGTGATTATTCTGGTGAATAAGGATACCATCATCGGGTTCGGGATGCGGACGGATAAAAGACCTCCTTGAACTCATTGATCAAGATATCCCTTCGCTCTCAAGGCTCCCCTAGAATCATTGAGCCCATCTTGATGATCACTTTGCTATGGTGAGAAGGGCAACCAAGAACATATCTTTGAGGGCCGCTTTATGTAGGATAGATCTTTGAAAAATTTGGAGATTAAAGATCTTCACTCTCATATCCAGACTACGAGAAATTCTTTGGCAACCTTGGAGCTGAATCGAGATCCATGGAGGATGAAAAAATCGGACTAGAAGCTCAACTAGCCGAATCGAATGCCAAAATTCAGGTCTCACAGCCCCATACATAGCCAATCTGCGAAGAACATAGAAGCAACTTCACTAAAGATAGCTTCGACCATCAAAGAAGACCAGCAGATCAAAAATAAATTGTCCAAACATCCGAGTTACAAGATGAAGATCAAAAAGTGCTAGATAATGTTAGCGAATCGGAATGAAGCCATAGAAGCAATCAATCATCTTCCGAACCAAAGAGACATTAGGCTTGTAATAAACTTTAAGTGTGATACCCTTTTTCCTTGATTAAACAACTTTATGTTCACTTATTTTCATTCGTTCGGAAAAAGCAATCGGCCATTTTCCTTAAATTACTCGATTAGAATATAGCCGATTGTCTCCATTCTTCCGATAACCGAACGAATCCAATCCAAATATGTGAAGGTATAGCCGAACAATGTTGGCTTCAATAAATCATGGAGATATTCAAGCGACGTTCGACTTAACTCAGACCTGGCCCAGTCCAGTAACGGTCCATCAAAAGGGAGAAAACCTACTCCGCCGTTCGGGATTCTCGCCCCACAACCCCGTGGAACTCGCCACGATCCCTCGCTTCGGCTTATAAATAGACTTTTCCGTTGGCCTTCATCACTATCTTCGCCTCAGCGTTCTCACATCCGTCTCTTCCACTTCTTTCATCCGATTCACTCCAGAAGGAAACCCTAACCTCCATCAAAGCAAATGACGAACAGTGGCAACCGTGGCAAGCGTCCTGCCGACGGGGAAGCTCAAGGAAGCAGGGCATCGAGCTGCCGGCGTCGTGGGTATGATTCGGCTTTTTGCCCCCTTTGCAACTTCCTTGTTCATCTCTTAATTTCGATTTCCTCTTTCTCATTCATCAGGATAAGGGTCATCAGCTCCAGCCAATACCATCTCCTTCCTCCAGTAACGGCAGCTCAACCGGGAACTCCATCATCCGGCTCCTCCGGGTCTTCCAGCTCCTCAAGCTCCTACCACTCCAATCCTTGGGGTTCAGCAGAGCCAGCAGACGCACACCATCCACACTCTCACGAGGAGGCGCTCAAGTTTCGCCAGGAGAGGGACGAAGCCCGGGAGGAGCTAGGCGACGTCTCCAAGAAGTTCGGCATTGATCAAGCCGAATGGGAGAACCAGCGGAAACAATTCTGCGACGCCATCACCGGTTTGATATTTTCATTTTAGTTTTGTCACCCTGACTTCCTTTGCTTGTCGACCCATTTCTTCTTTTCTGCCCAGCTCTTTCCGCGGAGAATGACCGCTTGAAGACGGCGGCGAACAAGATTGCCGACAAGGTGAATGCTCAAGGGGAGACATCTGAGGCACGCCTTGATGCTGTGGACGGCCGCATTGATCAGGCCGTCATCCAAGGTGTGCACCTCGGCGCTTCTTGGGGTCAAGGCAATGACCTCCCAAACCAACGAAGACTACTCCTCCCAACCGGTTGGCTTTGTTGGAGGGCGCCAGACGAAGTTGACGACATCGATGAGCGTCTCTGGAGGCCCACGACGATCATCTCTGCCGCCCTTGCCGAAATCACAAACCCCCAATCCGTCCTCAACAAGTTATTTGAAGAGTAGTTTGTATTAGGACGAACTTTATAAATAATCTCATCCTTTGGAATGACATTTACTTCTTTGATTCTCTTCGGTAGAATCCCAGTTGCGATTGCCAGAAAAATGCTGAAAACATCCCAGTTTCGGATAAACATTCTTGTGCTAGAGGCGATGCAAACTACATCGGCTATTTTGTGCTAAAGGCGATATAGACGATATCGGCTATTTCCAATCTCGTATCTGATTTTTAGGCTAAAGGCGATATGAACAATATCGGCTATTTTTTAGTCTCAGATCCGATCTTCTAGGCCAAAGGCGATTTTCCTTCATCGTTTTTTTCCGATCTATATTCACGAAACAACCTCAACACTTTGGGGTAGTATTTCTTAAGAAATCTTCCATTAATAGCTCGTAAACTCTTCTCCGAATAAAGTCTTTAATATGTATGCATTGCTGTGCACACATTCTACAATTCGGAAAGGACCTTCCCAATTTGGAGACCATTTGCGAACGCTCTATCTTTTGTCCCAACTCGGCAATACAGCTTTTCCAAACCAAATCTCCTTCTCGCGAATTGTTTCAGCCTAACCTTTTTGTTATAATACCTGGCAACGCGTATTTTATTTTTCTCAATATTTTCCAATGCCTTGAGACGAATCAAATGTAAATCTTCCAATTCATCCATCATCAGACTCTTATAATCTTCTTTTGCCAATTCTTTCTGTAACACAATTCGCCTTTGAATCTAACCGTAGAACTCCCATGGTAGTACAAAGATGATGCCCATAAACCAGTTCATAGGGAGGCGTTTGAGTGGATCCATGACAAGCCATTCGGTAAAGCCACAAAGTTGCTTCATTAAGAACCAATTGCCATTTCCTTGGTTTTTCATCAATCTTCTTCGGATAATTTTAATCATAATCTTATTTGATGCCTCCGCCTCGACCATTAGCTTGTGCATAATAAGGAGAAGAATTATATAACTTAATCCCCATACTTTTGGCAAAGTCACAAAATTCGAAGAAGTAAATTGAGTCCCCCGATCGGTTGTTATAGTCTCGAGGAATCCAAAATGTGAACTATATGTTCCTTAACAAAACCTGATCATATTTTCTCGACGTTACTTTCTTCAAAGGGATAGCCTCAACCCACTTGGTGAAATAATCCGTGGCCAAAAGTACAAATTTGTGTCCCTTACTAGAAGGAGGATTGATCGACCAATTAAATCTATACCCCATCCTCCGAGCGGCCAAGGCTTGATTATAGGATTCATAGCAGACGCTGGAACTTTTGAATATTGCCGAATTTCGACAATTGTGACACCCTTTGTAATATTCAAAACAATCTTCCAACATAGTTGGCCAAAAATAACCAGTTCTCCTAATTATCCACTTCATCCGATAAGTCGATGATGTGCACCACACAACCCTTCGTGAACCTCATACATCACTTTCTTGGCCTCTTCCCCGACTCAAGCATTTGAGCAATACTCCATCGATGGACTTGTAATATAACCGATCATCAAGAAACACAAACTTGAGAGCTTTGTACCTAAGTTTTCGGAAACCCTTTGAGATGGATTTTTGGATAATTGGTAACTTCGTATCTCCAATCACCATCTATTGGATCGAGATTTAAAACATCTTCCTCTATAGTAAAAACTTCCCGATTCTCTCGATATCCGTAAGCGACTTGAGCTAACTTATTTGCTTCTTCATTGTACTCTCTAGGGATATGATGCAAGGTTACTATCAGAAAATTCTTCAAAAGTTCTCTACACTCCTCATAATATTCTCTTAACACATTATTCTTGCATTCATATCGACCATTCGGTTGATTAATCACCAACTCAGAATCCCCAAAGATTTCAACAAAGAACGGCCTTTACTTCTATAAGAAGTGAAGCCCTCTAAGCAATGCTTCATACTACGCTTGATTGTTAGTAACATGAAATTCAATAGGGATTTGCATACTCAAAAGCTTTTCCTTGTGGGGAAATCAAAAGAATACCAGCACCACCACCTTTGTTGCAAGATGATCCATCGAAGAACAAGGCCCAAGGCACAATGTTTATCGCCTCAACAGAAAGATCCCGATGTTGGGTAATAAAATCAGCAATAATTTGACCCTTTACCGCCTTTTTTGCCGATTCATACCTTAAATTAAATTTCGACAATGCTAAAATCCATTTGCCAATTCTTCCATTCAAAATCGGCATTGATAACATATGTTTGATTACATCAAAACTAGAAACCACCACGCATTCGAATTCAACAAATAGTGCCGTGATTTGGCACAGGAGTAATATACACACAAGCAAAAGTTTCTCAGAGCGAATACCTTATTTCCGGGTCTAATGACTTTCGGCTAAAATAAGCTATGACTCTTTCTTTTCCTTCAAACTCTTGCATAAGGGCCGATCCTATCGTTAGGCTATCCGCCACATACAACTTAAAAGGCTTTTCAAGTTGTGGAGGTACCAAAGACATGTGGTGCTTTCATATATTGTTTGATCTCATCAAAAGCCTTTTGTTGTATGTCACCCCATACAAATTTTTGATCTTTCTTGAGCTTCAATAAAGGGAAAAGGGTAAAACTCTTTCGATAAATTGGATATGAATCTTCTTACAAAGTTGATTTTGCCTAACAATGATTGCAATTGCGTGAGATTAGTTGGCGGCACAACTTTGTCTATTGCTTCCATGCTCTTCTTCCCAACTTCAATTCCTCCTTTATGAACTAAAATCCCAAAAACTCACCAAACCCGAAACTCTAAAGGCACATTTGTTTGGATTCATCTTCAAGCCATGCTTTCTTGTGCACTCGAGTCTTTCTTAAATCGGCTAAATGTCTTTCATGATTTCTAGACTTGACTACTACATCATCGATGTAGATTTCTACAATCTTGCCGATCAACTCGTGAAAAATATAATTCATAGCTCGATAAGTTGCACCAGCATTCTTTAACCCAAACGTCATGACTATCCATTCGAACAAACCAATATGACCAGGACATCTGAAAGCTGTTTTCGAAATATCTTCTATCGCCATAAAAATTTGGTTATAGCCAGCATTACCATCCATAAAACTAATGACTTCATAACTTTCTTTGCCGCATCTACCGAAGAATCTAAAGAAGCGGCATTGGGTAACCATCCATGGGAGTAGCCTTATTAAGATTTCTAAAATCTATGCAAACTCTCATTTTTCCATTTTTCTTATATACCGGTACTATATTTGAAATCCACTCTGCATACTTGCATGGCCGAATAAAGTTTGCTTCTATTAACCTTTCAACCTCCTTCTTCACATCGGCCAATACTTCCTCTTTGTATATCTTCCTTGGAGGTTGTTTATAAGGATGAAACCCAGGTTTAATGGGTAATCGATGCTCAACAATGGAACGATCCAATCCGGGCATTTCGTGTAATCCCAAGCAAAAGCAGGTCTTTAAACTCTTTCAACAAATCTATCAACTTTGACTTATATTTCGGGTCTAACTTTGCACTAATATACATCGGCCTTGGCTTAGAACCATCACCAACATTGATTTCCTCCAACTTATCGGTGACATAAAACCACGCCCAACTTTCCTTTGTTGCCATCGACGGATTTCCCATTAAAATTGCTATGAGAGCCGATCGCTTGGATCGGTCATTTGTTGGCCTTCGCTAAAAACATTTCTGGGACCTTCTTTCCACACTTTTCCGGAGAAACAATCGACGCCTCTCATATTCCCAATAGGTAGATTCCGTGGCGCAAAGAACACTTACCGAATTATCAAGATGTACAACTTCAACATCATCTCCAACCCATTGAATGAGAATTTGATGCATAGTTGAAGGAATGCAACAATTAGCATGGATCCAATCTACGCCCAAGAGTAGACTATATGCCCCTTGCCATCAATGACAAAAAGGTAGTAATCGAGTTTTTGACCCAATAGTCATTTCGACATGGATAGCACCTCGGGTATCGGAAGGATTGCCGGCAAAATCCCTAAGCACCATGTCGGTTTTCCGGTAATTCTTCATTAGTCATCCCAAGTTTCGAAGGTAGTATAAGGCATGATATTGATAGCAGCCCCTCCATCGACAAACATCTTAGTTAAAGGCTTGCCATTGACATATCCCTTTAAATAGAGTGGCCTCAAGTGACGATTCTTGATTGGTTTATCAAAAACAACTTCTTTGTGTTAATACTGTTTGAGCCATCAAATCCTCGACATTCACTTTCATCAAAATCGAGTACACCTCTTCTTGGAAATCTTGGCTTTCGGGAGCTATAAACTCGATGGGAGGAAGAAAGCCATGCAAGCATTAGTCGAAGGACCACGTCCATCGGGCTTCTTTTTAGGACGCCAAATTTGCTTTGTTTGGCAACTTCTTGTTCCAACTCCCTATTCCTCAATCGTTGTACTCTTCTTTTACGGCTTTTCCTTAGGCCCGGAGGACACCATTGTCCTT
The DNA here is from genome assembly GCA_904845875.1 of Miscanthus lutarioriparius. NCBI lineage: Eukaryota > Viridiplantae > Streptophyta > Magnoliopsida > Poales > Poaceae > Miscanthus > Miscanthus lutarioriparius. The sequence goes on along the minus strand of CAJGYO010000016.1, from coordinate 71,347,772 downwards.
TTGCCATACGTATTTACAAAAGTCACTTCTTCATTATGCACTCTATCATGAATCCAACTTTGAACTCCGCAACTCTTTTCCCTTCTTTGATTCTCAAAGCCACCTATTTTTAAGCGTTACCGATCATCTTGAGGAATCTTCGTTCCAAGTCTTTCATAGACGGGACGGCGGTTGACTTCGAGATTGCCTATACTCGAGTAATCTTGAGCACTACACTCCGGACAATTATTTCTTGCGAGCAACCTCAAACCTTCATTCCAACAATGCCTAAAGAACGAACAACCCCAATGAGATCTGCTCTCCTGATTCATCATGTATTCTTCTTGCTCCCTTTGGTATACTTCTTCCTCATACCTCCGGCATTCTTCCATAAACCATTGTTTCTTGATATTCCTTCTCTTGTTCTCTCGCCACTTGTTTAGCAAAATACGTGATGTAACTCTCGGGTTTGGAAGTTTGACCTTTCTCGGTTCGGCTATTTCGAAACCGAACTCGATGTCGCTTGACTCTCTCATTGGTGATTTGCCGATCCGGGTCAACAAAGCACCACTCTCCTTTGCTCTATCAAGTCAACACTTTCACCTTGCCTTTACCTTTGAGATCATTGGCGGATACCACATTCACGAGAGAAAGAAATCATATTTTGTGGAAAAGGTCGATCATCAATTTTCATCTTGCCATCAAACCTCAAATGTCCCTCTTGGATAGCTTTCGGATTCGCATTCGAACACTCGGCAATCATTAATAGAATGAGAATTAGTGTTATGAAAGCCACAATATTTTTGTCTTTCACTCCTTGAGACGTAACATAGGATGTCCTACGGTAACTTGATGCGTCCTTCCTTTATCAACAATGCAAAAAGTCCGTCCGCCTTAGTAACATCAAAATCATAGGTTCCCTTTTGTTGTTTCAACCAGCGTTGACTAACTTGAGTGGGTTCCTTGTCCCAATTTAACTCAATTGACTATCTCATCCTCATCAATATACTCGATCGCTTCGTCCGTAAAGCCCCCGATACACCTCATTAGTGGCATTGTTCTTACGAAAGCGATTATCTCTCCACGAATCCTTGGGCTTGATTACTCATAGCTGCTAAAAACGTACGTGCAAGTTGACCAAGATCATCAAACTCTAAACCGAACAACTTCTCCACGATATTCGGCAACATTCCTACTATAGCAATTCGGGTAGTTGATCATCGGTAAATTTAGAGAATAACACATATTCTTGGTCTCCCTAAATCATGAAGATACTCCAATGGTGTTTCATTTGTTCTCATCCTCGGACTCATGAGATCAACCAATTTCTTCTCATTGGTACCCATATAGAAATATGAATGAAACTTCGCTCTAGTTCGCCTTACGTACCAATGGAATGAGTTTGGTAGAGACGTGAACCATGTGAAAGCCGGTCCTATAAGAGACAAAGGAAAATATCGAATCCTCCATGCTTCATCCGGCGACTTCTCCAAGCTGCATTAAGTACCGATCGATGTGCTCTATGGTACTAGTATCATCTTGACCGTAAAACTTGGTCAAATCTGTTGGAGGCTTCACCCTTGGAGGCAATGCCACTCTGTTGTACCATTCGGATAAGGAGATTTGTATGAATAGGATTGATTCTTTGGCTTCAAGCCGAACGATTTTGCATCATATCAGCCATCCTGTGCATCAAAACATCAATGCTCGGATCCTGGTTTCCTTGTACTTGCACTCCGTAAGGCAATCTGAAACACTTCTATACCACAGGTTTGGCACGGCATTGATAGCATCGTAATCAGTGAAATTCTTGATATCCATCTCCATACATATTCTTCTCGTAATCTATTTGATGCGGAGAAACTCTATAAATGTTGAAAGTGGCACTTCTCTGTGGTACCAAATGTCATCTCGCCATAGGTGGGATGTGATTGCTTTTCGGTGTGAGTCAATCCACCTATATTTGAAGGCGACGCTACTTCCTTTCCAAACGAGCTTCTCTTGATGCTTTGGAACATTGAAAGCGTCCGCCCACTAAGTGGTCCAACATTTTCCTCAAGTATTTATCAACCATTGGGCCAAAATCTCGATCATGATTGCCCGAAAGGTATTCGGAAAAAGTCGTGTGATGGTTTGTCATGGTTTCTCCCATAGCTTTATAAACCGGGGCTGCCATCTTCCGAGCATCCTCCTCTTGAAATGTAATCGGTTTGATGCGGAAGAAGAACCCTTGGCATTGGCGCTTTTGAAATACTTTATTGCTCTTGTTTTGGAAAAAGACATCAAGCACTTCCGTTGGTATTGCTCACACGCTTGTAGCACTAAATCCTTGTAATTATCGCGCAATTACGCCATGCTTACATCGAACATGATCATTGTTGATCTCGGATGCCATCTTGAACTAGCAGATTGTCCCACCGTGGCGTGCCAAAAGTGTGTTGACACAAAATGTGACGCCTTGTGCCTTTTACACAAGCAAGTTTTAAAAGCGTAGCTTCAATCGGGTGCCCGGGTGCTTCGTGATCTGGAACGTGCGGTCGGTTTGACACGAAAGAAACCGACAAGGGATAAAAAGCGATTAAATGTCAAACCGGAACATGTCGGGTGAGACCGAGACGATTTCGTATATACGCCCCACAGAAGCCACTTACAGCGACATACAAACTATAGGAAGGCATGCGCCAACAAGTTTATAAATCATTGGCTAATCGTAGGATGGACATACGTAAAGATCTCGATTGCCGAATGCATATGCATGGGAAGACATGTTTGAACAAGTGAAATTGATTATGCGTTAATGCATATCCAAGCTCAACAATCCGGCCGAAGTTGGGGTCCATGAAGAAGGAACGTGTAGATAAACACGATTAAGCCAATCTAAAAACTGCAAATGCACGCATACGACACCTAGTTTCGTCAAAAACTTAAACGTGATTAACATACATGAACCCACAACATGTGACAATCTAGATTAAAATAATTCAGCCATTACGAGCATGTTATCTATTTGCAAAGGTATTATGAAAGTAATGATCTTTGAAGCTCGAAATAAAACCATAGAAGAGGGCGAACAATATCAATCTAGATTGGGCAAAAGTGTGTTACAAATATATAAAATATTTAAAACATGCAACACAGGATAACTTGATGAATCTATTTAGATTTTGCCGTAATCTAATAGAGCCGATAAGCATCTTGCTTCCACTAAGCATATTGAGCAAACGCTGCGCATACGGTATCTACTCATAAACAAAGTATAAGCAAAGACTTCTTGATTGTCAAGCAAAGATCCGCCGCACGATCATTGAAAATAAACAAGACTACTTGCATCAAGTCTAAATCCACCGCATGATACTAAACATGATAACAAGGTTGTCGGAACTTACGGAGGTCGACGGATCGATGACTCCTCTCGAAGAACTCGACGACACGACAAAAGGACTCGAAAGTTGGCACGGGGCCGGTTGTATTGATTTGGTTGTGAACCCCTATTACAATGGTCGAGGGTCAATATTTATACCCTAGACGAAACACGAGTCCTAAAAGACTACGATTTACAAAGGAACTCTTAAATAAACTTGGAAACTACGATTCCTTGCCCCAAACTCTCAGAGTCCTTTATTATTACAACTTTCATCTTTTCGATCGGCTTTGCTTGCCATCTTCTGCTTTCCCGAATGGAGTTACCGCCTTCCAGAATAACCGACCGCACAAGCATTTAGCCGACCGCTTGCGTTGTTTGCCGAACACTCTTCTTCCTGCATGTGGGTCCACCTGTCATCTTCCAGAATTGACCAAAATCCAGTGTTAACAAGCACGCACCATCGGGAATAATATCATTGTCGTCCCATTGTTCTTCTTCACCTTCTTCCATTACAACACCGGTTTCTCCGTGCTTTGTCCAACAAATATAGTTTGGCATGAAACCCGACTTGAACAAGTGTGAATGAAGAGTCCTTGAGCAAGGATATTCCACCGTATTCTTACATATGGCACATGGGCAGCACATGAAACCGTCGTGTTTGTTTGCCTCGGCCGCACGTAACAAAGAATGCACGCCGTCAATGAACTCTTGGGAGCGGCGATCAGCATTATACATCTAATGACGGCTCATCTGCATTACATGACATAAATACCATATTAAAACCTAGATCATAATTAATTATTTATATAACATGCGTGCCACCACAAAAGATACAAATTTATGAAAGCATCGCTACAATGTAGACAATCCCAACTACCACTAAAAGAACTAAAGCTAAAATACATTTCAGTAGCACTAGGATTTCACGACCAATCTCAACTAAAACAGACAGATCCCCCGATTGTGCAACATCTTTGGGCTTCTTCGGCTAGATCACTGCCTCATTAGCCGCCGTATCTGCCTGTTGTGCAAGATATTTTTGCACGAGTTCAACATACTCCTCCTCCCAGTAGAAGCCTGAACATCGTCCACTTCCATCCCACTGAAATTAAAACAAAAAATTAGAACTTTAATCACAACCATCATAAAAATAGGTATAAACTAACCATAATCATTAAATACGATAAAATAACTCACATTGCGATCCGGACACTTGTAGAAGATACGATCCTTGTTGGGATCCTCCTTCTTCACTCGGTACTCCATCACAATCTTCATCTCATCACGACACTTGCCGCATGGAATGAGAGAGAGGCCCGGCCTAAGTCGCTTTGGAAACCCATGAGAGGCCGAGGACCCGGAAGCAGTTGCCATCTACTTTCTATACTCATTTTTTAATACACTATAAATTTCTCCTTTTATAAACAAATAAAATTAAGAAACTATAAAATTATCTAGATCTCTAAACAATGATATTTTTAATGGTCATTGTGTTCTCGTCTTTTACTGCGGCAGGTAAGTAATTCACATGATATTTCCGCAAATTAACAGAAGAATGGGAGTGTACACACATAACAGACTACTGCGACGATATCGGGACGTGTGAATAAATAACCATCCGTACTAGTTGACCTTGCTTACGTGATCATCTCGGCGAGCATTTCTCCACCGGACGGCACCGTACTTGGCCACGGAAGAGCTCCAATTCTACGAGGAAGGGAACACGGTCTTCCACAACCGTTGCCGCTCTCCCTCGTAGAATCAAAGCTCCTCCTTGACGTCCGTTACCGCTCGGCAGAGAACGTGCTCGCCGAGATGAACACGGACCGCAAGTTCAACTAGCTACTTTAACCTTATTTCATGTAAATATGCAAGCTTGAAGTGATTTTGAGCTCAAATTGCTTACAAATGAAAAAAACCACAATAAAGAACCATATATATATATAGTGAACAAAATGAGATAAAACAATGGTGAAAAATGAGAGTATGAGATTGGTAACCTTTACAACTGAAGAATCGACGGAGGAATCGAAGAAATCGACGGAGGAATCAAATAATGGATGGAGGAACAATGGAGGGAGGAAGTAAGCAAGAACACTAGTGCAGTGAGCTTTAAAATGTGCTGAGCTCGGGCTCGGGGAGGAAGAAGGAGACGGCCGGGATATAAAGGGGGGACCTTTAGTCCCGGTTGGTGGCTCCAACCGGGACTAAAAGTAACTTTCCAACCCCGGGCGCAGCCACGGCCCGGGAGTAGACCTTTACTCCCGGTTGGAGCCACCAACCGGGAGTAAAAGTATACCTTTAGTCCCGGTTGGTGGCTCCAACCGGGACTAAAGGTCCCTGCCACCTCTGTCTGGCGCAGTAGCCGTTGGGGCAGGGACCTTTAGTCCCGGTTGGAGACACCAACCGGGACTAAAAGTATTTCTAGTCCCAGGTGCAAAAAATTTCGGGACTAGAGCCCATTTTGGCTGAGGATCAAAGGTCTGTTCTCTACTAGTGTACGTAAATCTTTTGTGTATTCGAGAAAAAAAAAGTCAAAACAAACTGAAGTCATGGAATGAAGATGGGCAGATAGAAAGGTGAAAGAATAGCAAATTTATTCATGCATGATGCCACTTATTATTAGGCCGTGTTCTTATTTTTTCTTTTTTCTCTTTTGCGCATATATTAGTCCGTGTTCTTGTCATCGCCACGCTGTCCCCTTAAATATAACATAACAAGGAGATAGAGGGCCAACCCTAGCTGAGCTATAGTATACTATAGCTACCACAGCGCATATCTTCCCTGGCCTTATCCACACCAGCGCAGCAGCAGAGATCGCCATCATCTCCATCCATCCGTGCATGTATATTGTATTATATTTGTATCCCATCCATCGGCATATATATAGAACGAAGACATGATATAGATCATATATATGCGTCGTAATTTGCTGGGATAATTTGATGAGTTCGTCTTGACTCTCTAGAAAAAGGAGGTGGTGATTGATCAGTTGAATTCAACAAAGACCTTTTGGGTTTTGAAAGAGGCCGATCGATGTGCTGTTTCTGCTGCCTTGCTTGCTTGACCGGATCTCCCCTGCGCGCCGCGTGCGTGCGTGCAGCTAGCCTAGCTTAGCTTAGCTAGAGAGTGCAAAGCTAGCCACTTGCCATTGTGTGCATGCTTGCATCATCCATGATGACTGAGTAGGTTCAGCTCAGCCATATAGCTAGGCCCGCATGGCTACCTGTACCGTCCAATGCACACCATGTATATCATCAGCAAATGCTATCTAAACAAAACTTTTCATTTTGCTCCTGCACGGGTTAGAAATACCATATGAGGCACACTATGTTTCTATTCATACTCACATTTTCTCTCCTTTGCCTCTAATCTCTATGTCTTCGATACGTGCTTAGTTAAAACATATTAGCTTAAGTCATGTCCGGCTCTTGTTGCAACTCTAAGTGTGTAGGGACACGTACGTGAGCCCAAGAGAGAGGTAAGGGGTAACATGACGTAAACTTATGGTTTTCTAGTGTGCTCACCTTAACCAACCCACGGAGAGTTTTATAACCTAGAGCCAATTCTATCAACTAGTCTATAGCAGTCTAGGAAAGAAAGTAAAGTCTACACAAAATCAGTACAATGCTAAAACTTAAATGTGTAAGACAAAAGGGCAAACCAAGAGAGGCCAAACACTGGAGACGAAAATTTATCCCTAGGATCAGTTGCTGAAACACAACTCCTAGTCAATGTTCGAGCTGACATGTGGGCCATGGGAGAGAGAGAGGAGGACAGCTCATCCTAATGCATGTCTGCCGCCTAAGTGTCCTCGCGGATAGTCCAACAGGACACTGTTTAGTCAATCGTGTTGACTGGTCAACTAGTGTTTGACCTGATTTTTGGAACAGTCAAAGGAACTTCAGAACAATCGAGGAAACATCAAGAAAGCTAAGCTGAATTTTGCGATTAAGATGGGGGGGGGGGATTAAGATGGGGGAATTGAGAATTGAGATTGGGGTTCTAGCATTACCCTTAGGGGTTTGTAGATACCATTGAAGCTTGGAGGGAACCTTCCAAACGATGTCTCCAGAATCTTCACAGTGCCTCTTGTACTTGTGGCCCATCTGGCATGTGCAACTTTTGCATACTAGCATGTTTTGGCTCTATTTCTTCTCTGGTCGTCACTCTCGCGCCGCTTCTTCTTTGAATTCCTAGGAACTATTAGAGCCTGTCTAACACATCTTAGTATATATGTTAGCTCTAGTGCTTGTGTTGTCATCTGAATCAACAAAAACTCTATGATAATGCATATGGTCACATGATCCTTCCAATGTGTCGGATGTCACAAGTCTATGATTTTTTTTTGGCATTTGAGTTTTTATCTTATTAATTGCTATATTTTTTGTATGCATGTGTTAAGTGCAAACTCTATTGCTTATTGTACCATTTATTTAAAACTCTCATTTTTGTATTTTGTTAAAATTGGTTCATGGTCCACACGCACAAATGGATCCACTACTGCCCACGGATCTTGTGTGTAGCTTGGGCCCCCTAATTCAAGCTCATTGTAGCCCACAGTCACACACTGTTAGTAACTTGGGCTACATACCATGGGCTGCAGAATCTTTTTGTAGCTTGGGCCACACAGATATGGGCCTAACATATTTATCTATACAACAGAGCCTAGCTCGGGCTCATCCAGCTCCAGAAAAGGGTCCCCAGTTGCCAAACTCGCTTCATCTTAGATTTCACAAAAGTAAAGAAACAGCATCAAAAGCTGAATTCGCATCAACTCCAGCAAATTTTATTGATCAGCCCAGTGCACAATGCACGTTCCGGGAGGCACTTGCATGGATCACATTTTAATTTATCTGCGCAACAACGACATTGCAGGAGAAAATGCACTTGGCCCTCCTCCTCCTATGATGTGCCGGCTCCCGCAGTCCCGCACCGGCGTCCCGGAAACTGCCCCGCACTGCACAGCCGCGCGGGCGTGCGCCCGCCCCCGCCGGCGGCTGGCCGGGGCATCGCCCGCTGCCCCGGCTAATAAGTAGCCTTATAGTTATTTGTCTTCTTTAAAACTATGTTATATGTAATAGTCTACGGCTAATAAGTAGCCTTATAGTTAGCCCTGGGCGAAGCCCGTTTCGGGATCCATCACTGTGGGTATGCATGCATGGTGAGCTCAGCACAGCTGCTGTAAGCAAAGGTCATCCAGGAGGCCGTCCTCGAAATCCCCAAACCAGGTCTACCCGGCGAACACCTCGTCAGTCATCATTAGCCCGCAGTCTTGGTCGTTAGTCAGGGTTGCCATGGCCGCGGAGGTGTAAGTGTAAGCTGCTGCGTAATGCGACGCGTCGTCCGCCGTGAGTAACGACGGGCACAGTGTGCAGGAGGCGTCGTGGGGGCTCAGAGCCGTGGCCGATGCCGTCCAGCCTGCTGGCTCCCCGCTGTAGTATTGGTGGTGGTGGTGAGCTTCACTTGCCGCTGGCACGCCGTGGTGGGCGCCTCGCTGCTGCAACAAGCCGTGGCGGCCGTCGTAAATATAACACGCGGGTGCTGCGCTGGCCATGGTGGTCGCCGGCGCCGCTTGGATGACGGGCACGGGCGCCACCGCCGCAACAGGCGGATGCAGCTGGTCCTCGAGATCGGCCAGGGCGCGCTCTCGGAGGCGCGGCATCCAGACGTGTCGCACGACGTGGCGGAAGTGTGCGCTGTTGACGTCGCAGCTAGCGGAGGTGCCTGGCGTGCTTCTGCACGCAGGTGCGCCAGTAGTTCTTGATCTCGTTGTCGGTGCGGCCCGGGAGGTGCTGAGCGATCTTGGACCAGCGGTTGCCCCAGCGCGAGTGCAGGTCCAGGATCAGCAGCTGCTCCTTCGCGGTGATGTGGCCCCGCCGCACGTCGGGCCGCAGGTAGTTGAGCCACCGGAGGCGGCAGCTCTTGCCCGTGCGCTTCAGGCCCGCGGAGCGGGCGAGCGAGTTCCAGCGGCCCTCGCCGTGGGCGGCGATGTAGTTCACGAGCAGGATGTCCTCGTCCACCGTCCAGAGGCCCCTCCGGAGGTCGGCGTTGGCGGCGGCTGCTGGTGCGGCGGCGGCGGCGGCAGGAGCGGAGGACGTCGCCAAGCTCCCGGCGGGGCTCACGGCCAGCACCTGGTCCAGGTCCTCCAAGCCCACCATGGCCATGGCCATGTCCATGTAGTCCATGCTAGCCAGTGGTGGATCGGATAAGCGGATGAGTTAGCTCGATCAGCTGCGGTGTATGTGCTCGCTCGTGCTTTCTTCAAGTAGTACAGTAGAATATATAAATGGCGGGTGATGAAGACTGAAGAGCAAGAAAAAGATGGACGACGATGATGGCGTGGCAGTTGAGGGGGTTGATCGAGGCGAATCGACAGTTCGACAGACAGGGATCGGAGACCGGGAGGAGGATGGGGTATATATAGCTCGAGCTGCCAGCTGGCGACGATGTGAGGACGACGGTCGGAGTACGTGTTCGTGTTCGCTACTTGTGCACAAGCTTCGGACTTGAATCGAGAGCTCAGTCTATTCAGCCCCTCTAAGCTTAGCAGGGATCCTTATAGGATGAGCCACTACCAAATGACACCGTCGCAGCCTCAGAAAACGACTGTACACGTTTCCGGCGATCCTCTGGTGCTCTCGGCTGAACATCGATACGATAGCTTGCTAGCTCGTTCCGTGGCACTGGATTAGGACATTCAATCTCAGAGTGGCACATGATGCCACACATGAAACAGTAGAAAGGGAGTCTCTCGTATTGCGTTTCAAACCACCTTGGATCCTCCAATCTACTTATCCGGAGTAAAACACCTTAGGTGTAGGGGTTTATCGATCTCAATTGCCAACCCCGGTACATAAGTGTTAGCATATTGTAATTATAGTATACAACCCTTAATTTGTGGCATGTATCATGCCTGCGTGGTTGGCTGATAAGCCACCCCGGCCCCTATATGTACTCACGCATATTAATTCAATTCTAATCACGTTTACATGGTATCAGAGCAATTACGATCCGCTACTCTTTCACAACCCTCGTCAGCCGTCGATCCGATCGCTGCCCCACCGGCTGACACCATCACTGGGCGCATCGCCAGTCCCATCACCTGCGCCTCCAGCTGCAACGCCGATCCGATCGTCGGCCCCCGTCGTTGACCTCATCACCGGGTGTCGCAGCTGGACTGCTCGCTTGCCCCACTGGTTTCCCGATGGCGGATGACGACGACGCTGCTACGGCCGCCGCCGCCAAGGAAGCCGAAGATCGCCGTCTCGCCGCGACCGTCGAAGAACGTCACCTCGCGACTGAGGCCGAAGCCCACGCTGAAGAAGCACGCCGTGCCGAGGAGGCCCGTCTCCATGCCGCCGTGCTGGACGCGTACGAGAGTGCCCACGAGGCCCTTTGGGCACAGGCCACTGCCGTCGTCAACGTCAAGGCCCTCATCCCCGTCGTCCTCGATCACACCACGAACACCTACAGCAAGTGGCGCGGCATGTTCCTCACCGTCCATGGCAAATATGCCCTGACTCGCCACGTTCTCGATGACGAGGCCTTCCCCTCGCGCCCGGCATGGGTGCAGGCAGATTGCATCGTCTTGACGTGGATCTATGGCACTGTCTCCAACGATCTGCAACAGTCCCCGATGATGCAGCAGCGACCCGCTCGCGGGGCCTGGTGCTACCTCGAGGACGAGTTCCTCGGCCAACGGGAGTCCCACGCGCTCCTCCTCGACACGCAGTTCTGCAACTTCCGTCAAGACTCCCTGAGCATCACCGACTACTGTTGCCGTCTCGAGTCGATGGCCACCTCTCCCGTCGAGTTCAGCGACCCCATCTGCGATCAACAGCTGGTGCTCACGCTCCTCCATGGCTTGAGTGGCAAGTTCTGCCATATGGTGTCCATCCTCAAGATGCATCGCCCGTTCCCGACGTTTGCAGAGGCCCGAACACACCTCCTGCTGGAGGAGATGGAGATCGACGCCCGGCCACCATCGCCGCCTTCCGCTCTCGTTGCTACCACTCCGCGCCTGACGGTGCCCGAGGCACTAGCGCCTCCATGCCCGGGACCGTTCCCCCCTGCGCGCCCTCCTGGTGCACCCACTGGTGGCCAGCGCAACGGCCGCCGTCGCGGACACGGTGGACGCGGCGGCCCATCGGCGTCCCCTAGTGGTGTGCTCCCAAGCGTGCACGGTGGCATGCACCTGTCCTTCACGCACCGGTGGGCCGGCACCGTGTAGATGTGGCCCTACGACCGGTCTGGGCGCCCTCCACCGACGCCTCCGGCGTTTACCGCCGTTCCTCAATATGGTGGTTTCGGTGGGGCATATGGTGGTACCTACGGCCCTCCGCCTCCTTAGTATGGCCCGTCCTTCGGGAGCACTGGCTCATACTATGGGGGAGTTGCGCCTCCACCACCGGCGCTGTCGACCTTCCAGGCACCCTCACCGACCTACCAGGTCACTCCAGCGGCGCCCTGGAATCCTACCCATAGGGGCTCATGGCATCAGGACTCCCTGGCACACTCCTTCAACACCATGACGCTCCACCCGCTGGCTCCATCACCCGAGTGGTACGCCAATTCCTGGGCTAGTTCCCACATGACCGCGGACGCTGGTAAACTCTCTACCATTTTCCCACTTTTTCATCTACTCCTTCATCTATCATTGTGGGAAATGGTGCACTACTTTATGTCACTGCCACTGGATCACACACTTTTTCTTTCCTGGGTCGCAATCTTGTTCTTAACGATGTTTTGGTGTCTCCCAACATTATTAAGAATCTGATTTCTATTCGTCATTTTACCACCGATAATAATTGTTCCATTGAATTTGATCCTTTTGGCATTTCTGTGAAGGATTTGCACACCAGGAACGTGATCGCCAGGTGCAATAGCTCTGGCGACCTCTATCCGTTCCGTCCACCCTCCACCAGTGCCTCCGCATTCATCATTGCACCCACCTCACTTTGGCATCGTCGTCTCGGGCATCTTAGGCGTGAAGCTTTGTCCAAACTCATTAGTTCTAGTGTCATTTTTTGTAATAAAGATGATATCGATCATATATGCCATGCGTGCCAACTTGGTCGCCATGCACGTTTGCCTTTTGGATCATCTAGCTCTAGAGCTCTTCATAATTTTGATTTAATACACTGCGATCTTTGGACATCTCCTATTGTTAGTGTGTCAGGATACAGATATTACCTTGTCATTTTGGATGATTGTTCACACTACATTTGGACTTTTCCGCTCCGCCTTAAATCTGAGACATTTTCCACTCTTGCCAGTTTTTTCGCTTACATTCGCACACAATTTGGCACCACCATCAAGAGCGTCGAGTGCGACAACGACCGTGAATTTGATAATTCTCTGGCCCGCACGTTCTTTCTCCCCCATGGTGTTGCACTCCGCATGTCGTGTCCACATACTTCTCAACAAAATGGAAAAGCAGAACGCTCCCTTTGCACTATTAATAACATTATGCATTCCCTTTTGTTTCAAGCGAGTCTTCCTCCGGTTTACTGGGTTGAGGCCCTTCACACTGCAACATATCTTGTGAACCACCTCCCCACCAAAACCCTCACCTTCTCGACACCATATACCTCCCTCTACTCCACCTAGCCCTCCTATGACCACCTCAAAGTTTTTGGGTGTGCTTGCTATCCCAACTTGTCCCCCACAGCACCCCACAAACTCACCCCACGTTCATCCCTATGCATTTTCCTCAGCTACTCCTCGAAAGACAAAGGCTATCGGTGTCTTGAGCTCTAGTCGAATCGTCTTATCATCTCCCGACATGTCATTTTTGATAAATCTTTCTTTCCCTTCTCCGATATGTCCACCACACCCATGGCATCCTCAGCCTTCGATTTTTTACTTGATGAGAATGATTTTACTGGTCCAATTTCCGGAGCCCGAACTGTGTCTGTAGGTACTCCGACGCCCACTCCAGCCTCGGTACTAGAGCCCCTATGTGCCGTGCATGGCACTGTGCACATGCTTGGGGATGGGGATGTCGCGCCTGGGCCATCGTTGTCACCTGGGCCACTGTCCCCAAGGTCGCCCCTAGATGGGCCCTCCGTGCCGCCCCCAACGCTCGGTGCTGCTGCCCCTTGCATCCCGTACGGGTTGCTGCCAGCAGCGCCACCCCGTCCTCCTCGGCACCACCCTATGCTGCTGGTTCTACTGCCCCTGAGCCTCGCGCTCAGGCTGTTTCTAGTGGCACCGGGCGCACCGTTGCTACATGATCGGTTGCCATCATACCGGTCACCAACATGCACTCCATGCGTATGCATGGCAAGGACGGCTTTGCGTAGCCCGTGGATCATCTCAACCTCCATGCGGTGCCTATGTTGCCATTGCCGCACTCGGTTTGTGATGCCTTGTCAGACCCCAATTGGCGCTCTGCTATGCAAGCCGAGTTTGATGCTCTTCTTGCCAATGACACCTAGAGCCTTGTTCCTCAACCTCCTGGCGTCAACCTTGTTACTGGCAAGTGGGTCTATCGTCACAAGCTGCTAGCATATGGTACTCTTGATCGCTACAAGGCAGTTGGGTCCTGTGAGGTTTCACACAACGGCCGGGCATTGACTATGGTGAAACATTCAGTCCAGTGGTCAAACCAGCAACTGTTCAGGTGGTTCTGTTGTTGGTTCTCTCTCAGAATTGGCCCATTCATCAGTTGGATGTTAAGAATGCCTTCCTTCATGGCACCTTGACCGAGATTGTCTACTATGCATAGCCTTCAGGATTTGTTGACTCATCCCATCCTGATTTTGTCTGTGGCTCAACAAATCTCTATATGGCCAAAAGCAGGCTCCTCGTGCTTAGAACACCAGGTTCGCCACTCACCTCCTGTCCCTTGGTTTTGTCGGGGCCAAGTCTGATACTTCACTATTCACATATCATCGAGGATTGGATACTGCATATTTGCTACTTTATGTTGATGATATCGTTCTCACCGCCTCGTCAGCTGGTTTTCTTCACCATATCATTGCCGCTCTCCAGGATGAATTTGCTATGACAGACATGGGTCAACTTCACCACTTTCTTGGCATCTCAATCACCTGCTCAGATGACGGCTTCTTTCTCTCTCAGCTGTAGTACACTCTGGACATATTGGAGCGGACCGGGATGAGTGCTTGCAAGCCTAGCAGCACCCCCGTTGACATGCACTCCAAATTGTCCGCTGATGGTCCTCATGTTGTCAACTCTACTCAGTATCGCAGTTTGGCTGGAGCACTACAGTATCTGACATTCACTTGCCCAGACATTGCCTATGATGTCCAGTAGATTTGTCTCTATATGCATGATCCTCGAGAGCCACACCTAGCTACTCTGAGACGGATCTTGCGCTACTTCCAGGGTACTCTATCACTTGGCTTGACACTGCGTCCGTCTTCGCCAGTTGAGCTTGTTGTGTACACTGATGCTGACTGGGCCGACTGTCCTAACACTCGTCGATCAACCTCTGGTTATGTCGTGTTCCTTGGGGATAATTTGGTGTCCTGGTCCTCCAAGCATCAACACACAGTCTCCCGGTCAAGTGCAGAAGTTGAGTATCGAGCCATGGCAAACAGCGTCGCTGAAGCTTTTCGTGGCTGCGCCAGTTACTCATGGAGCTTCGCCACCCACCTCATCGCGCAACACTGGTCTACTATAACAACATTAGTGCCGTCTACCTCTCCACAAACCCAGTACAACATCAGCGCACGAAGCATGTTGAGATTGATCTCCATTTTGTTCGGGAGCGAGTCGCCCTCGGCCACGTTCGGGTTCTTCATGTCCCTACGACATCTCAGTATGCCGACATCTTCACCAAGGGCCTCCCTACCTCTGTGTTTCAGAAGTTTTGATCCAGCCTGAACGTTCGCTATGCTCCCGGTCAGACTGCGGGGGAGTGTTAGCCTATTGTAATTATAGTATGTAGCCCTTGATTTGTGGCATGTATCATGCCTGCGTGGTTGGCTGATAAGCCACCTCGGCCCCTATATGTACTCACGCATATTAATTCAATTCTAATCATGTTTACAATAAGAACGCCCACTGGCCTTACCATCACCATCGACATTCATCTTCATGACATTGCCTATCAGGCTCATGCCTCGGCTTCCTCTCTGTTGATTCATCCAACCCAGGGGTAGATTTAAGATCCTGGGTCCCAGATCTCCATCCGATCGAACAAGATCTCAGAGGCACTAAGTCGTTCATCATATGGTTGCAAGATCACGACATGTCTGCACACCATCCATGGTGAGACTGCCATAATCCTCTCCATCTCCATCTTACTGCCAAGTTCCGCAATGAACATGTTGTCGTTCTTCTCTCCGATCACCCAAAACTTTAGCCCATAGGGATTCCCCTAGGCAGGTTTCATGGCCGAACGGACACTATTCATGTTCACGATCGATGGCGAGAGTACCTTGCCCACCACCGCCCGTTCCAGCAGCGGCGGTTCGGCCTCCCCCTCATCGTCGCTGAATTCCAGGACGGCTTCCTCCTCCTTAGTAAGGTTTAGCCTCAATTGGAGATCTGCGACATTCTCCTTGGCGCTTCCATTGCTGCCACCAGAGCCGATGCGGTCCCCCTTTCTCCCGCTCCCAGGCGACGCCATGAGGTGATCAAGTCAGAAGGGAAAACAACCACGGGTGATCTGCACTCTTGTAAGATGCAGACAGAAAACATGATTCCAACCCTACGAACGTAATTGGCACCGGAACAACTAACTGGAGATAATGCAGTGGTCGCCGCCGACTAGGAGTCGATAGGCGGGGCGCGCCGATCACAGAGGAGACCTAGGAGTCACATGTGTGGTGGGCTAGGACGGTGGCAGGATCGTGTTCGCCTAGGAGATCGAGGTCACCGTCGATATCGCCTCTGGGATGGACCAGCCCATCATATCTCATACGTCCAGTCACTATAGTGGAAATACGGCTGCCCTCATTCGCAGCTATAGCAGCTGTGAACCAGAGAACAAAACACTGTACAAAAAGCAAAAGAAGTCACTGCAGCGCTGAAAAAAAGAGCAGCCGAACAGTGGTGCTGTACACGTATCTTGGAGTAGAGGAGTTTTTTCTTGTTCTGAGACAAAGATTACACATGTACGAATGCGTGCAAAGTAAGGCCCCGTTTGGCACGGCTCCACTTCATCCATGAAGCCTTTTTTTGGGGCTTCAGCTCCATGAACAGCTCTATGGGTAGAGCTGTAGCTATTTTGATAAATCGTTTGGCAAAACAGCTTCACATATAGTTTTTCTTAAAATATGCTCTCAGAAAACGCCATGTAGAATGAGGTGAAGCCGAGAGAAGCCACTATTTTTGGCTCCTTCCCACCCCAAAGCTCTGTGAGAGTACGTTTTTAGGAGCTTCATCGGTGGAACCATTTTATTTTATCCCGTTTGGCAGAAAACAGCTCCAAACGACTTCTGAAGCCGCTAGAGAAGAGCCTAAATGCCTCCGCAGTGGGCTAGTGGTGCTTATGCGGCGTACGTGATGCCGCCGTCTCAGAGCCACCGGTACTTTTAGTCATATAATCATCAAATTGATCAATCAATCAATAAAGATATATATACACGTGCAGATGTACGGCAGGAAGTTACTGTTACCTGTAGCAATTTGTCTTTCCCTTCTTTCCTTCCTTTTTTATTTTTTATTTATATTTTAAATTTTGTTCATCGCACTGTAGGTGCTTTTTCTTTTTCTTTTTTCAGATTGTTTTTTAAAATTGTTTATTTTAAACTTTTAAGTTTCCCCTCTATCTCCTTTTCTTATTTTTCCCTCTTTTTCTTTGGTTTCTCCCCTCGCGATATCAAGTAGTGTTCGACGGCCAATGTAGCACACATTTTTTCCCTTTTTCTGTTTCTCTAATTTTCCCTCCTTTTCCTTTTTCTTATTTTCCCTTTTCATTTTTTTATTTTCCCATCTCTTGCTTATACCTATCAAACGTGACACTTATATTACAAAAAAAAGTACAAAGACATCTTTAAGATGGTACAACAATTAAATTTTACATTTGCGCACCTTACATTTTTGTAAGTTCTTTTACAACTCATTCGTGTGGAACACCTAGATTACACAGAATAGTGCAAACAATTTTTTTCCAAAGTACAATTATACCTGGCATTTTTCTATGCTATTTCCATAGATGTATTTGTGCAAGAATAGTGCAAAAATCTTTTACATATAGTACAACAATTACACCTTATATTTTCCTATGCTATTTCCATATATGTATTCATAGAACAATAACTGCACCGACAAAATAGTACATGCCAACAATTAAACCTGACATTTAACTATGCTATTTCCATACATGTATTTGTTCAACGGTAATTGCACTGTTAGAGAATAGTGCAAAAAAATCTTTTACATATTACAACAATTAAACCTTACATTTCCCTGTGCTTTTTCCATATATGTATTAAAGGTGAGCCGACAGTGATAGGCTGCAAGAAAATTTTATAAGTTTGTCATATGATGTCCGATGAAGATGAACTTTACATCAAAGTTGTAGTACTCGACGAGATCTACAACTTTGTAGTTAAAACTTTTTTAATTTGATATCGTTTGGATGTCCAAATATTTTCATTTGAAATCATCTATCTAACGAATTGATTTCTAAAATTTAAAATTTGAATTTTTCAAACGGCCTCGGATAGACAAACGTTCAAAACAAAAGTTGTAGATCTCGAAAAGTTATGCAACTTTGTATTTGACAACTTTTTCATTTGAAATCATTTACTACTTTAAAATATTATTTGAAATTAAATTTTAAATTTATTGAAGAACTCTGATTTCTCTTTTTAATCTCTGGCTAAAATTTGTAACTAGTCTTTCTCTCTTGTACTAACTTCAAATTTGATGATTTTTTCTAAAAAAATCTAAAATCATTCCCTATTAATTTGTTGTGTTTTTACAGCTATTATTTTATCCATCTTTTCATTTGACTGTGTTTTATCTATTTGAATTTTATATTTAAAAAAATGGCAACTTCAAACGTCATTTTAGAACACTAAATGATTTCAGCTGAAAAAATCATAAACATAGAAGTTGTAGAACTTATCAAGATCTATAACTTTTATTTTGGTTATTTTTTCATCCAATATAGTGGAAGTAACATTGTTCATAAATATTACATATCCCTCTTATAGTTTCATAAACTATAAGAGTGATATGTAACATTTGTGAACAATATTACTACTATTATGTTGAATGAATAAATAATTAAATAATCAAAATAAAAATTATAGATCTCGGAAAGTTACGAAACTTTGTAGTTGATAATTTTTTTATTTGAAATCATCTTGTTAAGAAAAACTGCGGTTGAATTTCTAAAATTTAAAATTCAAATTTTGTAAACAACCTCAGATGGAGAAACAACCAAAATTAAAGTTATAGATCTTAAAAAGTTATGAAACTTTGTAGCTGACAACTTTTTGATTTTAAATCGTATTGTCATGGAAAACTACATTTGAATTTCTCAAATTTGTAATTCAAATTTTGTAAACGATCTCGGATGGAGAAACTATCAAAATAAAAGTTGTAGATCTCGAAAAGTTATAAAACTTTGTAGTTGGCAACTTTTTTATTTGAATTCGTTTAGGTCCCAAATACTCATTTCAAAATTAGATAAACATAAAATGATTAGGACAAAAATCTCATTTGGAAACAAACAGCTTGCAGGTGGAGTGGTTAGGGGCTGAAGATGCGAAGCAAGAGGTTAGGGGTACGAGCACCGGTGGTGCGCGTTTTTCGCTCGAAAAATTGCGTGATTTGTGACTTGCGACACGCGACCATGTGACTGTCCAGTAGCACCTCTCCCAGAATTAATTTTTTTCTTTTCTATTTTTTCAGCCTGTTTTTTGGATTTCCTAAAAATCACATCACAGCCAGTTCATGAGAACCAGCAGTGATATCAATCACATGTTACTGACGATATGTCAATTCCGGTTCAAAATCCGACAGTAAGAGGATTTTTTGTCAGCCTGGGCACTTTTTACCCGCAAACCGCAAACCGAACCGAACCGAACCGCACCGAACCGAAATTTCGGTTTGTTCGGTTTTTTGTTGTCGGTTCGGTTTATGGTTTTGCACTGTTCGGTGTTCGGCTTTGGCTTCGGGTTTCTTCTCAAACCAAACCGAGGAACCGAACAAACCGAAGTGCAGTACCTGCAGACCAGAAAACTGGAAACACCGAAACACCTCCGTCGAGTCGTCGACCGTCGCCTGACTCGCCTCACGCCCTCACGCGGTCACACCCTCAGTCCCTCACGGCCCATAGTTCGACGGCCCATCAAGACACAAAGGAAAGTAGGAAACCCCCATCTGGCCATCCCGCAGCTCAGCGTGTAGAGAGGCAGCGCCGCAGCCCGCAGGCGCTCATCCCTAACCCTAAATCGTCGAGTGGCGGCCGGCGGGCGACTGGAGCAGGTCACGGCGAGCCAGCGAGGAGAAGGGAGGCAGGAGGCTGAGAGCGCAGTCGCAGCCTCGCAGGGACCAGGGAGGAGGCGCGGCAGGCGGCCAAGCGCCCGGCAACACCCTCGTGAAGTTCTCCGACCAAGACAACGGCAGCGCGGACGGAGCAATCCTCCAATGTAAGTTTAGATCGAGCTTCAATTCTTCTTCTGGTCTTCTCCTCTTCTCCTTGCTGTTGTTAATTCCTGATTTGAAACATTTTGTTTCTAGATGGGGGGACACAGATGAAACTGTTGCTTGTGAGATTATTAAGACTCAAACTCAAGAAAGCTGAAGTGGGCGTCAACGATTGGAGTGGTAGATGCAAGCAAGGAGCAGCAGGAGAGCAAGGATGAGAGAAAGCGGATGAAGAATCCAGGAAAAGGAAACCCATGGCTCTAAGATCGATGTATGGGATAGTTTTGACAAGGTCAAACTTGATAATGGGGAAGAGAGAGCCAAGTGCAAGTGGTGTCAAAAGCTGTTTCATTGTGGCTCAAGAACAAATGGTACGTCATCCTTGAAAGCTCATCGAAGATTTGCAAAAGAATCCAAACAAACCAGTAGTTGATAATCAAGCAACTTTGCAACTGACACCATGTGCTGGCACTAGTAGTATGGGTAATGTAACCACTTGGAAATTTGATCCTGATAAACTTAGAAGGATTTTTGCTGAGATGATAATTGAAGATGAACAACCATTTATGTTATCTGAACGTTCTGGTCTTAGGAAATTAATGGCAGAAGCATGTCCACAATTTATTCTGCCATCTAGAAGAACAATCACTAGAGCTTGTGTTAAAGTATATGAAGATGAGAAAGAAAAGCTTAAGAAATTTTTTAAGGAAAATTGTGAAAGAGTTTGCCTCACAACTGACACATGGACTGCAAAGAATAGCCAAAACTACATGTGTGTTACAGCCCATTTTATCGACAATGACTAGAACCTAAGGAAGAAAATTATTGGTTTTTTCTTGGTTAAGGGCCATAGAGGGGAGGACATTGGGAAATCATTAGAGAATTGTTTGGCTGAGTGGGGCATTGACAAGGTTTTCACAATAACAGTAGACAATGCTAGTGCAAACAATAACGCAATTAAGTATGTGAGGCGGATCTTGAATGAGTCAAAAGGTTGTTTTGCTGAAGGAGAGTACTTGCATATGCGATGTGCTGCTCACATTATCAACCTAATAGTAGGTGATGGGTTGAAGGAAATTGATATATCAATTCAGTGTGTCCGTGCTGCTGTTAAGTTTATCAGGTGTGGAACATCTAGGTTGGTAAAATTTAAGAAATGTGCTGAGTTAGCCAAGGTACAGAGCAAAGCATTTCTTAACTTAGATATTTGCACTAGATGGAACTCAACCTACCTTATGTTAAATGCTGCACAGAAGTACCAAAAAGCATTTGAAAGATATAGTGATGAAGACCCATACTACAAATTAGAATTAGAAGGAGAGAATGGTCCAGGGGTACCAACAAAAACAGATTGGGATAAGGCTAGGAAGATGGCTGAGTTTCTTGAACACTTTTATGACCTCACTCTCCGTGTTTTCAGACAAAGTCGTCCAACATCTCACACTTATTTTCATGAGATTGCTGATGTATTACTTCTGCTGAGAGAATGGTGTCATAGTGAAGACAACCTGTGTAAGGAAATGGGTATGAGAATGTTAGTGAAGTACTACAAGTACTGGGGAGATAAGTATGGTGAGAGGTTGGGAGATAGAGAGAAGAGAGGAGAGAAAGATAAGGGGGATCAGCTGCTCAACTTCATTGTTTTCTTCTGTGTTGCTATTGATCCTAGATACAAACTTTCAAAATGCATTAGAATGGGAATTAAGGTAATGTTTGGGGATACAATAGGAGAAAAGCTGTGGGATACAGTGAACACTTATTTTCGTGCTTTGTTTGAAGAGTACAAGGAAATGTATGCCCCAAAAGATAAGGCACCACAACCTACTGAATCTGAATCAACTAAAACCAGCACAAGAGTGAGTAGGTGGATGTCAGTAATTAGTGAGCAGATTAACAGTGAGGGTGGAACTGTCAAATCTGAGGTAGATAAGTATCTATCAGAAGATAATGAGCCGGACACAAAAGGATTTGACATTCTAAAGTGGTGGAAGGCTAATTCAACAAGATTCCCAATATTATCTAGAATGGCCCGTGATCTGTTGGCGATTCCTATCACCTCAGTTGCCTCTGAGTCAGCCTTCTGGTGGCCGAACTCTTGATGACTTTAGGACCTCACTAACCCCAAAAATGGTTGAGCGCCTCATTTGTGCAAATGATTGGCTTCGTGGAGGAAACTATGTTAGTGTTGAAGAGGACAGCGAACAAATGTTTTTGCTTGAGGAAGGTAACATATTAAATTATTAGTTGCTTCTAATGTGCTTCATGAATCATGATTCATACACTGTACTAACTTAGATCATCTATTCTTTATTTATTTTAGAACTTGGTGGCCTGTCCATTTCTAAGGAATCTACTACAGCTACTGAGTCCTGACTCCTGATCACCTGGTAAAAGGTACATTCATCTGTTTAATATTTCTTGACTGCTTTGAGATTCACTAATCGAGACATTGAGTCACTTGAGATCACTTGATGGGCTGCAGGACCGTGGATCGCCGATGCTCCGACCTCAGCCAGTCCAAACCTCGAGACCTCCAGTCATATGATGCTTGTAGACTTGTAGTACTTCAAATGTGATTCTGTCGATGACTTGTCTCCCCACTTGGTGTCTTGGTGTATCGGTGTATGGAATGGATCACGGCATATGATGTCTTGTGGGCTGCTGGCTACTTCTCTATTTGAATAATGAAGAACTCTTGAATCTATGTAATTCTATTCGTACTTGACCTTGATCTCATCTTGTTGTCTACTTGTCTTGAGGCTTGTAAACTTGTTGATTTGTTGAATTTATGTAAGCTTGTTGATTTGTTGAATTCATACACTGTACTAATATACCATTTGAGGATTGTAAGCTTGTTTTCTGGAGTGCTTGAATTTATGTAAGCTTGTAAGCTTGTTTTCTGGAGTTTCGGTTATTTCGGTTAAAACCGAAAACCGAATAGAAAAAATCAAAACTGAATTCTGCGGTTTCCTGTTTTCTGGAGAACCGATCGGGGGCTGAAGTCTGAAAACCGAAGTTTTAAATAACCGAATTAACCGAACCGAATTGTCGGTTAAAACCGAACGCCCAGACTGAATTTTTTGAACCGATAGTGATGTCAAGATCTGAAATAGTGATATATGTCTTTGACAAATGGAGATTTGTTAGGAGCATGCATCTCGATTTCATGGAAAGCCACCGGAAAAGAGAGGCGGTGGGTGTTTCAATTTCAGGTCGTGCGCGATTCAGCCAGCCAAGGTCTTGTTTGGCACGGCTCTATTTCCTTCGCTACAGTTGATTTGCGGAATTGAATATCACTGGGCCGAGTAGAAATATCGATCTCTCCTGTGCGTTGCTTTGCAGTAAGTCAAAGTAAACAGGAGTCATGACATGGGCAGATAGAAAGGTGAAAGGTCAATAGCAAATTTAATCATGCATGATGCCACTTATTATTAGACCGTGTTCTTGTCATCACCACGCCACGGCCTTAAACACACACATGTAGAACATAATAATAAGGAGATTTAGAGAGAGAGAGCGCCAACCCTAGAGTTATAGTAGTATACCATAGCATCCAACCTCCATAGACCACACATAGATGCTTTAGACGAGATTAGATTAGATATCAGTTGACACTTAGGTTCCATGCGTATAGGATCTTCCCTGCCTTAGAGCATATCTAAGAGTACCCAATAATTTATTCCTAAAAACATGGTGTTTTTCAATTTCCAAAGAAGTATTATGAGGAATAAATAAGGTCATCTCCAAGAGTTTCCAACATTTCACTTCCAAAATATCAAAACTTTGGTCCCACACACAATTTTGTTCGCAGCGGTTTATTTTTTCCACGCGAGATTGGAACAACAGTCGCATCTACGTCGCCACCGCTTCCCTGCATGCTCCTGCCGATCCCTAACCTGCCCCAGTAGCTAGCCACGACCGGCACCCTGCTCGCTGCAGCCTCTCGCAGTCGGCCGGCAATACCTCCCAGCTAGTCGGCCGCCAGGACCTCCCAAATGCCGCCGCCCTTGACCACAAGAAGTTGCCCACCTCGCCCAAACAAGAATCGGGGAAGCAGCAATGGCCGCCACCTCTCTCTGGCTGGCCACAAAGAAGTTAGGCGTCTCTGGCTGGCGATCTTTGAATTGGTTGTCATTCATTCGCAGGTAGGCTAGACATCATGAGTGCTTCCAAATCACTTCTTCAAATATAATTGGATGATTCATCCTCTGATGACGAGATGATTATTCGATCTTGTCAGCTGCTCAAATTGTGCAAACATATTCGAATGCTAAAGGAAGACAGGGTGGTTCTGTCCCAAGACATATAGTTATTTATCGAGATAGAGAAGACAACCACCAAGGACATTTCAAGATTATTTGGCGGATGATCCGACATACGGCCCACATTTATTCTGTCGGAGGTTGTGCATTCACTTGTGATTGGTACATAGTATGTAGTTATTTATTACATGAGTTTTTTTTTGTTTATTTTAGGGATAGGATGAGTAGGGAGCGTTTTCTATGCATAATGAATGCTATAGAATCAGACCATGACAACAACTTCATCCTCCTTCAGAGCGAATTTTTTTGCCTTTTCTGATTTGGCCTTGTAGCGCGAGGGCGTGGAACACCTGCACATCATCTGCTTCAACTTCAGTACGAACCTCATCATTTGCCTATGTCTCCTATGTCATGGGGATACAAAAGTCTTCCAAAGAAACAACATCATCCACTCCCGTGACCATGTTTGTCTAATATCCACCCTCGGACATTAGGACGAGCCTACAAATATTGATGAATAAATCAATACCAAATTCCATGTAAAAAAATTATGTTTACAACATCGTAAACGTAGCATACTAAAAAAAATTATGTCAAATATGCACACACAGACCACATCCGACCATGGCGAGGCCATGGCCATCGGTCAGGCAACAGAAGCCACCCATGGCCAGGCCACAGCCGGCCACAGGGGCCACGGCCTGGCAAAGAGAGGCAGTTACGCAAGGACAGCCAAGGGCGGCCGGCCACGGAGAGGCTGGGACGACCATTGGCGGGCTGTGCTTGGCCATATGGCCTCTAGGTGGCCGACTGTGCCTGCCTGTGGTGCGACCACCGACGGCCAGCAAATCTAGGCCGCGGCTCCGGTCGGCAGGAATCCCTAGGAATGGCAAAAACAAGACTCCAGCAAAGTTCGAGAAGTAGATCGACGGATTACCTTGTCCCTAGGTCGGCAGCGGCGAATATCGGCTCCCCTGGACGGCGTCTATGCTTTGGCACAAAGGAGAGGACTCGCGGGGAAAGGAAGATATGCGCGTCGGGAGTGCGCGCATTTATCCGCACGATGGAGGGATTTTTTTTCCATGTAACAAAAGATTGTGAGATGAGTTTGAGAGTAGTTGGAGATGGATTTTTTTTCATTCTTCCTGGAAAACAAGGATTGGGAAGGTTTATTACTCTTAGAGATGCTCTTATCCACACCAGCAGCAGAAGCAGCAGAGATCGCCATCATCTTATTCATCCATCCGTGCATGTAAACTGTATCCTATCGATCCATCGAAGACAGATGGCGATGACGATGATCATATGCGTCGTAATAATATATTTTGCTGGGATTATTTGATGAGTTCGTTTTGACTCTCGAGAAAAGGAGGTGGTGATTCTTCAATTCAACAAAGTCCTTGAGGGTTTTGAAAAAGAGGATGTGCTGTTTCTGCTGCCTTGCTTGCTTGACCGGACCTCCCCTGCGCTGCGTGCATGCGTGCGTGCAGCTAGCTTAATTAGCTTGGTGCAAAGCTAGCTACTTGCATTGCGTGCATGCTTGCATCATCCATGGTGATTGGGTAGGTTCAGCTCAGCTCAGCCATATAGGCTTGGCTGCCTAGCTATACCGTACCAATGCACACCATGGTGGTCCATGTATGATCGCAACCACCATATCCATGATGATTTTGGAACCACCGACACATTGATGCCACATAATGAGAAAAAAAAACACCTCTGGAGGGATCAGAGAGGTAACTTGCACGATTTCATATTTTCATTAACGCACTTGCTAGCGTCTGGACATCCGATCTGGGGGCTAGTGTCGGACGGTATCGCTCACACTAGTAGAGAAACGACTTTTGATCCACTTTGAAATTTGGCTTTAGTCCCGGTATTTTTCGCGTCCAGGACTAGAGAGACCTTTAATCCCGATTTGTAGCTCCAACCGGGACTAAAGGTCTCTGCCCAACGGCTACTGCGGCAGGCTTTTGCTGCAGGGGACCTTTAGTCCCGGTTGAAGCTACCAACCGGGACTAAAGGTTAACTTTTACTCCAGGTTGGTCCCTCCAACTGGGAGTAAAAGTCTACTCCCGACTGGAGGCTCCGTCCGGGACTAGAAAGGGACTTTTAGTCCCGGTTGGTGTCTCCAACCAGGACTAAAGGTCCCCTCCTATATACCCCTTCTTCCTCTTGAGCCCGAGCCACTTCGACCTCAGTGTTCTTGCCTCATCGCCGGCCTCTCTTCTTCCTCATCGCCGGTAATCACGAGATTTCGTCGATTCCTCCATCGATTCTTCGGTTCTAAAGGTTACCAACTTTATACTCTCATATTTTATCAGTAGCATATCTCATTTTGTGGACTACATATATGTTGTTTTTTATGGTGGATTTTTTATTTGTAAGCCATTTAAGCTCAAAATTACTTTCAAGTTTGTATATTTGGATGAAGAAAGGTTAAAGTAGTTATTCAAAACTAGTATTCAACTTTCATTTCTAGCATGCATAGCACACTTCATGGTTTAGAGATATAGATAATTTTAGAGTTTTTTTTTAATTTTATTTGTTTATAAAATCAGAAATTTATATTATATTAAAAATAAGTATAGAGAGTAGATGGCAACCGCTTCTGGGTCCTCGGCCTCTCATCGGGTTCTAAAGTGACTGAGGCCGGACCTCCCTCTCATTGCATGCAGCAAGTGTGAGGAGAAGATTGTGATGAAGTACCAGGTGAGGAAGGAGTGTCCCAACGAGGGCCGTATCTTTTACAAGTGTCCGGATCGCAATGTGAGTTATTTTATCGCATTTGATAATTATGGTTAATTTATACTTATTTTCATGATAATTGTGATTAAAATTCTAATTTTTTGTTTTAATTTCAGTGGGATGTCACTGGATGTTTAGGCTGGTACTGGGAGGAAGAGTATGTTGAACACGTGCAAAATTCTCTTGCACAGGCGGCTACGGCGGCTGATGAGACAGTGATCCTGCGGAAGAAGCCCATAGATGTTGAACAAACGCATGATCTGTCTGTTTTAGTTGGGATTGGTCGCGAAATCCTTATGCTGCTGAAGTGCATTTTAGCTTTAGTTTTTTTAGTGGTGGTTGAGATTGTCTACATTGCAGCGAGACTTTTATAAATTAATACCTTGTGTGGTGGCATGCATGTCATATAATTAACTAATTATGTTCTACGTTTTAATATGGTATGTATGTCATGTAATGCAGATGAGCTGGCATTGGATGTACAATGTTGATTGCCGCTCCCAAGAGTTCATTGAGGGCGTGAATTCTTTCTTACGTGTGGCCGAGGCAAACAAACACGATGGTTTCATGTGCTATCCATGTGCCATATGTAAGAATTTGAAGGAATATGCTAGCTCAAGAAGTCTTCATTCACACTTGTTGAAGTCAGGTTTCATGCCAAACTATATTTGCTGGATGAAGCACGGAGAAACCAGGGTTGTAATAGAAGAAGGTGAAGAAGAACAATGGGACGATGATGACATTATTGTTGAATATGGTGCCTTCAATGATACTGCAATGGGGGAAGCTGAAGAAGAGGTAGGGGCAGAAGATGAGCCCGCTGATGATCTTGGTCAGGCCATTCATGACGCACAAAGAGAATGCAAAAGTGAAAAGGAGAAGATCAAGTTCGAGCGCATGCTAGAGGATCATAAAAAATTGCTATACCCAACTTGTGATGCGGGGCAGAAAAAGTTGGGTACCACACTGGAATTACTACAATGGAAGGCAAAGAATGGTGTATTTGACAAGGGATTTGGAGAGTTACTGAAAATCCAAAAAAAGATGCTTCCGAAGGATAACGAATTGCCCACCACTACGTACGAAGCAAAAATAGGTAGTCTGTCCTTTGGGATTAGAAATCTAGAAGATACATGCATGTCCTAATGACTGCATCCTCTACCGTGGTGAGGAGTACAAGAAGTTAGATGCATGCTCGGTATGTCATGCATCGCGGTATAAGATCAGGCGAGATGACCCTGGTGATGTTGAGGGCGAACGTCCCACGAAGAAAATCTCTGCCAAGATTATGTGGTATGCTCCTATAATACCACGCTTGAAACGTCTGTTCATAAACAAAGACCATGCAAAGTTGTTGCGATGGCACAAAGAAGACTGTAAGGTAGACAATATGTTGAGACACCCTGCTGATGGGTCCTAGTGGAGAGCAATCGATAGAGAATTCCCGGAGTTTACAAATGATGCAAGAAACTTAAGGTTTGCTTTAAGTACGGATGGTATGAATCCTTTCGGGTAGCAGAGCAGTAGTCATAGCACTTGGCCTGTTACTCTATGTATCTACAACCTTCCTCCCTGGTTATGCATGAAGCATAAGTTTATTATGATGCCAGTGCTCATCCAAGGCCCAAGGCAACCTGGCAACGACATCGATGTGTACCTGAGGCCACTAGTTGAAGAACTTCTACTTTTGTGGAACAGACTAGGTGTACGTGTGTGGGGTGAGCACAAACAGGAGCACTTTGACCTGCGAGCATTATTGTTCATAACAATCAATGATTGGCCTGCTCTAAGTAATCTTTTAGGACAATCAAACAAGGGATATAATGCATGCACGCACTGTTTCGATGACATTAAAGGTATATTCTTGAAAAAATGTCAAAAGGTCATGTACCTTGGCCATCGTCGATTTCTTCCTACGAATCACCCCCTAAGAAAGAAAGGCAAGCATTTTAAAGGTAAGGCAGACCACCAGACCAAGCCGGGCAACTGAACTGGTGAGGATGTACTCAATATGGTCAAGGATGTGAAAGTAGTATTTGGAAAGGCACATGGCAGCGAACCTGTTCTGAATGATGTCGACAGTCACGCACCCATGTGGAAGAAGAAGTCCATATTTTGGGAGCTACCCTATTGGTAAGTCCTAGAGGTCCGTAACACGATCGACGTGATGCACCTGACAAAGAATCTTTGTGTGAACCTGCTAGGCTTCATGGGTGCATATGGGAAGCCTAAGGATACACTTGAAGCACGACAGGACCTGCGGTGTTTGAAAGAATGAGACAACCTGCATCCAGAGAAGACAGATGATGGACGCCATTACTTAAGTCCTGCCAGCTACACTCTTAGCAAAGAAGAGAAGAAAAGCATGTTTGAATGCCTAGCAAGCATCAAGGTACCATCTGGATTCTCCTCGAATATAAAGGGTATAATAAATGTGCCAGACAAGAAATTTCTAAACTTAAAGTCCCATGACTGCCACGTGCTCATAACACAATTGCTTCTAGTTGCATTAAGAGGAATTCTACCTCCAAATGTACATCTAGCCACCGTAAAATCTATGTGCATTCCTCAATGCAATTTCTCATAAGGCAATCGATCTAATGGATCTAGCTAAACTATAGAATGATGTGGTTCAATGTCTTGTCAGCTTTGAGTTGGTGTTCCCTCTTTCCTTCTTTAATATCATGA
Organism: Miscanthus lutarioriparius; assembly: GCA_904845875.1. Taxonomy (NCBI): domain Eukaryota; kingdom Viridiplantae; phylum Streptophyta; class Magnoliopsida; order Poales; family Poaceae; genus Miscanthus; species Miscanthus lutarioriparius. Next base: position 71,318,150 of record CAJGYO010000016.1, on the reverse strand, counting down.
CACACCTCCTAGTTCACCTGGTCAAGGAGATTAGCATTCTCGGTCCTATGTCCCTACACAACATGTTCCCCTTTGAGAGGTTCATGGGAGTCCTAAAAAAATATGTTCACAACCATGCTCGCCCAGAAGGAAGCATCGCCAAGGGCTATGGAACGGAGGAGGTCATTGAGTTTTATGTTGACTTTATTCCTGACCTTGACCCGATTGGTGTTCTTGAATCGCGACACGATGGGGGACTAAGTGGAAAGAGGACACTAGGGAAGAAAACATATATTGGTATGCAGGACAATTATTTTAATAAAGCACACTACACAGTTCTATAAAACTACTCCTTGGTGGATCCGTATATCGAGACTATACATAGTAGCCCAAGATAAAAGGAGCACCAACCAAAATAGTGGTGTCTGCATAGATGCCACCGACCCTAATAGAAATAAGCAAACATATTATGGCCGCATAGAGGAGATATGGGAACTAAACTATGCACCTATTTTTAAGGTACCTTTGTTCAAGTGCCAATGGGTAAAGGCGACTGGAGGTGGGGTAGCAGTCAATAACTAGTATGGAATGACAACCGTGGACCTCAATAATATTGGGTACAAAGACGAACCGTTCATCCTTGCCAAGGATGTGAATCAGGTGTTCTATGTCAAGGACATGTCTACAAAACCAAAGAGAGGGAAAAACAACAACGACCCAATCAATGAGCCAAAGCGCCACATAGTTCTTTTAGGGAAAAGAAACATCGTCGAAATTGAAGACAAGTCAGACATATCAGAAGATTATGAAAAGGATGACCGGATTCCACCCTTCATAGTGAATAAAGACCCAAGCATTCAGCTAAATGATGAGGACACCCCATGGTTATGGCACGATCATAACCAATGGATATACGTTAAGAAGAAGTTCACTATTGTGTCGGCTTGATATATATAGTGATGTTTAATAGTGTATATTAGAGGTATTATGTAATAATTATGAATTTAGAGATGTTTATTAGGTGTTTCCTTTTTTCTATGTTCAGATTAAATTTGTGTTTGATGGTGGGATTTCCATGTCGCACAAAGCAAAAAGCAAAAGCAATGTGTCTGATGTGAAAACATTAGTGAAAAATTTGTTTTAGTCCTGGCTTGATATGGTGATGTATTAGACCTATTATATAATAATTGTGACTTCAGATTTTTTTGTCGTGTTTTCATATTTTCTACGGTTTAAATAAATTTTCTGCTTGACGGTGGATTTCCCGTGGAGAATGTGTGATGAAAAACCAAATGATCAACGTTAATAAGATGTGAAAACTAATTTCCTGTCGAAAAGCAATAGTTTTAATGATTTTAATCAAGTAGTATATTTTTGCACGGTGCAAATTGTAATTATTATTTACACTATGTTAAATATTTATACAGTAAAACAAAAGAGTTTAGGTTACAAATTTTTGTTGTGTATAATAATGCAAAACCAAGTCCAGGATTTTTTTTACAATTTTTTGGATAATATTTTGTTTATTAGGCAATTAATAACTCTCTGCATATTTATATAAAAGAAATATATAAAAAAGAAAAAACTTCTGAAAACTGGCAGAAAGCCAACTGTAGCCCACCTTTACTCCCGGGTCGATCAACCACCCGGGACTAAAGGTGAGCTACGTTTTCGCGGCCCGCCAAAAAAATAACTTTAGTCCCGGGTCATGGCTGCACCTGGGACTAAAGGTCAGACTTTTAGTCTGGGTTCTTACCATCATCCGGGACTAAAGGTCCTTTAGTCCCGGGCCATGGCTTCACCCGGGACTAAAGATCCCCTAAATATATATCGCCTCGTCTTCTTCTCTGCCTCCATCATCTTCATCCATCGCCCGAGAGCCACCACACCGCCGTCGCTCCTCATCGGCTCCAACTGCCTCCACACGCCTCTCCCATCTCTCACCGTCTCCGCTGGCGGCCCGGCTTGCGACCTCTCCCGTTCGTGCGCGGTGCCCAGACCTAGATCCATCGCCATCGTCCTCGCCCTCACCCAGATCTGAGATTTGGATCTGCCACGCCCTCATCGCCGTCATCGATCCTCATCCTCGTCATCGGCAGCTTTGTCCCCTGCTCCACTCGCTCGCACGCCTCGTCGTGCGCTCGTCGTCCCCTTCACCAGAGCGCTCGTCGTTGTCCCCTTTGTCAGAGCGCTCGTCGTCGTCCCCGTCGTCGCGCGCTCATCCTCATCGTCGAAAGATCACCTCTGGCCAGCACCGCGCTTGTGCTCGTGCTCGTCATCCTCCACGCTCAACGTCCTCGATCTCCTCACCGTGCTTGTGCTCGTGCTCGTCCTCGCCATCATGCTTGTGCTCGTGCTCATGCTTGTGCTCATCGTCCTCCATCTCCTCACCGTGCTTGTGCTTGTGCTTGTCCTCGCCATCGTGCTTGTGCTTGTGCTTGTGCTTGTGCTTGTGCTTGTGCTTGTGCTTGTGCTCATCGTCCTCGATCTCCTCACCATGCTTGTGCTTGTGCTCACTAACGGAGCTAAGGCTAGGCCAACCTGGGCCTTGGCCCCCCCTCGCCAGAGCCTAAGTATTAATTTTAGGCTACTAATCAATATTTAATTGCTCCTTTTTTAATTTCCATACTAATCTGCAGAGCTATTCTATATATATTGCCTATACAGTGTACTAGAAGTTACTATTTAAATGTTGATTTGTACTTAATAGAGTCTACTTGATACCATTTGTTGGATATTTGAGGTCTTAATTTGCATGAAGTTTATGATTAGTTACTAATTGATCCGGTATTTGTGTACACTTTGAGCTTCATAAGACAAATTGGCCCCTCCTACAAGTTGATGCTAGCTCCGCCACTGCTTGTGCTCGTCCTCGCCATCGTGCTTGTGCTCGCCGTGCTATATGGGAGCAACAGTGTGTGTATGAGTACATAATAGTATTATACCCAAATGGATTCGCCGCAGCAAGAAGGAAAACCCTGGATTCGCGGGATGGCCCTATGCATGAAGTACTTAATAGTATTATACCCAAATGGATGATGGACCCTGCATCCTAAAATATAAAGGCTAGAAATTCAAATTTTTGTACCAAAATACAAGATATCCTGGATCCTTAACCTCCTCTCTCCTTTTTTTTTTGGCAGGATGTATTGAGATTCTTTTTAAACTTATTAGCTTCATCCAAAACAATCAGTTAGTAAATAAGGAAAATAACAACTAAACTACTCCCCTCTATTCTAATTAATGAGGGGCAAAGTGGGCTTTGTTAATCTTCTTTTTTTATCTAAATATCGTTAGGATACTTTATATTTTAGGACAGAGGGAGCAGTTAGTATACCGGTTTACAACTACCAAGCTTCTGTATTTCCACGAACAAAGCACCACCTATCCTGCTGCCCTCCGCCTCGTCAAAGAGTCATTTATATATATATAAATGTTATGTAGAAAAAAAACGAATGGATTTTCAAGTGTAGTTATTTAATTAATTTTAAGCACATGACTCGATCCATTTTATAGATATATGATTTTTATTTTTTATAGATATATCTAGTGGTGTACAAGCTAGATGGCTGCCCCGAGAGACAACATGGATGAAAAAATGATGGATATTATCAACAACGGCACTCAATTTGCCGATGGTAACCAGCAGGATGTAGATGATGGGAGTCAATACCTGGCTCTTGAAAATAATCAAGGAAATATTGTGTAAGAAAATACTGGCGAGGTATATATATTTATATATATATTTGAATATTATATATATATATTTGAATATCTATCATCTATTATGTGTACACATGATATTTATTTATTCTTTTTTTATACGTAGCCCTCTGAATCGACGACCACAACGACAAAAAGCAAAAATATTCGAGGCCCAAAAAAGCCATTGGAGGGGGGCTACATAATATCGAAATTCAATATCGAGATAGGCGAACCACTTGGTCCACATGCAAGAAAATTCATGGAACACTATGGGTACCTTGTAAGGGACAAACTTTCGATCAGTGCCCGTGAATGGAAGCAAAAGATCAACGAGCCTCATGTTAGTTTTGTCTCTGATCTTGATAAGAATTTAATTTGGGATGATATCCTTCAACATTTCACGTTGCAAGCGGATGATTATGATGATATCAATGATGATGAATTGAAGGGGCTAGTTCGAAAGTGGGCTATGAAGAAGATGGTCACACAAGTTCAGACTTGGAAGAAATCCCTATACACAAAATATGTCAAGAAGAACCTAACGCCCAATTTCAATACTAGGGGCTCGCTCACGAAGTTGAGGCCCTACTGGAATGATTTTGTACAGTACAAGACATTAGAAGAGGGTGAGGAACGGGTGAGAAGGAACCAAGAGAATGCCAGACAGAAGGTATACCACCATGGCATGGGATCAGGTGGCTACGCGACTGTCATTCCCAAGTGGGAAAAAATGGAAGCGGACATTCTTGCCAAGGGTATCACACCAGAATCACTCAATTGGCCCAAAACGCGAAGAATTGGTTTTTCGCTCATGGAGAAAGACTGGACCTAGAGACCGAGAAGCTGGTTCATGGCCCAAAACTCGAAAGAGCAACACAAAGATTTTCTTATGCTCTACAAGCTAAATTTGTTGGTGCATTCAGGCCCAATAGAGAGAAGGGTGAACTGATGTATGCCATCAGGACTGCTGAACACAGTGGCCGAACGAGAGGTTTAGGACAGAACATTTCTTGGGAGCATGGTTTCCCTAACGACAAAGATACCTATAGAAGCCAACAGAGAAGGAAGGATGAGGAAGCAGCGCGGATCAGCGGGTTGGAGGAATATGTTCGTGAGTCACGGGAGGCGTTGCTTCAAGCACAGGAGCGCGAAAAAGACATGCAAGCTAGAATGCAGGACGAAATCATAAAGCAAGTGCAAATAGCAATGAGTGCCCAAAGGCAGGCATCAGATCTAGGAATCAACATTAATATTAGCCCCCTGATCAGTTAAAAAGCAGTTGCGCTTCCACGGAGTTGCCAAATCAAGATGACGCAATACTACGTTTTCCCGTGGATGACATCACTACAACGTTTACATCATGTGAGCTACATATTCCAAAAGAGAATACCACAATCATGGTGGCTCTCGGTGTTTTTTCTCCTCCAGATCCTACCAAGACACCAAAAATCCATGGGGCAATAATACCACCTGGATATGTTAGCGTCTCAGTGGATAGAGTTAACAAAGATTTTAGTGATATGGCTCTTGACATTTCAGGAGGTGATGGGGAGAAGACTCTAGAAGAAGCAGAGAAGACATTCATACTATGGCGCAAGCACTACATCATTATTCCCAGGGTCTCTAGTCCACCGCTGTTTCCTCAACTACCAGACAATAGGTGCGGATAAAAGTGAACAAAATAATTTTTTCACTAATTTTATATTGACATTCATGATTAATAATAACAATTTCTTATACCTAATTATTCTTTTTTGTACTCACACAGCAGGGCCTCCGTCAACCTAAGTCCAATTATTCAATCTCTAGATCATCATAGTGCTCCGGGCAATGATTATGCAACGCCGCCACTGCCGCCACCTCCAAGGAGGTCTCCACCGCTGCCACCTCTAAGGAGGTCTCCAACGGCTTCCCCGCCTCCCTTGATGACCAAGAAGCAACCAACTCCTAAGAGGTCCGCCCCACAAACAAAGCCGTTGGCCCACCAGCTGGCAAAGAAGAAAGCCTCCTCTAATCTAGTTATTCCCCAAAAACTATCTTACGAGAAAAGTAAAAAGGGATTAAATGCTGCAGTACAAAAAGATGTTAACAGTTTCTTCGAAAAAGTAAGAAAGCAATGAGAAGCGAGGGAGAACCCGGAGAAACCGTACTTCTACCTACCTCCAGATCTTCTAAGAAAGAAGGTGGACCAGAAAAAGCGGGAATCTCAAAAGACCCTGCCAAAATCGGACTACGACCGCTCTCTCACCAAGTCATTTGAGGCGGCGCAGAAAAAGACTAGAGCAGAGAAAGGTGTTGCACAACTCGAACAACAATCGCAACAATCAGTCCCCCCTCTTGTCATTCATAATGAATATGGTTTAAACTTAGACTTACTGGAAGTCGATTTTGAGGACCTGGCTCGGTTTTACAAGGATACTGGTTTGGACCTTGGCCAAGTGCTCACTGAAGGACCATCTGCTCCGAAAATGGATCCTTAGAAGAAATTTGAACATAGAAAGAGTCTATACAACCCTGAGGCCTTAGGTGAATTGAGTACGCAAATGTACCTACTAAACAAGTGGTACATGGTGGCGTGTGAACGGGGAGAGGCCTTTGTTTATGTCAGAGTTAGAAATCAACATTACTTCCGTGACGATGACGTTATATATGTCGAGTTTTTATAATTACACCAACTATGCAACCCGGACTCTCTCGACAAAAGTCTCATTAGCTGCTATTGTTTGTAAGTGTGATTATTTTCTATTATTAAAGTGTATATATATAAAGCTACATGTATATATATAAATTATATATCCTCACACTATATTTTTATATATGCAGATATGAGATGACAGAACTCAGAAAGAGAAAGGATAATGATGTTAGTTTCGTTGATCCAAATGTCGTATTCAAACACCCTAATCCCCCGCCTCAATGGAAAGCTGAACTCGAGAAAAATCTCATGAGGTTCTTAGTGAACCAACAAAACAAGGACATATTCTTCCCCTACAACTTCAAGTGAGTGTTAAATAATTAATGTCAATCATATGGACATTTGTTCAATGATTTGCTTACTAGATAAGCTATCTCCCATATATATATATTGACTCTAGTTAATGTCGATCATATTTGTGTATAAAAACATATGTAGCAATCACTGGATATTGATGGTCATCGATATGGCCAATAGTCGGCTGAGCATCCTAGACTCGTTAAGAAAAGAGCAAACAGAGTACCAAGACATGATAGATATTATCCAAGGGTAATTTGGTCTCTCTAGCAACTATATATACCCCGATCTCTTAACTGCAACAATTATTAAAGGCCAAATTAATTTTTTATTTTATTGGGCGCAGTGTTTGGAAAAGTTTCATCGAGGAACACCACATGAAACATTGCAAAGCGCCACTGGATGTAATGGCACACAAAGTAAGTACTAGCTACATTTATATATATATAATTCAATTAACACCATGCATGCTTTCAATTCACCGGATCTTTTTTTTTCTCGTAAAAGTGGGTTCTGATGCAAGAACAGGGGACCAACTACTGCGGATACTATGTTTGTGAGTTCATCATGTCGTACGCAAAAAGAACTCCTGAAGAGATCCTCAAAGTACGTTATATAAATATATTTATATATTCACAATTTCTTTTATTGCTTATATATATAAGTAATAACGTGACCAACACATATATATATTAAACTCTATGGTTGAAGGAAAAAGTCATACGACGTGACCAACTGAAAGCAATTCAAGAGACCATAGCAGGATTTCTTAATGACCAGGTCTTAAACCCCGTCGACGAGTTCTACAATGACGCGAACGAAACATAGAAGCCAAACCAGATGCAGTGAATTTGTTATCCCAAGGATATGATAGAATATACAAAGCAAGTTTTATTTGTAATATATATATATACATATAATATATGTATATGCATATAATATATACGTTAGTTTCATACTTTAGTTTGTACTAAAGGGTCGGCCCACATGGTTAGGCCGGAAGGCATCTTTAGCTCCGGTTGGTATTACCAACCGGGACTAATGGTGGACCTTTAGTCCCAGACGAGAAACCGGGATTAAAGGAGGGGTGTCCTTTAGTCCCGCATTCGTGCTCCCGGTTGGGAAACCGGGACTGAAGGGGTTTCCCAACTGGGAGTACAGCTCATTTCTGTACTAGTGTCAACGAGCGAGCGATCACCCCAACGCGTCGGGATTACGAGCGAGCGGCCCAGCAGAGGGCCCACATCACCCTAGACGTCGCCCGTGCCGCTAGCCATTACCTACGCGCATCCCATGTGCAACACCCGATCTCTTTTAAAAAGATCTATATGTAATTGTTGCAACATACAAAAGAAGACATATCAAATACTTGAAACATGCGTCTGAAACACTTGCAAAACCCATCTGAAAAACACTTGAAAACCATTGCAAACATATGCAACATCCAGATAAAACACTTGCAATAGGTGTAAGAAACACTTGAAACATACGCTTGCAACATGCATGTATATGCAACATGCATGTGTATGCAACATCCAAATAAAAGCACTTGCAACATACGTCTGATACAGATGAAACTTTTGCACCACACACTCGAAACAAATGTGCACATTCATTGCAACATGTGTAATATCCCGATCTACTTTTGGAACACTAATATAAAATACTTGCAGCATACCTCTGAAACATCGAAAACACCTGAAACATATATTTGCAACATGCGTTTCAGCACAACATCTCCTTGTTGCTTGGGAAGGAGACTCGTCGATATGTGGAGTTCACCGGTGTAGAGCTCGCCGCTCCAATGAAGAAGGCCGCCGTGCGCCGCTCCAGTGGAGAAGGTGGACCGCACGCTGAAGAAGGCCACGAGGCAGAGTGGAGTGCACGCGGGAGATGGTGCGCGGCACAACAGGGACGCGGCGCGACGTGGGCGGGAGCGAGCGGACGGCACGGTCATTTCTGCGGCGTGTAAATTGGCGTCAGGATGGTCAGACGCCTGTTCCAAGCATTTCTGTATCATTAATTGAAAAGGTATTATTGCGTGTTTGGTTATTATTCTTGCCTGGAGAGCAACGCCAGGCAGCTGCTGTACATCCAACCCCAGGCATTCGAAATGGCGTTGATGCCGGGTCCAGACACGTTTTCCAGGGTGGGACCAAACAGGCCCTCAGTCTGGGAGGAAGGAAACCGCTACTACTCGGCCGGTAGTTTTTTTTTTTAGAATTACTCGGCCGATAGCTGTGGGCGGTAAAAATTTTCTTCCGTAAAAATTGGATCATCCTGCACACACTGCACAGATGGATCCACTACTACCCCGTGATCTTGTGTGTAGCTTGGGCCCCCTAACTCAAGCTCATTGAAGCCCACACTGTTCGTAACTTGGGCCAGACACCATGGGTGGGCTGCAGAATCGTTTTGTAGCGGACTTGGGCTACGCAGATTGGGCCCAACAAGTTTTATCTATACAACAGGGCCTAGTTCGGGCTCGCTGCATCCACTGATCCAGGGTCCCCAGTTGCCGAACTCGCATCATCTTAGATTTTACACAGGTAAAGGAACAACAGCAAAAGCTGAATTCACATCAACTTCAACAAATATTATTGATGAGCCTAGTGCACACAATACATGATCCAGGTTGCATGGATCACATTTCAATTTATTTTGCGCAAGGTTACAATGACATTGCTGGAGAAAATGCACTTGACAGTTCAGCTCAGCTCACGAGATAGACACCACAGAGGAGCCTGTCCGACAGGCCGCCAGTCATCCTCTCGGCCTCCTTCCCGCGTTCGCCAGTGCGGATTCTTACCACATCCGAGACCGGGATCACTGACGACGAAAACCACCATGTCAGAAAATCATCGTCGTCAGTCAAAATACTGCAGGTGCATGAATGAATGATATGGCAATGATCCTGAAGAGCATCTAAGCATGTGAACTAGGCAGCTAGCTCAGGCACGACTACTTTGCCTGTTACAGCATTCGTATATTTGAGAATGCTAAAACCAACCAGCAGTTTAAAAGAGCAAGAACTGATCAGCATTTCTACTTCTGACGGAAAATAAAATAAGCGGAAGAAAAATGAGTAGAGCAAGAGAAAGATCATATATTCCTAGTATATGCCTGCATACAGGACAACCCAATGTCTCAAATAAATCTGAGGCCTTTAATGGTTTGCTACTGGAATCAGATACATCATACATACAAACACTTGAACAAAGATAACAGTACTCTCCACCAAAATACATAGTTCACACACACGCAAACGTTTGTTGAACTGACGCATATATCTTCCTGATTTCAAGAATGTGCCATGCAAGGCACAGATTTCACCGAGATGATTGGACTGACAGCATGTCTTCGATCTATCTTCATTCTCTGTTTTCTGTTTGGAGAGAATCTTTGATGCCATGCAGCTCTTTGATGATACCTCCTGTTGGCATTCTGCTCCATGGTGATTCCTGAGCGCAGGACACTCCAAGTCTAAGCAGTAAAACAATGCTTTTGTATGAACAATCACCCATGGTACGGAAACTGTTCTCAAGGTCCGTAGAGAGACGTATGTCAACAGCGTCCATCACTGTGTTATGAAGGGCTCCCTCAACATATTCGCGAAGGCTCAATCCTTGTCCAAATCCACTGTCAGTGGGCCCCTTCCCGGTTACTGTTTCCAACACTAAAATTCCGTATTTGTAAATGTCTCCATGTGTCGACGCTATATTCCCAGCACCATACTCTGTTCCATTAATCATTTGGAATACTTTTTAGGATATGCTAGTCTATGAAATGCACAATCCTGAACTAATTATAAAATTTTATTGTATAAGCAAAGTACAAGGGGTGTTCAACATAAGACAACCCCCCCTCTTGAAATGCAACATAATTTTTCTAGGCGGCATATACATGATTTAATAAAGAAATCTATCTAGAAAAGCCAAAACATCTTGTAATTTTGAATGGAGGAAGTAGGTTCCAGGGATTAGTGAAGCAGGAAATGTAGTAAATGAAAAATAGCTAAGTAAATTCAATATCAATAGGCTTGAGCCTTACCTGGGGCAGCATAACCAATTGTTCCTCTAAATCCCATTGAACTTGTTGGCTGCTCCGCAGATGAGCTTCGCTCGACTAGAATCTTAGCAAGACCGAAGTCTCCAACATGGGCTACCATATCAGCATCTAAGAGCACATTGCTTGACTTTAGATCACAATGCACAACTGGTTCAGGTCCATGGCAATGAAGATAATCCAACGCATAAGCCACATCAAGGAGTATGGTCACTCTTTCCAAGAGGTTCAAGTACCTTTGCTCCTGAAGATTTGTGTTCGGATGTAGCCATTCTTCTAAACAACCATTGGGCATGAAGTCATACACAATAGCTTTGAAATCATTCCCTTTGGTATCAATGCTTGAACAAACTGTAATTATCTTCAAAAGATTGCGGTGTCGCATGTTTCGTAGTGCTTCACATTCAGCAATGAAACTCTTGAGTGCCATAGGATTCTGAAGCCGCAATACCTTCACAGCAACAAGATTTGTACTTTCACCTTCCTCATCATTTAGTTCTCCTTTGTATACAGAACCAAATGATCCTGACCCCAAAAAATCTGTTTCTGAGAAATCATTTGTTGCTCTTACTAGTTGTGAATACGAGATCAATGGGTGGCCTTGCATGGAGGTTGTTGATGGGATTTTTGGTTTTCTTTTCTTATACCAAGTAAGAAGTATGCAGAGCAAGGGAAGCATGACTATTATCATCACAAGAGAAGTAACAATGGGAATCACAAGAAATTTATGTTTTCTTTTTGCTGGTGCTAAAGATGTACAAGGGGGCAAGTGTAGATCAGAAATGCCGCCACAAAGTTTGTTGTTGCCTTCTATTGAGATTGCAGAAACATTTGCGAAAGCGCCAAAGGTTGGCAACTCTCCGGCAAAGCTGTTGAAGGAAAGGTTGATATAATAAAGCATGCTAAAGTTACCAAAGAACCCTGGTATTTGTCCTGAGAGATTATTGCTTGATAGGTCAAGAAATTGTAAACCTTTAAGTTGACCCAAGAGTGATGGGACATTACCACTTAAGAAATTATTTTGGAGATATAGATAGCAAAGAAGTTGGCATTCCCCAAGCCTATCAGGGATGTTACCTGTAAAATTATTTGATTCTGCATGAAATTCTACTAGATTTATAAGGTTGCCTATTTCTTCCGGTATCGGCCCTCCAAAACTATTATGTGATAAATCCAAAATTATGGAGAGAGTAGGGATGCTGAACAGTGCGGCTGGAATCGGGCCTGTAAAATAATTTCTGCCAAGGTGTAGTTCCAACAACTTGGTCAGGTTTCCTAGCGTGCTCGGTACGATATCACTGAAGGCATTTGCCTTGATGTTCAGAATGTTTAGCTCTGTGAGATTTCCTACCGATAATGGGATCGATCCAGTGAAATTGTTGTAAGATGCAGACAGAAGCCTAAGATTGTTAAGATTACCAATGGAAGAGGGAAGAGTTCCAGTGAAAGAGTTGCTATCAACCACAAGAGACTGCAAGCTAACAAGATTACCAATGTCTTCAGGTAACGTCCCTGAAATCATGTTGTATGGGAGATAGAGCTCCTGTAGCGAAGTTGAAAGATTGGAGACTGAGCGAGGAAGGATCCCGGAGAACTTACAGTTAGTCAGGTCCAAGGTTAGAAGCTGGGAGCAGTTTTCCAATGCCCTCATGAACTCCCAATCTCCGGGTTCTTCAGCACCAAGAAGGGTGTTGGACAGCAGCATATTTTCCATGTTTCTCAGATACCCAATCTCGGGAGGAATGACGCCACTGAAAGAGTTGGGGCCAAGCTGAACAAGTCGCAGTTGAGACGCATTTGCTAGCGAGGCCGGGAGGTGTCCATGAAATCCGTTGTTATCCATGGTCAACGTTCGGAGCTCGGAGAGCTTGCTGAACGCTCTCGCCGGAATGGTTCCGGTGAGATTTTTCTCTTGGATGTTGATGCCCCATAAAGAGGAGATGTTCCAGATAGACGCTGGGATCTCGCCGCTGACGCTGTTATTGGCCAAGCTGAGCCAGGAGAGATTGGACAACATGCCCAACGACCAAGGGATGGCACCGGACAGCATGTTCTCCATGAGATCGAGGTGCAGGAGTCCGGAGAGGTTGCCCAAGGCCGGCGGTATAACGCCGGTAAGCATGTTGCTGTACAGAAACAGAAACCCGATGGAGGACGACAGGTTTGCCAGCGACTCGGGGATCTCCCCGGACAGGCGATTCTCTTGAAGGTCCAACACGTAGAGGTTCTCCATGGTGCCGAGGCCCTCAGGGATCTCGCCTTGGAGCTGGTTCTTGCTCAGGACGAGCACCTCGAGGTTGGTGCACCCTTCCATGGCCGGGGGGATTCCTCCCTCGAGAGAGTTGGTGCTCAGGTTCAGGAGCTGCAGCCTGCCGAGGCGGCCGAGCTCCGTGGGTATCTCGCCGACGAGATGGTTGTCGCGGAGGTCAAGCTCCCTGAGGAACGACAGGTTTCCCAAGGACGGCGAGATGCGCCCCGACAGGTTGGAGGCGCGCATGCTCAGCGCGACGACCCTCTCCGGGTGACGGCGGCCGCAGCTGACACCTGGCCAGCTGCAGAAGTGACTGGACGTGTTCCATGAATCCAGATCAGAACCATGGGAGTCCAGCACCGACTTGAAGGAGAGGAGCGCGAGCTCGTCGGTGGCCGTGGCATTGCTGATGCTCCTCCCCGGTGAGGTAGGCCCCCGACCGTGGGAACAGAAGCACAGCAACGAGGAGAATAGCCAGAAGAACGTTGCTGGTGCTCCCGCCATGAGTTGAAGTGGCTGTTAACGAATGTAATACCTACGTGCGCGTGTGCTCTTCAGCTATATTTTAAGTAGGTAATTTTTAACAGCGGTCCCTAAATTTATCCGTAGTTCTCAAGTAGGTCCCGGTATTATTTATGGCAGCTTAAACTTGCATTAGTGTACCAACAACCTTGTCTGACGCTGCCTGAGCTCTGATATGTGGCTGCCACGGTGTCTAGGCGGGAGATTTTGGCGCTATTTTCCTCACGTGACGCGCGCGTGAGCACCCAAAAGCGGCATTTTTGCGCTGTTCTTTGTATGCCGATGATGCAGGCGTTTTTACCAGAACAGAGGCGTTGGAATTGGAAGCTTTGGCGAGAATACTAGAATTTTTTCAGGACTCATGGTCAACATTTGGCCCTGTTTGATTTATTTTTGCCATTCTTGATGGGTAGGGATGAAAACGGAGCGGTGCCAGTGTCATATCCTAATCCACTTCTCTTTTGTCGAATTGTATAGGAGCGGATAATGCACAGATATGGATAAGGAATTTTTTTATGTCAAAAATTGTACGCAGATAGAGCAGAATTGGATAGGAGATGGATTTCAATAGTCGACCAATATGTTCACAGTAAAGAGCCAAAAGCAAGTAGTACAATATAATCTTGCATTGCAGTCCATGTTGTGGCTATTACACCGACACAATTAACACTTAGCACACTCACAAATGATAAGCTATTAGCCAATAAATAATAACAATCTACAAGTTCTCATCAGTTCAAAATTTAGCACATAACAACCACATCACAAAATAAGAGCTCTTAACTAACAAACTTTTCTTTATCCTGAATTCTTTCGTTTTTTAGACTAGGAAGAGAAACCATCGGATATTCTATTTTTAAACATTGTATAATCTACATAAGATTTAATTTGAGGATAATCTATATCCATCGGATTTTGTTAATTCCATATCCAACCCTACAAGAGCACACAATAGAATTTAGACTATCCATATCCGCATGGATATTAAAAGCTCTTCTCTCCATATATCCTCAAAACTCGGTTCTCATCACCCCTAACGATGGATCCATCGTGTGATTAATATCTATTTGGAAAGTGCCTCTTCTGGTATGGTTAGAGCATCTCCAAAAGTCTTTCTAAATCTCATTCTCTAAATCATCATTTTGAAAGTCATTTGCATAAAAATCGCTTTCTATATTTTTTCACTTTCTAATAGTTTTTCTATATCGTCTCGTGCTTACTCTAGAGAGTCATTCTCATCTTCTATTTTTGGCTAGCGAAAAATCCGGAATAGATGATGTTTATATTTGGATAACCATTTAGAGAAGCGGTTGTAGGGTAATTTGTCACCAAAATCTCTTTTTCTAACATTTATGAAAGATGTAGAGAGTCTTTTGGAGTTGCTCTCACAAATTTGTGCTATTTATGGTTAGATTTTTACAAAACATGCGCATATGCTCATCAATTTTTTTAGAGCGCGTTGTAAATATCAGGACCTTTAATTTAGTGGCAAACATGTTTGGTAGTTCGTCTAGCTCGAAAATTAGCATCCGTGAAAAATAGGCTAAGTTGTTCGGATTCCTTGCGAGCAGTTCATGAAAATATATACTGGAGGTATGTGGGCACGTTTGTTGAAACGGGAAAAAAATTGTTGGTCCATTGTGGAGACCGTATCTAATTATGTTTGCAACATTCATAAAGCCTCCAATTAGTAATAATGATGTATACTAAGTGAAGTCTTACGGAAATTTGGAGAGAAACTAACTAAAAAAAAGAGATAGTACTAGCAGCACAATAACTGAGGCGTGTATGTTCAGTCTATGTACGGTATGGTACACGTGTTAATTACAACAATATCAAGTACTCTCTCTGTCCAACCAAGAATGCAACTATGAGTTACGTGTCCTTTAAAGTGGTTCATATTTAATCAAGTTTCTAGTGAATGGCATTCACACCTATGACTGCAAATCAATTTATTATGAAAATAGATTTCATAAATATAAACATTGATATTTTTTTATCTATAGTTGGCTAATCTTAAGATACTAAAATATAGCGCTGTGCTAGAATTTACGTGTGGAGGAAAAGATAGATCAATGAACCTGAACGTAAAGTCATCACTTAGTCCTGTCAAAACCGTGTGAACTTCACTGTACTACTACCGTAGCATGCTTGTACTGTGCTTGACTGAAGCCTCGGCTTCAATAATTCGGGGCTTGCTTAGCTGACGAATTTTTTTTAAAGAAATGGTACTGTAGCATTTTTATTGTTATTTGGTAATTAGTATTAATCATAGTTTAATTAGGTTTAAAAGATTTGTCTCGTGGATTTCGTCTAAACTGTGTAATTAGTTTTATTTTTTATTTATATTTAATGCTTCATGCATGCATCAAAGATTCGATGTGACGAAAAATCTTAAAAAATTTTACAAAATTTTGGAAACCTAAACACCACCTCGGTTCAAACCAGCGATTCTTCCTGTGCCACCTGCTGATAGCCTGCCTCATAGGTACAGTATGCGTGTCGGGTACGGTACTCCCTAGATCTCTCACCACTCACGTCTGAATCAGCGGCAAGTCATCGTCGTCGTTGATTGCTACTACCAGTAGTCTTTTTGACCCCTGTTCCGGGCTAACAGTCTTGTGCAGCAGTAGACCGGTAGACCCGGACTTCTCCGGCAACAATCAACTGTCTCACTCACCATCAAGCTCCGGCAGCCGTCCCATCTACGAGGGAAGATGAAAAGAATCCAGCTATACACAAAACACAATACACGAACTGGCTACACTTACATGCTGTAAGTTACATTGGAATTGCTCTTATTCTAGGCCCAGATCCAAGCCTGTGTGTTTATTGGGCCCAGAGGGCTTTCTTGAGCTGGTTTTGCATGGTTGTAAATTTGTAATGATAAATAACAAGGAAAAGAGAGGAGAGATGGTTCTCCATACTCTTCTTTCCCCTTTGCTACAGTAGAAAAGGCATCGTTCCTCCTCGGTCAGGCCTTCCGGTAGAACATTGGATTGTCCTTCTGGCCTGTCGTTTAGGTGTTTTGGGCCGGCCCATAAGTTGCGCGTTGTCCGCAACGTTGTCTGCTGGGTCGAGTCTTTATTGGGAAGCCGGTCCATCAGGGACCCCGGGTTTATGAACCCGACAGGAGCCCCCGAGCCTTCGGGCGATTCGGGTAGAATCGTCCGGGGGATTTCTGTCTTGTCGGCGGGTGCGCGCGGGTGTTGCCCACGAGCCCCCAGGCGATTCGGGTAGAATCGTCTGGGGGTTTTTCGTGTTGCCAGCGGGGGAACTTTCGTTTCGTCAGCGGGTGCGCGCGACCGCACCCGCGGATGTAGCCCCCGAGCCCCCGGGTGATTCGAGCTGAATCACCTGGGGGGGGTTGTCAGCGGGCAGTTTTAGGGATCGAGGTAGTTTTTCAGTGATCGGGCGAGACGGAGCTCGCGGATCCTGGCATCGGGCGCACGCGTCGAGCGCTACCGATGCAGTTTTTAGGGATCGGACAAGACGGAGCTCGTGGATCCTGGCGTCGAGCACACACGTCGGGCACTGCCGAGGTAGTTTTTAGGGATCGAGCAAGACGGAGCTCGCGGATCCTGGCGTCGGGCACAGCCGAGGTAGTTTTTTAGGGATCGGGTGAGACGGAGCTCGCGGATCCTAGCGTCGAGCGCTGCCGAGGCAGTTTTTAGGGATGGGGCGAGACGGAGCTCGTAGATCCTGGCGTCGGGCACACGCGTCGGGCACAGCCGAGGTAGTTTTTAGGGATCGGGCGAGACGGAGCTTGCGGATCCTAGCGTCAGGCGCACGCGTCGGGCATAGCCGAGGCAATTTTTAGGGATCGGGTGAGACAGAGCTCGTGGATCCTGGCGTCGGGCGCTGCCGAGGCAGTTTTTAGAGATCGGGCGAGACGAATCTCGCGGATCCTGGCGTCGAGCGCACGCGTCGGACGCAGCCGAGGCAGGTTAGGTGTCTTGAGTCCGTGAGCCCTTTTTGGGCTTGATAGGGGTCGGTTGAGTTTTGTGTGTTACCTTGTCCGTGATTTCGCGCAACCGGAAGGGCTGAGCTAACGTCGCTTGCCTCGATGGCTCGGGCTCGAGTGACGCGCTCGGTGAGCTCGCTAACGGGTATGATCGAGTGAAATCCGGGTTCGTCGTTCGTGACGGGGTCGACATAGCCCTCATGTGACATTTCACTGCTCCTTAACATGCAACCCGACAGATGCCTGGGTCGTTCCAGAGACCGACCCAGGTGGCCCGCTGGCCTCCCCTCGATGGAGATTCTATGGGTTTGGTAGAGGTTTAGGATCGAACGAGAAGGTTGAGATGATCCTATCTGCTTTGGGGCTCATCTACATTTTCTCCCCTAGCTCTGTTTGACGCGAGGCAGCCTCGAGCCCTTTGTGGGCCGATCTTCGAACCTCGATCGATCGTTGCTCATGTTGAATGAGGCAACTGCCACTTCATGACGCAACATGGAGCGTTGTGATGCATTTAACCGCATATGCGATGCCTTAGCCCCCGAGCCCCTAGGCGATTCAGGTAGAATTGTCTTGGGGGCGCAGGTGCATGGAATGAATGAATGCGTGTATGGATGTATGAATGATTATATAAAGAAATAGTGGGGTTTGGTAATGTTACCTTGATGACTCGAGTGACAGGATTTTGAGGAGCTCCTATCGGATATGTCCGACCGGGATCCATGCTCGTCGTTCGTGATGGAGTCAGCATGGCCCACATGGGGCATCCCTCTACTCTTTACCTGTCTCTCGGCATTCGCCTGAGCCGTCCGATTGACTTAGGAAGCCCGTTGGTCTCTCCTAGTGGAGATCCCATCGCTTGGGCCTTTCTAAGTCACACCTGGGAAGGCTGTGGGCCGCCTGTGCATAGTGGTGCCTTGTTTCTCGTGCTCGGCATGTGATCGTGGTAGGCCATACCCAGGCCACGTCCCATCTGACCAAGTGTCGTTCCATCGGGCAGGGTGCATCCTATCGATCAGGGCGTGTCCCATTGTATCCCATCCGCATTAAATGGGGGAAGGGAGAGGGTTTTTTGCCTCCATCGTTTCACCTCTCCCCGATCGCCATGCCTTTCCCAACTGCTGTGTCCCTTTCTTTAAGTAGGGGAAGGGAGAGGGCTTTCGCCCCGCTCCTTCGCCTATTCCTCATCTGTCGTCTCTTCTCTTTCTTCCTTCTCACCAAGAGCATCTGAGTGACGCGGCGGTTCCTAGGAGAGAAAAGGGGAGAGCGAGGGAGAGGAGAAAACTCACAGATCCATCCATGAACCCAGAGTGAAATATCAAGCTAGAGGTCATCCGTCGTAAGGGAGTCGGTGCTGGTTGCCTTCGCCGAGAAGGGGTTCCAACCGCGGAAGGAGGTGGCGCACTGGAGGGCTCCCAGGAGGGAGGATTTCTCGCAACCTTGGGCCGGCGAGGTTGTTTCCTTCCTTGCCTTCCATGAGCGCGGGTGAGGATACCCCGCGCACCGGTTCCTGTGTAGGCTCCTCAATGAGTGGGGTTTGGAGTTGCAACACCTTAATCCAACAGGGGTGCTGCATATCACTGGCATGTGGATTTCTTTCAGCGGATGTTCTCTGGGAAAACTTTGTTGGTGTTGAATCCACCCGAGACCGCGCCGGTGGGGGGCTTCGCGCTGTAGAAGAAACCGAGTGCGGGGGGCTCGTACCCCGTGTATACCCCTACGATTCTAATCGGGGGTGGCACGGGGAATGGTTCTACATTAGGAACCTGGTGGAAGCACCATTCCCTCCTTTCACCGGTAGGAGGCCAGAGAGACTGGACAGCTGGTCATGGGGCCCCGCCAGTCGGTAGAAGCAGAAGGTGGAGATCATCGAGGCAGAGCTCTAGAAGCTCATGCGGTGCGGCCTTGATGGGGTGCGGGTGTTCCACACCCTCTTTCGCTGTCGGGTTGCTCCACTGGCGGAGAGGACGTGGCCGATGTGGAAGTACAATGGCCCAACAGACCCTGACCGTGTGTTGCCAAACGAGCTGCGGAACGATGAGGTCTGGAGTCGCCTTGACCGGGTGCTGCAGCTGAAGCCCAAAGAGAAGGTCGATGGAAAGCCTGGACCTCTCAATGCCGTGATGGTGTCTAAATTGGTATGCTCCCCTTTCTTTACTCCATGTTCTTTTCCCCTTTGCTTTCCTATTTTTTATTTTGAGTCGCCTATTTCATAGGGACTTGAAGGTTACAAGTCCTGCCCACACCTTCCAAAGGGCCAGAGGGCGCAGCTCGATAGGTCACCCAGAAGGAGGTGGCAGATGCCAAGAAGAAGAAGAAAGCCGAGGAGGCTCGGTGGAAGTATGAGAAGGAGAAGGAGATCACCCGACGCGTGTGGGCCAGGGAAAATAGGAGCGATGTCGAGTCCAAGCTCGACTCGGAGGACCCCACAGAGGTGGGCGATGACATGATCTTTTCCGAGGAGGAGGAAAATTGGGACGTTGCTGCGACCTCGGCGGAGCGTCGTGATCCCGTGGCCGCGTCCACTGTCGATGAGCAGGAGGCAGAGAGGCATGGTGATGTTCCTAGGCCAAGGAAGCATGCTGCGAGCGCGGACACCGTCAGCGAACAGGAGAGGCAAAGCGGACGCGGTCACCGTGCCCTTTGGCGGTGTCGCCGGCCTCGTCCCCGCCCGCTGTGGACGCGGCGGGACAAGCCTGGCGGTCGGAGGAGTGGGCTCGCACCCACACGTCGTTGGGGCCGGTACCAGCATGTAACCCGCAACAGGAGGATGCCCTACCAGCTGCTCTAGTCGGTGTGCCCTGAGCCAAAGGTCATGGTGATTCATAGGTTGAGCAAGAGCCGGTTGGGTCAACTCCCCCGGTTGAAGCGAGGGGGCGCGAGTCACGGCCTGGGAGTGGCCCTCGCCCTGTGGGCCCATTGACATCGGGTTAGGGCTTCAGAATCATACCGCTTACATCCCGATATGCCTTTCTTTGTTTTATCGATCTTGCTGTTGAGTTTTTGGAGTATGACTGACCTGTACTTTTTCGACAGCGGCCGGATACTGACAGGGCTGAGCATCACCCCAACTCCCATGCAGGAGGTTTGGAGGCCCACCTTGTAGTGTGCCATGGTGAGCGGTGGGGAGAGCAGGGTGGTGGTGGTGGATCCTTCCCTTTTGGGGGCGGCGCCCCCCGGATCGGTCGCTAGTACAACGGCAGCGACGGCGTTGGCGTTGGCGGCGATCCCGGTGGCGATGGCGGAGGCCGCGTCGGAGGTAACTCTTGCAGCCCCTCCTCCATCGGCTACAATGGAAGAGGAGAGGGAGACTGGGTTCCCTACCTCCCCGGGCGGAGGGTCGCACGGCTCACCCTCCTGGTCGGAACTGAAGGTGCCAGGGGGAGATGCGACCGGGCTATAGCCGGAACGTCTGCTGGTGGCCCATGAGATTGAGGTGGTGGAGATCCCCTCTGACAGCGAAGCAGATGATGAGGTAGAGCCACCGGTGCTATCGTGGGAGCTGACGGTGGTCCGGTCGGAGGCTGGGCCCTCCAGCGGGCTAGAGAAGACCGACCTGGTGTGGCCCTGCCCTGAGAACCCAATGAAGGTTCAGTTCATCCTTCGGGATTCATAGGAATGTCAGCTCTAGGACATCCTTGGGGGAGAGGATTCACCATGGAGTCCGATCTTGCCAAGCTATCAGTGAAGCTTGAGGAGGCGCAGGAGCGGGTTGAGTCCATCTAGCGATTGGTCAAGGTTGACATGCGCCGGGCCACGGCGATGAGTTTCCCACACTTGTCCTTGACCCCTTGGTCTTCCGTTGGTTGCCTCAGCATGCTTACTTCTTGTTTTATAGGGTCTAGAGGAGATGTCGAGCCGCAAGTCCCATTTCCTTCGGACGGAGCACGCCGGGATGGCCGAGCTTGAGCGCCAACTAGAGTTCGCCCGCCATGAGTCCCAGGATTGGGTGGTGAAGATGGCCGAGGCATGGGTGGCGGAAGTGCTTGCGGTGGAACGAGCGACTGCCGCCTAGCGGGGGCTTGAGGCGGCCAAGGCCCGCTAGGCGGAGATCAAGGCGGTGCTACGAAAGTCCCTGGTGGACATCGAGGGGGCACTCCAAGGTACCCTGGAGATCTTGGAGATGGAGCGGAACACCCTGGAGCTGGAGCGGAAGGCCCGGTCGGAGGCCGACTAGGAAGTGCTCACGCTTTGGGGCCGAGTGATGGGGACGGAGGAAGCGAACGTCTGGCTACGCGAGCAGGTGACTCGGCAGGCGGAGGGGCTCTCCATCCTCAAGAACACCCACCTCAGTAAGTACCTTTTCTGCTTTTGACGTGTTGGTTTCTTTCTTTAGCTTGCTTCTGAGCTTGTTGTCCCTCTTCCAGAGCTGGGTGGAAAGGTGGAGTTATTGGAGTAGGACCTGGAGACAGCCAAGGCAATGTTTGGCCAGAATGCGAAGGCGCTGGCCAAGTCCCTTGAAGAGCGACGTGCTCTTGAGGGGGAACTTGACCAGATACACAATGTTTCCCAGCTCGTTGTCTCGGAGGTCTTCGGGTCGGCGCCAAGTACCAGTGCGCCCACCATCCGGCTGGCGGAGGTTCCAGATGAGGTTTGGGCCCTCATCACCGACGAGCTGTTCTATGGGTCGTCGGGGGTGTTGACTTTGGTGGCGATGTACCACCTGGACCTGGACTTCACCACCATCTGTAGTGGGTATGCCGACGGCTGGAGCACGGAGGACATCCAATCGCTCGGGGAGAGCTTGCTGCCACACGCAAAGTTGGTGCCCGAGCAAGTCTCTACATAGTGGGTGATGGATGCTCATTGTGCGTACATGGCCGGAAGCGTGTGTCAGGAGGACGTCGCCTAGCCTGCGGATGGCGTGGAGCCTGGTTCAAGAGTGGACGTCACCCCGCCTCCAACCGAGCTGAATGTTGCCCAGTCAAAGCAGCCCCTTCCCCTGCCGGTCGAGCTGGTAGTCAATGCCACCGAGGAGCCGCAATAGAAGTTTTAGATTAGAGATACTTTAGCAGATGTAAAAGACAATGTCGTGGGGGAGCCCCC
The DNA here is from genome assembly GCA_904845875.1 of Miscanthus lutarioriparius. Lineage (NCBI taxonomy): Eukaryota > Viridiplantae > Streptophyta > Magnoliopsida > Poales > Poaceae > Miscanthus > Miscanthus lutarioriparius. Next base: position 71,295,629 of record CAJGYO010000016.1, on the reverse strand, counting down.
TATGTAAAGTGTTTTTGTGATGGAACTACTTCATTCAGGGAAGCTTGTCCCGTTCATTCCTTATTTTTACCTTAGCATAACTTTATTTGTTATTCTTTCTTTTTCGCACCTGCCCATTCGTCCCATAGGCTGCAACCTTAAGAGCCTGGGGCTTGGCCTGCAAGGCTCAGCTGCCCATAACTATAGGTAGAGGCAGGGTGCGATTGGTTGGAACATTTAAAGCAAAGTTATGTGAGGTAATTGAAGGAACGAACTACCCTTTCGTATGGGTAAAAAAAGTTTTACCATATGATAGTAGAAAAGAGAGGTGGCACTATACCCCCGTGGAGCCCCTGAGCGACTCGGGCCGAAAGTGTTCAGGTCAGGGCGCTCTGTAGGAGCAAACGCTAAGTAGAAAAATATAATACTAAATTTTAGGGGAAGAAACGACGTAGCTATTCCAAGTGTCGGTGAGAACATTGCCGTTGTTGTCCTTCAGTCGGTAGGTGTCCGGTCGGATCACCTGGACCTTCAGTCGTCTGGATCCTTGCCCACTATGCCCCCTTTCTTGGCCGCTATTTCTTTGCCTTTTCCTTCCTTTGGCCCACTGGCCTGTAGCAGAAGGCGCTTGAGGAGCTCGTAGTCCTTGTAGAGGTGTCTGACGGGGTAGGCGTGCTTGGTGCACGGGCTCTCCATGAGCTCATTGAAGTGGTCTGGAAGGCCCTGCTGGGGCTACTTGCCCGTGTGATCAGCCATGGCGACCAACAGGCATTTGGCCGGTCAGCGATGATCTTTTTTGTTCTTTTTGCCCCTCTGCGTGGAGGGGCCCTCGTCCTGATCCTCGTGCTTGGCCTTGCCTTTGTCCTAGCCTCCATTGAAGCGTTGCGGGAACGACGCTTTCTGGATGCGTCGGCCAAAGTCCCATGGTCCTGGGCCATCCAGGCTAGGACTTCGATCATTCGGTCGGCAACCGCGTCTGGGGTGTGTTTCACCACTCCTCGCGATGGTCCGACCGGGGTCTATGTCGCTTGCCATCACTATTGCTCGATGGACGCCATCATCATGCCGGGACCAACGTCGGTTGCTGATGACACTACGAGCATCTTGGTTTGGCCCAAGCCGCTCGCATATAGGCGGTCGGTGTGGGGCGGGCGCTAGGTCAAGCCGAGGCACAGATGCGGCCTCCTGTGCAACTCTCGGTGGCTGTAGCGGTGAGCGGGTGGAGCGATTCGTCTGGTGCGTCCCCACTCCCCTAGTGGGGAGAGAGGCCACGAGTCGGTGTCGTGATGTGGAGTTCTCCGCCTGTTGAATGGCGGTGGTCTCCACCAGTGCCCGGAGGTTTCGGTGGATCGCCCGTTCCTGGGGGGTCGTTCGGCTCGAGAAGGCCGCACAGAAGCATTGCCGCAGCGATGATGTTTTGGCCAGCCCGAGCGAACTATGGGGGATCGTTCTCCCCATCCATGATGTTGCGCTAGATCTGGCGGACACGACCCCAGGCGACGCTTGCCGGGTCATACGCACGGGGCGCAGTGTGGTGCGCCGAGCACGCCGGCGCAGGTGGCGGCCGGTTCTACTGCCGTTGTTGTAGCTCCACGCCGTGCTCCCGTGTGAGCGCGAGGGTCCCAGCATGAGGGTCTAGAGGGGTGTGAGTCTATAAGGACTCCGCTACCACTGGCGGCTGTCCCAGTGCATCCGCCATAGCGCAATCCTAGGATGGACGGTGGCTACGTGCCATGTCACCGATGCTGGAGCCGTCACTCATAACATCGTCATCCATGAGGTCGAGGAAACAGGTGGGAGCATAGCTCGCCATCCCCACGAATTCTGACATAAAGAGGGGGCGGTGCCAGCATCCTTCAGAGCCCTTGAGCGTACACATCCGTGGGGGACGCGAGGTCGTAGGGGAACCGGTCGCATGGTGGTCGCGGTAGGGAAAACAGGGTCCCTCCGGATAATCGGCGGAAGATAGTAAATAGCAAGTAAATAATAGTATGTACATTACTCATAGCGGGGTTTGAGCAGTGCATTTTCTCGGAATGAAGCGCAGGCGCCTCGTCGTTGAAGTCATCATGCATCCCGGAGCTGATGGAGGGCGCCCCTCCGACGGGCGACGGACAAGTGCCTCCTTGCGGAGGTGTAGTACGTCGAGCCGGTCGACGATGAAGTCCAGGCTTCCAAAGAGGAAGGCTTGGGATGGCTCAAAGATGGGTGGAACCCACATCCCAATAGGTGGGAATACAGGAAACTCCAGTGAGCCAAAGCGACGAGTCATATCGCTTGAGCCCGCCATAGCGAAGGTGGTGGAAAAGTGGGTCATCCGATGACCAAAAGTGTGAACGTATAGTGTCTTCCCCATGGACGGCGCCAACCGTCGGTGACCAACACGTAAATATTTGTAGTTTTGTTGTACGTTATGATCGGAGGTGGCCTAACACTCAATGACACAGGGTTTATACTGGTTCAGGCAACATGCCCTATGTCCAGTTTGTGTCGGTCGGTGACTTTATTCTTGAGCCCAAGTGCTCGAAGTTTGCTGTGGGGTTATAAACGAGAAGGAGAAAGATGGGGGGTACAAGAGGTCTGGTCGGACTCTGGTCTGAAGGGCCGAGAGTGATGGAAGCTCCACTATGTGCTAAGTGTTCGAGCGTGTGCTCGAGGTTTGAACCTGGCGGTTCTGTTGTGGTGTACTAAATCGATCTGAATGAACTGAGTCGTCCCCTTATGGGAGAAAGAGCATCCCCTTTTATAGATGAAGGGGGTGGCCTTACGAGAGAGAGAGAGAGAGAGAGTACGTATGCTAAGTCTTATTGCCCACGCCGTCGGGTACAAGATGATTGTAGGCGCCCATAACACTGTTAATGTCAGATGCATGTGTGAGGTTGCGTCGTCTTCTTCTAGCATAGCTGATGTCGGTGCCTGCTATACTATTGATTCCTAGAGGCATGTGAGGGGTTTTACCGTATTCACCTGGTAAGATAAATGCCGACGCCCACAATACTGTTGATGCCTAGAGGCATGTGGGGGGCCTTACCGTGTTTGTCTGGTATAGGGTTTGATGGAGCCTACAACACTGTAGGGCAAATGTTGGCGCCCACAACACTGCTTGGGCTCTGATATGCTAGGAAGGTTGCAGGGTACCCTCTGACATGCCATGTTGGTGCTGTTCCGCAGGTGTATAGGGTACATTTCTCGGTATTACGATTTGACTTGGGTGCCCTGCTTTACTTTTTCCGTCCGTTCCCTGGTCCTTACCGAGCGGGCATCCCCGATCGATTGGTCCCAGTCGACTCTGATTGCGCTAGTCAGAGAGGAGCTGTAAGCAGGGGTTCGACGTATTCCTGGTCGGAGAAGCGGGTCGGAGTCGGTAGTGGTGTTTTGGCCAGACCTTCCGGTTGAAGAGGCCGTCCGAAGGTGGGCTGGTGTCGAAAGCGAACATCGTTCCTCCTTTGTGAGGCCTTTTGGTCGGAGAGACGGACCGGAGTCGGAAGCGGGCGTCGTTCCTCCTTGGCCAGGCCTTTCGGTCGGAGATTGGATTGTCCTTCTGGCCTGTCGTTTAGGTGATTTGGGCCGGCCCATGAGTTGCGCGTTGTCCGCAACGTTGTCTGCTGGGCCGAGCCTTTGTTGGGAAGCCGGTCCATGAGGGACCCTGGGTTTATGAACGCGACACATGCTCTATCAATTTATTGTGTTTTTACAGCTATTATTTTATCCATCTTTTCATGTGACCGTGTTTTATCTATTCGAATTTTGAATTTAAAGAAATGGCAACTTCAAACGTCATTTTGGAACACTAAATGATTTCAGCTGAAAAAAATCATAAACATAGAAGTTGTAGAACTTATCAAGATCTATAACATTTATTTTGGTCATTTCTTAATCCGATATAGTGATAGTAATGTAGTTTATAAATGTTACATAAACTATAAGAGGGATATGTAACATTTGTGTACAATGTTAGTACCACTATGGTGCCGTTCGCTGGTCTGGTTTTCAGACCAGCCGGCTGGTTCCTCCTCACAGTGACACTATTCATCAACCAACCGCTACAGTATTGCTCTCTCACACAACCAGAGCGCTACAGTGTTTTGGTTTCTTTTTTCAGACAAGCGAACGGGGCCTATGTCGGATAAATAAATGATTAAATGACCAAAATAAAAATTATAGATCTTGGAAAGTTATGAAACTTTATAGTTGACATATTTTGATTTGAAATCATCTTGTCAAGAGAAACTACGTTTGAATTTCTAAAATTTAAAATTCAAATTTTATAAACGACCTCGGATGGAGAAACAACCAAAATTAAAGTTATAGATCTCAAAAAGTTATGAAACTTTGTAGTTAACAACATTTTAATTTGAAATTATCTTGTCATAGAAAACTACGTTTGAATTTCTTAAATATAAAATTCAAATTTTATAAAGGATCTCGGATGGAGAAACTACCAAAATAAAAGTTGTAGTTCTCGAAAAGTTATAAAACTTTGTAGTTGGTAACTTTTTCATTTGAATTCGTTTAAGGTTTCAAATACTCATTTCAAAATCAGATGAACATAAAATGGCTAAGACGAAAATCTCATTTGGACACAAACAGCTTGCAGATGAAGTGATTAGGGGCTGAAGATGCGAAGCAAGAGGTCAGGGGCTTGAGCGCCGGTGGCGCGTGAAGCGCGCGTTTTTTGCTTGAAAAATCGCCTGACTTGTGACTTGCCACACGCAACCATGTTGCTGTCAAGTGGGGCATATCCCAGAATTAAAAAAAAATTCTTTTTTATTTTTTCAGCCTATTTTTTGGATTTCCTGAAAACCACGTCACTACCGGTTCATAAGAACCGGCCGTGATGTCAATCCCACATTACTGCCAGTATGTCATTGTCGGTTCAAAATCCGACAATGAAGAGGGGTTTTTGAATCGGCAGTGATGTCAAGATCTAGGGTAGGGATATATGTGTTTGACAAATGGAGATTTGTTAGAGCATGCATCTCGATTTCATGGAAGTGAAAATTCGAAAGGGAAAGCCACCGGAAAAGAGAGGGGGTGGGTGTTTCAATTTCAGGTCGTGCGCGATTCAGCCAGCCAAGGTCTCGTTTGGCACGGCTCTAGTTCTTTCGCTACAGTTGCTTTGCAGAGTTGAATATCACTGTGCCGAGTAGAAATATTGATCTCTCCTGTGCGTTGCTTTGCAGTAAGTCAAAATAAACAGAAGTCATGACATGGGCAGATAGAAAGGTGAAAGATCAATAGCAAATTTAATCATGCATGATGCCACTTATTATTAGGCCATGTTGTTCTTGTCACCACCACGCCACGGCCTTAAACACACACATATATAACATAATAATGAGATTTAGAGAGAGAGAGAGATCCAACCCTAGAGTAATAGTAGTATACCACAGCATCCAACCTCCATAGACCACACATAGATGCTTTAGACGAGATTAGATTAGATATCAGCTGACACTTAGGTTCCATGCGTATAGGATCTTCCCTGCCTTAGAGCATATCTAAGAGTACCCAATAATTTGTTCCCCAAAACATGGTGTTTTCCAATTCCCAAAGAAGTATTAGGAGGAATAAATAAGGCCATCTCCAAGAGTTTCCAATATTTCACTTCCAAAATATCAAAACTTTGGTCCCACACACAATTTTGTTCACGGCGGTTTATTTTTTCCACGCGAGATTGGAACTACAGTCGCATCTACATCGCCACCGCTTCCCTGCATGCTCCTGCCGATCCCCAGCCTGCCCCAGCCGGTGGTAGCCAGCCACGACCGGCACCCTGCTCGCCACAGCCTCTCGCAGTCGGCCGGCAATACCTCCCAGCTAGTCGGCCGGCAATACCTCCCAGCCGGCCGCCAGCCACAGCAGGCTGCCCAGCCTCGCCCAGCCGCGATCGGGAAGCCACAGCCAGCCGCCAGCCTCTCCTGGCCGGCCACACCAGGCTAGGAGCGTCTCCCGGCTGGCCAGTGCTGGTTGCCGTCATTCGCAGGTAGGCTAGACGTCATGAGTGCTTCCAAATCACTTCTTCAAATATAATTGGATGATTCATCTTCTGATGACGAGATGATTTTTCGATCTTGTCAGCTGCTCAAATTGTGCAAACATATTCGAATGCTAAAGAAAGACATGGTGGTTCTGTCCCAAGAGTCCAAGACATATAGTTATTTATCGAGATAGAGAAGACAACCACCAAGGATATTTCAAGATTATTTGGCGGATGATCCGACATACGGCCCACATTTATTCCGTCGGAGGTTGTGCATTCACTTGTGATTGGTACATAGTATGTAGTTAATTATTATATGAGTTGTTTAATTTTTTTTTTGTTTATTTCAGGGATACGATGAGTAGGGAGCGTTTTCTACGAATAATGAATGCTATAGAATCACACGATGACAACAACTTCATCCTCCTTCGGAGCGAATTTTTTTGCCTTTTCTAATTTGGCCTTGTAGTGCGAGGGCGTGGAACACATGTACATGCCTGCACATCAACTGCTTCAACTTCAGTACGAACCTCATCATTTGTCTGTGTCTCCTGTGTCATGGGGATACTAAAGTCTTCCAAAGAAACAACATCATCCACTCCCGTGACCATGTTTGTGCAATATCCACCCTCGGACATTAGGACGAGCCTACAAATATTGATGAATAAATCAATACCAAATTCCATGTAAAAAAATTATGTTTACAACATTGTAAACGTAGCATACTGAAAAAAATGTCAAATATGCACACACATACCACATCCGACCATGGCGAGGCCATGGCCATCGGTCAGGCAACAGAAGCCACCCATGGCCAGGCCACAGCCGGCCACAGGGGCCACGGCCTGGCAAAGAGAGGTAGTTACGCAAGGACATCCAAGGGCGGACGGCCACAGAGAGGCTGGGCGCGACCATTGGCGGGCTGTGGTTGGCCATGGCCTCTAGGTGGCCGACTGTGCCTGCCTGTGGTGCGGCCACCGACGGCCAGCCAATCTAGGCCGCGGCTCCTGTCGGCAGGAATCCCTAGGAATGGCAAAAACAAGACTCCAGCAAAGTTCGAGAAGTAGATCAACGGATTACCTTGTCCCTAGGTCGGCGGCGGCGAATATCGGCTCCCTGGACGGCGTCTACGCTTTGGCACGAAGGAGAAGACTCGCGGGAAAATGTCACGGAAGCGCGCAAAGGAGGAGACGGCACACAGGGAAAGGAAGATACGCACGTCGGGAGTGCGCGCATTTATCCTCACGATGGAGGGAGTTTTTCCATGTAACAAAAGATTGTGAGATGAGTTTGGGAGTTATTAGAGATGGATTTTTTTCATTCTTCCTGGAAAACAAGGATTGGGAAGGTTTATTACTCTTAGAGATGCTCTTATCCACACCAGCAGCAGAAGCAGCAGAGATCGCCATCATTTTATTCATCCATCCGTGCATGTAAACTATATCCTATCGATCCATCGAAGACAGATGGTGATGACGATGATCATATGCGTCGTAATAATATATTTTGCTGGGATTATTTGATGAGTTCGTTTTGCCTCTCGAGAAAAGGAGGTGGTGATTCTTCAATTCAACAAAGTCCTTTAGGGTTTTGAAAAAGAGGATGTGCTGTTTCTGCTGCCTTGCTTGCTTGACCGGACCTCCCCTGCGCTGCGTGCGTGCGTGCGTGCAGCTAGCTTAATTGGCTTAACTAGAGAGTGCAAAGCTAGCTACTTGCATTGCGTGCATGCTTGCATCATCCATGGTGATTGGGTAGGTTCAGCTCAGCTCAGCCATATAGGCTTGGCTGCCTAGCTATACGGTACCAATGCACACCATGGTGGTCCATGTATGATCGCAACCACCATATCCATGATGATTTTGGAACCACCGACACATTGATGCCACATCATGAGAAAAAAAACACCTCTGGAGGGATCAGAGAGGTAACTTGCACGATTTCATATTTTCATTAACGCACTTGCTAGCGTCTGGACATCCAATCTGGGTGCTAGTGTCGGACGGTCTCGCTCACGAGCGAGCAAGCACCCCAACGCGTCGGGATTACGAGCGAGCGGCCCAGCAAAGGGCCCACACCACCCCAGACGTCGCCCGTGCCGCTAGCCACTACCTACGGGCATCTCATGTGCAACACCCGATCTGTTTTAAAAAGATCTATATGTAATTGTTGCAACATACAAAAGAAGACATATGAAACACTTGAAATATGTGTCTGAAACACTTGCAAAACCCACCTGAAAAACACTTGAAAATCATTGCAAACATATGCAACATCCAGATGAAACACTTGCAATAGGCGTATGAAACACTTGAAACATACGCTTGCAACATGCATGTATATGCAACATCCAGATCTACTTTTGCAACATCCAAATGAAAGCACTTGCAACATACGTCTGATACAGATGAAACGTTTGCACCATACACTCGAAACAAATGTGCACAACCATTGCAACATGTGCAATATCCTGATCTACTTTTGGAATTACAACATACCTCTGAAACATCGGAAACACCTGAAACATATGTTTGCAACATGCGTTTCAGCGCAACATCTCCTTGTTGCTTGGGAACGGAGACTCGTCAATATGTGGAGTTCACCGGTGTAGAGCTCGCCGCTCCAATGGAGAAGGCCGCCATGCATCGCTCCAGTGGAGAAGTTGGACCGCACGCTGAAGAAGGCCACGAGGCAGAGTAGAGCGCACGCAGGAGATGGAGTGCGGCACAACAGGGACGCGGCGCGACGCGGGCGGGAGCGAGGACGGCGCGGTCATTTCTGCGGTGTGGAAATCGGCGTCAGGATGGTCGGACGTCGTATTCCAGGCATTTCCGTATCATCAATTGAAAAGGTATTATTGCGTGTTTGGTTACTATTCTTGCCTGGAGAGCAACGCCAGGCAGCTGCTGTACATCCAACCCCAGGCATTCGAAATGGCGTTGGGCCTGTTCGGTAGGACTGAAAAATATTGTTCCGGTTGATTGTTGTGAGAGAAAAATACTGTTCTATCTGGACGTAAATAGTATTTCTGTGAGTAAGCTGGCCAGCCGGGCTCAGCCCAGCCATCCGCTCCCGTTGATGCCGGGTCCAGACATGTTTTCCAGGGTGGGACCAAACAGGCCCTCAGTCTGGGAGGAAGGAAACCGCTACTACTCGGCCGGTAGTGTTTTTTTTTTTTTTTAAATTACTCGGCCGATAGCTGTGGGCGGTAAAAATTTTCTTCCGTAAAAATTGGATCATCCTGCACACACAGCACAGATGGATCCACTACTACCCCGTGATCTTGTGTGTAGCTTGGGCCCCCTAATTCAAGCTCATTGAAGCCCACACTGTTCGTAACTTGGGCCAGATACCATGGGTGGGCTGCAGAATCGTTTTGTAGCAGACTTGGGCTACGCAGATTGGGCCCAACAAGTTTTATCTATACAACAGGGCCTAGTTCGGGCTCGCTGCATCCACTGATCCACCTTAAGAAAAGGGTCCCCAGTTGCCGAACTCGCATCATCTTAGATTTTACACAGGTAAAGGAACAACAGCAAAAGCTGAATTCACATCAACTTCAACAAATTTTATTGATGAGCCTAGTGCACAATACATGATCCAGGTTGCATGGATCACATTTCAATTTATTTTGCGCAAGGTTACAATGACATTGCAGGAGAAAATGCACTTGACACAATGACAGTTCAGCTCAGCTCACGAGATAGACACCACAGAGGACAGCCTGTCCGACAGGCCGCCAGTCATCCTCTCAGCCTCCTTCCCACGTTCGCCAGTGCGGATTCTTACCACATCCGAGACCGGGATCACTGGCGAAGAAAACCACCATGTCAGAAAATCGTCCTCGGTCAAAATGCTGCAGGTGCATGAATGATATGGCAGCGATCCTAAAGACATCTGAGCATGTGAGCTAGGCAGCTAGCTCAGGGGCGACTACTTTGCCTGTTATTACACTGTTCGTATATTTGAGAATGCTGAAACCAACCAGCAGTTTAAAAGAGCAAGAACTGATCAGTATTTCTATCTCTGACTGAAAATAAAATAAGTGGAAGAAAAATGAGTAGAACAAGAGAAAGATCCTAATATTCCTAGTATATGCCAGCATAAGCACAAGGCAATAAGGCCCACGCGGCCATGCAAGTGAACAATTGGTAATAAGATGTTGCAGGTAAAAAGGAAATAATATAGTTACGGAGTCCTGGACTAGGATAAAGATAAACCCAGTAGCATGACTCGACGAGGTTACAAGCCCCGTGCACTTACAGAATATCTTCCCGTCGCCAATTTCTCCGGTTCTTGCCTTTTCAATTATTTTGTCGATTACTGCTTCGACCTGGTGGATTTTAAAGAACCATTTCATTATGATGCAAGAGGAACCTGAGAAAACTCATACAGAATGGATCGCAACAACATTTTAACAATGTCACAGAAATTGATAGCGAAAATAGAAAAGGAATAAATGACACCAATCTCTCATAGAAGGCATGGCAGAGTGAAGGATCGTAACGGGCGACCAGAGGGGGGGGTGAATGGTCGCGGAAGCCAAAACTTTCTAACAAAAAATTCTAACCCTTCCCCTAAACACAAAACCTGAATAAATCACGTTTTTCAAATCTGGACAGAACTCTATGTACCTAGTAAACCTGATGTGGACGAAAATCCGTAACTCCGATCGACCTAAAAATTTGTCAGATTAAACTAGATGAAATTACGAAACTAACCCAACTGGAATCACGTCAATCGGACTTACGGATCTTGAGATAAAAATAAAACAAGCAGACTATGTCAGATGCTGACGAGAATTGTAAAGAACCAATCGAGATGCACAAGATCAATCATTATAGATGAAAGATTAAATCGAGTAATTGAACTTACAAAAGTGCATCTAGCCTCCGCCCGAACATCCTCCCTCTCTTAATCGGAGAGATCAACAAAAACCTCTCACTAGAATTCAAACCCTAGGCTAGACCAGGAGAGAGGAAAATTGAACCGTGGAATGGTGGCACGAGTACTGTTCACGGGTACTGTTCACGCGTGAATAGTAACTCGCGGGAGTCCAAAACGTCCTGCCACTCTCAACCCTAGGTGCCACATATTTATATCTCCAAAGGGTGGCACGACCTATTTTCACATAACCCCTACGCTAAATAAATCCGGCGTAGGCGTAAATTCAATTCGTCCTCCATGGCAAATTCGCGATGTCCGCGATCCTCCATCTCCGCGATGTGATCCTCGCGATGTCACGACCATCCGAAATCGTATCAACGAATTTCCATCTTATTAACGCCGCCGCCGCAGCGCCCCGATGCGATGCATGGCTTTGTGGCTCAACCGGCGAACCCCGGATTTTGTGGCATAATCCGGAACTTCCTCTCGGCGTCCTCCCCGCGTGTAGGCAGGTGCGATGAGACGTACCGCACGATCGCTTTGTCCCTCGAACGCAAGCCTCGATCCGCCCTTCCGCCCGCGGTTTTTTTCGTATGACATCCTATCTTCGTTCTTCACTCGTCACCGCATGTACCTTGTCTCCACTCACACCTGCAACCACAACACGCCAAGAGACACGTCACACGCTGACACCGTGTTGTCAATCGCTCATCACCAAGGTGCTAGCCCACCCAAGCATCTCAATCTCCCCCTTGATGAGTGCATTGACAACACCACACCGCCTAAATTTATTCGCATTGAAAAAGAAAAATAAAAAAGAAAGAAAAAGAAATGATCTTAATCCCCAAAGACATGGGCTAGCGAAAAAGCTAGGCTCGACACAATCAAGACAGAAATTCACTCTCCCCAAAGTGAATCAAAAGCCATATCAATCTCCCAAAAGCAATCTCAATGACAAAACTCACAAATTTCAGCAAAACTCCCCACGAATGAACGAACTCCCCCATGCAAGAATGAATTTGTGCGCTACTCACTCTCCCCTTGTTGACAAAGCACTCCATCAAGATAAAATGCAAGGAACCAATTTAGAGAAAAGCATGTGAGAAAGCACAAGTTGAAGCTTGAGACATATGCCAAATACTTATAAAAGCTAACCAACAACACTAGCTATCCGGAGAAGGAACAATACAATGCCATGACCAATAAAAATTTAGAACTGAAATCTGTTTGAAAACTAATGTGCCAGGCAAAAACATGCACATTCCAAACTGATGCAAATGAAGACACAACATATAGCGAGCTCACACGTATGCAGATACAAGCAGGTCAAAGTTCATGCAACGCCATACAAATGCATTCACTTGTCATATTTAAGTCGACTTTTGTGAGCATGATAAGCGGGGATATGGGAAGCAAGAGTTGTTGACCCGGTTTGTTTATTTTTGTTTATGAGCGAGAACCAGCGAGGACATGGGAAAAACAGAGTGCGCCCATATTTAAATTCTCGATAAAGGCAAGCAGATCATGAGCTAAATAAGGAGATATGGGAATTTGAGTTTTTGCTCACAACCATACTATGCACTCCCGAGTTAAAACTTGTATTGTGAGTTACATTTTGCGGTGAAAACCCATTAAAAGAAGTGACTACCGAACCATGAGCAAGATATATGTCAAGTATTCAACAAGTCACTAGATCCGAGAAAAGCAAGCATAGCCCAACATAATTTTTTAAGTATATATCTGTGCTGTTTTCAAAATAAAATTGGTCAAGCAAAGCATTCAAACCTCTCCAAAAGCATCGATCGCAAACTAGCCAAAACAAGTATAAGGCATATGTAATCTGAAGCAACTTACAATGATACTAGAATGGGTAACACACCCGAACTCACCACATAAGCGTGCAAACGTGGTTTGATCGAGTGGTTTAGTCGAATATCGACAAGTTCTTCGACTAGTATCAATGTATTTAAGCTTAATATCACCCTTCTCAACATGATCCTCGAAATGATGACGAACCTCAATGTGTTTCATCTTAGAGTGAAAGCACTGATTCTTTGCAACACTTATAGCGCTTAGTGCTTTGTCACACAAGAGAAGAAAGCGACAAACCAAAATCATGAAGGGTAGCTATCATCCATCCAAAAATGAGAACAACAACTAGCAGCAGCAACATACTGAAACAGTAGATTGAGCAACATTAGATTGTTTTCTAGAGGACCAAGAAACAAGCGAAGAACCCAAAATTGGCAAGTACCGATGTAGACTTTCTATCCAAACGACACCCAAGCAAAAAACATCCGAATAACCACACAAAGCGAGAGTTGAAAGAGTACCAAAGGCCAAATGCGGGAGTAAATCGAAGATACCTCATTATGCAACATTGACGGTGAGAAGTCCTGATGAGAAACACACACACACAAAGAAAGTGTATATATCCGGCCTCGTAGCGATCCAAGTACATGCAATGACGACCCAATCATGCTTCGATATTCCTTCCGATCCACGGGCTCTCCGTCCTCGACATCCAAAGCGGTAGCTTAGTCGGCATGGGCGTAGAAATTAACCGCATCATCCATCATAAACTTCTTGAGACATCCTTCGTGTACTTTCCTTGATGCACAAATGTACCTTCCGAAGTTTGTTTTATTTGTAAGCCAAGAAAGAAATTCATTTCGCCCATCATAGACATCTCAAATTCTTTACTCATCACATCCGCAAACTTTTTCACAAGAGCATGAGAGGAACCACGAAAATGATATCATCCACATAATCCGAACTATTAAAGTGTCATTGCCTTGCCTGAGGAGAAAAAGAGTTTTATCAACTGAACCCATTTTGAACCCGTTTTTAAGCAGAAAAGTTTTCAATCTAGCATACCAAGCACGAGGTGCTTGCAAACCATATAAAGCCTTTTGCAACTTAAAAACATGATCGGGAAAATTGGGATGTTCAAAACCGGCGGTTGTTTAACATAAACTTCTTCTTCTATAAAACCATTGAAAAGCACTTTTCACGTCCATTTGATAAAGCTTATATCCACGTGAAGCGACAAATGCAAGCAAAATCTGAATGGCTTCTAAACGAGCAACGAGGAGCAAAAGTTTCACCATAATCAATACCCTCTTTTTGAGAAAAGCCCGAGCAACCTTGCCTAGCTTTATTTCTAACAACATGACCATCTTCCCTTGTTTGTTCTTAAAGATCCATTTAGTTCCAATTGGTTTACAAGAAGGAGGAGGATCAACCAAAACCCAAACACGATTCCGTGTAAAATTTTCTAACTCCTCATGCATGGCATTGACCCGATTAGAATCGGATAAAGCATGTCCAACATCTCGGGGTTCAAAAGAGGCAACAAAGGCGGTATCTTAAAAGACACAATAATTTTTATTTTTCGTACCTCTGTTTTCCTTGTCGTGCGTTCATCCAAATTACCTATTATGTTCTTGGCGGGATGACGATTACAGAATGTCGTAGTCTTTGACGTTCGAAATCGCCTCCCCTCAAGCTACGCGGCCGGTACATGATCAGCGATCGGGTGAAGCTGCAGGCTCTGCTTTCAGAGATGTACGTGTCGGCGATGGTCCATCCTCCAAAGTGGTGGAGGGCTCGCTTCAGGTGGCGCGCGGGCTCCCCTCGCATCGCATGAGTGGGCATCATCGTCATCGTCGTCGTCACATCCATCTTCCTCTTTCTCATCCTCAAAATATCCTGCCCGATCTCGTCATCACTGCACACTCAAAAGCGAGAAGAAAAACAAGGCATTGTCTCGTCGAAGGTGACCTCACATGTCTCATCGATGCGGTTAGTATCAAGATTAAGCACACGTACGCTTTCGCCCTTGCAAGGCATACCCCAAAAATAACCCATCGGAAGAACGCGATTCAAATTTATCCAAATTTCCTTTTTCAATATAAAACACTTATGTACCAAAAACTCGAAGGTGGAAAACTTTGGGAGGTCGACCAAATCTCAACTCATAAGATGTTTTTCCTAGAAAAGCTCTAAGAAAAATCGATTAGCAACATAGCAAGCGGTGTTGATAGCCTCACCCAAAACGTCTAGGAGTTTTATGTTCATCAAGCATTGTCCTAGCCATCTCAACAAGCGTCACGATTTTTACGCTCAACAACACTGTTCGGGAGGAGCGTAAGGTGAGGAAAAGCGATGATCTAAACCTTGTTCAACAAAAAGCTTTCATGCGAGAATTCTTGAATTCGCATCGTTGTCATCACTGCTAATTGCTCTAACGGCATTATTTGACAACTCATTTTTCACTTCGAGAACAAGATCATGAACATGTGAGAAAGCCTCATCCTTAGATTCCAAAAAGAACACCCATGAATATCGAGAAAAATCGTCCACAACGACGAGCACATACCACTTCCACCCGGCAGACCGAAACAATTTGGACTAACGATGTCCATATGTAGCAGTTCACCCGGTCGTCTCGTCATCATCACCGAGTCACAGGTGCATGAGAAGCGACAACCATTTTTCCATGTTTGCGGGGAGCACAAATCAAATCCTTTTCAAACTTGAGTTTCGGTAAACCATCAATTAAATCCAATGAACTCAAACGACAAAGCAAATCAAAGCTCAAGTGGCCCAATCGACGATGCCACTTCCAAATCAGGGGGGAACCATGAGCAACTAAACATCGAGTTTCACCAAAAGATTTAGAAAAATCAGCTTTAAAAATCCGTCTAAAAGGAGAAATCTTGCAAACAAGGTTACCAGCAGAATCAAGAACACGCGAATTTCCTTTCTTAAAACGAACCTCAAAATCATCCTCAAGAAGTTGCGAAACAGACAGCAAATTATAATGCAAATTCTTTACCAATGCGACGTCCTTTAGCGTGTATTTATCTGTTACCTTGATGCAGCCATGCGCCATTACCTTACCTTGACTTTTATCCCCAAAAGTGATGTTTTCCTTTACGCTCGTGGGGGTGAGGCTGGAGAACCATTTATCATCTCCGGTCATGTGGCGCGAACAACCGGAGTCCATTATCCATATGTCCTCCTCGCCTCCAACCTGCAATCAACAACGAGAGCGAGGGTGAGCTAATGACTCAACACTGGGGTTAGGATAATGTAATGAAAACCAGTGCTGAGCCACTTGCTCAAAAGAAGCATTAGCAAAATCAAAGCTCTCAAAAAAACGATGAGAACCACGAGGGGGAAAATGTGGTCTACATCATCCCGATGTTGTGCAAGAGCACGAGTCGTGAGCGAAAACCAGAAGAGCGAACAAATGGCTCACGTCTCTCAAAATAGGACGATCATGAGTACCACGCAGTCTTGCTCACATCTGATCATGAGCTTGTGGTATCTTTGCTCACGTCGCTAAAGACGCATCCTCCGATAATGAACTCATAAAGATGACCATCATGACTGCAAAAATCACAATGATAAAGCTTGCGTGCGGGAGCGATGAAGCCTCAAAGCATTAGAACTAGAAGCAACAAAAAGCAAAGCTTAGCAAAATGATCACAAGAAGAACCATTTGGCTTAGTATTTTGTACACCCTTGAAAGTGTTTTGGCTTAGGCGCCCAAACACGCTTTTTAGGAGCGAGATCTAGATGTCTCAACCAAAGCAACCCATCGAGGTGACACCGAACCCTTCCTAGGAGGTGGTCCAGTATATTTAGCCAAAGGTGGATTCTTCTCATCAAAGCGGTCCACTTTTTTCACCAAAAACATGTTTCAAGTCATAATTGGGACCAAAACGCCACCCGTTTAATTTGAGCAATAGCCATACCAATTTGAGGCTCACCAATAGAACACCAACCAAGAATAGTTCTCAAATGCTTATTTTCTTCTTCCAAATCAGCAAGTTTGGCCCTTAAATCATTATTTTCAACAACAAAATTAGGACAAGTTAGGCATGAAGGAAGAACCAGGACAAGTGTTTTTCTAACTCAACAATATGTGATTTAGCACCATTTAATTCAGATCGTAAAGTTGGACAAATCAAACAATCCCGGCAAATCAGGACAAGTGTGTTCTTCAAAATTTTTTACCCGACATAAAGCATTATCCAAGTCAACTTTCGAAGCGGGCAAGAAACACAAGTACCAAGCAAATTCGATGAGAACGAAGTTCATTTAGTTCAACGTAAAGTTTATCTCGATCATCAACAATGGAAGAATACTTGGTTTGCAATTTAGAAAGCGAAATCATATGAATTGAGCATTCTTCACATTCATCAGTTCAAGCGAGGATTAGATGCAGCATTTTTGAGAGTAGCTAGTTCAAAGCACAAGTTTTATCATAATCGGTTTTAAGTTTAGCCAACACTTTATTTTGCTTATGAACAATTTTAGTTAAATTAGCTATTCTTTGTTTCTGCAAGTATCTACCTCATCATCGGAAGTTTTCATCGTTCTTTGTCGGTTGATGCATCACCCTCCAAGGCCATAGTACATATCCCACCATTGATGCTTGCGTCGTTGATGAAGCAAAGTCCGTCTGTCTTCTTCTTGGGTGTCTCATCCTCGGAATGAATCATTTGAGTCGATGAGCCACACAAACATATCTTGTCCAAGAGAAGATAACAAAACATTTGCAGCCCTAGCGACTTGCTTGTCGAGTATTTTTGTCCGCCTTTCTTCCATTGCTTATCCTTCTTCTTCTTCCTCTCCCCGAACTTCTCCTGGCGCTGGAGGAGCCAGTCAAAAGATCTCCGCTTGTTTGGGCAATCAATGACAAAGTGTCCTCGCCACCACTTGAAGCGACCATCCGACGTCTTCTATTACGCTGTTGTCATACACACGCTTAAACTTGTTGGAGAGCAAGATTGATCATCATCTAGCACCTCCAACTCCTCATCCGCAACATGACACAAAGAAGACAAAGCAAAACTAGAAACATTTGGATTAGCATTAGTGTTAGTCTTATTTCCGAAACCAAAGCCATTGGAGCGTCGAAGAAGAAGAAGCGGTTGTGGGATTTTTCAATTTCACGCTTAGAAACAATTTCAAATCTTTTGATTTGAGCTTCTTTGTAAAGCTCATCATCGGCGGTGAGAGTCTCATAACCTCTGATTCAACGATCGCCTCAACTTTCATATCCCATTCATCATTAAGTGAATGTAATAACTGAGAGCCCTAGCATGATCATCATAAGGCATATTGCTATTCATGGCCTTCATCTTATTAACAATCACTTGAAAGCGTGCAAACATGTCATCAATAGACTCACTAGGCAATTGGCAAAAAGCATCAAACTCTTTTCGGTGAATCTCAAATTTTCGGTTTTTCACGGTGTTTGAGCCTTCATGATATTTTCTAAGTTTCTCCCGGATCGATAAGCGAGATCTTCACTAGAAACCCGATCATATTCAGTTTTACAAATAGAAGCACGTAAAATAGCAACAACACGATGATTTGTTTCAAGAAGCCCGATCTCGGTGGGCGTCAATCGGTTCCTCATTTGGAATCACATATGTGGCATTTTGTGTGATTTTCCATAGCTTCAGCGACTTGCCTTTGAGATAGTTGGTCATACGTGCCTTCAAAGAATAATCATAATCAGTCCCATCAAAAAGCGGAGCGCGAACATCAAACTTTTCATTGGTCGCCATAGCTTTCAAAGACCGATTAAGGTATAGAAAACCTAAACGCTCTGGTACCAATTGAAGGAAGAGCAGGCGACAGGAGGGGGTGAATGGTTGAAGCCAAAACTTTCTAACAAAAAATTCTAACCCTTCCCTAAACACAAAAACCTGAATAAATCACGTTTTTCAAATCTGGACAGAACTCTATGTACCTAGTAAACCTGATGTGGACGAAAATCCGTAACTCGATCGACCTAAAAATTTGTCAGATTAAACTAGATGAAATTACGAAACTAACCCAACTGGAATCACGTCAATCGGACTTACGGATCTTGAGATAAAAATAAAACAAGCAGACTATGTCGAGATGTTGCGAGAATTGTAAAGAACCAATCGAGATGCACAAGATCAATCATTATAGATGAAAGATTAAATCGAGTAATTGAACTTACAAAAGTGCATCTAGCCTCCGCCCGAACATCCTCCCTCTCTTAATCGGAGAGATCAACAAAAACCTCTCACTAGAATTCAAACCCTAGGCTAGGCCGAGAGAGGAAAATTGAACCGTGGAACCCCGTGGCACGAGTACTGTTCACGGGTACTGTTCACGCGTGAATAGTAACTCGCCGGGAGTCCAAAACGTCCTGCCACTCTCAACCCTAGGTGCCACATATTTATATCTCCAAAGGGTAAACGACCTATTTTTCATATACCCCCTACGCTAAATAAGAGGCGAATTCTTTCACGTCCTCCATGGCAAATTCCGCGATGTCCGCGATCCCTCCATCTCCGCGATGTGATCCTCGCGATGTCGCCGCCATACGACCATCCGAAATCGTGAAGAAATTTCCATCTTCTTCGCCAACGACGCCGACGAAGCGTCCCGAGACGATGCATGGCTTTGTGGCTCAACGGCGAACCCGGATTTTGTGGCATAATCCGGAAACTTCCCTCGACGTCCTCCCGCTGCTGCAAGTGTCAGCAGCGATGAGAGCGACACCGCCGACGATCGCTTTGTCCCTCGAACGCAAGCCTCGATCCGCCCTTCTCGCCCCCGAAAAGGGCATCCTATCTTCGTTCTTCACTCGTCACCGCATGTACCTTGTCTCCACCTGTCACCTGCAACCACAACCTGCCAAGAGACACGTCACACGCACACCGTGTTGTCAATCGCTCATCACCAAGGTGCTAGCCCACCGGCATCTCACAGAGCAATTTTCTCCTCTTAGAAGAATTACTGTTTTTTTTAACATAATGGCAGGAACCCTGCCCTTCAATTAAGATAGGGAAAAGAGGTTTATGTACAGAGCAAAAAAGGGCATGACCCCCAAAAAGATTATAGAATTTGTGTCGTGATATTGCCCCCTCCCCAAGCTAAAGCCCTCTTTCTTTGCTCGATATCCTCTTTTACCCTTAAAGCCACCTGCATAGCCGACTCATGGGTGTTGTTAATTAGAAGAATTACTGTCAAACAAGTAGATAAAGCAATCACCTGCTCTTTGCAGACCACTATTTCCATTTTGACTTTAGCAATAAACATGTCTTCTGAAAATTCTGACCCTGAACACCCAAAGCCAAAACAAGCGTCAGCAACTCAGCATTGATATCTTGAAGCCGTATGAATTTCATATGTTTCTCAACATCAGTAAGAGTTATCATAGCTGATTGATGGTGCAGGAATGCAAAATATTCCGATATGTCATAGGTCAAAAGTGTTGTTAGCTGTTACGGACATGAATGCTAAAGCCATCACAGAACCATTCCCCTCCCTGGCTCCCCCAATCCTGCTAGTACACATGTTTCATGCCAGTGCACCAACCATCAAGATATTGGTGCCAAATTCGATAAAAGCATGAATCAATGTCGCAATGGTGTGTCATGTGTACAGTAGTTGAAACTAATCCCGATGTTGACCACATAAAGATCCTATCATTGGAATGAATTTTACCGCAGCCTTAGCATTGATCATTTCATCCAAATTGTACCGTACAACAAAACATGGCAGTCAGTGGTCATTCTAGTATCATTTTTTGTCAACAAGGAGTGACCAAAAAATGATACTAGAATGACCAAAGCATCACTGACTCCGCGGAACAAGTTTCAGTGCAGTTACTGACTTACTGTAGGATTGAAACATAAGGGATGCAGAAACTACAATGCAAAACACAGTCAGCGGTAGAGCCAAGCCTTTACCTCCATGGCGCTCCGTTGACCCTCCCTGCGCCCCAAACCCCCGGACGTCCGACACCGTCACACCTCTGATCCCCATCTCCAGCAAGCCCTGCAGAATCCAATCCCCAAACCTGTCTGACTGAACTGAACACCTCGCGTCGCGTGCAACTCAAGAACCCAGCGCCACACTCACCGAGGACACGTGCAGCACCCTCCACGGCCTGCACAGACTCTGCACGTTTCAGCAATCGGCACCGACCAACCGGATTCATCACAAATCGATAATAAAGGGGAAAAAATTCGTGAAGCATCCGCACCTGAGGATGGCCTCGACCTTGTAGAACTCCGATTCAGGCAGGTAACCTGAGAAAGACCGAGCAGCGAGGCAAGCGCAGTCAGCGGCAATCCGAGCCGAACGGAGGCGCCAGAATGTAATCTTGGTGAGGAAGGAGAAGGACAGGGGTTCTTGACCTGGGTTGGCGGCGCTCTGAGCGGTGACCGGGAGGCAACGACGGACCGTGGCGACTCGGAGCGGCCTCGCGGTCCCCGAGGGGAGGAGGCGGCGGAGGTGGGCGGGGGGCAAGGGTCGCAGGGTCCACGTGGATTGGTGGATGAGGACACCGGGTGTGGAAACGGCGGCGGCGGAGGTCGCCAGCGACATGCTGTGGGTTTGGGGCCAGGACGGAGCTCCGGCGAGGTTTGGTGGGGTGGGAGTGAGACTGTGGGAGTGGGGGATGCTATGCCGTGGCTCAGTTGACTCTGTTCGCTCCCCAGTCCGGCAGTCCCCACCGCCGGTCGGTCAGATTCTCAGGAGGAGGAAGAAGGCGGGAAGCTGGAGATGCGTAAACGGCACTGGAAAGCTGAAACGGTACATATTCCGTGTTGTGGGTAAAGTAACGACCTAATTTTTTACAATTTGGCTCATTTTTTAAGAAAATTTATGTTTAACTCCCTAAACAACGTAAGCTGATCTTTAGACCCTGGGGGTCGGCGCCGTGGGCGCCAAGGTAACACGTCTTACAACCGCTCATAACTTGAGTTGGATTATCCACAAGCTCTCCGAATAATCACCAAGCTCCCAATCACCACAAAGCCATCTAGGTGATGGCGATCACAAGAGTAACAAGCACAAACTCTCACTTGACCACGACAAGCCTAATGAGAAGGGTGGATGCACACTTTGCTACCCTTGATCTCACTAATGAGGGCTCTCTTTGGGATTCTCAAATTTCAATCACCTCACTAGGACCTTGTTCTTCTTAGCACTATCAAACGTGTTTCTCAGCTGTTTGAATGAGCAAAAGTACCCCCACACACAAGTGGAGGGAGTATTTATAACATGGACTGAAAAACGAACCGTTATGCGCCTCTGCGGGGTGACCGGACGCTCCGGTCATATTGACCGGACGCTCCGATCAGTACACCCCGAACTCCAGTGTTTACAGTGTGACCGGACACTGGGCAGCGTCCGATCAGCACTGACCGGACGCGTCCGGTAGTGATTTTTCCTCTCTGAAACCTTACTGGAGTCGACCGGACGTAGGCTCTCAGCGTCCGGTCAAACCAAACGCAATCACCTTGGTCAAATGAACTGACCGGACCCTGAGCCAGCGTCCGGTCAAACCGGAGCCAGCGTCCAGTCAGTATTTGATCCTCCATTCACTTCCAACTCTCGATCATATGTGAATGAAGTTTGCTCCATTGGATCAAAGGGCTATTTTGGAGCTACCTAGCGCTAGTTTTAATAAGTGTGCACCACACCTAACTCACTAGACTCACCTAAGTCAAGCTACTCGTCCATACCCCCCTTAATAGTACGGCCAAAAGAAAAACAAAGTCCTAAACTACTCTAAGTGTCTCTCCAACTCCAATCGACACTTAGAACTAGTCCATCCTTTGAAAACCGAAATGATTTTCATCGTAGGGGCATGACCACCATGACTGCCCAATCGATCTCCATTACCATGATCTAACTTAATTGCTGAAAGCATCTAGGCCTCTAGTTGGGTTTCGGTGATTAATGACGATACAAGATTACTATGACTAACGTGTGTTTTGTAGAGGCAAGTAAGTTAGGTCATGTTAATGGAAATCAATTGGGCAATCAAAGTTGTCATGCCCCTACGATGAAAATCATTTCGGTTTTCAAAGGATGGACGACAAAGTTAAGGATGACTAGTTCTAAGTGTTGATTAGAGTTGGAGAGACACTTAAAAAAGTTTTGGACTCTGTTTTTCTTTTGGCCGTATTATTAAGGGGGTATGGACGGGTAGCTTGACCTAGTTAAGTCTAGTGAGTTACGTGTGGTGCACACTTGTTAAAACTAGCTCTAGGTAGCTCCTACGAATGCCTAAGATCCTTTGTAGCAAACTTCATTCATATATGATCGAGAGTTGGAAGTGAATGGAGGGTCAAATGCTGACCGGACGCTTTCCCTGTCTGACGGACGTTAGGCTGCAGGGTCCGGCCGCATTCATTGATCGCTGTCTGCGTTCGGTGTGACCGGACGCTGGAGAGAAATGAGTGACCCGGACGCTGAAAGGCGCGTCCGGTCGACTCAAAGAAGGTTCGAGAGAGAAGGAAATCTGCGGACCGACGCGCGTCCGGTCGGCTTCCGACCGGACCCTGAGGGTTCTGCGTCCGGTCGAGTCCAGTAAGGTTCCAGTAAGGGTTTTATGCGACCGGACACGTCCGGTCAGTGCTGATCGGACCCTGCCAGCGTCCGGTCAACTCTTTTTCACTGGTTCGCGGGTTGAACTGACCGGAGCGTCCGGTCAGTGCGACCGGAGCGTTCGGTCACCCCGCAGAAGCTCATAACGGTTCGTTTTTCAGGCTGCCTTATAAATAGAAGCTCCACTCGTGTGTGGAGTTGCTTTTGCTCATTCCAACAGCTGAGAAACACGTTTGTGAGTGCCAAGAAGAGCAATGTCCTAGTGAGGTGATTGAGATTTGAGAATCCAAGAGAGTAGCCTCATTAGTGAATCAAGAGTAGTCAAGTGTGCATCCATCTTCTCATTAGGCTTCGCGTGGTCAAGTGAGAGTTCGTGTTTGTTACTCTTGGTGATCGCCATCACCTAGACGGCTTGATGGTAATTGGGAGCTTGGTGATCACCCAGTGGAGACTGTGGGTGACCCGACTCAAGTTGTGAGTGGCTTTGGGTGATTCGCCGCGACGGAGTGTCGAAGAATCAACCCGTAGAGAGCACTTGATCCTTGCGCGGATCAAGGGGGAGCTACACCCTTGCGCGGGTGCTCCAACGAGGACTAGTGGGGAGTGGCGACTCTCTGATACCTCGGCAAAACATCGCCGCGTTCCTCTCTCTCTCTCCATTTACTTTGAGCATTTATCTTGAGTATTTACTTTGAGCAATTCAATACTTGTCTTTACATTCATAGAATTGCCATGCTAGAGTAAATTTGGAACATAGGTTGAAAGTCCGTTGGGCGATTAGTTTGATAGAAATACTTTTCTAGGCACAAGAGGTTAATTGGGCTATCCGTATGATTTGATTATTGAAAGAAAATTTAGAATTAGCCCAATTCACCCCCCCCCTCTTGGGCATCTTGATCCTTTCAATTGGTATCAGAGCCTCGTGCTCTCACTTTTAAGCTTAACCGCTTAGAGCAAGATGTCTCACGGGGATGGACCTCCTCCTATCTTTGAGGGAGATGATTTTCCATATTGGAAAATTCGCATGGAGGCATACTTAGAGGCTCTAGACGTTGGTATTCTTAGAGCCGCCTTGCAAGGCTTCCCAAAACCTCGAGATGCTACTAATCTTCAAGGCGATGAGGTTAATTATGAAAAATAGAATACAAAGACTCGCAACACCATCTTTAGAGGCCTTTGCAAAGATGTGTTCAATCGCGTAAGG
The DNA here is from genome assembly GCA_904845875.1 of Miscanthus lutarioriparius. NCBI lineage: Eukaryota > Viridiplantae > Streptophyta > Magnoliopsida > Poales > Poaceae > Miscanthus > Miscanthus lutarioriparius. Next base: position 71,271,174 of record CAJGYO010000016.1, on the reverse strand, counting down.
AACCACAAAGACGCCCATGCTCTATGGTCAGACGTTTGTGCGCTCCATGAGGGAACTAAGAGTGAGCATGAGGAACACTATCATCTTGTGATTAAAAAGCTAAATTCATTTGAGATGCTTCCCAAAGAATGTGCTAATGAGATGTATTCACGTCTGAATGTTCTTGTAGAGGAAGTCAATGGGCTTGGACTCACTCAAATGTCACCATCCGATGTTGTGAGAAAGATCTTGAGTGTCCTCCCCATTGAAAAATATGGGCATATTGTGACCGTGCTACACCAAGGTGATCTTTCCACCGCTACATCGACACAAATCTTGGGAAAGATCAATGCTCATGAGATGTACATGCACATCACCCCACAAGATGGCTCAACCTCTAACAAGAAGAAAGATAAAGACTTAGCATTCAAAGCTAGCCAAGAGAAGGGCAAGGCAAGACTTGAGTATGAAAGCTCAAGTGAAGATGAAGTTGATGAAGAAAGTCTTCCTCTCATGGTAAAGAAGACCGCCAAGATGCTAAAGAAGCTAAACAAGAGTGGCATCAAGTTTGACGGCAAGAAGAAGAAGTTTTTCACTAGCTCAAGAAGAAAGCCAATCTCCGAGATGGATTGCTATAATTATGGTGAACTTGGCCATCTAGCTCATCAATGCACAAAGCCCAAGAAAGACAAGTTCAAGATCAAGAACAAGGGCAAGAAAGATGACTCAAGCAATGAAGATGAAGATGAGAAGAAAAAGAACAAGCCATACAAGAAGAGAGATGGCAAAAAGAGGGACTTCTACAAGAAGAAGAAGAGTGGAAAGGCCTACATTGTCGGTGATTGGCTCACGGACATTGATTCATCAAGTGGATCATCCGATGATGATAGTGACAATGAGAAGGTGGCCGCCATTGCTATTGATCTTGCATCGTCACCGCCATCATCACCATCATCCTCTACACACCTATGCCTTATGGCCAAGGGTGAACGCAAGGTAACTAAGAATGATGATAGTAGTGATGATGAGCAAGCTAGTGATGATGATAGCGATAGCGATGATGATGATTCACCTACATATGATGATCTTGTCAAAATACTAAGAAACTACACTAAGATTATTAAAAAGAGTAGAGCTACAAATGAAAAGCTTGATGCTAAAAATGACTCACTCTTAGCTAAGTGTGATACATTGGAAAAAGCTAATGATGAGCTTAGAGAAACTAATGATACCATATCATCCAAACTCAAGGAGCTAAAATCCTCTAAGAAAGAGCTTAAAGAAAAACATGATAAACTTGAGTGGGTGCACAATGAGCTCATCATTAGTCACAACAAGCTAAAAGATGAGTATACAACTCTTAAGATCAATCATGATACTCTTGTTATTGCTCAAGAATTCCTACCAAATGAGCCACATGATGCTACTAACCATGTTGTTAAGATTGATATAGCTACATCATGTGATGATTTGATTGATGAGAGCATTGAGCAAGGATCTAGTGGCAAAGGCAAGCAAGTGGTTAAGTGCAATGACTATGATGAATATGTAAAGCTCAAGAACACCAATGAGAAACTTATGAAAGATCTTGAAGAAATGAAAAGCCACAACACCATTATGCTTGAAACTCTTGATCATGATGAAGAGTTGATCCTTGAGAATGAGAAGCTCAAAGAAGAAAACAAAAGACTCAAGGAAGAGAAGAACAATGATGTTCTCAAGGAAGAAAACAAGAAGCTCAAGATGGAGAGAGAACATCTCAAGGTTGGATTGAGCAAGTTTGCAAGAGGCAAGCATCTTCAAAGTGAGCTTCTAATGAACACCATCATGAAGATGGATAGGAGTGGCATTGGATATGTGACACATATAGAGAAGAAGAAGGCTCAAGTTCAACAACAACAATCAAAGCCAAAGCCAAAAGCAAAGAGATGTTTTGAGTGTGGATAAGAAGATCACTTTGCTCATGAGTGCCGAACACCACCACCACAACCCTTGCCCAAGCATGCTAGACCCTTTGCATTCAATGCTCACTACATGCTTAGAAAGGACTCTAATGGGATAATGAAAGTCATGTTCTTAGGACCACCCAACAAGAATAGGCCTAAGAAGATTTGGGTTGCTAAATCACTTGTTGAAAAGGTGAAGGGCCCTCAACAAGTTTGGATGCCTAAAGCTTGAATCTCTTGTGTGTAGGTGAACTACAAGACCGATGGAAGTCATTGGGTTATTGATAGTGGTTGCACTCAACACATGACCGGTGATCCTCGTATGTTCACCTCACTAGATGAAGAGGTAGATGGACAAGAGAAAATTACATTTGGAGATAACTCAAAGGGCAAAGTTAGAGGATTGGGCAAAGTGGCTATATCAAATGATCATTCCATCTCCAATGTGCTATATGTTGCTTCCTTGAGCTTCAACTTGTTATCCATTGGGCAATTGTGTGATCTTGGCTTCCAATGCTTGTTCACCGAGAAGGAGATTGTTGTATCCAAGGTGGATGATAATCAAGTGATATTCAATGGATTTAGATACAACTTATATCTAGTTGACTTCACCTCCGAATATGCAAATTTGAAGACATGCTTATTCACCAAAACAACACTTGGGTGGCTATGGCATAGAAGACTTGCTCATGTTGGGATGAGCTCACTCAAGAAGCTTATGAAAAATGATTTGGTGAGAGGGTTGAAGGATGTGAAGTTTGAGAAAGACAAGCTTTGTAGTGCATGTCAAGCCGGTAAGCAAGTTGTAAATACCCATCTAACTAAAGCTTTCATGTCAACCACAAGAGTGCTAGAACTTCTCCACATGGATCTATTTGGACCAACAACATACAAGAGTTTGGAAGGAAATCTTTATTGTCTTGTGATAGTGGATGATTATTCAAGGTATATATGGGTGTTCTTTCTTCATGACAAATCCGAAGTTGCATCTTATTTCAAGAAGTTTGCAAAGAGAGCCCAAAATGAATTTGAAGTGAAGCTCAAGAAGATAAGAAGTGACAATGGGAAAGAGTTTGACAACACAAACATAGAAACATATTTTGATGAAGTTGGAATCAAACATGAAATCTCCGCAACCTATACTCCTCAACAAAATGGTGTAGTTGAGAGAAAGAACCGGACATTGATCACACTTGCAAGGACAATGCTAGATGAGTACAACACCCCCGAAGCTCTATGGGCGGAAGCAATCAACAACGCATGCTATGCATCAAACTGCCTATTTCTTCAAAAGTTCCTTGGCAAGACTCCATATGAGTTGCTCAATAGGAAGAAGCCGGACGTCTCCTTCTTAAGGGTGTTTGGTTGCAAATGCTACATCTACAAGAAGCGACAACACCTAGGGAAGTTTCAAAGGCGTTGTGATATTGGTTTTCTTGTTGGTTACTCATCGAAATCCAAAGCATATAGAGTATTTAATCATGCCACCGGCTTGGTTGAAGAAACATATGATGTGGAATTTGATGAATCTAACGGCTCCCAAGGAGCACATGAGAATCTTGATGATGTAGGTGATGAACCCTTGAGGGAGGTTATGAAGAACATTCCGGTGGGAGACATCAAGCCAAAAGATGATGAATATGATGTACAAGTGATTGATCAACCCTCTTCATCAAGTGTACCACAAGATAGTGAAAAAGATGAGAGAGTTGAAAATGAAGATACTCATGTCTCCCATGAGCAAATGGTTGTACAAGCACAAGATGTTGATGCTTCACAACCTCCTCCTCAAGTGGTCAATAGAAAGAACACACCTCTACTATAAGATCATCCACAAGATCTCATCATAGGGAGTCCATCAAAGGGAGTGATGACTAGATCTCAAAAACTTGCTTCATTTATTGCTCATCACTCTTTTGTCTCTTGCTATGAGCCTACCAAGATAGAAGAAGCTCTCAAGGATCTGGATTGGATCAATGCCATGCATGAAGAGTTGAACAACTTCACCCGCAATGAAGTTTGGACTCTTGAAGAGCGACCTAAAGGAGCAAGAGTCATTGGAACAAAGTGGGTGTTCCGCAACAAGCAAGATGATCAAGGTGTTGTTGTGAGGAACAAGGCAAGACTAGTTGCAAAGGGGTTCTCTCAAGTTGAAGGTTTGGACTTTGGAGAGACTTTTGCACCGGTTGCAAGATTAGAAGCCATCCTCTATGTTGATCAACCTCCCAGGTTTGAAGACCCTAGATATCCTAATCATGTTTATAGGTTGTCCAAGGCACTGTATGGGCTTAAGCAAGCCCCAAGAGCTTGGTATGAGCGCCTCTGGGACTTCCTCATTGGGAAGGGCTTCATCATTGGGAAGGTCGACACCACACTATTCACCAAGAAGCTTGATGGGCACATCTTCATTTGTCAAGTATATGTTGATGATATTATCTTTGGATCATCAAATGAAGACTCATGCAAAGAATTTGCTGAATTGATGTCGAAGGAGTTCGAGATGTCCACGATTGGTGAGCTTACATTCTTTCTTGGTTTTCGAGTCAAGCAAATGAAAGAAGGCATTTTCATCTCTCAAGAGAAATACACAAAAGATCTTCTCAAGAGATTCAAGATGGATGAATGTAAGCCAATCAAGACACCAATGCCTACCAATGGACATCTCGACCTAGATGAGGGAGGTAATCCGGTTGATCAAACTCTCTACCGTTCTATGATTGGTAGCTTGTTATATTTAACCATATCTAGGTCCAACATCATATTTAGTGTGTGTATGTGTGCTAGATTCCAAGCGAATCCTAAGGAAACTCATTTAATTGCCGTAAAAAGAATCCTTAGGTATCTCAAGCACTCACCAAGCATTGGCCTTTGGTATCCCAAAGGAGCTATATTTGAATTAGTGGGCTATTCCGATTCGGATTATGCCGGTTGCAAAGTTGATAGAAAAAGCACATTCGGAGGGTGCCATTTGCTTGGTAGATCTCTTGTGTCTTGGTCCTCCAAGAAATAAAATAGTGTGGCTTTGTCCACCGCCGAAGCGGAATACATTGCCGCGGGTGCTTGTTGTGCACAAATATTATACATGAAACAAACTTTGCTAGACTATGGTGTAGTTCTAGAAAAAGTACCTCTTTTGTGCGACAATGAAAGCGCCGTAAAACTTGCAAATAACCTGGTTCAACACTCTCGCACCAAGCACATAGATATCCGCCATCACTTTCTAAGAGATCATGTTGCCAAAAATGATATATCACTAGAAGGTGTAAGGACTGAAGATCAATTAGCGGATATCTTTACTAAACCGCTAGATGAGGCAACTTTTTGTAGATTGTGAAATGAGCTCAATGTACTTGACTTTAGCAACTTCACAACAAATTGAACTTGTGTTGTCCCTTGCATTCATTGTAATATACAACATGTTTAATTTTTGACAATGCATATAGGGCTTGTCTAACATGATTAAGATAACCGTCAAAAAGCGTGTGAAGAAGCTTAACCTTGGATCAAACTTGACAAGCAACTAGATTTACTTACAAGTATTTCATATGCAAGAATGTTGTTTTATTGTTTTGTTCCATTTGCCCTCTTATTGTCTATTTTCTTGAAAAGAATTATAGCCTAAGGCAAAATATTTTCAAAAATTTGAGGGTTTGAGAGAGGTCACTCATATCAGTCCCAATTGGTGTTTATTTGGATCTTATTCAAGTTGGGACTTGATTGGGAACAGGCAGCGCGAAGGATCCTTGAAGGTTCACTAGAAAAGGTGCACCGGACGCTGCACCGGACGCTGCTGTCCAGTGTCTGGTCAGTTCACAGGAGGTGAACTACTGCTGAAGGAGTGACCGGACGCTATGCTTGTGTGTCCGGTCAGGAAGGGATCCAGCGTCCGGTCGTTTGAAGGAAAATCAGGCTGAGCTAACCAGACCCTGACTGTGTCCGGTCATGGACCACCGGACGTGTCCGGTCATGATTCCAAAGGAATTGGACCTCTCTAGAATCGACCGGATGCTGGGTGGTAGCGTCCGGTCGCTACCACCGGAGCGTCCGGTCAATGGAGAACGTGCGGTTTCCAAACTCCTTCCCTGTTTCCTTCTCCGTTACGCGTGGGGGATATATTTAATCCAGTGGCCGTACCTTGCCCGCCTTCTTGCCTAACCCTAGCCGCCGCTCTTGCTCCTTCCGCGTCGCCACCGCCTCTCGCTGACGCCACCGCACGCCAGCAGCGCAGCCCAAGCCGCCGCCTGGTCACCGCCGTCCTGCTCCATGCGCCACCAGTTCACCGTAGCCGCATGCCTCTCGTCTCTCGTGACCTTGTGCCCGGCTCCATTCACCAGTAAGCCTCCTCACGTGCTCGCCTGACCCATGCGTCTCTCGTGTTTTAGCGCCGCCGTCGGCGTCCCAGGCACCGAGGGCCATTCAAGGCCATTGATTCAAGCCCTAGCCCTTCTCCTCGATTGGTTGGTAAGGCATTATCCTTGTTTTGATTTTGTCTTGCTTGTGACCTAGACCAATCGCAAGCACTAATTTCAAAACCATCCAGGGCAGTCAATCCTTTCACCGTTCTTTGCAGCCCTAGATCCAGCTAGTTCCGAGGTTTCCCCCGCGTGACGTCTTTTCTTTTCTCGGATCGCCGATCGTCAGGTAGAAAGCCACTCGTTTCAAATTCATACCTACATTGCTTTCTCTATTAGGGTTTCGCATCTATTAGATATATCGTATTTATTTGTATATCCATCTTTTCTATCGAGCAGCGAGTCGTGTCATTGAGATCCGTGTGGTAGTTGACAGTTATCTCGGGGCCAAGCTCGTGAGTACGGACCAAGGTCAAGCCTCGAAAGGGCAGTTTGACAGTTGATCTTGGTCAGTGACAGTTCATTATTTTGTCAGATCAGATGGCTCACACCAAGAATGTCGGAGGTGGTCCAGGCGATGATGATAGGAAGCCCCCGCCTCGCAAGCCTACAGATCCAAAAGGCAAGGCAACAAAAAAAATTACATCCAAGAAGAGGAAGTACCCAGATAGAGAGATAACCAGAGCAGCAACAGTTGTAGAGGCAGTAGATCGTGCTGAGAGAGGTGGTGCCCGCAGTGGACTTGTCATTGCAGATCAGCCGGTTTCACCAGCACTGAGAGCTGCTCTTGAGGAGGTTGAGCGTTGTCACAGTAGTCCAGCAGGGACTGCCATGTTTGCAGGACGGCAGATTGCCATTGTGGAGGGTCAGTCAGCAGTACAGGAGTCACAGTCATCACAGTAGCCCCCACTAGCAGAGCCTCAGCCTGCTCAGGAGACTCAGGAGGGTCAGCAGGCCGAGGAGACCGAGCCGGCACCTCAGTTATGCCGCTCTGGTCGTACTAGTGCTACAGTTCCACCGAGGCCAGCTACACAGTGCAGGGGTTCACGCCCACCACCTAGACCTCAGGGTCCACCTCCAGTGGTACATCTTGACTTGAGGGCCGCCACAGCCAGACAGGTTCGCCAGCTCAGGTTTGTTGAGTTTGACGTGTGGTTCCCTCCAAGGAGGGATGAGAGAGCAGCAGAGGGGTTTTACACGCCACTGCAGGAGGATTTCTACAATGCTTATCTCAATAGTGGGGCTGTGTTCAGATCTCAGAGAGTCTGCAGTATAGAGTCTATTGTGGCAGCAGCCGGAGACCATATACACCCTTACTTGTCATATCTACCGGGGCTTACAGATCTGATTGGCCAGACAGGAGTGTATGTACCATCTTGGGTTCGGCAGTTCTACGCATCGCTCTATGTTGACCCACATCATAACTTCTTTCATTTTGCATTCAACGGCAGAGATTACAGAGTGATGAGCCAGAGGGCCAGGGAGATACTGAGGCTATAGGAGCAGCCTGTCAGATTGCATGACGTGTGTTATGGACAGCAGGAGCCTCCTAGGCATCCTCATGGAGGGATGGTGCCCCCTACTGATCTTGTGCGCCATTGCTTTAAGGAGCCCTTTGGTGATGGGTCGAGGAGGAACCCCAGTGACTTGACTCCTACAGCTCGAGTACTAGAGGCTATCATCAGGAGGACACTTCTCCCCCGGTTGGGATACAGAGAGGGTCTGACTCGCCTATAGCTCTGGCTCCTTAATGCCCTGATGTAGCAGACTGTGTTCGACATTTGGGACCTCCTTCTATCAGAGATGGAGGATACTATAGCTGAGGGTTTTAAGGGTCGCAGGCAGCTCCCTTATGCACATTGGATCACATTCTTGATACTCAAGTCTGTGCAGGTCAGGACCCTAGAGATGGTTGCCGAGTACAAGGGTGCCACTATAGAGTTCCCAGCTTATAACATGGCACAGGATCAGGCACAGCACACCACAGGCACCTACTCGGCCCAGTCACCGTCCTGATGTTCCAGAGTCAGCAGCTCAGCAGGACGAGATTATCAGAGGCATAGCCGCTACTGAGGAGGAGGAGCTTGAGGCACAGTAGGAGGTGAGCGAGTACAGTGATAGCTCTGACGACGACTACCAGCCTATTCCTCAGATGCCTCTACGCAGACACGATGCAGAGGCCGGTAGTTCTAGCTCAGCACCACCTGCACCTGAGATGAACCCCGCTCTTATTGCCATACTTGAGCAGATGCAGCAGGACTAGGCTCGCCAGGCACAGAAGACAGCTGCCAACTTTGCATAGTTCTAGGCTCGTCAGGACGAATTTCAGAGGCAGTAGCAGGTACTCCAGCAGCAGCAGCAGCAGATGCACCAGCAGCAGATCCTATTGCAGCAGCAGCTTATGGGCTTCATGCAGCATGTTGTGACAGCACTTGGGGCTCCACAGCCACAGCCTTCACCCCAGCTTGGTCAGCCTTCTACCACTTCAATGACTCCAGCAGTACAGCCCAGTGGGTTTCAGAGTCAGGGACAGCCTCCAGTGCAGTTTGCTTCACCACCAGTTTAGGTGTCCCAGTGGTTGTCCTCACCAGTGGTAGCCCTGCAGTTCACTCCATATCACACGGGCTTCTCACCAGAGCAGTCACCCTCGCTTTTTGTGCCTGACACGTCAGTCTCTAGGAGTCTTGGAGCATCCTTCAGTGAGTTGACCGGCATGCCTACACCGCCTCATATGCATGCCGCCGGTCCTTCTACAGTAGCTCTAGTCGCTGTGACTACTCAGAGGCTCCCTTCGTCTATCGCCTCTTCTGATCCTATGACAGACGTACCAGCTGCATCACAGGCCGCACTTGCCCCAGCTCAGACCCAGACCGCTTCAGCGACACTTCCTGCTTCAGAGGGTCAGTCAGTACAGAGCTCAGGGTCAGATAATGATGGCGCTCAATTTCATCTTGCTCCACGTACTTCAGCGCCCGACTCGTCGGCTGCAGCCCCGCCAACCGACCCTTAGGTTTTGGTGTTTGACGCCAAAGGGAGAGAGGGTTCGAGTATGTAGACTCAGGGGGAGCGATTTTTAGGGGGAGCTTGTTACCTAGTATTAGCTTTTTATATACATTTGGAGTTTTATTTGTGTGATACACTATTTCTATTATGCATTCGTGTGTTACTTTCATGCATACTATTATATCTATGTGATAGTGTTATCTACGTGGTAGTGATATATGACATGTGTGCTCTCTACTTTACATTATTTATATGTCATATCACTTTTGTTATGCTCATTTGCCTTTGCTTCCGCGTTTATGCTCCGATGCAAATGAGTTTTGTTTCTTGTACTCATGCTTAGCTCAGATCCTTTGAGTACATTGAGTTGGCTTGGATCATATAAGCTTGCCTAACACTTTTGTTCTTATCGACAAAAGCTTATATGAACCAAGCCCGTCAAAAACCTCACTCTTTCACATTCTCGAGGTGGTATTGTCATCAATCACCAAAAATGGGGAGATTGAAAGCATCTAGGCCCCTAGTTGGGTTTCGGTGATTAATGACAATACAAGATTACTATGACTAACGTGTGTTTTGCAGAGGCAAGTAAGTTAGGTCATGGTAATGGAGATCAATTGGGCAATCAAAGTTGTCATGCCCCTACGATGGAAATCGTTTTAGTTTTCAAAGGATGGACGACAAGGTTAAGGATGACTAGTTCTAAGTGTTGATTGAAGTTGGAGAGACACTTAGAGTAGTTTTGGACTTTGTTTTTCTTTTGGCCGTACTATTAAGGGGGTATGGACGGGTAGCTTCACCTAGTTAAGTCTAGTGAGTTAGGTGTGGTGCACACTTGTTAAAACTAGCTCTAGGTAGCTCCTACGAATGCCTAAGATCCGTTGGAGCAAACTTCATTCACATATGATCGAGAGTTGGAAGTGAATGGAGGGTCAAATGCTGACCGGACGCTGGCCCCGGTGCGACCGGACGCTGGCTGCAGGGTCCGGTCAGTTCATTGGATCTGCTGTCTGCATTCGGTGTGACCGAACGCTGGAGAGGTCGAGTGACCGGACGCTGAAAGGCAGCGTCCGGTCGACTCCAGTAAGGTTTCAGAGAAGGAAATCTGCGACCGGACGCGTCCGGTCAGTTCTGACCGGACCCTGAGGGTTCTGCGTCCGGTCGAGTCCAGTAAGGTTCCAGTAAGGGTTTTATGCGACCGGACGTGTCCGGTCAGTGCTGACCGGACCCTGCCAGCGTCCGGTCAACTCTTTTTCACTGGTTCGTGGGTTGAACTGACCGGAGCGTCCGGTCAGTGCGACCGGAGCGTCCGGTCACCCCGTAGAAGCTCATAACGGTTCGTTTTTCAGGCTGCCTTATAAATAGAAGCTCCACTCATGTGTGGAGTTGCTTTTGCTCATTCCAATAGCTGAGAAACACGTTTGTGAGTGCCAAGAAGAGCAAGGTCCTAGTGAGGTGATTGAAATTTGAGAATCCAAGAGAGTAGCCTCATTAGTGAATCAAGAGTAGTCAAGTGTGCATCCATCTTCTCATTAGACTTCGTGTGGTCAAGTGAGAGTTCGTGCTTGTTACTCTTGGTGATCGCCATCACCTAGACGGCTTGGTGGTGATTGGGAGCTTGGTGATCACCCGGTGGAGACTGTGGGTGACCCGACCCAAGTTATGAGTGGCTTTGGGTGATTCGCCACGACGGAGTGTCGAAGAATCAACCCGTAGAGAGCACTTGATCCTTGTGTGGATCAAGGGGGAGCTACACCCTTGCGCGGGTGCTCCAACGAGGACTAGTGGGGAGTGGCGACTCTCCGATACCTCGGCAAAACATCGCCGTGTTCCTCTCTCTCTCTCCATTTACTTTGAGCATTTATCTTGAGTATTTACTTTGAGCAATTCAATACTTGTCTTTACATTCATAGAATTGCCATGCTAGAGTAAATTTGGAACATATGTTGAAAGTCCGTTGGGCGATTAGTTTGATAGAAACACTTTTCTAGGCACAAGGGGTTAATTGGGCTATCCGTAGGATTTGATTATTGAAAGAAAATTTAGAATTAGCCCAATTTACCCCCCTCTTGGGCATCTTGATCCTTTCAATTGCCTCTGCAAAACACACGTTAGTCATAGTAATCTTGTATTGTCATTAATCACCGAAACCCAACTAGGGGCCTAGATGCTTTCAATCTCCCCTTTTTTGGTGATTGATGACAATACCACCTCGAGTATGTGAAAGAGTTGATGTTTTAACATGTTTGGATCATATAAGCTTTTGGCAATAAGAACAAAAGTGTTAGGCAAGCTTATATGACCCAAGCCATCATGATGTACTCAAAAGATATGAAATAAGCACGAGTACAAGTAATAAAGCTCATTTGCATCGGAGTAAATCATGGAAGCAAAAGCAAATGAGCATAGCACAAGTGATATGACATATAAATAATGCAAAGTAGAGAGCACATATGTCATATATCACGATCACATGGATATAGTTCAATGCATAAAGGTAAACACACTATGAATGCATAATAGTGTATCACACAATAAAAACTCCAAATGTAATATATAAGCTGATATAATAACTAAGCTCCCCCTAAATATGTCGCTCCCCCTAAGGCTAGCATACTCGAACCCTCTCCCCCTTTAGCGTCAAACACCAAAACCTAAGGATCGGTCGGCGGGGCTGCAGCGGACGAGCCGGGCGCTGAGGTACGAGGAGCGAGCTAGAACTGGGTGCCATCATCATCTGACCCTGAGCTCTGAGCAATCTGACCCTATGTAGCTGGAAGTGATGCTATAGCAGTCTGGGTCGGATCAAGGACTAGAGTTGTCTGTGACTCTGAAGGTATGACTATAGTAGGCTCTAATGATGCCACTGAGGAAGGGAGCGTCTCTGTCGTGCCTGTCACTAGAGCAATGGTGGTAGGTACAGGGACATGTAGGTCTGGCGGTGTAGGGTGCCCTGTCAACTCACTGAAGGATGCACCAAGGCTCCTGGACACTTAGGTCTTTGGCACTAGCAGCGAGGACGTCTCTGCCGGTGTGAAGCCCGTACGAAACGGTGTGAACTGTGGGGCTGGCAGTGACGTAGCAAACCACTGGGACACCTGCTCTGTAGGTGAAGCAAACTGTGCTGGTGGCTGTCCCTGACTCTGAAGCCCACTAGACTATAACGCTGGAGTCGTGGAAGTGGTGGCAGGCTGACCAAGCTGGGGCGAAGGCTGTGACGGTGAAGCCCTAATAGCTGTCACTACATGCTGTATAAATCCAAGAAGCTGCTGCTGCATGAGGATCTGCTGCTGATGCATGGCCTGCTGCTACTGTAGAGCATAAGTCTGCTGCTAAATAGCCAGCTGCTGCTGCTGGAACTCATCCTGCCGAGTCTAGAACTATGCAAATGTAGCAGCTATCTCCTGAGCCTGGCGTGCCTAGTCCTACCTCATCCGCTCAAGTATAGCAAGGAGAGCGGGGTCTGTCTGTGAGGCAGGTGGCGCTGAACTAGAGCTGCCGGCCTCATGGTCATGTCGCTAAGGAGGCATCCGAGGGACGGGCTGGTAGTCATCATCAAAATTGTCACTGGGGTCGCTCACGACCACTCCCTCCTGCTGCTCAAGCTGCTCCTCAGTAGGTGCAATATCCCTGATAATATCATCCTGCTAGGCTACAGTCTCTAGCACCATAGGACGTCGGCGCGGCTGACTAGGTGCTATAGGTGTACTATGCCCGATCATCTAAGTCATGTTATAGGCAGGGAACTCTGTGGTGGCACCACTGTACTCAGCAAGCATCTCTAGCAGCCTCACTGTGACTGCTCTGTGGATAAGGAATGTGATCTAGTGAGCATAGGGTAGCTGCCTATGACCTCTGAAGCCCTCAGCTATAGTGTCCTCCATCTCTGACAGAATAAGATCCCAGATATCAAAAATTGTCTGTTGCATCAGAGAGTTGATCAGCCACAACTGTATGCGAGTCAAGCCCTCGCGATACCCCATCCTCGGTAGCAATGTCCTCCTCATGATAGCCTCAAGTACACGAGCAGTAGGAGTAAGATCACTGGGGTTCCTACGTGACCCTTCGCCGAAGGGCTCGGTGAAGCAGTGGCAAACCAAGTCAGTAGGGGGCACATTACCGCCATGAGGGCGTCTGGGAGGCGCTATCTATCCATAGCAAACCTCATGAAGTCTGACAGACTGCTCCTAAAGCCTAAGTATCTCCCTGGCCCTAGTGCTCATTAGCCGGTAATCTCTGCCTCTGAATGCAAAGTGAATAAAATTATGATGCGGGTCAATAAAGAGAGAAATATAGAACTGACAAACCCAAGATGGAACATATAATCCGGTCCATCTAATCAAATCTGTCAGGCCCGACAGATATGCAAGGTAGGGATGAATGTGCTCTCCAGCTGCTGCAACTATAGAGTCAATATGGCACACCCTCTGAGATCTAAAAATTGTCCCACTGTTGAGATAGGCATTGTAGAAGTCTTCCTGCAGAGGCGTGTAGAAATCCGCTGATGCACGCTCATCTCTCCTAGGAGGAAACCACACCTCAAACTCCACAAATCTCAGCTGCTGCACCTGCTTGGCCGTAATGGCCCTCAAGTCCAAGTGTGTCATAGGAGGTGGACCCTATGGTCTGGGTGGTGGACGAGAACCCCTCCACTGAGTATCTACTCTCGACGTGACTGGGGCACGAGTATGACCAGAGCAGCGTAACTGTGGCTGTGGTGCCTGCTTTGTCTGCTCGGCCTGCTCTCCCTCCTGAGCCTGCTCTGTCGGCTCTGCTAGCTAGGGCTACGACAGTGGCTGCTGCTGTGACTCCCCCTGAGGCTGAGGCTCCTCAATAGCAAGATGTCATCCTGCCATCATCATTGTCCCAGGTGGACTACCATGAAGACGCTCAATATGCTCAAGTCGACCCCTCGCTTCTGGTGAAAGATGATCTGCAATAACAACTTCACTGCGAGCACCTCCTCTCTCGGCACGCTCTATGACCTCAGCAACTGTAGCTGCTCTCGTTGTCTCTGCATCTGGGTACTTGTGCTTTCTGGTTGCTAGCTTCTTTATCGCCTTGCCTTTAGGATCTACAGACTAGCAAGGTGGGGGCCTCCGATCCTCATCACTGGGACCACCACCGACATTCTTCGTGCGAGCCATATGATGAATCTGAAGAGAATCAACTGCCGCTGACAAGAAACAACTGCCTCTGACACTTTCGAGGCTTGGCCTTGATCCGTACTCGCGAGCTTGGCCCCGAGTTAACTGACAACTGTCACTGACACCTCAACGGCACCGACTCGTTGCACGATGGAATAGATAGGATATACAAATAAATACAATATATCTAATAGATGTGAAACACTAGGAAGCAAGCAATTTAGATACAAAATTGAAACGACTGGCTTGCTACCTGACGAACCGGTGATCCGAATAAAAGAGAAGCGACACGTGGGGAACCACCGAATCGGCAACGAAGCTAGGGTTTGCAGGTCAGCGAGGATCGGCGGCACTGGATTGCGATGGAAATCACCGGCAAGGATGCAATGATGAATTGATGACTAGGGTTGGCAGTGGAGGCACCGCCGCGGAGGAATGGTGAGGCAATGGCGGCACTGGAGCACAGTGAAGCTGGAGTGCGACAGCTCGGCTAGGGTGGTGCAGGCGCGGGGCTTGCGGCTAAGGTAGGGCATGGGACCGTGCGGTGGTGCGTGAGGCTGGCATGGGAAGAGCGGCGCGGCGTGGAGCAGGGCATGGCGGCTACGATGGCGTGGGAAGAGCGGCACGGCGTGGAGCAGGGCACGGCGGCTGTGGTGGCGTGCGGTCGCTGGCACGAAGGACGGCGGGGCGTGGAGTAGGGCACGGCGGCTGCGGTGGCGCGCGATCGCTGGCACGAAGGACGGCGGCTAGGGCTTGCGGCGATGTCGGCATGGCGATGGAGGCGGGATAGGGTTAGGTCAACGGCGCATGGCTGATTTATAGTGGCCCCCGGCGTGTCAGAAAAGGAAACGGGAAAAGAAACTGAGTCACACACGTTTCCTATTGACCGGACGCTCCGGTGGTAGCGACCGGACGCTACCACCCAGCGTCCGATCGATTCCAGAGAGATCCAAATCCTCTGGAATCACAACCGGACGCGTCCGGTGGACACCGATTGGACGCAGCCAGAGTCTGGTCACCTAGCCTTGACGTCTTCATGATCGACCAGACGCTGAAGCTCCTTCTGACCGAACGCTGGAAAAACATTGTTTCAGCGTCCGGTCACTCCTTCGGCAGCAGGTTCACCTCCTGTGAACTGACCAGACGCTCAACAACAGAGTCTGATGCAGCGTCCGATCACTCATTTTCTAGCAAATCTTCAAAGTTCTTCGTGCTGCCTATTCTCAATCAAGTCTCAACTTCAATAAGATCCAAATAAATACCAATTGGGACTAATGTGAGTGACCTCTCTGAAACCCTCAAGTTTTTCAAAATATTTTGCCTTAGGCTATAATTCTTTTTAAGAAAATAGGCAATAAGAGGGCAAATTAAGATAAACGACAAAACAACATTCATGCATATGCAATACTTGAAAGTAAATCTAGTTGCTTGTCAAGTTTGATCCAAGGTTAAGCTTCTTCACATGCTTTTCGGTGGTTATCTTAACCATGTTAGACAAGCCCTATATGCATTATAAAACATTAAATATGATGTATATTACAATGCAATACAAGGGACAACACAAGCTCATCTTTTAGTGAAGTTACTAAAATCAAGCACATTGAGCTCATTCCGCAATCTACAAAATGTAGCCTCATCTAGCGGTTTAGTGAAGATATCCACCAATTGATCCTCTGTCCTTACATCTTCTAATGATATATCATTTTTAGCAACATGATCTTTAAGAAAGTGATGGCGGATATCTATGTGCTTGGTGCGAGAGTGTTGAACCGGATTATTTGCAAGTTTTACCGCACTTTCATTGTCGCACAAAAGAGGTACCTTTTTTAGAACTACACCATAGTCTAGCAAAGTTTGTTTTATATAAAGTATTTGTGCACAACAAGCACCCGCGGCGATGTATTTCGCTTCAGTGGTGGACAAAGCCACACTATTTTGTTTCTTGGAGGACAAGACACAAGTGATCTACCAAGCAAATGGCACCCTCCGGATGTGCTTTTTCTATCAACTTTGCATCCGGCATTATTCGAATCGAAATAGCCAACTAATTCAAAAATAGCTCATTTGGGATACCAAAGGCCAATGCTTGGTGTGTGCTTAAGATACCTAAGGATTCTTTTTAGGGTAATTAAATGTGTTTTCTTAGGATTAGCTTGAAATCTGGCACACATACACACACTAAACATGATGTCGGGCCTAGATGCGGTTAAATATAACAAGCTACCAATCGGTAGAAAATTTGATCAACCGGATTACCTCCCTCATCTAGGTCGAGATGTCCATTAGTTGGCATTGGTGTCTTGATTGGCTTACATTCATTCATCTTGAATCTCTTGAGAAGATCTTTTGTATATTTCTCTTGAGAGATGAAGATCCCTTCTCTCATTTGCTTAACTTGAAAACCAAGAAAGAATGTAAGCTCACCAATCATGGACATCTCGAACTCCTTTGACATCAATTCACCAAATTCTTTGCAAGAATCTTCATTTGTTGATCCAAAGATGATATCATCAACATACACTTGACAAATGAAGATATGCCCATCAAGCTTCTTGGTGAATAGTATGGTGTCGACCTTCCCAATGGTGAAGCCCTTCTCAATGAGGAAGTCCCGAAGGCGCTCATACCAAGCTCTTGGGGCTTGTTTAAGCCCATATAATGCCTTGGACAACCTATAAACATGATTAGGATATCTAGGGTCTTCAAACCCAGGAGGTTGATCAACATATACTAGTTCATTAATAAAGCCATTTAAAAATGCACTTTTCACATCCATTTGATATAATTTCATTTCATGATGTGATGCATATGCAAGGAGGATACGGATGGCTTCTAGTCTTGCAACCGGTGCAAAGGTCTCTCCAAAATCCAAACCTTCAACTTGAGAGAACCCCTTTGCAACTAGTCTTGCCTTATTCCTCACAACAACACCTTGATCATCTTGCTTGTTTCGGAACACCCACTTTGTTCCAATGACTCTTGCACCTTTTGGTCGCTCTTCAAGATTTCAAACTTCATTGCGGGTGAAGTTGTTCAACTCTTCATGCATGGCATTTATCCAATCTGGATCCTGAAGAGCTTCTTCAACCTTAGTAGGCTCAAAGCAAGAGACAAAAGAGTGATGAGCAATAAATAAAACAAGTTTTTGTGAATGAGTCGTTACACCCTTTGATGGACTCCATATGATGAGATCTTGTGGATGATCTTGTAGTAGAGGTGTATTTCTTCTATTGACCACTTGAGGAGGAGGTTGTGGAGGATCAACATCTTGTGCTTGTACCACCATTTGCTCATGGGAGACATGAGTGTCTTCATTCTCTACTCTCCCATCTTTTTTACTATCTTATGGCACATTTGATGAAGAGGGTGGATCAATCACTTGTACATCATCTTCATCATCTTTAGGCTTGATGTCTCCAACCGGAATGTTTTTCATATCCTCCCTCAATGGTTCATCACCTATATCATCAAAATTCTCATGTGCTCCTTGGGAGCCGTTAGATTCATCAAATTCCACATCATATGTTTCTTAAACCAAGCCGGTGGCATGATTAAATACTATATATGCTTTGGACTTTGATGAGTAACCAACAAGAAAACTAATATCACAACGTCTTTGAAACTTTCCTAGGTGTTGCCGCTTCTTGTAGATGTAGCATTTGCAACCAAACACCCTAAAGAAGGAGACGTCCGGCTTCTTCCCATTGAGCAACTCATAAGATGTATTGCCAAGGAACTTTTGAAGGAATAGGCGGTTTGATGCATAGCATGCGGTGTTGATTGCTTCCGCCCATAGAGCTTCGGGGGTGTTGTACTCATTAAGCATAGTTCTTGCAAGAGTGATCAATGTCCAGTTCTTCCTCTCAACTACACCATTTTATTGAGGAGTATATGTTGCGGAGACCTCATGTTTGATTCCAACTTCATCATAATAGGCTTCTATGTCTGTGTTGTCAAATTCTTTGCCGTTGTCACTTCTTATCTTCTTGAGCTTCACTTCAAATTTATTTTGGGCTCTCTTGGCAAACTTACTTCTTGAAGCAAGATGCAACTTCGGATTTGTCATGAAGAAAGAATACCCATGTATACCTTGAATAGTCATCAACAATCACAAGACAATAAAGATTTTCTCCCAAACTCTTGTATGTTGTTGGTCTAAATAAATCCATGTGAAGAAGTTCTAGCACTCTTGTGGTTGATATGAAAACTTTGGTTGGATGAGTATTTGCAACTTGCTTGCCGGCTTGACATGCACTACAAAGCTTGTCCTTCTTAAACTTCACATCCTTCAACCCTCTTACCAAATCATTCTTTATTAGCCTTTTGAGTGAGCTCATTCCAACATGAGCAAATCTTCTATGCCATAGCCATCCAAGTCTTATTTTGGTGAATAGGCAAGTCTTCAAGTTTGCATCTTCGGAGGTGAAGTCCACTAGATATAGGTTGTTGTATCTAAATCCTTTGAATATTACTTTTTCATCATACTTCTTTGATACAACAACTTCCTTCTCGGTAAACAAGCATTTGAAGCCAAGATCACACAATTGTCCAACGGATAGCAAGTTGAAGCTCAATGAAGCAACATATAGCACATTTGAGATTGAATGGTCATTTGATGTTGCCACTTTGCCCAATCCTTTAATCTTGCCCTTTGAATTATCCCCAAATGTGATTTTTTCTTATCCATCTACTTCTTCATCTAGTGAGGTGAACATATGAGGATCACCGGTCATATGTTGTGTGCAACCACTATTAATAACCCAATAACTTCCACCGGTCTTGTAGTTCACCTACACACAAGAGATCAAGCTTTAGGAGCCCAAACTTGTTGAGGGCCCTTCACCTTCTCAACAAGTGACTTTGCAACCCAAATTTTCTTAGACCTATTCTTATTGGGAGGTCCTAAGAATATTACTTTCATCTTTCCACTAGAATCATTTCTAAGCATGTAGTGAGCATTGAAGGCAAAGGGTCTAGCAAGCTTGGGCAAGGGTTGTGGTGGTGGAGTTTGGCACTCATAAGCAAAGTGGCCTTCTTGTCCACACTCAAAGCATCTCTTTGGCTTTGGCTTTGGCTTTGATTGTTGTTGTTGAGCTTGAGCCTTCTTCTTCTCTGCATGTGCCACATATCCAATGCCACTTCTATCCATCTTCATGATGGTGTTCATAAGTAGCTCACTTTGAAGATGCTTGCCTCTTGTGAACTTGCTCAAACCAATCTTGAGATGCTCTTTTTCCAACTTGAGCTTCTTGTTTTCTTCCTTGAGTGCATTATCATTTTTTCTTCCTTGAGTCTCTTGTTTTCTTCTGTTAGCTTCTCATTCTCAAGGACCAAATCACCATCATGATCAAGGGTTTCTAGCACAATGGTGTTGTGGGTTTTGAACACTTCAAACTCTTTCTTAAGCTTTTCATTCTCTTTCATAAGCTTGACATACTCATTATAATCATTGCACTCAACCACTTGCTTGCCTTTGCCACTAGATCCTTGTTCAATGCTCTCATCAATTAAATCATCACATGATATAGCTATATCAATCTTAACAACATGGTTAGTAGCATCATGTGGCTTATTGGGTAAAAATTCTTGAGCAATGACAAGGCTATCATGATTAATCTTAAGAGTAGTATATTCTTCTTTTAGCTTGTTATGGCTAGTGATGAGCTCTTTGTGCACCCACTCAAGTTTATCATGTTTATCTTTAAGCTTTTTCTTAGAAGATTTGAGCTCCTTGAGTTTGGATGACATAGCATCATTTGCTTCTCTAAGCTCAACACTAGACTTTTTGGCTATGTCACATTTAGCTAAGAGAGAATCATTCTTAATCTCAAGCTTTTCATTTTTAGCTCTAGTCTTTATAATGATCTTAGTGTATTTCTTTAACAATTTAGCAAGATCGTCATAAGAAGGTGATTCATATTCATCATCATCGCTATCACTATCACTATTATCATTGTGAGCATGATCATCACCACTACTATCATCATCATGTGATACCATTCGTTCACCTTTGGCCATAAGGCATAGGTGTGTAGAGGATGATGGCGGTGGTGGTGGTGAAGATGATGAAGAATCAATAACAATAGCGGCCACCTTCTCGTCGTCACTATCATCATCGGATGATCCACTAGATGAATCAATGTCTATGAGCCAATCACCGACGATGTAAGCCTTTCCACTCTTTTTCTTCTTGTGGAAGTCCTTCTTCTTGCCATCTCTCTTCTTGTATGGTTTGTTCTTTTTCTTCTCATCTTCATCTTCATTGCTTGAGTCATCCTTCTTGCCCTTGTTCTTTTTCTTGAACTTGTCTTTCTTGGGCTTTGTGCATTGGTGAGCTAGATGACCAAGTTCGCCACAATTGTAGCAATCCATCTTGGAGATTGGCTTTCTTCTTGAGCTTGTGAAGAACTTCTTCTTCTTGCCATTAAACTTGATACCACTCTTGTTGAGCTTCTTTAGCATCTTGGCAGTTTTCTTCACCATGAGAGCAAGGCTTTCATCATCAACTTCATCATCACTTGAGCTTTCATACTCAAGCCTTGCTTTGCCCTTATCTTGGCTAGCTTTGAATGCTATGTCTTTTTCTTTCTTCTTTGTAGAGGATGAGCCATCTTGAGGTGTGATGTGCATGTACATCTCATGAGTATTGATCTTTCCCAAGATTTATGTCGGTGTAGCGGTGGAAAGATCACCTTGATGTAGCACGGTCACAATATGCCCATATTTTTCAATGGGGAGGACACTCAAGATCTTTCTTACAACATCAGATGGTTGCATTTGAGTGAGTTCAAGCCCATTAACTTCCTCTACAAGAATATTCAAACGTGAATACATTTCATTAGCACATTCTTTAGGAAGCATTTTAAAAGAGTTGAGCTTTTTCATGACAAGATGATAGCGTTCCTCATGCTCACTCTTTGTTCCCTCATGGAGCGCACAAACGTCCGACCTTAGTGCATGGGCGTCTTTGTGGTTCCTCACCCGATTGAATACATCTTTGCAACGGCCTCTAAAGATGGTGTTGCGAGCCTTTGCATTCCATTTTTCGTAATTAACCTCATCGCCTTGTGGGTGTGTGGGATCCTTAGGTTTTGGGAAGCCTTGTGATGCGGCTCTAAGTATTCCAACATCTAGAGCTTCTAAGTACGCCTCTATATGAATTTTCCAATAAGGAAAATCATCCCCCTCAAAGATAGGAGGAGGTCCATCTCCGTGAGACATCCTTCTCTAGGTGGTTAAGCCTAAATACGTGAGCACGAGGCTCCGATACCAATTGAAAGGATCAAGATGCCCAAGAGGGGGTGAATTGGGCTAATTCTAAATTTTTTTGCAATAATTAAGTCATACGGTTGGCCCAATTAACCCCTTGTGCCTGGAAAGTGTTTCTATTGAACTAATGCACAAAAGACTTGCAACCTAAATTCCAATCCTACTCTAGCATAGCAATTCTATGAATGTAAGAACAAGAATTGAATTGCTCAAAGTAAATGCTCAAAGTAAATAGAGAGGAGAGAAAATACGGTGATGTTTTACCGAGATATCGGAGAGTCACCACTCCCCACTAGTCCTCATTGGAGCACCCGCGCAAGGGTGTAGCTCCCCCTTGATCCGCGCAAAAATCAAGTGCTCTCTACGGGTTGATTCTTCGACACTCCATCGCGGTGAATCACCCACAACCGCTCATAACTTGAGTTGGGTCATCCACAAGCTCTCCGAATGATCACCAAGCTCCCAATCACCACCAAGCTGTCTAGGTGATGGCGATCACTAAGAGTAACAAGCACAAACTCTCACTTGACCACGACAAGCCTAATGAGAAGGGTGGATGCACACTTTGCTACCCTTGATCTCACTAATGAGGGCTCTCATTGGGATTCTTAAATCTCAATCACCTCACTAGGACATTACACTTCTTGGCACTCTCAAACGTGTTTCTCAGCTGTTGGAATGAGCAAAAGTACCGCCACATACGAGTGGAGGGAGTATTTATAACATGGGCTCAAAAACAAACTGTTATGTGCCTCTGCGGGGTGACCGGACGCTCCGGTCATGTTGACCGGATGCTCCGGTCAGTACACCCCGAACTCCAGTGTTTACAGTGTGACCGGACGCTGGACAGCGTCCGATCAGCACTGACCGGACGCGTCCAGTCATGATTTTCCCTCTCTAAAACCTTACTGGAGTCGACCGGACGCAGGCTCTCAGCGTCCGGTCACTTCACCTCTCAGCGTCCGATCAAACCAGACGCAATCACCTTGGTCAAATAAACTGACCGGACCCTGAGCCAGCGTTCGGTCAGTATTTGACCCTCCATTCACTTCCAACTCTCGATCATATGTGAATGAAGTTTGCTCCATTGGATCAAAGGGCTATTTTGGAGCTACCTAGCGCTAGTAGTTTAACAAGTGTGCACCACACCTAACTCACTAGACTCACCTAGGTCAAGCTACCCATCCATACCCCCCTTAATAGTACGGCCAAAAGAAAAACAAAGTCCTAAACTACTCTAAGTGTCTCTCCAACTCTAATCGACACTTAGAACTAGTCCATCCTTAACCTTGTCATCCATCCTTTGAAAACCAAAACGATTTCTATCGTAGGGGCATGACCACCATGATTGCCCAATCGATCTCCATTACCATGACCTAACTTAATTGCCTCTACAAAACACACGTTAGTCATAGTAATCTTGTATTGTCATTAATCACTGAAACCCAACTAGGGGCCTAGATGCTTTCAGGCAACATATGCCATGAAGGTTGAAATGGCTCAGAAATGTTGCAAAGCTCATACATGTGATGATGAAGGAGCTCATTACACATGAGACATGACATTGAGTCATGTGATCAAGGTGAAGAAGATCAAGACAAGACTTGGCTTGATGGACCGGTTGCAAGCGTGAAGGGCAAGTTGAAGGCTTTAGAGCGATGGACCACGTGGCGGTGAAGCTTGAGCAAGACTTAGCGTCGATGGACGAAGGCAACGGTGAAAAGCAAGTGAAGTCAAGATCGATGAACCAATATGATCATGTGATGATATGAAGGGGATCATAACATTGTTGATCATGTTGGTGCATGTGTTGCGTCGACATTAGAGGAGATGGAATGGAATGCGCAAGGCAAAGGTATAACCTAGGGGCATTTCATTTCATCGGTCATAGGTGTGTAGAGAAGTTGATGACTGGGTTTAGGATAGATGGCCGTACTATCAAGAGGGGCAAACTTGTTTGCATATCGGTCATCTAGTGCCACTCGAGTGATCTAACTTTGCAACGTCGCTAGGATCGAGTGGCGTGGCAAGTTGAGTGGCTAATCCTTTGGAAAATATTTGTAAAAAGCTAACACACATACATATGGTGGTGTACACTTAGTGGTGTTGGCACATTTGCAAAGAAGAAAAAGTTGGTGAAGAAAAGGAGTTAGTCGCGCTGGTGAAAGGTCCTAATATGGCTAGAGGGGGGTGAATAACCTATTTAAAAATCTACAAACCGACTAGAGCAATTTGATTAGTATAACAAATAGTGAAATGCAAACTTGCTCTAGCTCTACAAGGGTTGCAAGCCACCTATCCAACAATTCTAGTTGTTATGATCACTAGGCACACAATTTACTAGGTCACTACTCACTAAGAGCTCTCACAATTGCTACACTAAAGAGCTCCACTAGATGAACTTAATCCACAAAGCAAGCTCTCAATTCTAGCAACACTAAAGAGCTTGTTATAGCTAGTTTGCGGAAATGTAAATGAGGTGATTATACCGTCATGTAGAGGAGTGAACCAATCACAAGATGAATACTTTATCAATCACCGGGAGAATACCAAAGGGCAAGAAACAACCAATTTTCTCCCGAGGTTCACGTGCTTGCCAACATGCTACATCCCCGTTGTGTCGACCAACACTTGGTGGTTCGGCGGCTAAGAGGTATTGCACGAACCTCGTCCACACAATTGGACACCACAAGAACCCACCCACAAGTGAGGTAACTCAATGACACAAGCAATCCACTAGAGTTACCTTTCGGCGCTCCGTCGGGGAAGGTACAAATCCCCTCACAATCACCGGAGATGGCCACGAACAATCACAAACTCATGCCAATCCTCCTCCACTACTCCAAGCCGTCTAGGTGGTGGCAACCACCAAGAGCAACAAGCGAATCCCGCAGCAAAACACGAACACCAAGTGCCTCTAGATGCAATCACTCAAGCAATGCACTTGGATTCTCTCCCAATCTCACAAAGATGATGAATCAATGATGGAGATGAGTAGGAGAGCTTTGGCTAAGCTCACAAGGTTTCTATATCAATGCAAATCACCAAGAGAGTGAGTTTGAGCCGGCCATGGGGCTTAAATAGAAGCCCCCACGAAATAGAGTCGTTGTACCCCTTCACTGGGCACAACACGGGGTGACCGGACGCTCCGGTCATATTGACCGGATGCTGGACCTCAGCGTCCGATCGTGCGATGCATGCCACGTGTCCCCTCTCTTCAAATACTGAGCGCACGATCCCAATGGTAAAGTGATGACCGGACGCGCTGCTGTGAAGTGACCGGACGCTAGACCTCAGCGTTCGGTCATTTCTAGTAAGCATCCAGAAGCGAGATATCACAACTGGACGCGTCCGGTCAAGCTCGACCGAACACACTCAGCGTTCGGTCACACAATGTCATCATACGTCAGACTGACTGGACTCAGGCCCTGAGTGTACGGTCAGTTTTTGCGCCAGCGTTCGGTCATGAGACCGAAACAACGCGCCCTCTGCTGCTACTGACCGGACGTGTTGGTCCAACCGAGACCAGCGTCCGATCACTTACAGTGACCTCCGTCTTTCCTATATAGGGCGCCGGTGGCACCGTCGGACTTTCCGCACTCTATGGGCGGACACTCCGCCGGTGAAGTTTCTTACCCTTGCTCAAATGTGCCAACCACCAAGTGTATCACCTTGTGCACATGTGTGTTAGCATATTTTCACAAACATTTTCAAGGGTGTTAGCACTCCACTAGATCCTAAATGCATATGCAATGAGTTAGAGCATCTAGTGGCACTTTGATAACCGCATTTCAATATGAGTTTCACCCCTCTTAATAGTATGGCTATCGATCCTAAATGTGATCACACTCACTAAGTGTCTCGATCACTAAAACAAAATGACTCCTACCATTTATACCTTTGTCTTGAGTCTTTTGTTTTTCTCTTTCTTCTTTTCCAAGTTCAAGCATTTGATCATCACCATGCCATCACCATCATCATGATCTTCACCATTGCTTCATCACTTGGAGTAGTGCTACCTATCTCATAATCACTTTGATAAACTAGGTTAGCACATAGGGTTTCATCAATTAACCAAAACTAAACTAGAGCTTTCAGCTGGTCACAGAGTGACCGAACGCGTCCAGTGTGGATACCGGGCGTGTCTGGTATGTTATCCAGACTTCAGGTAGTCTGACTGGAGTGACCGGACGCGTCCGGTGTGGCTACCGGACGTGTCCGCTATTTAGACCCGAGGTGAGCAACTAAGTGAAAGTGACCGGACACTG
This sequence comes from Miscanthus lutarioriparius, assembly GCA_904845875.1. NCBI lineage: Eukaryota > Viridiplantae > Streptophyta > Magnoliopsida > Poales > Poaceae > Miscanthus > Miscanthus lutarioriparius. The sequence goes on along the minus strand of CAJGYO010000016.1, from coordinate 71,245,210 downwards.
ACTCAGAGGAGTGACCGGACGCTGAGGAGTTACTATTCAGCATCCGGTCAAAGAGACATAGCCCGAGGTAGGATCGCAGACAACGACTGGACGTTGCGACCGGACATGTCTGGTCGCCATACGTCCGGTATGACTCAGCAGTCTCGAGTTTCAGCGCTATAATTGATCGGATGCTGGGAGCGTTTGGTCCAGAGTGACCGGACGCATCCGGTCGGCGCTGGGAGCATACTGGACTCGACCCGATGCTATGGCTCAGCGTCCGATGATTTCCTAACAGCGCGTCCGATGCGACATGTCAGAGAGAGCTATTGGCGGCAATGGCTAGTTTGAATGGGACACGTGGCGGGTCAGCTGCGAATGACATGCACGTTCGGTCGTCCTAAAATTTACCCAGTGAAGGGGTAACGGCTAGTTTAGCCCATGGGGCTATAAATAGAAGGTGGTCTCGGCCATGGCCTATGCGGAGCACCTCGGGGGATTTTGTGTCCATGCTTGAGAGTGCTTAGGAGCCCTCCATCTCACATATGTTTGATAGTGATTATTCGATTGTGTGAGAGAGCGATTCTAGTGCGATTGCATCGTGAGGTTGCATCGAGTGGCATTAGGTGATCGAGTTGCAAGCCGGTGGTGCTTGTTACTCTTGGAGGTTGGCACCTCCTAGACGGCTTGATGGTGGTCTCCGTCGAAGCCCATAAGAAGCTTGTGCGGTGCTCCGGAGAAGAGCTCTATGAGGGGTATTGTGCTTGCCCTGCAGGAGCCACGAAGAGCAACTCTAGTAGAGCGTGTCAATGAGCTACCCTCACTTTTGGGGTAGGTTCTTGCGGTGCCTGACGTGCGGGCTTGGCGGGTGATGCCAATTAGCCACCGAAATACCAAGTGAGCGGTCGACACAATGGGGACTAGCGTATTTGCAAGCACGTAAACCTTGGGAGAAAAATCACCGTGTCAACTTTGTTCTTCCCGTTGGTTTGCAATCCCCTTACACAAGTTTGTAGTTACTTTCATATACATTGTGCTTGTGTAGTTGCTCTTGTAATTAGTTAGCCTGTGTAGCTCTCTAGTCACCTTCTTGCTTGTGTAGCATAGAAGCAGTTCCCTTACGTGACTAATTTGGTTTGTGTAACCTTGTTAGTCACATTGCTTAGTTTGTGTAACTAAGTATTTGCACACTCTAATTTAGCATTAGTTGCCTCGTTATTAAGCATTGCTAGTGAGTTTAGTTGGCTTTGTGCTTTTGCTTACTAGCATGTGTAGGAGCTTCCCTTTGCTTAAAGTACTAGTGGCATAGGTTTGTGTGCCCTTACTTCTAGAATTGATTAGGTAAGCTCTAGCTAGCCCGATGAAAGGTCCTAATGGCTAGAGGGGGGTGAATAGCCTATTAAAAATTTCTACAACAACACTCAACAAACCGGTTAGACAATTATGAGGCGAAGCGAGTGTTGCGCTAGCCTACTAAAAATGCAAGCCACCTACCATAATTCTAGTTTATATAGTTTCTATCCACACAATAACTATGTCACTACACTAAGTTAGTGTGCTCTCAAAGGCTAACTAAAAAGCCACACTAACCAAACTAACAAGCTCTCACAACTAGCTATACTAAAGAGCTTGACAACTAGATTACGGTAATGTAGAGAGAGTGAGCAAAATGGTTATACCGCCATGTTGAGGAATGACCTAATCAATCACAAGAATGAATACCAATGAAGACCAATCACCTCGGAATCAAATGATGACATAATGAGTTTTTACCGAGGTTCACTTGCTTACCGGCAAGCTAGTCCTCGTTGTGGTGATTCACTCACTTGGAGGTTCACGCGCTAATTGGCATCACAAGCCAAACCCTCAATAGGGTGCTGCACAACCAACACAAGATGAAGATCACACAAGCCACGAGCAATCCACTAGAGTACCTTTTGGCTCTCCGCCGGGGAAAGGTCAAGAACCCCTCCCAAGCACCATGATCGGAGCCGGAGACAATCACCAACCTCCGCTCGACGATCCTCACTACTTCAAGCTGTCTAGGTGGCGGCAACCACCAAAACTAACAAGTGAATCCCACAGTGAAACACGAATACCAAGTGCCTCTAGATGCAAACACTCAAGCAATGCACTTGCATTCACTCCTAATCCCACAAAGATGTTGAATCAATGATGGAGATGAGTGGGAGGGCTTTGGCTAAGCTCACAAGGTTGCTATGTCAATACAAATGGCCAAGAGAGTGAGTTAGAGCTGGCCATAGGGCTTAAATAGAAGCCCCTAAGAAATAGAGCCATTGTACCCCTTCACTGGGCACAACTTGGGGTGACCGGACGCTCTAGTCAGATCAACCGGACGCACCCTGCCAGCGTCCGATCAACGGATGGCTGCCACATCATCCCTCTCTTCAAATACTGAGCGCTCGATCCCAACGGTCAAGTGATGACCAGACGCAGCATAGTGCCACGACCGGACGCAGGACCCCAGCGTCCGGTCACTTCTAGTAAGGTTCCAGCTGCGACCGGACACGTCAGTTCGATCACGATCAGACGCAGGACCCCAGCGTCCGATCACATCCAGTAAGCCTCCACTCACGACCGGACACGTCTGGTCATGCCCGACCGGACTCACCCAGCGTCCGGTCACTTACTATTTCCTCTATGCGCTGCCATGTCAGCAGGACCGGACGCACCCCACCAGCGTCCGGTCACGAAGTGACCCAACGTCCGGTCGAAGACCGACGCCAGCATCTTCATTGCTTCCACTGACCGGACGCTCTGGTCCAGTTGAGACTAGCATCGAGTGCACTCTATGAAACCCTGTCTTTTCTATACGGTGCGCCGATGGCACCGTCGGACTGTCCGCCGGTGAAGTTTCTAACCCTTGCTCAAATGTACCAACCACCAAGTGTATCACCTTATGCACATGTGTTAGCATATTTTCACAAATGTTTTCAAGGGTGTTAGCACTCCACTAGATCATAAATGCATATGTAATGAGTTAGAGCATCTAGTGGCACTTTAATAACTGTATTTCGATACGAGTTTCACCCCTCTTAATAGTATGGCTATCGATCCTAAATGTGATCACACTCACTAAGTGTCTCGATCACTAAAACAAAATGACTCCTACCATTTATACCTTTGTCTTGAGTCTTTTGTTTTTCTCTTTCTTCTTTTCCAAGTTCAAGCATTTGATCATCACCATGCCATCACCATCATCATGATCTTCACCATTGCTTCATCACTTGGAGTAGTGCTACCTATCTCATAATCACTTTGATAAACTAGGTTAGCACATAGGGTTTCATCAATTAACCAAAACTAAACTAGAGCTTTCAGCTGGTCACAGAGTGACCGAACGCGTCCAGTGTGGATACCGGGCGTGTCTGGTATGTTATCCAGACTTCAGGTAGTCTGACTGGAGTGACCGGACGCGTCCGGTGTGGCTACCGGACGTGTCCGCTATTTAGACCCGAGGTGAGCAACTAAGTGAAAGTGACCGGACACTGACTCAGAGGAGTGACCGGACGCTGAGGAGTTACTATTCAGCATCCGGTCAAAGAGACATAGCCCGAGGTAGGATCGCAGACAACGACTGGACGTTGCGACCGGACATGTCTGGTCGCCATACGTCCGGTATGACTCAGCAGTCTCGAGTTTCAGCGCTATAATTGATCGGATGCTGGGAGCGTTTGGTCCAGAGTGACCGGACGCATCCGGTCGGCGCTGGGAGCATACTGGACTCGACCCGATGCTATGGCTCAGCGTCCGATGATTTCCTAACAGCGCGTCCGATGCGACATGTCAGAGAGAGCTATTGGCGGCAATGGCTAGTTTGAATGGGACACGTGGCGGGTCAGCTGCGAATGACATGCACGTTCGGTCGTCCTAAAATTTACCCAGTGAAGGGGTAACGGCTAGTTTAGCCCATGGGGCTATAAATAGAAGGTGGTCTCGGCCATGGCCTATGCGGAGCACCTCGGGGGATTTTGTGTCCATGCTTGAGAGTGCTTAGGAGCCCTCCATCTCACATATGTTTGATAGTGATTATTCGATTGTGTGAGAGAGCGATTCTAGTGCGATTGCATCGTGAGGTTGCATCGAGTGGCATTAGGTGATCGAGTTGCAAGCCGGTGGTGCTTGTTACTCTTGGAGGTTGGCACCTCCTAGACGGCTTGATGGTGGTCTCCGTCGAAGCCCATAAGAAGCTTGTGCGGTGCTCCGGAGAAGAGCTCTATGAGGGGTATTGTGCTTGCCCTGCAGGAGCCACGAAGAGCAACTCTAGTAGAGCGTGTCAATGAGCTACCCTCACTTTTGGGGTAGGTTCTTGCGGTGCCTGACGTGCGGGCTTGGCGGGTGATGACAATTAGCCACCGAACCACCAAGTGAGCGGTCGACACAATGGGGACTAGCGTATTTGCAAGCACGTAAACCTCGGGAGAAAAATCACCGTGTCAACTTTGTTCTTCCCGTTGGTTTGCAATCCCCTTACACAAGTTTGTAGTTACTTTCATATACATTGTGCTTGTGTAGTTGCTCTTGTAATTAGTTAGCCTGTGTAGCTCTCTAGTCACCTTCTTGCTTGTGTAGCATAGAAGCAGTTCCCTTACGTGACTAATTTGGTTTGTGTAACCTTGTTAGTCACATTGCTTAGTTTGTGTAACTAAGTATTTGCACACTCTAATTTAGCATTAGTTGCCTCATTATTAAGCATTGCTAGTGAGTTTAGTTGGCTTTGTGCTTTTGCTTACTAGCATGTGTAGGAGCTTCCCTTTGCTTAAAGTACTAGTGGCATAGGTTTGTGTGCCCTTACTTCTAGAATTGATTAGGTAAGCTCTAGCTAGCCCGATGAAAGGTCCTAATGGCTAGAGGGGGGTGAATAGCCTATTAAAAATTTCTACAACAACACTCAACAAACCGGTTAGACAATTATGAGGCGAAGCGAGTGTTGCGCTAGCCTACTAAAAATGCAAGCCACCTACCATAATTCTAGTTTATATAGTTTCTATCCACACAATAACTATGTCACTACACTAAGTTAGTGTGCTCTCAAAGGCTAACTAAAAAGCCACACTAACCAAACTAACAAGCTCTCACAACTAGCTATACTAAAGAGCTTGACAACTAGATTACGGTAATGTAGAGAGAGTGAGCAAAATGGTTATACCGCCATGTTGAGGAATGACCTAATCAATCACAAGAATGAATACCAATGAAGACCAATCACCTTGGAATCAAATGATGACATAATGAGTTTTTACCGAGGTTCACTTGCTTACCGGCAAGCTAGTCCTCGTTGTGGTGATTCACTCACTTGGAGGTTCACGCGCTAATTGGCATCACAAGCCAAACCCTCAATAGGGTGCTGCACAACCAACACAAGATGAAGATCACACAAGCCACGAGCAATCCACTAGAGTACCTTTTGGCTCTCCGCCGGGGAAAGGTCAAGAACCCCTCCCAAGCACCATGATCGGAGCCGGAGACAATCACCAACCTCCGCTCGACGATCCTCACTACTTCAAGCTGTCTAGGTGGCGGCAACCACCAAAACTAACAAGTGAATCCCACAGTGAAACACGAATACCAAGTGCCTCTAGATGCAAACACTCAAGCAATGCACTTGCATTCACTCCTAATCCCACAAAGATGTTGAATCAATGATGGAGATGAGTGGGAGGGCTTTGGCTAAGCTCACAAGGTTGCTATGTCAATACAAATGGCCAAGAGAGTGAGTTAGAGCTGGCCATAGGGCTTAAATAGAAGCCCCTAAGAAATAGAGCCATTGTACCCCTTCACTGGGCACAACTTGGGGTGACCGGACGCTCTAGTCAGATCAACCGGACGCACCCTGCCAGCGTCCGATCAACGGATGGCTGCCACATCATCCCTCTCTTCAAATACTGAGCGTTCGATCCCAACGGTCAAGTGATGACCAGACGCAGCATAGTGCCACGACCGGACGCAGGACCCCAGCGTCCGGTCACTTCTAGTAAGGTTCCAGCTGCGACCGGACATGTCAGTTCGATCACGATCAGACGCAGGACCCCAGCGTCCGATCACATCCAGTAAGCCTCCACTCACGACCGGACACGTCTGGTCATGCCCGACCGGACTCACCCAGCGTCCGGTCACTTACTATTTCCTCTATGCGCTGCCATGTCAGCAGGACCGGACGCACCCCACCAGCGTCCGGTCACGAAGTGACCCAACGTCCGGTCGAAGACCGACGCCAGCATCTTCATTGCTTCCACTGACCGGACGCTCTGGTCCAGTTGAGACTAGCATCGAGTGCACTCTATGAAACCCTGTCTTTTCTATACGGTGCGCCGATGGCACCGTCGGACTGTCCGCCGGTGAAGTTTCTAACCCTTGCTCAAATGTACCAACCACCAAGTGTATCACCTTATGCACATGTGTTAGCATATTTTCACAAATGTTTTCAAGGGTGTTAGCACTCCACTAGATCATAAATGCATATGTAATGAGTTAGAGCATCTAGTGGCACTTTAATAACTGTATTTCGATACGAGTTTCACCCCTCTTAATAGTATGGCTATCGATCCTAAATGTGATCACACTCACTAAGTGTCTCAATCACCAAAACAAAATGTCTCCTACCATTTATACCTTTGCCTTGAGCCTTTTGTTTTTCTCTTTCTTCTTTTCAAGTCCAAGCACTTGATCATCACCATGGCATCACCATCATCATATCATGATCTTCATTTTCTTCACCACTTGGAATGTGCTACCTATCTCATGATCACTTTGATAAAATAAGTTAGCACTTAGGGTTTCATCAATTCACCAAAACCAAATTAGAGCTTTCAATCCCTCCTTTTTTGGTAATTGATGACAACCCTTACACAAAGATATGAATTGAATTTAAATTGAATCCATGTTGCTTGCCCAAGCATATTTATCATGTGTAAAAGGATATGGACAAGTTTTATAAACCCCGTATGGTAGCAATTGCTCCCCCTACATATGTGCTAAGAGTTTGGATTATAGCTTGCACATATGCTTAGATAGGAAATATAGGAGACAATGTCTACCAAATGATGCTAAGGTATAAAAGATGGACCTTTGAAGCGTGATACCAATCAGAGTGCACCAATATACCATCCTTAGCACCATGGTTTGCTTGATACCACTTGGAAATAAAATCACTAGATAACTTATGCATGCTAGTTTTTTATTTCATCATTCAAACCTATAACTAGCATACACCACACAAGTATGGATATTGAAATTTAAAACTTGTGCCATGTAAGCAAATATATGAAATGCACATTCAAATGCACCATACAAGTTTATGAGCTTGCTCCTCCTACTTGTGTGCTCAAAATTTTAATTGATCTCTTTCCTTTGTCATATCTCTCCCCCTATGTCAAATTCTCCCCCTTTATTGTCTTTTCACTATCTTAGTACACTAATATCTTTGTTTTTCTTCTCCATAGTACTAATATCACTAATATCTTTGTTTTTCTCCTCCTTTGTCATCAATGACCACAAAGGTTCAAAATATAGATAGGTTGAGAGTATCAATGTCAATCAATGGGGTGAGAATCATTTTCCCAAATTTGGTCCAATCTAAATCATTTGCCAAATATATTTAACTCGATTTGATCTTAGGACAAACTTCTTCACACCTCCAAATAAGGTTTATCTTGTATCATGTTGAGTTAAACACTTAGAGCTCATTTTCTAGATCAAACACTAGGTTTACAAGCCCACAAACATGTCATATGCTATCACTAGATCAAGTCAAGCATAGAAGCAATAGTGGTACCATACAAACGTCAAATTCATTTGATTTTTATAAATGAGCCTATTAAATGTGAAAAATGACTAGACGTACTAAACATGTCCTTAGCAAGGATGTATGACATGCCAATCAACTTTTACCTTGATTGCTCGAAGGAGAGGCATGTCATATAAGTGGGGAGTGCATCAACACATATTTGAGAAATCCAATATGTTTAACTCATTCCTTAGCTTGCAAAACCTTTTCTCATCCAATGGCTTGATGAATATATCGGCAAGTTGATCTTCGGTGCCTACACTCTTAATGCAAATGTCCCCCTTTTATTGGTGATCTCTTATGAAATGGCGGCGGACATCAATGTGTTTTGTTCTTGCATGTTGAACCGGATTGTTGGTCAACTTGATTGCACTCTCATTGTCACATAGCAATGGCACTTTCTTGAACTTGATTTCAAAGTCACTTAAAGTGGCCTTCATCCAAAATATTTGTGCACAACAACTACCGGCGGATATGTATTCGGCTTCGGTGGTTGATAATGCAACACTATTTTACTTCTTTGATGACTATGAAACAAGTGATCTTCCCAACAATTGACATGTGCTCGAGGTGCTCTTCCTTTCAACCTTGCATCCCGCATAATCCAAGTCGGAGTAACCAACTAACTCAAACTTTGCTCCTTTGGGATACCATAAACTAACATTTTGTGTATACTTCAAGTACCTCAATATTCTCTTTATAGCCTTCAAATGACTTTCTCTTGGTGAGGATTGAAATATTGCACACATGCACACACTAAACATGACATCCGTCCTTGATGCGGTCACATAGAGTAGGCTTCCAATCATAGACCGATACAATTTTCGATCCACCATATTTCCAGTTGCATCACTATCCAAGTTACCATTTGTTCCCATTAGTGTACTAATGGCTTTGCTATCACTCATGCCAAACTTCTTAATCATGTCCTTGATATACTTGCCTTGACTCACAAATGTACCATTCTTCAATTGCTTGATTTGATGACCAAGGAAGTAACTCAACTCTTCAATCATGGACATCTCAAACTCATTAGCCATCATATTTCCAAACTCATCACAAAAGTCTTGATTGGTTGATCCAAATATGATGTCATCAACATAGATTTGCAATACAAATAAATCTTTATCAATCTTCTTGACGAAAAGAGTGGTGTCAACCTTGCCCATCATGAACCCTTTAGAAAGTAGGAAGTCCCTCAATCTCTCATAACATGCTCTAGGTGCTTGCTTCAACCCATACAATGCCTTCTTCAACTTGTACACATGGTCGGGCTTCTTGTCATCTTCAAAACCGGGAGGTTGCTCAACATATACTTCTTCATTGATGTAACCATTGAGAAATGCACTCTTAACATCCATTTTATAGAGTTTGATGTTGTGGGCATAAGCATAGGCTAGCAAGATTCTAATTGCTTCCAATCTAGCAAACGGGGCATATGTTTCTCCAAAGTCAAGACCTTCAACTTGTGTATATCCTTGTGCTACCAATCTTGCTTTGTTCCTTACTACTATCCCATCTTGATCTTGCTTGTTTCTAAAGACCCATTTGGTTCCAATTACATTGTGTCCGTTTGGTCTCTATACTAATTTCCATACTTGATTTCTTGTGAAGTTATTCAATTCTTCATGCATAGCATTCACCCAATCAACATCCTTCAATGCATCATCTATCTTCTTTGGTTCAATGGATGACACAAATAAGAAATGCTCACAAAATGAAGCTAATCTTGATCTTGTTTGTACACCTCTAGAAATATCACCAATTATAGTGTCCAATGGATGATCCCTTGCAATATTTGTTGGTTGGAGCATTGGAACTTGATTGCCTGTATTTACTTAATCATTGGGTTGAGATGATGTACTAGCTACTCGATCTTGTTCATTGTCATGAGTGCCACTTGTACTAGCTTGATTCATATCATCTTGCACATTTGAGATAGAGAGCACTTGCACTTGATAATCTTCATCATCATTCACTTACTTAGGCCTCAATTCACCAACATCCATGTTCTTAATGGCATTTGAAAGTTGAATGCCTCTAACATCTTTCAAGTTCTCATTCTCTTCTTATGAACCCTTGGTTTCATCAAATTCAACATCATGAACTTCTTCAAGAGTACCACTATCCAAATTCCAAACTCTATATGCTTTTGCTAGTGGTTGAGTATCCAAGTATGAATCCTTCATCACATTTCTTGTCAAACTTGCCCAATCTAGTGCATTTCTTCAAGATATAGCATTTGCAACCAAAAACCCAAAAATATGCAATGTTGGACTTTCTACCATTCAAGAGCTCATATGGTGTCTTCTCTTTCAATGGGTGACAATAGAGACGGTTGCTACAATAGCAAGCCGTATTGATAGCTTCAGTCCAAAAGGATTGACTCACATTGTACTCACTAAGCATAGACCTTGCCATATTAATGAGTGTTCTATTCTTCCTCTCAACAAGGCTATTTGATTGTGGAGTGTACTTGGACGAGAATTGATGTCTGATTCCAAATTCATCACATAACTCATCAATTCTAGTGTTCTTGAACTCACTACCATTGTCACTTTTAACTCTCTTAATGGTTGTTTCAAACTTATTGTGAATGCCCTTGACAAATGATTTGAATGTTACAAACACATTACTTTTATCCACTAGAAAGAATACCCATGTTGAAGCAATGCACTTCGATTCACTCCCAATCTCACAAATATGTTGAATCAATGATGGAGATGAGTGGGAGGGCTTTGGCTAAGTTCACAAGGTTGCTATGTCAATGCAAATGGCCAAGAGAGTGAGTTAGAGTTGGCCATGGGGCTTAAATAGAAGCCCCCATGAAATAGAGCCATTGTACCCCTTCATTGGGCATAGCTTGGGGTGACTGGACGCTCCGGTCAGATCGACCGGACGCACCCTGCCAGCGTCCAATCAATGGATGGCTGACATGTCATCCCTCTCTTCAAATACTAAGCGCCCGATCCCAACGGTCAAGTGATGACCGGACGTAGCATAGTGCCACGACTAGACGTAGGATCCCAGCGTCCGGTCACTTCCAGTAAGGTTCTAGCTACGACCGGACGCGTCAGTTGGATCACGACCGGACGTAGGACCCCAGCGTCCGATCACTTCTAGTAAGCCTCCACTCATGACTGGATGCGTCTGGTCATGCTCGACCGGACTCACCCAGCGTTCGGTCACTCACTGTTTCCTCTGTGCGCTGCCACGTCAGCAGGACCAGACGCACCCCACCAGCATCCGGTCACAAAGTGACCCAGCGTCTGATCGAAGACCGACGCCAGCATCTTCACTGTTTCCACTGACTGGACGCTCTGGTCTAGTTGAGACCAGCGTCCGGTGCACTCTGTGAAACCCTGTCTTTTCTATACAATGCGCCGGTGGCACCGTCGGACTGTCTGCCGGTGAAGTTTCTAACCCTTACTCAAATGTGCCAACCACCAAGTGTATCACCTTATGCACATGTGTTAGCATATTTTCACAAAATGATTTCAAGGGTGTTAGCACTCCACTAGATCCTAAATGCATATGCAATGAGTTAGAGCATCTAGTGGCACTATAATAACCGTATTTCGATACGAGTTTCACCCCTCTTAATAGTACGGCTATCGATCCTAAATGTGATCACACTCACTAAGTGTCTCGATCACCAAAACAAAATGGCTCCTACCATTTATACCTTTGCCTTGAGCCTTTTGTTTTTCTTTCTTCTTTTCAAGTCCAAGCACTTGATCATCACCATGGCATCACCATCATTATGTCATGATCTTCATTTGCTTCACCACTTGGAATGTGCTACCTATCTCATGATCACTTTGATAAACTAGGTTAGCACTTAGGGTTTCATCAATTCACCAAAACCAAACTAGAGCTTTCACCCGGCACCTTAGTTACTTAATTAGGATCTTTGTAAGGTGCTAGAGAACATTGATAGAGGGGTATAGTCTTGGCTAGACTGATTGTTTTAATTCCGCACTTGTTTCGGTTAGCCGGTGCGATTAGATTTTAGTAACTACTATTCACCCCCTCCCCCCACCGGCCGCCCTGTGAGGCCACCCCTCTCCCTCTGCCGACCGTTAGCCTTAGGTAAGGTAATTTTTTTATTTTCTGTAATTTTGTTTTACAATTTAGTTAGTTTAGATAGTTTAGTTAAGCTAATTTAGTTATATAGTGATGTAATTTAGTTAGTTAATTTAGGTATTTAATGAGACAATTTAGTTATGTAGAGGTTATATATTTAGGTAATTTAGATAGAGTGTTTGATTGTTAGTTATTTATGTACTTTTGTAGGTAGTTAATTTAGTTATTTAGTTTATTTGTAAGTTAGATAGTTAGGTAATTAAGTTATATATAGGTAGTACTTGTAGTAACTGTAGTTAGTAAAATTACTTATATAGTTAGATAGATAGCTAGGTAGTTTAGATACTTATTTATTTAGGTAGACAGTGGGATACTTAATTATATATGTAATTTAGTTATACCTTTATTAGTTAAACCCGTAATAACTTTGATGTTGTGCATACCAACTAGATGGACAACATAGTCACCCTATATCATGGAGGAAGTATGGAGGAAGATGAGTTTGGGAATATCAGTTTTGTTGGAATGAAAAGGGTGCCTCTCATGTTCGATGATCGGCTATTGTTTTCTGAGTTGTTTGGTAGTGCTCGTGATGAGCTTCATTACAATTCAAATGAGGATGGCACCTCAGTTGAGGGGGTACTTCACTATGGTAAATCAGGCCGTATTTTTAGGCGGTTGGTCCCAATTGCATCAGAGGCTCAATGGGACAAATATGTCAAAACTATCATGAATAATGAGTTTCAATATTGGGATTTGGTTGTGCGGAAATTGTCTAATGATCCCCCTCATGGGCATTTACCCCCTCGCGGGTTCTCTCTAGAACCGGAGAATCCGACACCTTCTAACCCTCCGTTATCCAACCGCGAGGTGGATGTGGAAGATGTGGTTCTGGTGCCCGATGCTCAATCTGCCTCGAATGAGGTTGGAGTATGTCCTAATGTTCGTGTAGAATGTTGGTCTGATGATGGAGTTGCTGCCCCTCAGGAGATCCCTTTGACCCAGAATCATCCAAGTAAGTGACGTAGTAACACTTTTGCCTTCGTTATTCTTCCTTCATTCCATTCCTTTGTCTCAATTCTATCCATATTTGTGCTTTATATGCAGGAGACAATCCTGATAATGATGGTTGTCCTCCTGTGCCTCCATCAACCAACATGGACCTAGGGTTTATAGCCTCTAATAGTGTAGATGTTAATATTGCGAATGATGAGGAGCCTTATGGCATAGCAAGAGTCGTTGATTCTGATGATGACCGCCTAGTTACACCTTTGAGTGAACAAGAAATGGAGCTCATCAGGCGTTTATGTCCTGATCATGATCCACTAGTTCATGAATTCAGTGACCTCAGTTATTCTCAACATGCTTATGGAGAAGGAAGAGATGACGAGCTGCTAGAGGCTCCTGAGGCCGGTGATAGCGTGGAAATTCAGAAGGGCATGGTCTTCAAGGACTTGCCCACCTTGAGAAGGTGGTTACATGAATATTCTGTGAGACGTAAAAGACCATTCAAGGTGAGGCACTCCTATGTGGAGCGCGTGTTACACAGTGGTGTGCGAGAATGCAGATTGCAATTGGAGGGTCTGTGCTTGGAAACATAAGGCCATAGGAAAGTTCAAGATCACCAAAATTGTAGGTCCACACACTTGTGCCTAGAAAGATCTAAATCAGAAGCATTGATAGTTGACCTCTTCAAATGCCCGCGAGCATGGGTAATTACTATTACTATTCGTTTGTTAAATATGTTTCTCGATTGCACTACAACTTACATGACATACTTATTGTAGTCTTCTGAGTCCGAAGAAAACGTGGGTTCACTAGATGGGTCGATCCTCGTCCAATTTATCCGCATCAGTAGTACATCTACTACCTGTAGGACCATATCTTTGAGCTAGAAAGGAAAGTTAGCAGCAGTTACAAGGACGATGAAGACGACGGCAACAACAATGGTGCCGGTGCACAGGAGGCACTATGCAATGATCCATACTGCACCTGCCCTAATCACAAGAACAAGGGGACTCCACCGCCACCCCTGCCACCACCAGCACCAACAATGGGAGGATACTATGGAGAAGGTGCAACACAATTTGCTATGTGACCACACTAATAAGAGGAACATATCTTATTCACATGCCACATCCATGTGTTTGTTGATTCCTTTAATTACCTAAGTCATGTTAGGTTTAGTCGAATGACCTATGTACCCTTGATTGGTACATGTTCTCACATGCCATTTCATGTGCTTGTTGTTCGCTTCAATCACATAAGGTATGTTAGGTTTAGTCGAGGACCTCTGTACCCTAGTTCGGCACATGTTCTCATATGCCATTTCATGTGCATGTCGAATTATGTAATGCACTAGTTCGTTATGTTTTATTTGCAGTACGTGAACTCGTTTCACTACCTCTGCAATATAAAAATAAATATTATGACCATAAATAATGAAAACAATAACACAATTAAAAGTCCAATACTATGGCACATTACACAACACAATGATCATAGAAGTACATGCCGACAAACTAAATAACGCAGTAAATAGCCTAAGTATGTCCATAATTAAAGTGCAGTACATGACAACACAATGAAAAGTCCAAGACTGGACAACATTGTTCATGAATAAACCATACAACTTGCAAGTCATGGAGACTACTGAGTGCAACGAGGCCACTTTCCCTTCCTCGGGGCATCGGGATTCTCCTCCATCGTTGTTTTTGCTCGGCGCGCACGCTCAAGCTTCTTCTCTCTTCTCCCACGTAGCAACACGCCTCCTTTCCTCCTTTCCTTGTGCTCCTTTTCTGCAGCCACCTCTATGTGTCTCCTCTCGATCAACTCCTTGTCCTCTGCCTCCCACCGCAAGAATTTCTGTATCCACTCTTTGTCTTCTAGCTTGATCTCAGTGTCGATCCACTGCTCAAAATCACAGAGCGGTGGAGGAGTCTATAATACATTTGAATGTTACACACCAAATAAACTATGCATGACTTCATATGACACAATAATTATTACACAACATCAATTTCCCACCATCTTGTTAATACGGCGCAGACGAAGTGTAGGCTCAAAGGCAAAATTGGCACACATCCAATACCTCTGCCTATACGTGTCCTCTTCATCGGACTTCGCTACCTTGCAAGGATCACCGCAAAAGCACATGGGCACTGGAACACCACTAGGCAGAGGCAATGGGTCGAAGGCATTTCCGGTCATCCGGCCATAACTACAAATGAATCAATTTCGTTCTAAGAACCGAAAGCAATGACCATTAAACCATAAACCTAGGGTTTTCCATTTGTTGCACATAAATGAACCAATAATATAACATGATTGACGGATATTACCTTGGTTTACTAGCTTTACCATGCCTTGGCATCCTACCATTACATAATACAAAAATTTAATAATCACTTCAAACAATAAGTACTAATGTATTTAGGGTTGCAAAATACACGTAATATATACCAAACCAATATGTAAAAAATGAGGAGGGGAGAGAACATACCTTGCTCTCGAAGATCTATGGATCAAATCCAACTTTCCAAGGTCAAATTGCTCGATTCAAGAGATTAGGCGGTTTGGGGAGAGCAAAAACACGAGAACAAGGAGGAAGAAATGAAAGGAGCCTCGGCCAGGGAAACCTTGGCGTGGGTTTTGAATCTGACCTCGGCGCCATGGATCTTGGCTCCGAGGTCAACGCCGAGACCCATGGCTCCTAGATCGGCGCCAAGATCTGTGGCTCCGACGTCGGCGCCAGGTTCTGTGGCGTCGACCTACCTGCCATGTCCGTGCCACTTGGATGCCCCGTTTTGCCTGGCCAGGCATCTCGGTGCCAAGACCTACGGCACCAAGACGTGTTACCTCGGCGCCGTAGGCAACGACGCCGACCCCCAGGGTCCAAAGATCAGTTTACGTCGCTCAGGGGGTTAAACGTAAATTTTCTTCAAAAAAGGGACAAAATGCAAAAACTTGGGAAGTAACGAAAATGTGCATTGATTCTTGCAGTGTACGTGTACTTTTTTTCCCTTCGGCTCTATCGACCCTTAAACATTTTAAAACACACGCATATTGTATGTTGGCAGTTAAAACTTTTTCCCAAAAATAATACTGCATGTTACCTACGTCCTCGAAAGAGTATCATTCTTATTTTTCGATAATTAATGTTAAGTTTCACCAAAATATATAAAAAAATACAAATATTTATGAGGTGTAGTAAGTATCATTGCATGAATTATGAAATATATTTTAATAATCAATCTATTTAGAGTTATAAATGTTAATAATATTTTGGATAAATCTAGCTAAATTATTTTTTATTTAGTCTAAACCTAGAATGACACTCTTTCTAAAACGGAGGTAGTATTAACAGTTAGTCATTCTGCCTTTGTTGATGACTTAATTGATATCCTATGCAAACTATAGAGTAAGATCTTTATGTGGTTGCTTTCCACACCACATAAGAGCAGCTCCAAATGCATGTGTTTTGTGAGTGAGTGAGAGAGAGAGAGAGAGAGTGATGGGTCAACGAAAGATAGTTTTTTTTTTAATTTTGTTACTTATAAGGTCCGGTGTGCCCATATTTAGTGTAATACTTTGGAGAGAATTTTGCTAGGCTAGTCTCCTCAATGTAGGCTTTACTTAACACTATCCTCGTATTTCTAACGTTGCAGCTACTCTAAGGGATAAAACTGGTGGCATGACAGGAGGGCTAGGAGTGTTTGGAGAGACATTGTTGACAACTGGTAGGTTGTTGTTGAGCAGGATCAATTAGAGGGACGGAAAGTGGAGTGGTTACCACTACATGAGTGAATGTGACGATATAGAGCAGACGACAATGGCCTTGTTTATAAATGAAAGATGAGAGAGTGGGAGAGCCTGTAGCTTGGAGGATGAGGACGACATCTAGATTGTCAAGTGTAAATATCTTAATTTTTATATGGCTTGTATATAGCCTTGGGAGTATATAGATCTCTATATACAATATATATTCATCTTGTATTTATGCTAATAGGTTGGCATATGGTTGTCAATTTAATTTTGCATGGTGCTGTTGGTTACTTGTTATGGAAAGCAGGTAATGACTAATTAAGTGAAAAACACGTAGGAATTCAATGCTGAATTTCAAATGAACATGGACGGAAGACTGAAATAATGCATTTATGCAACGCATCGATCACAAAAGAAAAATATGATTTTAATCTTGAAAGCTTACCGCCTCACAGCGTATCAAAATTGAAAGTAGACTAGCACTCTGCAGTAGATAATAAAATTAGAAAAATCGAGTGCTAGTTTACTTTCAATTAGTTTTCTTATTATTCAGGCATGATAGAGTACATGGCGTTTAAGTGACCATCGATGTTAAAAGAGTAATCCGCAATTCGTTGACACGTTATGCCTGACATCTGAGGTGCCCTCTGCAGGAAAGCATATCAAAATTGATAAGAAACAAAGCTATCGGGCTACCTTAATAAATCTTGAAATAATACAAGTAAGTTTTTATTCTCATAGTGACAAATAAATTGAAGCCGCTCTGAATGAACATCTTAATTCATAGGAAAAGAAAAAGTTCTTATATACGCTAGGATAAATGGACATTCCAATAAATAAAATGGAAGGTATAGCATTCTATTATACTAAAAACAAATAAAAAATGATGCAGGAGAGTAAATTAGACATATGCTAAGAAATTCACATGTTGTCGTACAACATCGCTGCTTTTGAGGAATACCATCCTACTATTAAGAGAAAGAAGAAAAAAACATCATGTAACGGTTGAAGAGAACAAAAGGAGATGACAGGTAGTCATTTTATCGTGAATATTCAGATTCCACATGGTAAAAATAAAACAGGAGAGCTGGAGAAAATTATTGTTGAGCATATGTCAACCTGTCAAACAGTTACCATACAAGTCCCAGTTGTACCACTCGCTATCCCGCGGGCGCCGCTGTCTGCATTTTGTTCCCCCTTCCTGATTTTTTTTTGTTTTTCAGTTTTTTTTAAAAGATTTTCACAAATACACCTCTGGTCGCATCCTTTCAAAAAATAGACGCCGACCTCGGCATCGTGACAATTGGCGCCGAGCTTACATGTCTCAGCGCCAATTGCTTTGGCGTCGAGGTCCAGGGTCATTTTCTGTGTGTCGTTGGCGTGGCTGCTAGCGTGGCGCGGACGTGGCATGAGCTCGGCGCCATGGATCTTGGCGTTGAGCTCGGCGCCAATTACTACGGCACCGAGCTATGGAAATTGACAAATTTTAATTTTTACCATGACTTAGATATTGGGAAATGTGGCTAACTCTAGATTTTTTACATTAACTTGTTGTATGATCACTTAAAACAGTCTAGAAATAATTAAGATAAAAAATGTTCTAGGGTTTATGTTCATGAGCTAACCTAAAAATGCTTTAGTGTTGGATCAATAGTTAACTCCTTTTTTTTATGATGTTTTGACCAAGGTAAAACTATAGTTTCTTTTTTAGATATGAAGCTTGACCTTTAATAGAAGTTGTAGGTTGAGTTGAGTACAACATACCTTGCTTTTGGAATTAAACCTAAATCAGTCTTTAACATGATCGAATTATGACCATAAGTTTGAATACAATGTTGTTTTAGCCCCTCTAAATCTTTCTAATTCCCCTATCGCCAGTAGTGAATTGACGTGTTTGTGACATTTTATCTTCCAAATTTGTATAGCAACTCAATTTGATACCGTACTACGAGTTTGAATACTCTCTGAGGAGATGACAACAAAACAAGTCTCGTCAAGTTTGAACTTAGTCACGGTAAAAAATCAGATTTAGCCATAGTCATAAATTCTAGACTTAGTCATATTTCCACGTGCTTACTGGTCATGACGTGCTTATAGGTAGTGAGATGTGTTGCGTCCGTGCTTACATGCCTACACATGCACGTACGGTTCGTTGCATGCACCGATACATCTCCGGTTAGCAATGCAATAGACGCATAGAGAGCCCTGCACCGCCCGCCGTGCTGTAGGAGCTGAGCTCTGTACTGTGTCGTCCGGACGTGCTATAGTTCCATTTGGTCAGGCAAATTTTTTATTTTAAGTATTTCTAGATTGTTTTAAGTGATCTAACAACAAGTCATTGTATCTAGAGTTAAGCCACGTTTCTCAATATTCAAGTCATGGTAAAAATTAAAATTTGTCAATTTTCATAGCTCGGCACTAAGATCCACGGCACCGAGCTCATGCCACGTCCGTGTCACCCAGGCAGCCACGTCAACGACACGTAGAAAATGACCCTGGACCTCAGCGCCAAAGCAGTTGACGCCGAGACGTGTAAGCTCGGCACCAATTGTCACGGCGTTGAGGTTGGGTCTATTTTTTGAAAGGATATTGTCAGCTGCGTATTTGTGAAAATCTTTGAAAAAAAAAGGCTAAAAAACACAAAATTCGACCCCCCTTCTACTCCATCCACAGGCCGTACAGCGTACGCACTCTCTCTCGGCCGGGGTGTGTTCCGTTCCCCCCGCGTGCGCTCTCTCTATCTCTATCCACCTCCCTCGCGGCGACGACAGGGCGACCGCCGCCGCCCTACGCCAGGTGCGCAGGTCTTCTCCGGGCCCATCGCCGGCGACGAGCACCCACAAGGTACGCCCACACCTTCGCCTCCCCTCCCCTATGCTATCCGCACTCGAATTAGATCTGAATACAAGCATAGTATGCATGTCGCAGCATTTCGCCTACTAGCTTCGATTCCTCTGGCATAAAACTATCGGTGGACATGTTTACGCCCATGTCGTTTACTGGGTCCGCCCCTGATCCCCACGCCCCAGACTCGGAGACTCCCCCCTCCCCTCGCACTAAACCCCGCTGCTGCTGCTGCTGCTGGCGACGTTGCCTGATTTTTTATGTCTGTGTTCCTCAGGGGCGTGCAAGTCTGGAATCCTATCTGATTGGAAAATGGTGATGGCGACATTCTGCTCCGCACCGTCTGCATGTCTGTGTTTCTTAACTGTGTACACCATGCTCACTCGTCGCGTCCTTGGGGAATGCAGGTTAAGGTCGAAGACCATGCCGAGGACGGCGGCACAGACGCTGATGCCATGGGTCTCGGGGAGGCTGCTGTGGAACCACTGCCTGGCTCGGTGCATGCCAGCTTGAAGGAGGAGGTGATGTGCTCCTCGACAGCTAGTTCTTGTAGTACGTGTGGTACATGCAAAATTATTGAGACATGCTTGTAGTCAGGGAACCATGTAAATTTCTGCAGTTGGGTGCCAGTTGCTAGCTTTGCTTGAGTTACACCTTGCTGTTTTTCTAGTAAATGAAGTTTAACCGATATCATGTTATCTTTAAATCTATTTTTTGTTTGGACCTTTTTCTTTTATTTGTTAAGCAACTAGCTTTTAAGACGATCAGTGGTGACTAAGTGTTCATTTTTAGTTTTGGAAAACCAATGTATATGATGTCCTAGTGCCAATCCAGAGTGACCTAAATGGATTATTTTATTCCAAATATGATCATATGATTTTGGATTACTATTTAACACCAATGAAGCTGAGATATTTTTTTGTTTTTTGTTTTTTCTAGTTAGTGAATATTTGGAGTAACAAGAATGCTAGCTATTAAATTGCAAACAGATAGACATTATAGATTGACCAGAATAGGGTTATTTTGGTCCATCGATTCTGTTTTGGTAACGATACTGACATTATGCGCACCATGGTTGTTGTAGGATGTGGTTTTTTTGGTAGAGGCACAATTATCGTGACAGCTCGTAGTCAGGGATGATGTAAATTTCTGCAGTTGGGTGCCAGTTGCTAGCTTTACTTGAGTTACGCCTTGCTGTTTCTAGTAAATGAAGTTTAGTCAATATCATGTTTGGACATCTTTAAATATATTTTTTGTTGGGACCTTTTCTTTTATTTGTTAAGCAAGTAGCTTTTAATCGAATCAGACGATCAGTGGTGATTAAGGGTTCATTTTTAGTTTTGGAGAACCAGCGTATATGATGTCCTAGTGCCAATCCAGAGTGACCTAAATGTATTATTTTATTCCAAATATCATCATAATATTTTGGATTACTATTTAACACCGCAGAAGCTGAGATGTTTTTTGTTTGTTGTTTTTTCTGGTTAGTGAATATTTGGAGTAACTAGAATGCTAGCTATTAAATTGCAAACAGATAGACATTATAGATTGACCAGAGCAGGGTTATTTTGGTGCATCGATTCTGTTTTGGTAACGATACTGACATTATGCGCACCATAGCTGTTGTAAGATGTGGTTTTTGTGGTAGAGGCAAAATTATTGAGACATGCTCGTAGTCAGGGAATGATGTAAATTTCTGCAGTTGGGTGCCAGTTGCTAGCTGTGCTCGAGTTACGCTTTGCTGTTTCTAGTATATGAAGTTTATCTGATACCATGTTTGGTCATCTTTAAATATATTTTTTGTATGGACCTTTTCTTTTAATTGTTAAGCAACTAGCTTTTAACTGAATGAGACGATCAGTGGTGATTAAGTGTTCATTTTAGCTTTGGAGAACCAACGTATCTGATGTCCTAGTGCCAAGCCAGAATGGCCTAAATGGATTCTTTTATTCCAAATGTGACGCTTCTAAGATTGCGGATTGCTATTTAACACCACTGAAGCTGAGATTTTTTTTGTTTTTCTGGTTAGTGAATATTTGGAAGTAACTAGAATGCTAAGCTATTAAATTGCAAACAGATAGACATTATAGTTTGATCAGAATAGGGTTATTTTGGTGCATTTATTCTGTTTTGGTAAAGTCAGAATACTGACATTTTGCTCACAATAGGAAGGTCAACCGAGTTCTTCATCCGGTAAACTAAGATTACAGTTTATTGGAATGGGTTTTTCAGCCAAGCGGGTAGACAAGGTTCTCCAGAGACATGGTATGCCTTTTTCGACGACACGCCAAATTTTTTTTTTCAATGTGTATAGTGATGTGAAACAATCTCCAAAGTCAAAGCCCTATGAACATTGCCTTGTACTCTATGAATTAATAATTGCATATAAATCTCATGCAGGTGACGATGATTCTAACACAATTTTGGAATCTCTTCTGTCCTATTCTGTAAGTGCTTTGCCGATTTCCTTGTCTATTCTAGAGTCCATTGTGATCCTCATGATGCTACTTTATCTGTATTAAATTCTTGATAGATAGCTGGCTTCATATCAGAAGAGTGCATGGTGCTTGTGTTTTAGAACCAATTGTTCTGCATAAGTAGTTACCTTTACCATCTCATTCATTACACAACTCTGCTGTATGAAATAACGCTACAAGTCCAGTTGGATCTCATTGTCCACTGTGACTCTTTATATCCCTTTTTTTTTTGAAGTTTTCCTACACTTTTGCTAATTACTACTTAACTTTACTTTAAGAACCTTGAAGTAATTGGAATGTTGTTTTACTTAGCTGGAGTTTGTACCCTATGAAGCATCTGATCTATAGATTTTATGAAGATATTATTTGCATCCCCATGATAACCCCTTACTGGGCCATGTGCATTGGGAAAGAGAGAAGGTATGGGCTTGAAGAATCTCTCCTTCCTTTATGTTACAGGACCATCAGCAGTCTAGATCCGAGTCATCGGGTTCTTTTGGAAGTTTATTTGATTGTGATAATGAAGAGAACAATTCTTCTTTAGAGTCTAGGAAAGGAATCAAAGACATCAAGGTGATCTCTTAGCAGAAGAAATTAATCATTATCTTACTCATATAGAACTTTTGAACCAATTTTAACAAACATCTCACTATCTCCAGCCAGAGCTTGATTCTTTCTCAGAGAAGTGGTCATTTTTACTCTGGAACAATGAACTTTTCACAACAAGAAGTTGATTTGGCCTTCAAGCAACTAGGTACCTACACTTTTGCGCAGTTAACAAATTTCTTATTGATTGTTCAGATTGTCCTCTTAGACCCAAACCGTACTGATTGAAACCTTAAAAAATATGTATTCGATATGGTTTGTTGATTTGATGCTGGCAGCAATAACAGCAGGATAGATTGGCTTCTTTGATCTATTTTCTCCTTACTAACCTAGGATTCACAGCTGCCTTTATAGACTAGGCGCCTAGCAAACTTACTAACAACTCTTATCCAACTAATCAATCCTATCTGCTAACAAACCTGAACAAACTAACAAAATAATCCCTTGTTGCCTAAGCTGCTGCTGCTGAACTGGTGGCCCTGTGTCCCTGTCCAGGGCCCCCACTGCCATTACAGTGTTAGACATGCTTGATAAACGGGCACGTTCCCAATATGCAATACAGTAATGCTCCATAATATGCTTAATTCAGGTGATGAAGCACCATTAGAATAGCTCGTGGACTTCATTGTCAATGCTCAATCAGGAGTATCCTCTGGAGGACCAGAAAATGGTGATGCTACAAATGAGGTTTATCCTGTTGCCTGTTTGTTTAATTCTATGTAGTTTATGTATCTGAATTACCCCACGACACATAAAGTGACCTAGTCATTACAAAAGTCTTTTCTACATATGGATCTGCATTCTAAAGCAATATTCTTTGTAACATGTATCACTCTGCAACATCTGTTGTGGTGCAAACTGTAGTTACTTCTTATTAGTTTGAGGGTAGAACATTGCATACTTCTCAATTCTGAGTTGATGGTTCCAGTTTGTACCATGGTGTTTCTGAAAGGACTATTTCATACATCATCCCTGTTCTGCAGTTTGCTTTCATGTTTCCCCAGCAATTTTTTAGACTTCCCGTGTTCATCTCAACACTTTGTAGGCCTGGCTCAGTGTTGTTAAGGTGTAACAGTCAAGTGTATTAGTTTAATATCCTAGTCTAGGGTTTCCCTCTTGAGCCTCTCATGTACTCTATATAGTCCCTTTTGGGCCTCAATACAATCATCCAATTCAACCACCTTGTCTTCGCTGTGCTCCCCATGGGAGGATCGCTCTGCTCCTGCGGCAACTTTGTAGATCTACATTTATTTATTTTTGTCTTTATCATGCTCTTCATTCAGCATGTCATGCAGCAGCTTCAAGCCCAGTCCTTCCTCTTCTTCTTCAGCAGCAAGTCATCCCAAGGCAGATCCATATCCAGCAGCTGTCCCCCGCCTGTTGTGACTCCTCCCTCGCGGAATCATCTCCACCCACTACGGTCCGTGCATTGCAGATCAATCTTCAGGCCGCCGTTGTGCCCATCGTCGATTCCACCCGGATTCATCGTCTGCCCTCACCCGTCTGTCCGTGCGGGGCCTCTTCATGCATCCACGGTGGCCTGAAGATTGATCAATGATGCACGGACCGTAGTGGGTGGGGATGATTCTGCGGGGGAGGAGTCGCAACGGGCAGGGGATGGCTGCTGGATTTGGATCTGCCTCTGTATGACTTGCTGCTGCTGAAGAAGAGGAAGGCTAACAGCTTGATGCTCTTGCATGATGTGCTGGACGAGGAATGTGATGAAGACTAAAACAAATTGTAGATCTACAAAGCTGCCCCCGGGAGTAGAGACGATCCTCCGGGGGTGGGGGGGGGGGGGGCGGGGGCGTGGCGCAGCGAAGACGAAGGTGGTGGCTGGATGCCTGGATCACAAAACCTAGAGTTGTGGTACCATGCTACAAATAATGGGGACTGAATTGGATGATGTATTGAGGCCCAATGGGGACTATATAGAGTACATGAGAAACACAAGAGGGAAACCCTAGACTAGGAGATTACACTATTACTCTTAACTATTATACCTTAACAAGTGTCACGTAAACTGAGATGCTTGTTATTTTTCTGCTATTTCTCCTTCAGTTGGCTTACATCACCATTCCTTGACTACACTCGAAATATTTCCAGTTACGCTGATCAAGAATGTTATGTGCTTTTCCTTGATTTTGGTACTCAATGACCAATGACTGATGTGGATTTTTGATATAGTGAATATGCGTATTATGGTTGCTACTTCTAAAACTTAACCTCAAGAATTATAAATTAAAATGGCATTTTTTTCAGGGAAAGACTGAATTACTGTGTGGTGTGATGGAAAAAACACTTAGCTTACTTCAGATGGGCTTTACCAAGGAAGAGGTATCATCAGTTATTGACAATTTTGGTAAGTCAAGGGTTAAAAGATTATTGCTCATTTTTTTATGAGATCCTAGAATGTTTATAATGGTACTTGTATACTCTTTCAGACCAGAGAGCAACTGATCAGGAGCTGGCTGACTCAATTTTGGCAAGGCGAATAGCCAATAGCATTGAGCAGAAAGAGGTAACTGACTAGCATTTTATTCTTACTGCTGTAGGCTTGTAATGGCCATGATAAAAATCATCTCATGTGGAGAATCTTGTCCAAACTCGCATATTATGTCATAGCATGGTGCAGAATCTACAGTTGCCTTCCATATTCAAATGATGTATATGGTACTGGTTCGATGTTCCCTGATGTTTTCCTAGATTGTGGCTTGATTTGTTAGAACATGTATCTCTGTAACAACTCATTTCCATGGTCAATGAAACATTGCTCTTTAAAGCAGCTCTTTATAGCTTTTGAAATTTTGTAACATTCTCTTAGACAGATTCTATGTGTTCTAATTTTGGCGTCTTATGCTTCTGTGCAGGTAAAAATTGAATCTGACTTTCTAGGCGAGGCAGAACCTGATTATTCTTCATACCAGCCCTCATACTCTGCTGCAAGCTATTATGACGATGACAGCAACAATACAGGGGTTAAAAGGGCTAAGCATATATTTATCGATGACACAGGTGCCTCCAGTAGTCACCCTGGCAATCCATGGTCTATGGGGCACTGTGCAGGGACAAGTGATATGCATGTTAAGGTAGAACTTGAAGCAATGACACCAGGCCTCCGTGCAAATGTACAAGGTGACCTTGCTAAACCCCCATTTTTCTTGTATGGAAATGTGGTAGACATTCCAAAAGACACATGGTATCAACTCAAACAGTTCTTATACAATGTGGAGCCTGAGTTTGTGAACAGTCAGTCCTTCTCCACTCTAAGTCGAAAGGAAGGTTACATTCACAATCTTCCAGTGGAGAAAAGACGTGTCGTGGTTCCAAAGTCTCCAATGACTATTGAAGAAGCACTTCCATTCACCAGACAGTGGTGGCCCTCATGGGATACAAGAAAACATATCAGTGTTGTTACTACAGAGTTTGCAGGGATTGAGCAGACATGTGAAAGATTGGGGAGCATGGTTAGAGAGTCAAGAGGAGTGCTTTCAGAAGCAAGACAGATGCAAATTATACACCAGTGCAGGGTTTCAAACCTTATTTGGGTTGGTCGGGACAAGTTATGCCCTTTGGAGCCTCGTCAAGTGGAAAGGATACTAGGCTACCCACATAACCACACAAATCTGTTTGAATTAAACCAACCTGATCGATTTGCTGCCATGAAATATGCATTTCAGACTGATACATTGTCATATTTTTTATTAGTCCTGAAAGGCATGTGTCCAGATGGAATAAGAGTGTTATCCATCTACAGTGCATTGGAGGTGCAGAAGTAACACTTCATCGGCTAGGCATTCCTTTGAAATGTGTAATATCTGTTGAGGAATCTGAGGTGAATAGGAAAATTCTAAGAGGGTGGTGGTCGAAAACTGAACAAACTGGAATGCTAAGGCAGTATGTGGGAATCTGGAAGCTCAAAACACATGTGATTGAAGACTTGGTGAAAGAGTTTGGTGGTTTTGGTCTGATTATTGGTGGGAATTATACTTCTTGCAAAGGTGGTACTACAGTAAATACGACAATGGGCATGGATTCCAACCGCTTCTATGAGTATGCCCGTGTTGTTAAAAGAGTAGGGACTGCAGTTAGACTCAATTGATGAGTCCATCTTTGATGAAGATCGCACATCTTCATAAAACTAGCCTGTAGGAGGATGTAGAATCATCTGATGTGTAAATGTAGGATGCTATGAGTAAACTTTGACAAGAGGATGGTACAAGTAAACTTGAGAAGTCTTGGGACTTGATTATTGCAAGGAATTGACTTATCCTTTATTCTGGTTTGTGTTTGTTGGTCACTTCTAATCTTTGATAATGATGTTGCTCCTTTCAAAATCTTTCAACTGCCTGTTTGTTTCTCCTCAAAAATTTCAGTTGATCTATGTGGATCATTGCAACTCGAACCATCTCATAGTTGATTTCTGCTTGGTATTTCTCAAAACAGATTTCTGATTAAGTTTTCTGTTCTTTTTTTCTTGGACAAATAGAAGATTTCATTCAACTCAAAACACAAATTTCATGCAAGACATGAAGGTAATCCCAGGTTACCGTCTGGATTGCTTCTTGTCATGCAATCTGTGTGTGGCCTATGTGATTAGAGGAATAGATGCACTGGCTGGTGAGTTCTTAGCCTCTACTGCCAGACAATGTGCAATCATGTTTGTTTATCTTCCATTGCTTTCTAAATTCTAGCCGGAATTTGTCTCCTGTGTTGAGAGCTGTGAAGTCTGTTAGCATTGGGTATTTGGCCTTAGTCCGCATGTTGTGATTGTTGAGAGCAGAGACAAGGACTTGATTATCTTTGGTCAACTGTAGAGATGCAGCAACCTGTGCCTTGAGCCAGATTGCTGTAGCTTCAGCCATCAGACCATTGTACACCTCTCTAGCTTTTGCTTTGATGAAAATTTCCGAGGTGATCAGAGATTGTGTATTATGTGTTAATATTCCTAGCCCAGCCAATGGGGTGTGCCATTTGGCAGTGATGCAGCACCTGTGTTACCATGGCTGCTGCTTTTTTTGACAGAGTTACCATGGCATTTTGGTCCTGGGTGAAGACTGAAGAGGCAACTGGTTCAGCATTTGGGTTAAATCCTGGTTTTCAAGCCTGTACCTGTGAGCTCCTGCTGTGTTGTTCGTAGAGTATGAGTACCTGTCGCAGCTGTATACAGTTCTCCTTGCTCACCATCTACAAAATAGGAAGGATTTGTACCTTGTACAGTGGCTTCCGCTGCATATGCACGGTGAACTTGCAAACATCTAATTTGTCTCCCCACCAGAATCTTCAGGTTGCCAACTAATGTTTTCCATGTTAAAGAGGAAGTGTTCTTTCAGCTAATCTTATTGAGGCCTTTGTGCTATGCTAGCCCAGTCTAACGCAGGAGGCTTACTGTGTCCCTAACATCTGGGAACACCAGAGTCAATGCCAATGAGCCATTGCCGTTGTGGCAGACTGGCAGATGTGTTGCCATTCAGTACATAAAAAGTGGTAAATAGTTAAATAATCTGTGGGCATAGCTCATACTACATTAACCTGGATACTACTTCGGTCTGATAACTGATAAAGAGTGTTTTGTTTGTCACTAATAAATTTGCTGGTACTTGTCGTTATATTTTTTTTCTTTTCAATGTCATACTGAATATAATGAGTAACATATACTTGTAACCAAAACTTTTTCTTTGGATGTTACCAGAACTATATACCAAATAGAAAAATTGCAAATATTTCTTAAGCATCCACAGGACGCTAGGAGCACAAATGAATGAATAGCCTGAATCCATAAACAAATGTTGGACTGAACATCGTCATACAAAGGGTACATCCTTGCATGGCGATAGTACAAATCCAGGCAAACTGAATTCAGCGGCTCAGCGCAAACCGATACATGTACTCAGGGACATGCAGCAACACTCATCTACTTACAGAACCGCAGAGGATTTGTTACATCGACATCTTTTCATCTTTTCGGGGGGGTAAGGGGAGTGATAACCTCGGACAAAAAATAATCACACATATTGCCTATCTTATACCACAGCTGGCAATGTCGATCTCCACCAGTTTCTTCTAACAGACATTAATTTGGTCCTCAACTAATCTTTAAGCCGTCCTCTCAGCCAGAGATCACCACCCTACGAAGGCACATTGCTTCCGCGCATGCTCAGGGATCAACTTCACCAGGAAATCCATCGGCACACTCTTCAGCTCTGTTTCGATACCACCAGAGTAGCAACATTGCAACAACATATCAGTTGATGAGTTGTTTCGAGGTTTTTTTATCAGCGCAAGCGAAGTCAGTATAACAGGTTTACCATGGGGCTTGAAATTGAAGAGAGGCGGAAGAAAGCGGCCATTCGGTAAGCGGGTG
The DNA here is from genome assembly GCA_904845875.1 of Miscanthus lutarioriparius. NCBI lineage: Eukaryota > Viridiplantae > Streptophyta > Magnoliopsida > Poales > Poaceae > Miscanthus > Miscanthus lutarioriparius. The sequence continues at coordinate 71,216,283 of CAJGYO010000016.1, read as the reverse complement.
TTTGGATCCCGAAGTTCATCAAAGAATGGATGGATCAATGCTTCCAACTGTAATGAGTAACCAACTTGCAATAAATGACAATAACCAGGACTTCTGATTTTTTGAAGAAGTGTTTATATGATGTTATAACTGATAAAAGCAACTTGTGCTAAATAATGCTTAAAGCAGTGAAAGAAAAAAAAAAAACACTAACAACAGGACAGTAAATGCCAACGCCTCTTGTTTGCTCAATAACGAAGTTACACTTACAGCAGTGGACCGAAGTTTTGGTGAGTACTGCAGAAGTCTGGACACGAGATCTACTGCTTCAGCAGGCATCCTTTTATAGAAGATCTAGCACAAAAAGACAGCAATGGAAGATGTCAACCTTGGTGGAGGTTAGGGATAGGAAGGGAGGGAGCACAATCCAATACAGCATTCCTACCTTATGCCATGGGTGAGCTTTGATTTGAGGGAATTTAAACTCGGTATAATTTGGATTCATGCACTTAATTTCTTCACGTGTGGGTGTGCCCAGAACCTGACAGAGAATGAGATTAAATTGGAGGAAAAGCTACGATAGGCAGGAGTTTAATTGGGATGAAGATAGTAGTTTACCTTGATGATTTCAACAAGCTGATCAACACCGCTTTCTCCAGGGAATAGAGGCTGTTAAGAAGAACAATTAGATTGTAGGCAGAGATAAGCTGGGGTAGTCCACTGATGACCCATGTACATCGAGTGATCCGTTACCTGCCCTAGAAGCAGCTCAGCGAGTACACAGCCAGCAGACCAAACATCAATGGCTGTAGTGTATTCAGTAGCACCAAATATGAGCTCTGGAGCTCTGTAGTACCTAGAACAGATGTAAGAAATGTTTGGTTCGCCTTTTACCTAAAACAGTACAAAATAATTAGGCACACAACAAGGACGAAGATTCCTGTGAATATCAGTTGCTTATGACATACCAGAACTTTCGCGCTGCCGAAGTCACACAGTTTTAGCTGATGGGTATGAGGATTAACCTGTTACAGAAATAGAATTGCATTAAACCATCTGAAGCTGCGCTTATAACTTAACTAAAGATGAATTTCTCCTTTAATGTCAAACAGATAGAGATTATTACTATACCAGGAGATTTTGCGGCTTAATGTCCCTGTGGCACACTCCAATGCTGTTATGAATGTATGCCAAAGCTCTACAAATCTGTCAATCACAAGGTTTTAGAGGTTACTATTATCATGCGGTTATGCTGAATCTGTCAACAACTCCCACCAGAGTAAGCTTTACCTGATACATATAAAGTTTTGCATAAATCAAAGGCATGCACTGGTTCATCTTGTTATAATGTTTAATGACACGATGAGCAGTCTCCGGCACATACTCAAGCACCAAATTGAGGTAAAGCTCCTCTTTCTCAGTCTTTGAGAAGAAACAGTGCTTTAGAGCCACCACATTTGGGTGGTCAAGCACTCGCATAGTTTGCAGCTCACGATTCTTATATCTCTTGTCTTGAAGAACCTTTTTTATAGCTACGGTCTCACCAGTTTCCAGACACTTGGCCTGTACAAGATCATTATTAGAAAAAAAGGGGGAAGGAGCTATTAGTCAATAACTAAGTGTAATACTAAAATAAAAACTGGACAACTCAAGTTGATAATGATTTGTACAGTAACAAACCTGGAAAACAGTTCCGAAGGACCCATGACCTACCACCCGCTCAGCCATGTAACTAATGGTCTGCGATGCACATATAACATCAGTAAATAGAAAGAAAGGGATCTTCAGTTCTCTATAGTAACATGTTTTTTTTTGTTTAAAATACCTGCTTTGCCTGCCCATTTCTCCCATCAATGCTGGTCACTATGATATGACCAGGCTCCGCCCCATTGCCATTGACTACAATATCTTCAACGCCCTGCATTGTTTCCAAAACAAAAACCAAAACCAAAACCAAACACAAACTGAGCACCCACCAGAAAGCAATAATTGATGAAACGTTTGGGGGAGATGAGATTACCTTATCATCCCTTATGCTCATATTGCCCAACTCGTTCGGAAGTCGATCTGCGTCACTGCTAGAACTTGTGCCATTCTGAAATCCCAAAGAAGAGCGCACCACGCCCACCGAGGCCATGGTGCAACAGAGCTATACAATTGTGCAGCACAAACCACTGTCCAAGCCTCCAAGGGACTTCCCTAAAGGCGTGATGCACTTGATTCACCTGCAAAGAGCACGGAGTCAAAAAAACACACGACCGGGATGCTTAGCTCAAGAAATTTGTGGTTCAGTGAAATGTTTGTTGAAAAAAGCACATTCACTTGCAGACATGTTTGTATTGGTAGATAGGCTTGGGAGACTTGACAAGGACAGACCAACCCCTTCCAAATCGGGAAGTCTCTTGACCCTAGCATGATCAATTGGAAACTCTGTTTGTCCAGATTTTTACACAATTCCCGAGAGCAATTCAGCTCTGATCATAAATGAACAAATCCCAGCAGAGTGAATAACATCTGGCAGACGTACGCATAAATAAATCACCAAAAAATAACGAAAAACGTTCTCGATCCATGTCACCAAATTCGCGCCAAAGCTGCCACCTTTCCCCACCAATCCATCTCCATTTATTTATTTTCACGTTGGCGGAGAACGAGGAAAATCAACACGAAACGAACAAGAGGAAACCATGAGAGCCAAAACTACCGCTGTTCGGAAAATCACAAGCAAAAACGATATATAAAAGAAAAGAAACAAAAAAAAACACTCTTCTCGGATCCAGCGGGACGGAAGGCACCGCTGCGGAATCAAACGCCCTCCCCCACCACCGCCCGCACCTCAATCGCCGGATCCAAGAAGAGACGCAGAGCGCGAGCACGAAGAGGAGGATTACCGCATCTTCTCGGCGCGCGGATCGGCGGCGGTTGGGAGTCGGGGACGGAAAGCTTCTCCCCTCTCCCTCCAACTCCGGCGCGGGGAGGGAGGATTGAAGAAGAGAGGGGGAGCGGAATGGAGGAAGAAGAAGGGAGGCGACGCCGGGGAGGGAAAGACAAGTTATAACGCACAAGAAAATTGCAAGGCAGCAATAAATTCATTATTAATTGGTCAATTTATTTAATTAGAGCGGAAAAAGATGGAGTTTTTACTGATATATTATTATCTTGTCTGTTTGACCGTTGAAAGGTTCGTTCCAGCGGCGCCATTGCATTCATCCTCTCCTTGATTTGTTCTGGCGCCTCTTTCCTTTTCCTTTTTCTTTTTCCTTTTAGTATTAATTACTAACTCTTTTTCTTTTATACTTATTATGAATGAACTTGATTCCAAAAAAAAAACTAAATGTTGTACTAGTTTGTTCTATGTTAAATTTGATCGAATTGATGACAAGGTTATCAACATTATAGTACCAAATAATTATATTATAAAGATATGTTCTATAATTAATCTAAGCATACATATTTTTAATCTATTTATTTAAGCCTATATTTAAATACATAGTAAAATCCATGTGCTTAAAATACCGAATGACTTGTAATAGATGAAGGGAGTAATATAATATAGATATAGTTATCTTTTAATAAATTTGACCGAAATTATAATAGTTTTGATTTATAATAAAACTAAAATAATGTCAAGTTCCCTTTGACAGAGATAGCAATAACTTTGCCTACTCTTTTTTTTAAAAAAATAGGGATGCATTTTTGTTTTTATTGTGCAATTATTGGACGAATAGCTTTCCAATCTAAGAGCAGTCTCAATGCTAGTTTCATGGGAGGAGAATACTCAATTTATATCTAGAAAAAAAGTAGGAGTATAGCATATATGTCCCATCTTGTATAACAACGTAAATTGAAAGCATGTTTCCGGCTCACCTATTCAATGCGTTGAGATATGTATGTATTCCCAAACTTTTATGTTGGGACTTGTGTCATGAAAGAGGCGGCAAATTGAGCCATCTTCCTCAATTCCTCAAATCATGACATTAATTCTAGAAAAATAAAGAAAAGTAGTGGCACCTATAGTACATTCTTAAGTATCATTTTAAGCCAAATCAAATTATCCACAGGCAGGTTTGTCGGTGAACCGGTCTATTTGTAGGTTTACGAGCAAATCCGCCCTTGTTATCATCTCATCTTCCCATTCGAAATAAACTTGAGAACATTTTTATGCAAAATTGTTGACAAAAACTACCGTAGAGCGTAAATCTCCATGAAACGGGGGTATATTTTGTATGTTGAAGACTCATACACGTACTACATGATTGAGTCAGGGCAGGGGGTTTGAAGTTGAAGCTGAAGTGAAGAAGAAACCAAATGATTGGGGGTCTGGCACAGGCTGTAATGGTCGGGGCATGGGCATGCACCCTTCTCTGCCTCTTCCTCTCTTCTTCTTTCCTGCCTGCCAGCAGCTCAGCTCAAAGACAACAAAAACAAAACAAATCCATTAGATACTACTAATCCAGAGATTAAAAAAAGGCATTCCATCAAATACTGCCTGTATAAATATATATAGATATATAGTAGCTAGGTAGGCCAGCCACCAGACTCATCACTAATTATCAGAAAAATCTTGAAACAGCCTTTTGGCTCTCTCTTTTCTTTGCTACTAGTTTATTGGGCCTTGCAATCTTATATCTTCTTTGTGTTGTAAAGCCATCCTGCGAGTGCATCTACTCATTGATGCTTGGCGATCATGGCTGTCGAGGAAAAGGTTGGGATATTATACTCCTGCATACACGTTTTCTCATGGCACTTTTGCTTGTGTTCATAAACCTTTTGTTCACAAAATGAGCTAGCTGCTGGTCGCCCATGCTCCTCTTCGGTTATACAAAGTTAGACCCTATTTGAATCCCATATAAGTTAATAGTTAGCTGCTAAGATCAGTTTTAGGGATCAATACTACAACTAACAGCCCAACTAATATCTAAAAATGGACTATTTAGCTAATGAAAAGTTATTAGCTGGTTTTTACTACTAACCATATATTAGCTAGAGGATCCAAACGGACTCAGCTAATAGGTCAGCCGGGTTTAGGCCATGTTCGTTTCGCTGAAAAGCCAGGCTGAAAAATATTGTTCGCTGATTTGTTGTGAGAGAAAAATATTGTATCATAGCAGCTAACAATAATTAACTTTTTCTAGATCTAAACAGACCCTTACTAACCTTGATTATTATCTCCCTGTTTATTTGATAAATGCAACAAAATCTCGAAGGTTCAAGCAAGCATCACCGCGAATTTTAAATTCGCTCTTTATTTTTAATTTCCAACAACTGTATGGGCAGCGCATGTCCCGTGCCATCCACTTCTGCCTCACCTACATGTACATACATCAGGTAAGAATACGATTCGTCTGTATTACTATACTTATACTATACGTACATGGATGCATGACACGGTGTCCGACAGAGTTAAACAACTTCGTGATATTTTTACGGGACAATTGTCCGGCGGACATCAAAGTGATAGTCGTTTGCTGACGAACAACCCATTTTGAGCAGTTGGCTACAAGACACTCTGGTTCGATGAAATTAGGCCACAGACCACCACGGACCGGTTACAGTCGGTTGAGAAGAAAGAACAACGGTGAAATAATATTCTTGCCCCCGCCGTTTTTTTCTTCCTCTCTCTCCCTTTCTCTTTTTTTTTGTTTCTTGTCCGCCACGTGCCTGCCCAGGCTCGGCCACCTCCACACCGTCTCGCTGCTCTCCTCCACCTCCGCCTTGCTCTCCCAGCTTGCCGCCGACGCGTGCCTCCTCGCCTCCGCGCCCGCGCCGGCCCCATCCTCCTCCGCCGCTGCCTCCTGTTCCGCCGCGCTGTTCTCCTCCACCGCCGCCTCGCTCTCCCAGCTCGCCACCAACGCGTGCCTCCTCGCCTCCGCACCCGCGCCGGCCCCAACCTCCTCCGGCGCAGCCTCCTGTTCCGCCGCGATGCTCTCCTCCACCGCCGCCTCGCTCTCCCAGCTTGCGCCCACGCGCATGCCTCCCTCTCGCCTCATGGCGCAAGCCAAAGCCCATCCTCCTCCTCCGCGCAGATCTGTTTCCACCGGCGGAAAACGCGCTCGTCTCCCGGCTCGCTTGGCTCATGCGGCCTCCGCGCGCCCGCCACGCTGGAGGAGCGGCCCGCGCCATCCCAGCACACGGAGGAGCGGTTGTGTGTCTCGCCGCGCTTCGCCGGCGTGAGTGCTGGGCGGTGTCGCAAGATCTCTGTAGAGTTCGTACCGCTCCGACCACCTCCACATCCCACCTCCCCGGCGCGCTGCCGTGATTCGGTGAGGGATCCGCGCGCCACCCGCCTCACCGCGCCGTTGCGCTTGGCCGAGCTCGCCTCGGTGAGGCCCCGCTGCCGAGAGCTTCGCCATTATCTTGCTGTTGTCGCGCTCACCGCGCTCGCGCCCGCTGTCGCCGGGCCACGCCGCCCCCCCGCCGCCGGTCTCCTTCCGTCCTCTCACCTTGCTGCTGTGCGCGCCACCACGCCGCGCGCCGCCATGTCGCTTTCCCACGCTAAGCCCGTCCAAGGTCCATCCACGACAAGGTTGGGGACGGGGAGGGAGGGGAGGGTGAGGTCGCCGGAAGCGTCGCCGAGAGCGCCAGCGTGTGAGCGGCTTCCGCCCGAGCACCCGGCCCAGCTCCGTCCTACGTGGATTGCTGTGTGGATTGGCCCTGCGCGTCAGGGACAGGGAGAGGGGCGGACCCACATGTGGCTCAGGGGCACTGGATGTCCAAACCGAAATATTCTCTCCTCAACCGAGTTGCAACCGGTCCGCGGTGTCCTGTGGCCTAATTTCACCGAACCAAAGTGTCTTGTGGTAAACTGCTCAAAACGGGGTGTCCGTCAGCAAACGACCGTCACTTTGGTATCCGCCAGACAATTATCCCTATTTTTATATACTAGCTACACTCCGTACTAACCATCGTCACCGATCATAATAATAATCTCGATAAAATTAAACCAGCACGGATTCTTCTGCTGCCAGCGTAACTAACTGTCCAATCACGCAGCAATAAACTAGTACTAGTGAACATGGTCTAATCTTAAATTCTAAATATAAATCCGGCCGAAGCTGTGAATATAAAATTTGGAAACGAATCAGGAAGCACGTAGGAGAGGCAGGCAGGAGACCAGGGGACCCGGGCCGACGTGGACAGTGCAGCAGCTGTTCGTCACCGGCGGCCGGTGGACCGGATCAAAGAATTCATTCACAAATCAGAACACGGCAGAGAAGTACGTCCGTGTTCTTAAATTGTTCTGTTTATTTATTTATTAGTATTAGTACAAACAACAATTTGCCCTGATGGAAAATTAGATCATACTGGCCTGCCCTGGCAAGCATGCAGTCCTCAAAGTTTGAAGTTTGAAGGGCATGGTAGCTTACATTTCAACTTGAGTCCTATTCATCGTTTTGAAATTTTCAGCATGCAGCTGGGCCAAAGCGTTGGTTTAATTTGTCAGCTGCATGCACAGTTGGTATGTGGGGGACATAATGAAGACCCGGCCGCATTTTATGACGTACGTACAGGGTACAGCAGACTGCAGCGATCGAGGATGCTGACATTTCGTTGGTACGAGAACGCATCCATGTTGGTACGTGGGGCCGTGTATGAGTTCTTCAAATTGAACCAATCAAGCAACTTGAAGTATCCTCAACCACTTGATGGAATTGATTTGTTTCCACGTCCATTTCCAGCTTATCTTCAGTGAATCGGCTTCAAATCAGTGAGTTTCAATTAATTTGGGACAACGGACGACGAGCTTGCGCGGTGCATCTCCTCGCCCATTGTAATTGTCCATTCAGATTGAGAATTTGGGAAGGCCTTCATAGTAGCCCAGCACAATGGCAAAGCTTTCATTCGGTCGAGGTGTGGTGGCAGACACTGGGGAAATGTCTTTTCAAGCTAGGACATGCCCGAGGCGGAGGACGATGGTGATCGCAGATGGAGGTTGAAGATAAGGGTACAAAAGATATTTTTCTCATCGTCTTCTCTCTCTTGAAATATGAGAAATGAATAAAGTAATTAGTGTGGTATCTTACAACAAATAATCGCGCTTTTATAATGGTACTCAGCAAATTTTGTTGTTTGCTGTGTGAATTGGCCAATAACATGTTTCTCCCATAGCAAAATTTCACTTCATGTTATGACCCATGTACTAAAAGTTAATACTATTAGAATAGATGTTTTAGAGTAAGTAACCATCTCATACTATTGAGGTTGTCCTAATCCAACAAGACCTTAACTCAAGCCCCTACTTTGTGGAGGTCTCTAAATCTCCTCCTTCGGTCCCATCTTTTAAGGCGTGTAGGGAGCTCCCTTCTTCTTTCTGGTAAAATTATTCCCGCACCAACTCACTTCCACGCATCAGTTTTTTCATCTCAACTCTCCCCTACGAAGCCCCTTGTCCTAGCGCAGCTCCTCTCCAAGAGGTACTCAACCCTGCTAGGGCTCGTTCCGCATGCCCGGCCTCTCCTTGCCATCTCCAGTGCCCTCCCTCTTCTCTCCTTTGTCCCCATAGCTTAGTCGATTAGAACGATGCTCTTCTCTCTACTCTCTTATGTTCCCATAGCTCAGTCGATTGGAACGACCGGTGCTCCTCCCTCTCCTCTCCTCCGACTCCATAGCTCAGTCGATTAGAATGTCTCTGTCATCTCTGGTGCTCCTCCCTCTCCTCTCTTCCGTCCCCATAGCTCAAGTCGATTGGAACGATCGATGCTCCTCCCTCTCCTCTCCTTCGTTCCCATAGCTCAGTCGATAGAAACGGCAATGGATATGACCAAATTGTGAGTGGATCCCATCTGTTAGTTGTTGCAGAACCGCCTAATCTAATGCTCTCTCAAGGGTACTTGTCTTCCACTAAACACTAAGTACCTAAGCGAGGACACAAAATTATGCAGTTCTGTCGAGCACACCCCGATGGAGAACTAAAAAATCCACATTTTTCCATCAGGATCATAAATGAGAGAAGAAAGCTTACAATATTCTTAACCATTTCTTACATCACTTTATTACAACATTAGAGTACTTAAACAAGTTGAATGCAATTGCGGAATTAAGACAGTTTTACATGTAGAAGAGTTTATACATTTTAGGTTTACATTTGTATCTTGCAGTGGAGAACAACATATAATCAGAGTTACAGCGGAAATAAAGATTAATGGTGAATCATTAGCATAGTGAACATTTATAAACCAGATATGATCGCAGTTCATAAAACTTTTCTTCTAAAAACTTTTAGTGAGGGTTATAAATAAACACTAGGACTGTCGGGTTCATAAACCCAGGGTCCCCGATGGGCCCACTTCCCAGCAAAAACTTGGCCCAGCAGACGACATTACAACGACGCGCGACTCCTGGGCCGGCCCAGATACCCAACGATAGGCCGGAAGAGCGATCCAGTCTCCGACCGGAAGGCCTGGCCAAGGAGGGGACGACGCTCGCTTCCGACTCTGACCCGCTTTTCTGACCGGGAATACATCGAACGTCTGCTTACAGCTCTTCTCTGACCGACGCGGTCAGAGCCGACTAGGAACAACCGACCAGGGATGACCGCTCGGTAAGGACCCAAGAATCAGGAGGAGCAGATAAGGCAAGGCGCTCAAGTCAACCGTAATACCGAGGACCGTACCATGCACACCTGCAGAACAGTACTGACAGGCCATGCCAGAAGGGTGCTTTGCAACCTTTTAGACATGTCAGAACATGAACAGTGTTGTGGGCGCCGACATTTGTCCTACAGTATGGTAGGCGCCGACATTTGCCATACCAGAAGAACACGATGGAGTCTGCCACTTGCATCTGGGCGTCAAAAATATTATGGGTGCCGACAAACTGTCTTGTACCCGACGACGTGGGCAACAAGACTAGAAAACACACACACACTCTCTCTTTCTCTCTCTCTAAGCTTTAGACATTCTGAGCGCTCGAACAGCTCCACAGCTCTAGAACTCTAAAGCTACACAGAGCATACGTTTCAATACTTAGCGCACGTTGGAGCTCCCGTCACTCTTGGCCCTTTGGTTCAGAGTCTGACTCATTCCCACTCGTTTGTAATCCCACAGCAAACTTCGAGCACCTAGGCTCAGGAATAAAGTCACCGACCGACTGAAACTGGACGTAGGGCACGTTGCCTGAACCAGTATAAACTCTATGTCATTGAGTGCTAGGCCACATCCGATCACAACGTACGGCAAAACTACAAATATTTACTTGTTGGTCACTTTTTGCACCGACAACGACCGTAGCGCGGAAGGAATCCTTTCTGAGCCCACCAAGAGGTTTCCACACACAAAAGTCATCTACCATCCATCGGTCACCTGCAACAGGGGGAATAAAACCCTAAGTACTCGATTGTACTCAGCAAGACTTACCCCAGGAGAAAAATAAAAGACTCCAAAGATATGCAAGGCTAAACATGCGTTCTTATATTCAATTTTATTAGCAGTCATCATTAGTTCATTAATTAACCATTCTATGTAAGCAATCAGAACCATTTTACCATCTTTCATATTCCAGTTCCTACTACGGTGCTAGACCATAGCCAAGTCGGTACTGTCTCAGAGAAACGGTGATTTGCGAATCAATGTATCCCACCTAGGTACCCCGAAACACACGTCCCGTTTGTACCCCAAGCACAATCAAAATCAACCCATTCCACTCCTATCACGGGGTCTAGGTCCCCGTCCAAACTTGGACTCCAAGCCCTCACACTCGAGACCCAATCTCAATATGGTGCTTAGACCTCCACCTTTCCCCGCCTCCAATTAATCAGTCCAGAAAGAGCCAGAACCCATGACAAGAGAGTAACAAGTCTTTCCACTCCCATAAGTAAGTATGTGATCAGGATAATAAGTCTGTGACCTGACTACTATCCACAACAACGGATGGTCCTCAATTGACATAGGCGGAACAAATGCAACAGAGCCTCGCTCGGTTGCCTAACCAGGCCCAAATCCAAATCCAAAGCACAGTCCCATCCAGTCTCCAAGTATCATCCATATATATTCCATGTGATAGTTATAGGATAATAAGAACAATAATATCTTTCCTATCTCTCGCGAGTGACATGTAATCATTCGACTTCTACCGGAATCCTTTAGCATAGCAATCTACACGATCCTAACATACTAGTAGGACTCATAGGATAAGGTTATATATATGCAAGTGGTTTTCATTCAACTCCTTAAAACTTAATGCACACGCATAAAATAAAGTACAGAATAATAGGAGTTATGCATCGAGGCTTGCTTGGGCAAGATATAATCAAGGATTAGCATTCCGTCGGGGCGACACGGTCACCAAGGCTCCATCTTTTCTACTTTTTTGGTTGACTCCACGATCCATCGTTGTCCCTATTATGATATACGTAGACGCAACGCAGAAAACATAATTAACCAACGGCAACCGCAACTCTAAGAATACAATTACGTCTCGCAAGCTAACGAGCTAGCTCTAATGACTAACGTACTAGTCTACATATCCACGCCATCAAGTAAGGCTTTGTTTTCGGAAAATGTTTTAGTTCTACAATCCCAAGGTGAGGCTTCTTATTGATTAAATTTATATATTCGAACTAGGGCTCATTTAGCTACCTTAGCAAATTAATTATTATGGAGCTACAAAAATTATAGTGTGCATCTAATAATGTTAGGAATTTTCTATAAAAATTCCAGAGCCAACACTACTACCAATTCCTCACAATAATTCCTACAAGTTGATGTTTTAACAATATTAAGTGCTTCTAATTAATTAGATTACACTTGGAAATGCTATGAAACCATGCGAACAAAATATACTTAGATAAATCATGATTTTAGGAACGAAACAAAATTGATTTCACAATTTTTTGTCAACTACACAAATTTATTTTGAATTTACAAGTTTGCCTTAGAAACTAATTTAGAAAATTCTTAGAAAAGGAAAAGGGCCGGCGACAATCAATTCGGCCTGGCAACCCAGCGGCCCAGCGCGGGGCACGACACACGTGTGAGACGGCCCACGACGAGGAGCCCGCACGCTCGCTCTTTAGCAAAAGAGCCATCGGACTTTTCACGAACTACGCCTAAGCCCTAATACTATTTATTCCTCTCTCTGACGAATTCACTTAACCCCCTGGATTTTTCCAAATTTCCCCGCGCGCACCCCCATCCACCCCGTGCATGATGGCGCGACGACCGACGGCACTGGGCGTCCACGCCGGCCACCAGGGGCCTGCGCGGACCCTTTTAGCGGGTCGGTCGCCATCTATGGCTAAATGCGCCAAGGTGGGTGGCGGTCAGGGGCTCGGCGACACACTAGTGCGAGCTACAGCAGCAAGCGGCTATCCGCGATGGCGGTGCGATCGTTCTGACGAGAGAGGAGGACGAAGGGGGAGAAAAAGTGGTGCGCGAGCACCAGTGACATACCACGAGTATAGCCAATGCATCCGTGAAGTGGGAGAGACCCCGTGCGATGCTGACCATGTACGACCGAGCGAAACGGCGGTGATCCACGATGGACGCTGATGCGTCACCACGCTGTCGACGAGCATCCTGGCCAAAATAGCGCGAGCACCGGTTGGAGGGAGTCAAGGCGAGCTTAGGGTTACGAGCAATTGAACTATTACCACTCCTACGTGCCTTTCCACCCAACCTACCGATTCGGCGGCGCAGCTGACCGGCGGCAAGCAAAAACACCAATTTCCCGGTGGGTAGTGATCGGCCGGGCTTGAGGGGAACTGGGCATCTAGCTGACTACCTATGCCACTCACTGGTGCGAGGAATTGGACTGAGAAGCCTTGAGCTAGGCGAATTGAAGGGGCGGAGAGCGCGGTGTGTAACACCCTAGGGGTTTAGGCTTCCACTAAATTGCATGTCATTTCATAAACATGTGCATTATCTATGTCATCATGTCATTATCATTGAAACATACATATGCAACATTTTAAATTGTATGTGTTTCATGCTTGATTGCTTAGAGTGGTAGTAGTGCAACGTATGAATGCAACATAAATTTCTCATATCTTGAAGCATGGCAACATGGTAGTAATGTGACAAGTATAGGATAACAACAAGGTCATGCAACATGGGAAACATTGTATTGAAACATATGTATGAATTGCTTGTTTTAATTTCTGTATCACATATGATCATTAGAAGTGGTATAACAATTTGGTAAAGTGGTTGATCATGGTCTATTACACCTTAACTACACTTAGGTTACTTGTTGGAACATTGTTCATGTAGGTCAAAATGACAAGATTGCCCTTGAATGGAGGTTTGACTTGAAGTGAACCCTAGAGTGCCACTGTTTGACTGATTCAAAAGTCCAACTTAGAGACTTTGCATGGCTGTGCACTCTTTACAAAAGTTGTAGCTAATTTATCAAGGAACAAAAGTTGTTTTATGACCAACCCATGAAAATGTGTGGAACATGGTCAAACATGGCCCACAAGTCAGATGTACATGCTGATTTAGACTTAGAAATTTTTCTAAGTCCTTATGTGTGTTGCAGTTTCATGTACCCAGCTTTGTCACCTTGTATCTCCCTAACCAAGCCAAACTAGCTCGAGCTCCAATTAGCAAATTTGTAGTAATCACGTAGGTCTCCAACTTTGTTAACTACAACTTAACCCAGATCGTCACGGTTTAGGAGATAATCATCGTCAAACTCGCTCGGTCAGTCACCGTCGTGGAGCTCTGAATCGCGTTTTCAGAAAACGTTCAGTGAACTTGGCCGACCGTTTCAGAAAACCTTCGACGCGTGGCGCCACCCGTCGCCGATCGCTGAAGCAGCCACGCCATTGCAGGCGCCTGGCACACGCCAGCATTGCGTCTTGAAGCCACCACGCGCCTGCCCGACGCACTCGCACGCCCCTGTTTGCATTCTTCGCCTCCCACAGCGCAGCACCGAGCCGCCCGCCATTGCCGCTGGAACTTCGCTCTCGCCTAGCTCCCGCGTCTTGGCAAAAACGCGTTGCCCAGCTCACCCAGAGCCCCGCCGTGATCCCCTCTCCCTTTTCCACCGTGCTAGCGAGTCAATCGTGCATCGGTAAGGGCCAATCGCCTGTTTTTTCCCACCACCGCCTTGTCGGACCTCGCCGGAGTTAGCACTCCGCGTGGCCAGCTCTCCTCGCGCCATTCCCATCCTCCTCCTCGCTCACGCTAGGTCCTAGGAACACCACCAAAGCTCCTCGAGCCACCCGTTAGGGCTGCGATGCCGTAGCGTCGTCGGGCGCCGGCCGCGTCGGTGCAAGCGCGCCGTGTGGCCATCGCCCCCCTCTAGCTGCGTCCTTAGCTACAATCGATGGTTCCCCTAGGTCGGCCTGGGTGAGGCAAAATTGTTGGCTTTGTTGCTTTTCGTCGGAGAAGTCACCGGCGACGAGCTTCGCTGCGTCTCCTCTCTCCTCCCTGCCTGTCTCATTCACACGGGGACACATTGTCACCGCCGAGGCCGAGGCGGAGCTCAGCGTGGCCATGCGCTGCGTCTTAGGGCCACGCCAGGCGTTCAAGGGTCATTGTTCCTTCGGGCCGCCCAACTGTAATGAGTTTTGTTTCCTTATTTTGTTTTGTTTTATTATTTCACTGATTTGTATTAATATTCAAAAATATGTATTTCCTTGTATATAGATCCAAATGCTATGGTTCCAATTTTGTTAAGCTCCTGGTCATGTCTAGTATTTAACAAAAAATATTATATGAGCACATGTTTTAGAAATTCGGATGAATTAAATAGGACTTTGAAATGTGTTTTTGGATACATGCAAACTTGTTTGAATTTTATCTTGAGTTTCTGTGGTCCAAAAATTATGAAATTTTGTGGGTAGTCTATTACTTCTTATTAGAAGCTCTGGTTAAAATTTCAGAGATAGTGCATGTGTAGTTTTTAAGTTATAGAATTTCCTTTTATTAATGGGTGGATCTTGTGTGAATTTTCATAATTTTTCTATAGATCCAGTGGAGGTAAAATTTGATGAGTGCTATTCTTATGCTAGAATGATGCTAGGAAAAATGGGAAATCTGTTGCTTGACACTTTTTAATAAGGTTTCCTAATTATGCTAGAAATAGATATGTCATCTGTTATTTTAGATACAGCAAGTTTTACTTGCCCAATGGCTTTGAAATTTTTATGGTAGTCTATGTGCAGCATGAGATAGCTACTGTAATTTTTGTAGATTTTTATGAATAGTTTTACTATATATTGCTTAAATCACCTAATTAACTAAATAAATTGGAAAAGGATATTAAATAAATTATTTAGAAGTTTGCACTATACTTTCTGATGTTTCTTAGGTATGAAAAACAAGTTGGTAAACTTGGATTGATCAAATTATGCTTTTGCATCATCATTAAATAATTAAGTTAGCAACCCTGTCATTGCGGGACAGATTCTAAGTTTACTGGAATTTGAATTGATTAACTTAAGAATCATGCTTTGATGTTTACAAATGAATTGTAAAAAATTTCATAAGCTTTCCAGAATGTCCTCTTGCAAGTCATTTGTATTTGTAGAACTCTGGTTGTGATTGGATTAAGGGACGATTTGTATGCATATGAAACTTTAAATGTTAAATTATGTATACCTTTACTATTTTAAGTTGTGGTAATGTTCCTAGGTGTTAGGCCTTTAACTGAAGATGAGCATCTTTATCTTAGGTTATGCTAGTTAGGTAAGTTGATCTTGTTCTTTAAGTTAAGTGGATACATGCTTAAAGTGATTTGAATAGAGCTAATTACTCGGTAAACGAGTGTCCAGTGATGCTTTCGTCAACACTCTTTGTGATTCATTCATCATGAGCATCATGTCATTCCTTATGCATCCATGATATTTATCTTTTGCATCGGCATGCAATAGGTGTATTGGAAGGAGTAACCTGCTTTGGAATTCGAGGAACCGAAAGCGAGCGATGAAAGAGTACCGACGCCGGAGATTCAGGAGGAGCACCTTGAGAGAAGTCTTTCGGACGAGGTCGCCGTTGAGTGCCGGACCCACCGTCCTTGCAACTTTGTGAAAGGCAAGCCCCGGAGCATATTAAGCCGCCTAATTTCTGAAATGCACGATTCTGATATTATTGTTATATATATATATTGTTGCATTAAGTTTAGGTGTTGGATGCAAACCATTGTTGCATTGGTTACCCAATCCTTGTCGAGATATTGTTACCTCGAATCCTATGTAGCTCAGCTCGAGTAGTGCTTAGCCCCCGCTTAAACGCGGTAGAAGTCGGGTGATTTCTGTCACCGCGAGATATAGGAAGATACATGTGGCACGGTTGGCTATATTTGCTATCGTGGAAAAGAACCAGTCTTAATTTGAAATGAAGACCGGACGGAGGCTTGCCGGTTTGCAAGTGACTCCATCGTGTCGCTTAAGGACTGATTCTTGGAGCCTTTTTTGTTCATGTTGAACGATGCTCTCTCTTAGTTGGTCAGTGTCCGATGACCGACGCATGGGCCGAGTAGCTCACCTCGGGCCGGAGTCGATAAGTATAAAGTGCGTCTTGGAAGGGAGCCGAGGCGTGAGTCCAAAGGCGGTGATTTAACAATTCTGATTGTCTGGCGGAAGGGTAATCCCTGAGAGTGCTGGCGCTGATCGAACCCGCGAATTTGGTTCTGAGCTGTTCTAAAGGTGACCCATGGCTACCTTTGATAAGTATGCCGGTGAGAGTTAGGAATACCCCTCATTTGAGTTGTAATTCGATTCGAGTCACCGTCTCTCCCGGTTAGTGAGAACTTGACGGGCTTATCTCCAATGTAGATACACTTAATAACTTAATGGTTCGGAAATGATGATATGATGATGATGACAGCCTTATTATACTGCTATGGTTAATATTGTTTGCTTCTAATAAGTGAGTGCTCTACTACAAAGGTGCTAATTTAGTGGATGTAAATAATGATAAGCTTGATAATAAGTTTAAATTGGTTACTATACTCATAAGCTCTTTTATGCAATCTGTGTCAAGCTAGCCCACCGAAAAGCCTTGCATGATCCTTGGTGTCTTTTATTTCGGTTTTGACGGGTAAGTCTAGTGAGTACCTTCTCGTACTCGTGGTTTATCTCCCCACATTGTAGATGACGGTTCTACTTTGGTTTGTCGCAAGCACGCCTTCTCCCTGCTTTGGGATGAAGACTAGACCGTTAGGCGCGGTCTCTACTAGTTCTCGTGCACTGATAATGCTTTTGTGGGACATGACTCGATCGGCAATGTATTTGAAACTATGAAGTTATGTACTAAACTATGTTGCTTCCGCGCATTTAAACTGGGTTTGTAATATTTTATTTGAACTCTGATGGATGTAATCTGAATGCTACTTATGAAATGTTGTAACGGATGATGTGTTGTGTTGAATCACTACGATCTTGGTTTGTATGTCGAGAGTTGGTTGAAATCATTCGTGATTTCCGGACTACCGAGGATTATGGGAGCTTAAGTACAGTGAATTTGATAAACCGGTGATTGTTTTTGTACTTACGTTCTTATGATTTGGTCGGTTCATACGGTGGCATCGAGCAAGATTCGATACTAAACATGTCATTTGTGTATTTAAAACAAAAGTATTTGTGAAAATCCTAAATTAAATAATAAGTATTGCCGGTGGTCATATCCCTTATGCCCAAATAAGGACTCTTAGGTGGCTTATTAAGTACTAACTTGGGGTTACTTGCTTGTTTTTCATTTTCGTCGTCCATACGGGCGTGCTATTGTATGGATGCCATCCGCTTGGGTGGTAATGTTTGGATCAAATACCTCTACGCTCTGGTAAGTGAGAGTTGTGAGAGCATGACCGTCCAACCGTCGGTCTAGGGGAGAGTATTTGTGGTTGCTCGTATACTTACATGTTCAATCATGTATCTATGAGAGTACTTAAATGTGGGTATCTCTGACGGGTAGCTGTGATACTAGAGTATATGCATCAGGGGATGTATGTATGAAAGTATTTAGTTTACTGCTTATTTCTATGCATTTTGGGAAATTACTGGGCTGAAATGAAATTTTCTGCAGGTACACTAACAACGTATCGTTGTAGATCGACTAGCTACCGTGTATGAGAGAGCGTATGTATGCCACTGTATATTTCGCTAGCCTTTAAATTTTTCTAGGTTTGTGAGGACGTACGGATCATGCATGCATCATGTTCAAGCATACATGGCATTTCTTGCATTATTCCCTCCTTTAAAATATGATGGTCCCGACTAATTAAATTTCATATCCCTTAAATGATTCTCCCCTTACGTTGTAACTTTTTGCTCTGATGATGGCGCGCGCTGCAAACGTGATGGCCGGGCAAGTTCATTGGAGGCAGGGCGCCTCGTCATCGCTTAGCTCCTCGTGAGCCCTGGCCCCGAGCCTACCGAGGAGGAAAGGTGAGGACAGAGCTAGCTCGGGGATCTGGCTGAGAGGAATGCGGCTCAAGACCGCTTGGAGCAAGTAACGCAGAAAGGGACCAAGAGACCCTTGAGGTTCAGAGAGGTTGACAGTTGCTCACCGCAACTATGAACGCATGTTGATTCATGTGATGAACCAACGGAATGAAGCCTGCACGAGGAGAATGTGTTGAGAGCTTGACAGTAGAGCTAGAGCGACAAGTGGCGATTCTTTGAGGAGTACAATGACAATCTCCATGAGGAGGTTCACTGTTACACAATCAACTTCACCCTCTCCGCCACCGATGATTGAGGATGAGATGGGCTCTGGTGTCATCATGGTCAAGGTGATGATGACATGGAGGTCAATGGACACGAGGACATTCCACGATGAGGAGGAAGATGAGGAGTTAGAGCACGCTAGTGATGAAGATGGAGAGAGATCTTCAACATCGACTCGAGGACGATGCGTAGTTTAGCTTACTACTTAGCTAATGCGCAAGAGCTAGTCTTTTGTTGATCCTCATGCATGAACGAGTAGCTTTGTAATAAGTTAATCATTGGGATGTAATATCGAACCATAAGTTATCTTTGGATGTAAGTTTGGAACTACTATGGCTTGGATGTAACCTATCGAGCGTATTATGCTCCACCAATATGTGAGCCTTTGATGAATTTTGTCCTTGCGGTCTATGGATCTCGTTGTTGGTTAAGTTCATCGAATTTATGTGTCAATTGATGCGCTTGATGAGTTGTGTGGTTGTGATGAATGATTGTGCCTCTGTTGATTATATAAATGCATTCCCTCCAATGGACTCAGTTTGGCATAATTATACGGTTCATCTACAAAAAAATTCCACATCGTCGGTGCTCATTGGCTATACATTTTGCGAGATGGCTCATAATCTTCGTCATGGTCGTGGCATGGGAAATGAGGAACAACCACCTCCGCCACCGCCCACACCAATACCGAGCTAATGCAGATGATTGTGGAAAGTCACAGCATGTTAATGAGGCTATGCGTCCGATGGCTAACCGTGAGGATCGTCATGTCCGCCAAGGACCCGAGCCGAACCAAGATCAAAGCAGACTTTAAGGACTTCATGGATACAAAGTCTCCTATCTTTCGTGGAGGCGTAAGAACCATTACAAAGTGATGAATGGTTGAGCACGATAGAGCAAAGGTTTGGATTGCTCCGTTTGACTGAAGGTATGAAGGCCACATATGCAGGACACCAGCTCCAAGGCCCTGCAGGCATCTGGTGGACACATCACAGACCACCTTCCCTGCAAACATCGAGATAGTTTGGGGTCGGGCCAGAGCAGACTTCAGAGGACACTTTATCCCTCCCGGTCTCATGGCCATTAAGCATCTTGAGTTTATGAAGCTCACCCAAGGCAACAAGAGTCTCAATGAGTACCTCCGGGCATTCAACAATCTAGCAAGGTATGCTCCGAAGTTAAATCGACATCGACGCCAAGAGAATAGCTAGCTTCAAGAGGGACTTTCCCCAAAACCGATGAAGTCAATGGGCAATCGCAAGTGTGTCACCTTCAATGAGTTTATCAGTGACACTCTGACTCAGGAGAACAATGATAAAATTTATGCTGCTTCTAAGAACCATAAAAGAAACTTTGAGGCAGGTGCTTCTCAGTCTAAGGCACCAATGGTATCCAAAACCCAATACCGTCCACCCAATGCTAATGTCCTGCATCGCCCACCTCGGAAGAAGAATCAAGCTAAAAGCTGTTTTCGTAAGGGGTACATAATTTCCTTGCCAAAGAATACCTCTGGTAGGAGGCAGCTCAATGTCCCACCACCTAACAGCCGTGTTGGAACCAGTAACCACCTGGTCACTAGGCAAATAGATGTCCCCATCCTCCCAAGAATGCTCAAGGAAACATCCATCGTGGGCGTGTTCACTACACTCACTGTGGAGGAAATTCTTCTTTGGTGAAGTGGTCACCATTGGTAAGTTTCTTGTTAATGATCACCCTATGGTTGTGCTCTTTGATTGGTGCTTCACATTCCTTTGTGAGTTCTACTTTTGCATCTAAGCATAAGATGAATGTGATTACAATTGTCAAGGGTGGTTATTGTATTAGTGTCTTTGGGAATAATATCATGACTAACCAAGTAGTAAAAATGTAAAGCTTGAAATTGGGGATCGAGAGTTCCTTACGGATCTTGTAGTTCTACGGGGATAGGAATTGATATAATCCTAGGAATGAAGTGGATGAGTGGGAATGGAGTGTTGATCGATACGTCAACCCGTGTGGTAATGTTGAGGGATCCTGTGGATAAGAAGGGTTTTCTAGTGCAGTTACCTCGTGATATTTCTATTCACAATACGGCCAATGCTACCCTAGCCAAAGCCATTGAGGATCTACCGGTTGTCTCGTGAGTTTCAGATGTCTTCCCCGATGACTTGCCCGGATTACCTCCGGACCGTGATGTAGAATTCAAGATAGAACTCATAAAGGCACGGCTCCTATCTCTCGAAGGCCCTATAGAATGCCGCCCAATGAGTTGGTTGAATCAAGAGTCAGTTGAATGAGCTATTGAAGAAAGGTTTGATTCGGCCTAGTTCTTCTCCTTGGGGTTGTCCGGCTATCTTTGTGAAGAAGAAGGACGAGTCTCTACACATGTGTGTGGATTATCGTCCCCTAAATGCTGTTACCATCAAGAACAAATACCCTCTTCCTCGCATCGATATTCTGTTTGATCAGCTCTCTAAAGCTAAGGTATTCTTCAAGATCGATTTGAGGTCTGGTTACCATCAGATCAAAATTCGTCCTGAAGATATACCTAAGACAGCTTTCTCTACTCGTTATGGCTTGTTTGAGTACCTTGTCATGTCCTTTGGGTTGACAAATGCTCCGGCACACTTTATGTACCTGATAAATTCTGTATTCATGCCAGAATTGGACAAGTTTGTCATCGTGTTTATTGATGATATCCTGGTATATTCTCAGAATGAAGAAGAGCATGCTGAACATCTGAGAATTGTCTTAACTCGGTTACGTGACAACCAGCTTTATGCTAAGTTCAGCAAGTGTGAATTTTGGTTGAACAAGATACCTTTTCTAGGTCATGTGTTATCTGGTGATGGAATTTCGGTTGACCCTACGAAGGTGCAAGAAGTCCTTGAGTAGAAGGCACCTACTACGGTCTCTGAAGTCTGAAGTTTCCTAGGATTGGCTGGCTATTATCGTCGCTTTATCCCGGATTTCTCAAAAATCGCCAAGCCCATGACTTGACTACTTCAAAAAGATGAGAAGTTTGTCTGGACTCCGAAGTGTGAAGAGGCTTTCCACACTTTGCGGACCTTGCTAACCTCTGCTCCTATATTGGCACAACCTGACATCGAAAAGCCTTTTGATGTCTATTATGATGCATGTGGCACCGGTTTGGGGTGTGTTCTTATGCAGGAAGGCCGAGTAATTGCTTATGCTTCGTGCCAGCTTTAAAAGCATGAAGTCAACTATCCTACCCATGACTTAGAGCTAGCTGCAGTTGTTCATGCCCTGAAGATTTGGAGACATTACTTGCTGGGTAATGTGTGCAACATCTATATCCGACCATAAAAGCCTCAAGTACATCTTTACTCAACCCGAGTTGAACATGCGTCAATGGCGATGGTTAGAATTGATCAAGGACTACAACCTTCAAGTACACTACCATCCTGGTAAGGCAAATGTGGTTGCTGATGCCTTCAGCAGAAAGGCCCATTGCAATTCCTCGGTTAGTGAAGACTTTCATCGACACACCTCCTTCATCCCGTAGTACTCCACAATATCATCAGAGATTGCTCCCTTAGAAGTCGAATTATCGAACTCCGTAAGACCGATGTGGGTGTGTTTCACATCAAGCGGAAGATGAAAGAGAAAGAGACCAAGCACTTTAGGGTCGATGACAAAGGAATTCTCTGGTTTAATGATAGACTTGTGGTACCCAAAGATAAAGAACTTAGAAATCAAATTATGGCCGAAGCCCATTCTTCTAAGTTGTCCATCCATCCTGGTAGTAGTAAAATGTATCAAGATCTCAAGCTGTATTATTGGTGGACCAAGATGAAGAAAGAAATCACAGCTTACGTGGTAAGGTGTGATAACTGTTGCAGAGTCAAGGCTATTCACATAAGGCCCGGACTGTTGCAGCCACTCTCTATTCCTGGCTGGAAGTGGGAAGAAATTAGCATGGATTTTATTGTTGGATTACCCACTACTAAAAAGGGTTGTGATTCCATCTGGGTTATCGTAGATCGTCTAACTAAATCCGCTCACTTTATTCCGGTCAAGTCTACCTATCACCCGCACAATTATGCTGAGATTTATTTTCAACAAGTGGTACGTCTCCATGGCATACCCAAATCCATTGTTTCTGATCGAACCCGCGAATTTGGTTCCTGAGTTGTTCCAAAGGTGACCCACGGCTACCCTTGCTAAGTATGCCAGGGTGAGAGTTAGGAATACCCCCTCAACTGAGTTGTAATTCGATTCGAGTCGCCGTCTCTCCCGGTTAGTGAGAACTTGACGGGCTTATCTCCAATGTAGATACACTTAATAACTTAATGGTTCGGAAATGATGATATGATGATGACAGCCTTATTATACCTGCTATGGTTAATATTGTTTGCTCCTAATAAGTGAGTGCTCTAGTACAGGTGCTAATTTAGTGGACAGGTAAATAATGATAAGCTTGATAATAAGTTTAAATTGGTTACTATACTCATAAGCTCTTTTATGCAACTGTGTCAAGCTAGCCCACCTGAAAAGCCTTGCATGATCCTTGGTGTCTTTTATTTCTGGTTTTGACGGGTAAGTCTAGCTGAGTACCTTCTCGTACTCAGGGTTTATCTCCCACCTGTTGCAGATGACCAGTTCTACTTTGGTTGCTGCAAGTACTGCCTTCTCCCTGCTGGGGATGAAGACTAGACCGTTGGGCGTGGTCTCTACTAGTTCTCGTACCTGATAATGCTTTTGTGGGACATGACTCTGATCTGGCAATGTATTTGAAACTATGAAGTTATGTACTAAACTATGTTGCTTCCGCACATTTAAACTGGGTTTGTAATATTTTATTTGAACTCTGATGGATGTAATCCGAATGCTGCTTATGAAATGTTGTAACGGATGATGTGTTGTGTTGAATCACTACGATCTTGGTTTGTATGTCGAGAGTTGGTTGAAATCCTTCGTGATTTCCGGACTACCGGTATTATGGGAGCTTAAGTACAGGAATTTGATCGCTTTGGTGATTGTTTTTGTACTTACGTTCTTATGATTTGGTCGGTTCTGTTACACGGTGCCTCGCATGCGACAGCGACTCCGGCCACGTGCTGACTTGGCACTACCGACATACACAACCCGTCCTCTCCTCCCTATCTCGCAGGCGGGGTGGTACGCACAGTCGTGGCAGCAGAGGTAGAAGGAATGAGTGGCTGGGATCACGCCACCAGACATAGCAGCGGCGCGGCGGTAGGTGAGGTGCATGGCCGAGAGCGCGTGCGCACGAGAGGGCGGCTGTGACCAAGACACACGACATCACGACAACACCTCGCAGCGTGTTCTAAGGAAGTTTGGGAAATTTTTAAGAGAACAACGTGCCGCCCAACACCACTACAACCTATATCATGCCCAAGTACTCGCTTAGAGACAACCAACCGTACCAAAACATAAAACTAGTGTTCAAGAAATTCTGTTAGAATTCCAATGCCAAAATAGCATTGTCCAACACTCTTTTCTGACTTAGAAAAGACAAGGGTTCAATTTGGACTTAACATCCATGAACACTTGTTGCCGCAATTTTTAAGAGGACTATACCTTAGTACCTTCAACCAAGAAATACTACATGTGATAGCCCATACTTTATACTAAACCATAGGAACAAAATACTTAAGCACTATTTAACTATTTTGCTCAATATAATTCACCAAAAATGGCATTTTAAACATAAGTTCAAATTCTTGTCGATTCGATGAAAAGACTGATTTTTAGTTTCAGATTCGATTTTTGAACTCTCAAGAACACTAGTTAACAACATTTATTTTCAAAAATTAAAGTTGCATTTTCAACTACACCACTTGCTCATCATCTTTACTTAAAGTACTACACACAAATTACACTTTATTTTTGTTTATATAAATTGTTTTTTTGTCAAACAATTAAACGACTTATCCCATTTTTCTCGTTAGGATTTTCATTAGCACTTTTACGCACTAAGTACACTACCGGACACCCTCTCGGCACTCGGCAAAGCTTAAAATACACTCGGCAAAGGCTTTGCCGAGTGCCGCACTCGACAAAGGGCACTCGACAAAAAATTAATCGGCAAAGGGCCTTTGCCGAGTGCTTTTTGTCGGGCACTCGGCAAAGCCTTTGCCGAGTGCCGGAAAAGCACTCGGCAAAAATTTACACTCGGCAAAATAAAAATGCGAAAAAATCCAAAAATAATAGCAATTTTTTTTCGGGGGAGGCCGCCACCGGCCAACGCCCGTCTGTCTCCATCGAAGTCGCTGCATTTTTTGCGCAAAATTCGCGGCTAACGCGGCCGGTGGGATTCAAACTCACGACCTCTCCCTCGCGTGTCTACTGCTTTACCACTGCGCTACACTATCACTTGTCTAGATTCCGTTATCTATCCTCATATATTATACTAAACTAAAAGTAAATTGCTTGTTTGAGGCTCTAAACGAATTCAAATAAAAAAGTGGTCAACTACAAAGTTTCATAACTTTTCGAGATGTACAATTTTCATTTAAGAAGTTTTTCCATCCGAGGTCGTTTGAAAAATTCGAATTTCAAATTTGAGAGATTCAAACGTAGTTTTGCATGATAAGATGATTTCAAATCAAAAAGTTGTTAACTACATAGTTTCATAACTTTTGGAGACCTACAATTTTTATTTAGGAAGTTTTTCCATCCGAGGTCTTTTAAAAAATTCAAATTTTAAAAATTTCAAATTCAAACGTCGTTTTTGCATGACAAGATGATTTCAAATCAAAATGTTGCCAGCTACAAAATTTCATAACTTCTCAAGATGTACAAAGTTTATTTTGGTCATTTATTCATCCGACATAGTGGTAGTAACATTGTTCACAAATCTTATATATCTTTCTTCTATTTTCATGAAACTAATATAAGAGATATGAGAGAGATGTAGATTTTATGAACAACGTTATTGTCGCTTTGTTAAATGAAGAAATGACCAAAATAAACTTTGTAGATCTTGAGAAGTTATACAACTTTGTAGTTGAAAAGTTTTTTCATTTGAATTCATTTAGGGCCTCAAAAATTGCTTTGAAAAAATGATTTGCTGAGAGCCAAAAAAAATGCACACGGCAAAATGCCTCTTTGCCGAGTGCCAGAAAAAGGCACTCCGCAAAGACGCATTTTGCCGAGTGCCAAAAAATGGCACTCGGCAAAATACATCTTTGCCGAGTGCCAGAAAAAAGGCACTCGGCAAAGACGCATTTTGCCGAGTGCCGAAAAATGGCACTCGGCAAAGACGCATTTTGCCGAGTGCCAAAAAATGGCACTCGGCAAAATACATCTTTGCCGAGTGCCAGAAAAAAGGCACTCGGCAAAGACGCATTTTGCCGAGTGCCAAAAAATGGCACTCGGTAAAATACATCTTTGCCGAGTGCCGAAAAAAAAACACTCGGCAAAGCCATCTTTGTCGAGTGTTTTTTTTTCCGAGTGTATTTTATTTGGCACTCGGCAAAGACCGTCTTTGCCGAGTGCCCGATAAAATACACTCGGCAAAGTGCCGGTTTCCGGTAGTGGTAAGTCAACTTGGACATTTATTTGAGTCCACAAAAGTGAGTCACATAGGATTCGCTTATCATTTCATGTGCCTTATAAATTTTTAAAACCTGAAAACTTGTTTGGCTAATCCCTCTTGGGCCTTAATCTCGGTGCTAAGTAAGCCCGTAACACCAAAGGTGTTACATTAGTGTATACTAGAGTAAATTTAAGGGCCCTAATTTTAAGGCTTCTATTAGAATAGATGCAAAAAAAAAACTTGAGTAGAAAGAATTCTTAAATTAAAATAGAAATCCTAATTTAAGGGTTTCTGTTGGAGTTGCTCAGCCCTCGTCAACAAAAGTGAAAGGGGTGCAATGCGATGTGTGAGTAAAACAAACTGTCTTTGAACACCGGAAGCGACGTCGATAAAGAGGCGGCACTCAGGTGTATGGCAGGAGCAGAACACCTCTCGGAGATCATCTCAATATAATACAACGCTAATTTTCCTTTTAGCTATTTCTTGCTGAGGGTGGCCTGAGTTGTAGTCTTCTCACTCTAAAATATACATATGTGTGTGACTTTGATAAACAAGCGTATCACACAAAGGATTTTGCATTTCTGATTTTTTATTATTAGTATGATTTGTTTATCAAATGCATTTATTTGGTCAAAAAACCACTCCAGATTACTATACTATACTAGTAGCTACCAGCATCTTAGGTAGTTATACTTTCACATAAAAAAGACACGACAGTTGACAAAGGGGGCTATGCATTGAACTCTTGGTGTGTGTGTGTGTCTGTGTTTCTCATGCTCTTAATGGATTAGGTTGTTAAGGAGTTAGCAAGTAAGAATGTGAAAGGGATGGGCTGACCTAAGCATGCTCGGAGCCCTTAAGCAGTCCAATAACATATAACATATGATGTTAAAGAATAAGTTGCTGAAGAAGGGCCTGTAGCGTAGTGATTACGAGAGCCTAAGTAGCACCTCAGGTCCTGTGCTGGACTCTCTATGGGAGCGAATTTTCAGGATTTAACGGCGTTGTGTTTTCAGTGGTAGACGACGTTCTTATCGACAGCAAGGGGCCTGCGTGTGTGTTCATAGGGGTGAGTATACGTGCATTGTTAGTGACATTCGCAAAAAAAAAGAAGAATACCACGTGAATAAACAAACATAAAAAATGAAGCAACCCTCCATATAGGAGTAGACTAATTTTTTTAGGGGAGGCCGCCACGGGTAGCTTTATTGTTAAGATTATGTAGACTAGATTTAATTGGCTTGTATACTTGCCCCCAAAAATATTATCCATGTACATGTACTTCAATTTATTCTAGACTAGAGAGCTGAGCACAGGTACTAAACTTTTTCGTGGGCAAATTGTGGACATTTGGGCTGGGCTAGGCCTAGCACGGCGGTCTGCCCCTTCTATATTGTTGTTCTTATCCACCATAATCCATTGGAGCCGTCCACACTGATCCCATTTGCAGTGTCATTTTCGCCAGGGTTGTTAAATTGCGTTGTCAGATGATGTCCATTAGAGATTTGCCTGAGTTGCTGTCAGTGTCAGTCAAGTTCATTGGATCAAAGGAGCTTGTACAATACAAGGAGGAAACTGGTGATGCGCCTCTGATGCAGTCCATAATAGAACTGACCTCAAAATTTCTTATGGCTTAACACTAATGTTTAGTAAAGACACAACCGAGGGCCCAAACAATAATAGTAGTACTAGCTCAGGAACCAAGTAATTAATTCCTGCATGGTTCAGCAACATATGTATTATTATGCCAAAAAAACAGCTGCATAGGCTTGTTACAAATTACAGTTCTACATAAGTAAAACAAAAAACAGGGTTTGCTTACAAAAAACACTCTAATCATTGTTCCTATCCAGTTACCTAATCTATAATCATGCACTCAAACTTGATGTTTCAGTGATCAGAAAAATTCAAGCCAATACGATGAACTTGCTCATATCTTCTCCCACAATCAGGGCAGAACATCCTAGAACCTTCCTTTACATAAAGATAAACATCTAGAAGTTTCTTCTTGGATTTGTCACCACAAACAATTGAATCAGAGATTGCTAGAAAGGGGAAAAAATCATGCTATCACCCACCCATCCCTGCCTTTGCAACCCACAAGCTGGAGAGGGAGTAGTGCCACGTCGCCTAGCTATTTCTCCTTTTGCACAAAATGACCAAAAAAAAAGGAAAAGAAAAAGAAAACAGTTGTGATGGTGATGACGACGCAATTGTGCTTGGCGATCTTTCTCAACCAACACTGTAGTCATTAAAGGGAAGCAACTCCAAAAGAGGGAAAGCGCATCTTTCTTCCTCACCTGTCACCCGCCACTATTCTTTGGTGATATACACTTGTTGGCCTCTCATTGGTCCCGGCAAAAAAGAGAGAATATATAAAATACTATGGTCATGTTCGTTTGTCTTATAATCCGTACTTTTCAGCTTGTTTTTTCAGTCAGATCAGTATTTTTTTCTCACAACAAATCAGCCGGAACAGTGTTTCGACTTGTTTTTTCAGCGAAACAAATGAGGCCTATAAATTGAATAATGAAAGGGTTCTGAAGTACTCTTAAGGCCATTTGGATGAATACCATCATTTTTTGTGTCATCCAAGTGTGGCAGTCCCTCCGCCGCCGAGGCATACAGGCAGGTCTGCCAATTCAAAATATAATACGTATAATGTAGTAAGATGTAATTTGATTCAGCTTAACTCTTAATTTAGGCCATGTACTATATTCCGTCCTTTTTTTCTGTGAGCACGGTTTGACATGGGTTCTCTAATGTCAAATTTTGACCATTAATAATATCTCCTATATTATAATGTTTCATGACTACAAAGACCTTTGCGGAGAAGAATCCAATAACCAAAATTATAGAGTATAGTATATAAATTTAAGATTTTTCATTAATAAAGATTCGCTACACTAAAGCAAAAATTCCTTGAGGCCCAAAAATCGCCAAGAAAAATATAAAAACAACCAAGGAAATGTTTCATAGGGGCTGACCGTCAAGCAATGGTCGCCAAGTATAGAGAGCAAGGGAAATTCAATTTCCTTGGTGGTCCACCCCCCAAGGATAAATTTCTTAGTGGTTTGGCTGCTAAGGTAAATTGGGCCATAGTAGAAGTTATAAAGACTGCGTTCAGCCGGATGCTGCTTCTCACAACAACCAGTCAGTTTCAGCCGTTACACAGTGTTTTTCTCTCACAACAACCAGCCAGTTTCAGCCAAGTTTCAGACCAGTGAACGGGGCCAAAGCATCAAGAAAATTAGTGAACTGTCAAGTATATATTTTTTTCTTGAGGGCCTCAAACCTCCAAGGAAATGTTAAAACCGCCAAGAAAATGTTACAAAAAAAAGTTTAAAATCCTAGAAACCCTACGGCCACACACAACCTTAGCCTTCGTGTGTTGCATCCTTACCACTGTAACTCAAAGTAATATGTGACTAAATGCCTAATGCATTATTTTGTATTTACTTTAGTGAATTTTGTAATGCATATTTGAGACCCTAAACAAATTTAAATGAAAAAAAAAAATTGAACTGGAAATCTTTGAGTACTACAATTTTTGTTTAGGTCACTTCTCCATCCAAGTCATTTAAAAAGTTTATAAAATATTAATCTTCCTGGCGGTTTATAATAGCACTTAAGGAAATGGTTGTTTTCTTGGCGGTTCACAATAAAACTTAAGAAAAATTACACATTTACTTGAGGCTAAGGTGAAACCGCCAAGGATACAAATTACCTTGGCAGTTTACTAGACCCCAAGGAAGTGATTAATTCCTTGGCGGTTGGATTTGGCACTCAAGGAAATCATGGACCCCAAAAAAATTTGTGGTAGTGGCTAAAAGTTCAATCTTAAATAGCATGTGTGCCTCACTAACAAAAACAAGATAATACAGTGTTTGTGGACATAAATCATCATAAGAATACTCAAATGCAAGTGTCCATGCCTAGAATTGTATTTTTTGGACGGAGACATAACACCTTTGTTATCAGCTTGACAAGAGTATTTTCGGCACGAGTTGGGGAGATACCTCCCACTAAAAACTAATGTCTACAAAGGTCCATTCTAAGAAATTCATGCCATCCAGCAGCATGACTGCATTGATTACTGAGATAAGAAAAGAGATAGGCATCGATCGTAGTAGAACTCTTGAGGACGATGTTCTTGTCGCCGTTTTGACTTTGTTTATGCAAAAAAAATGAAAACAAAAGAGTGACATGCATGTGTGCTCTTGGTGCGTCCACCACCGTGTCCTGCTCCGTACTGTACTTGTATGTGGCCGTGTGGTCGACAATTTTGAAAAAAAATGGCCATTACCATATGTTGACGTACGTAATACATCGCAGCTGACGTGCACTTTTTTGACTGAACTGAATGCAGCTGACGTACATTGAGAGTTACAACTTACAAGTACGATCTCCTATGGAGCAGGGATGAAAACGGTTCGGAAATATCTCGTATCAAACCGTACATTTTCTACATTTAATCCGATCGAATTCGTATTTTTGGACAAATTTGAATTCGGTTTGAAATTCGGAACACCAAATTCGAAATCGGAACGAAAACGGTTTAGACATTTTTCCGACCGTTTTCTACTTTTCTACTTTTAATTCGGAATATCTCGAATTCGAAATTCGGTTTAAACCAAATTTGGCCCACTAAAAGTCCAACCTTAGAAAAAAAATTGCAGCTTTCTACGAGATCTATAATTTTCTATTTTTTTGTTTTTTCATTTAAAGTCTTTAAGATGATCAAAAAAATTAAACAAAGTTTCAACGGCATATTAATCGCGTACAAGATCTTGTTGCCTTAGAAAAAAATCATATCTTCTTTACATGGTGTCGAATGGAGATACTTTTTAAGAAAGTTGTAGGACTTGTTAATTATTATTCACTTGTTAATTGTTATGCACTTTGTCTTACGGGTCAATATTCCGTATTGATTTTTCGTATACCGATCGTGTTCGACATAATTCCGCTCGAGTCAGTTCGTTTTCGAAATTCTTGATATTCCGTAAGTTCGTAATCGTTTTCGTGTCCGGCTTTACCGCTTTCGTTTTGGTATTCAAATGTAGAAGTAGAAAACGATTGAGAGGTTTTCCGACCGTTTGCCCTGTTCGTTTCGTTGAAATTTGGCTAATGCTGACGCTTATGCTGATTTGTTGTGAGAGAAAAATATTGTTCGGGCTGAAGAACATGGAAAATGGAATTGAAAAAACTACTCCTTCCATTCTAAATTATAAAACGTTTTGAGTTCTCTAGATGTATGGATTTTTACTATGTATTTAAATCTATGTATGTAGAAATGTCAAGACATCTGTAGTTTAGAATAGAGGAAGCACAAGCCAAGGGTAAAAAATTTAGATTAATCATTATAGGAAATCAACAAATGCAACTTAACTTTGACTCATTTTCTAAGTTATCTCAAAATTAAACCCAGATTAGGGGGGTAGCCGAGCGATGCACTCGTTGCCGCGCAAGAAACACTTCGCTTCTACAGCACGCTCAGCTAGTGCTCACTCGGCCACTCTTTTCCCGCCAAAAAACAAGGCGATCTGCATTTTATTTTATTATTTATATTATTATTAATTAATTAGCCGGCCAGCAGCTAGCTAGCTAGTTCCTTGTTAAGAACGGAAACAAGCACAGTGACATGCTGATGCTGTTACCACGAGTCCACGAGGATGGTGTAACTCCAGTAACCACACCGAGATAGACATATTTTTTTTCCTTTGCAAGGGGTTAAAAAAAAAGAAAAACATGTTCTCATCGAACTAGAAACACGTTTTGTTTACCAAACTTAGGGTTGCTTGGTTCCCAGCCAGCGTTGGCCATGCACAGTCACGCTCGGTGTGGCGCCGCTGCAACCATGGCGCCCAAAAAAATGTGCCACTCTCGCCATAATTAGCACACACTAAACGACGAGCAGGAGGAGCAAAACGAAAGGAGAAAAATCTGTGGCTGCCAAAACGTAGACGAGAACCAAACAACAGCTTCGGTTGGTGTGGCGGTCGCAGTTTAGGCGTGGCGTGTTTTGGCTGCCAACCAAACACGCCCTTAAAACACTTCGACAACCATAGACTCTAACAATGTAAACATTTCATTTCATTAAACCACCAATATCCATAACTAAAAATTTAAATGAAGATTTTTTATTTATAAGTCCAGCACTAATATTTATCATAAATAGACCTCCTACAAAACGGAAAAGAAAAGAAAACCGTGGCGTGGTCGGCAACGGCAGCCAATCACACGGGCACGCGACGGCCACGTGTCCGTGCGGCAGCCGCGTGCGCGCGCCCGGAACGCACTGCCACCACCCGGTCACCAAACCACCCCCACCGGTCGCCGCCGGTCACCTCCGCCTCCGCGCACGCACACGCTACACCACGGATAAATAACAATCACCCCCCTCCCGTCTCCGCATTTCTTCTCTTCTCCCCCCTCGCTTGTTCGCCGCGTCCTCCTCCTCAGATCAAGAAACCGTGTCCTACTCCTGCCCCTGGGAACCATCGGGGGATCGATCGCCCTTCCCCGCACCTCAGATCGTCCAACGACGGCGGCCTTCGGAGGTCTCCGTGCTCTTTTCGGCGCGACGGGTGGGTCAGTTCGCGGATCGGGCGGTGTTTGGTTGACGGCGAGCCAGCGGCGGCGGCGTTCGTCTTGGATCGGGAGTCGTTGAGTCGTTTGGCCTGCTGAGAGGTGCGGAGATGGTGGCCGAGGCGGAGGTGATGCATCAGGCTCCCGTGCCAGTGCTGGAGGTGCAGTACCACCGGTGCGTGACGACCAAGGGGGTTGAGGACGTCGTCGGGATGTCCGCGGCTGCTGCGGCGGCGGCGGCCGTAGCCACGCCCGCGGAGGTCGGGGTTGAGGTCGAGGTCGAGGTCGCCGTGGAGGTGCCTCTCATGGTGAGTTCCTCATGCCCAGGCTACTGGTGAAAAAAATTCTGTCTCGGACTGGGAACATTTTAGCCTTTATTTGGAAGATTGCTTGCAAGTTTGCAAATCAAATTTCGTGTCAGGTGTTGTTACTACCAATTAATTACTACTACTGTTGTGATACTGTTCTTCAAGTGTGTAGGACAAGCTCATGGAGTCCTCTTTCCATCCCCTTTTCGATTTGGGGAAAAAGATCTGCTTGTGGATGCAAAAGGCTGATACACTTGCTTGCCAAAAAGTAGTAGCTCCTTTCTTTCTTGGGGGGAGGAGCTCTAGTGTGGTGGTTGCACAGTTGTAGGCCTCATCAGGGTTCAGAAAAGTGGGTGGTGAATTATTGGACCCATACATATCTGTAGTAGTGTTTGGTGGTGGTTGAGTTTATGCGTGCTTTCGCACTAGTTCAGATTACCAGATGAGTTTGGCTTAGTGGGTTCTTAATCTGGGCATTTATATACTGTGTGCCTGTTACTGCAATAGAAAATTTGATGGTCTACATACACTTCTAGTGGGTTATTAGTGGGTGAACCATATGTTACAGTCTGTGGCATGTCTCACCTGTTTAGGCGAGTAATTTGTCAACTGCGTAGACCCGAAGAACTTTTTGTGGAAACTGAGATAGTTTGGCCTGGACACAGGGTGCTAATTTTGTTAATTATCGGAGGCAATAGGAAGCAACAATGGGCTGTTCTTCTTACTAATTAGGATGCAACAATGGACTGTTCTTCTTACTGCTTTCTACCATTCAATGATCAAGGGACTAATTGTCTTTTATTTTTTTGTGGTGATATAGCGGTTGGAGCAGCCTGATGCTGCACCAAGTGTGTCTATGGACGTGCTACAGTTTGTGCCCACCATTCGGTCTGGTAGCTTTGCCGATATTGGTCCTAGGAGGTACATGGAGGACGAACACATCCGGATAGATGATCTTTCCGCTCATCTCGGCTCACTGTTGGTCTGCCCTTTGCCTAGTGCCTTCTATGGGGTAAGTCATTTTCTCTGTAAATTACTTCTCCAGCACCTAGTGTTAAAACATTGCCACAACTGATTGTATCCCTCTGTGTTTTAGGTTTTTGATGGCCATGGCGGTCCGGATGCCGCAGCCTACATGAAAAGGCATGCAATGAGGTTCTTATTCGAGGATAGTGAGTTCCCACAAGCATCTCAAGTTGATGGGATGTACCTTCAGTCTGTTGAGAGCTCTGTTCGCAGAGCTTTCTTGCAGGCGGATCTTGCTCTGGCCGATGATTTGGACATCAGCCGCTCTTCTGGAACCACGGCGCTCACTGCATTAGTCTTTGGGAGGTATAATAAACTGTAGAGCAGTGACAACATTTCGAGTCACTTGAGCCACATTGATCTTGTCTCAAACATTCCTGTGCCTTCCCCTCCTTGCAGGCAACTACTGGTTGCGAACGCCGGGGACTGCCGTGCGGTCTTATGCCGAAAAGGAGTCGCGATGGAGATGTCTCGAGACCACCGCGCAAACTACGTGGAGGAGTGCGAGAGGGTCGCCGCGTCGGGGGGATACATCGAGGACGGCTACCTCAACGGGGTCCTCTCGGTGACGCGGGCCCTGGGCGAGTGGGACATGAAGACGCCCGACGCGCCGGTGTCCCCCGGCCATCGCGGAGCCCGAGTTCCGCAGGCCACGCTGGGCGAGGACGACGAGTTCCTCATCATGGGCTGCGACGGGATCTGGGACGTGATGACGAGCCAGCACGCTGGTGAGCCTCGTGCGGCGGGGCCTGCAGCAGCACGACGCGACCCAGCAGCAAGCGCGAGGGAGCTCGTGATGGAGGCCAAGCGGCTGGAGACGGCAGACAACCTCACGGTCATCGTGGTGTGCTTCGCGTCGGAGCTGGGGTCGCAGCAGCAGGAGCAGCCCGCGAGGCCGAGGAGCTGTAAGGGCCTGTCAACGGAGGCGCTGTGCAACCTGAGGAGCTGGCTGGAGACCGACCACCGCTAGAGGGAGTTGGCGGCGGCGGCTTGAGTGCCGAGGAGGTTGGGTTCGGGATGTGTAAATACTATGCTGACAACACTGGTTGACGCATGATGAGCGCTGGGCCATTTGTTGAGAGGCGGCTGCGGATTACGTAGGCAGGTCAGCTGTAGCAGCAGCCAGCAGTTTTGTAGGTTATTTTTCGCTTCGTTCGTTCTTTCTTTCTTTCACCCTTGTTATTTAGCCGTTGATGTTATTGTTAGCAACACCTCTCTGTTGTACATATATGTATTGATGATGTTGATGACATGCTCCATTGCCACTACCTTCTTCCAAGTTGGTTCTGTTGTAATGCTGGAACTGCAGCAGATTGGCCGTTGGCCGTTGGGGCTGCTGAACAGACATGGCTCATACATGAGGCAAAGAGTTTGGGGGTTAACTAGAAACAGTGAACAGCCTTGAGGCGACGTGAAGCCGTAAGATCATGCGTTTCAGTAATGCCAATGGCACCATTGCCCCAACCACAGAGGCGCCTTTCAAGCAAAGTTCCTTTCTATGGCTGGATGTGTTTATACCTGAGCCGCCAACTTCAGTCAGTGAGAAAAGGAGGGCAGAGCGGGCACAGCCACTGCATTTGACCAAGTGCTGAGCATAGTTTCAGGCACAACGATACTGGGCACGCAATTCCGGCGACAAACCGGGTTAGACAAGTCGTATAGGAGACAGGATATGTTTGGCTGCCAAATCCACAATTATTTACGTACTCATTCTATTTCAAATTATAAGTTTTATAAT
This sequence comes from Miscanthus lutarioriparius, assembly GCA_904845875.1. NCBI lineage: Eukaryota > Viridiplantae > Streptophyta > Magnoliopsida > Poales > Poaceae > Miscanthus > Miscanthus lutarioriparius. The sequence goes on along the minus strand of CAJGYO010000016.1, from coordinate 71,180,527 downwards.
TATACGATATAGCAAAAGCTATTCTCTTTATATAATTAAAAAGAACAAAGTGTGGATATTTTTTGGTGCGATATTTGTTTTGATTCGTCCGTCTGCCCACGCCTACGATTCCACGACATCTCCCGCATGCCATTCTCCTTGATTGAATATTGTTTGTTATGTGATAGAGGAATCACGGCAAAATAGGAAGTAGAAAATTATTATGTTATCCATATACACATTGCATGTTTGCATGCACCAGCATACATGGCAACGAGCAAAAGTAAAGAGAATTAACACAGAATTCAAATTGGCCAACCTCTTTTGGTGCGACTTTTTTTTGTCGCTCCTCCCTTCCGGCCATGCGATACCCCGCGCAATAGAAAAAGAAACTACTATCTCTGCGATCCCCACCTGCTTTGAAGGAAATAAATCGATCACCTGAGGTGACATGTATGGAAGAAAACAATAATCATGCATGGAATGAAACAATAATCATCCATGGAAACAATAATCATACTTCAGTTAAATTTTTAGTAGATGCAGAGATAATAAAATGAGAGTTTCTGTCTAATATTTTGGGACTCTCTGCTGTCACTTCGAAAAAAAATTATGTTGTCTCATATGACAAAAATATATTCTATGATAAAAAAAACTATGCATGTGCATGTTCAATACTTAGATGTACTACATGATGAAGTTAACATGTTGGTTACAACAGTTCATATGGTATTGTCCATAATTTAGAGGGTATTAAATTTAGGCTGTGTGCATAGTAGGCCACCTAACTTTATTCTTGCAACTTCTACCTCTTTATGTGTTAGTCTTTGTCAATGGTATAATTTGTTCGCAAAGCTCAAGCAAGACAATTGGCAAAGATAAGCAAGATGACTCAATGAGGTTGTTCCTTAATTTTAGTGTTTCCAGCATGCAGACCTGAAATTAAAAGATGTGCAGGTTATACATGATGAGACTGGTGAACCTTCTGCAATTTCCTAAATGAATATTTCCCGTAGCAACGTAGAATTTGATATATGCCACATTTAGTTATTACTATTAGTTCGCGAACTGAGTTAATTCAAACAAAACCTTAACTGACGAATATTATATGTACGAATGCAGCCAGTTCTCTCCTTTTATATTCAACTAGGTAGCATGCCCGTGCGTTGCTATGGGACAATTAAATCTTTTGTACTAAAAACACACGGATCGCACGATAAAATAACAATACTGTTAAATTAAATATCGACATTAAAGTGACATTTAATTCAAAAAGCAAAGTTTGTGAAATTAACACAGTCACGGAGAGCGCGGCGTCGCAGGCTCACAAACTCTACTGTATAGACTTTTTCGTGATATGGCTAAAATAATATTTTATATCGGCAAAATTTTTTTTCCGATATCCATTTCTTTCATTGTAATCCATTTACCTGGACAATGTTTAAGGTGAGGGCATGATTATAGTTTTTAGTAGCTTTGCGATATTGTCCGAATAAACATATATGTTTGAGGTGAGGGCACGGTTACTAACATTATCCAGATAAATGGATTACAATGAAAGAAACGGATATCGGAGATTTCTTCATACCAATATAAAACATTATCTTAGCCGCATCACAAAAAAGTCTATAAAAATAGAGTTTATGAGCCTACGACGCCGCGCACTCCGTGACTGTGTTAAATTCATAAACTTTGCTTTTTGAATTAAATGTCACTTTATGGTATTTAATTTTTACAATATTGTTATCTTATCGTGCGATCCGTGTGTTTTTAATATAAATTGTTCGTTATCCCGTAGCAACGCACGGACACGCTATCTAGCTATCTAGAAAAACTAAAACGTCTTATAATTTAGAACGGAGTATATAAAAGTAAAAACGCAGGGATAAACAGGAGTGGAGGTTAGAGTTCAGGTCTCAAAGCTTGTGAATTACTGCCAAACATCCGTGCAAGTCATCTTTTGCTCTCCCCACACTAAAGCTAACAGTCTGTGAGAATGACAGCAAAGATTGACTGTTCTCACAGCCTAAGCAGACGCTGAAGGAATATCGCAAGCTGACAAGCAGGCGTCAAGGTCGCAAGTATTTCAGCTTCACTGAAATTGCCAGTGGGCAGTTTGATGAAGAGATAACCATGACTCGTGCTAGACAGCGACTTGTATTTACTCTGTCAGTTCAGCCAAACATCTGATCAGATCCTACGAACAGTAGCAGACGATTCACGCATCTTTCAGAATACCGATTCACACGGCTTCTCGTTTTTGGGCTACATGGGTGTGGCTGCCAGGACGGATCTTCCAAAAGGGAGAAACAGGTCCACCATGGAGTCATACTCCTCTCTGCTAACCTGAGCAGCATTCAACATCTGCATCGCACATCATTGATGGGGGAAACAAATCAGATGTCACCAAAGCAAAATAAGATACATTCTTCAACTAAGCACAAAAACCGTCAGTGATAAGTAAAATTGGTTACTCACCTTTTGCACAAGCTTTGAATTTGAAAAGACTGGAGCAAGGGCAGGAAGCTGGTGAACAGAGAGCGCATCAAGCATTACCAGAACCACAGCCTGCCACTGCCTTGATCGCAGAGAAGGCAGGGCGTCAACAAACGACATTGTGTCAATCAAGTAGCCCTGGTGGCAAAGCAAAGCTCACATTAGATAATCCAAAAGCAAGCACATACAGTGTAGTTTCATGTGTTAAGACCAATATAACTGTCAGCCACCAGCATCGAGCTAACCTATCAGTCTAATTTTGAAAGGGTATGATATTAGCAGCATCAAGCATACCAGAGTAATCTCCAATTTTGAAACCGGGATCTGCAACCTCAAGTTTGATACGAGTACTGGCACAGCGTTACAAACGCAAGAATCTAGAGCTCTTCTAATCTCCGATGAGAGCCCATCCTTCAGAACTATCTTCTCAGGATATTCCTCCCATTGGCAATCAACAACTCTTCCACTGAACCCCTTTCAAGTCCATACACATAGGCCAAAGACGCGACCTGGATATCCATCCGAATAGTGCAGCCCACATTGTTCAAAGCAGACAGCTGAAAAGAAATGTACATTATGCCGAGACAGGATTAAAACAAGCAAAACTGGTATTTCTTCTTTTTCCTTCTTAATAATACTTACAGTTAGACTAAAACCTTCTGGAGGCATGTCATGCCAAGAATCATCAACTTCAAACATGTCTGTATCCAGAAGTACAGGTTTCTTAGGCCACTTGATAACATCCCTATCTATCTCAGGGTCATCATCTCCGGCAGTGTTTTTGGCATTGTCATATTCTTTCTGGTTAAGCACCAGGCAGAATGATGATTCCAGCCTTTGAAACTGGCGTTAGAGAGGCTTGCGTGAGTACCAATCAATAACAAAAGTTGTGTGCCTCAAAGAATAGCAACCGTGGGAATATAATGAATACATGCTCACCTGCATCTTCTGCTTCTACTGTGCCTGAAGAAATAGCTTCTGCTGCCTCAATAAGTGCTGCAGCACATGCCTCTGCAGATGCACGCCTTAGTGAACTGTCTATGACATCCTCGGGTTGTTTTATGCTACTTGAAGGGCTTTCATATGCTTTGCTTGTTTCTAGGACACTTCCATTCTCATCTGCCCATGTAACAGACTGTCTACCGCTGTTAGACCCAGTAACTTTCAACGAAGACTTCAATGCAGGCCTCATCTTTTCATCAGTTGTCTCATCATTTCCAATGTTCATTGCTTCACTGAATCTTTCAGACAGTTGTTCAGCATAAGCTTGCGTTGAATCTTTTGCTGAAGATTGAGATGATGAGGGATGATTGTCTACCAATACAGAACTTGACAAGTAGTTATACTGATTCATAGCACTTTCCTCCCTGTTTGTCGAAGCATCCCCAATAATGATGGTACTCGTAAAGTCCACCTCATGGCCATCGCTTCCAGCAGGCCTTTTTCTAGACTTACTCTTCTGTGTCCTCGATGATGCTTTACTCGCTTTATTTTTCTTACTGCCTTTTCTCTCTTCCAAAACTACATCCTCGAGCTGCTTTGCAATGGAATCAGATATGCAAGATGACAGCATCCTGTTATCTTCCTCTTGCTCCAACATCTTTGATGGGGTTTTATTTTTCTTCTTTCTAGGTGTGGTATTCTCACCAAGAACCAGGTCACCCATTCTCTCAGCTATTACTTGGCGCTCATGTGTTTTTCAACCAATGAAGGTGAACTTGTCATGCCATCTTCACCAGGAGCAGCAGTCCTAGAATCCACAATTTCAGTTCTGGACAGCTCAGGTCCAGCAACTTTGTTCTGCTGAGGCTGTGGCTTTTGCCCTGAAAACAGAACATAAGCTCACTGTATCTTCAATTGTTCGAAATTTAAGACAGGTCGAACAAAGGAATAGATGATCTTTCATGTACAGAAATGTGCCTGCAAGTAAAACTACCGTTACTCTGGTAAACATTGTTACTTACACCAGTGACTAGAAAATTAGTGTGTGAAATCTATATCAACCCAAAGATGCTTGCTGAACCCAGATTAAGTTTTAGTGTGCAAGTTTGCTAAGAAAAATAATACAACACTCTTAAGAAATGGAGTAGGAGTTTTGATTGATAAGAGCCTCAAGAATAGTGTGGTGGGAGTGAGAAGGCAAGGAGATAGGATTATCTTAGTTAAGCTTGTCATTGGTGATATGGTCTTGAACGTAATTAGTGCGTATGCCCCCCCAAGTAGGCCTCGACGAGAGTGCTAAGAGACAGTTCTGGGACGACTTAGATGGCCTGATTAGAGCTGTACCTAGTAGTGAGAAGCTTTTAATAGGAGGAGATCTTAATAGGCATGTAGGTACTACAAACACAGGTTTCGAGACAGTTCATGGAGGTTTCGGGTATGGTAGTAGGAATCAGGAGGGGGAGAAAGTTTTGGACTTTGCGGTAGCTTTTGACTTGATGATAGCCAACACTTTCTTTAGAAAGAGAGAATCTCATCTAATGACCTTCAGTAGCGGACAACACTCTAGCCAGATTGACTTTGTCCTCGCAAGAATAAAGGACAAACGAGCATGCTTGGATTGCAAGGTGATACCAGGGGAGTGTGTTGTCACTCAACATAAGCTTTTGGTGGTAGACTTTCGTTTTCAGGTGCGTGCCCGTAGGGATAAACAAGCTAAGATTGAAAGAACAAAGTGGTGGAAACTGAAAGGGGAGACGTCAGAGGTATTCAGGGAAAAGATTATCAAAGAGGGCTCTTGGAAGGAAGAAGAGGACATAAACAACATGTGGGAGAAGATGACAACCAACATTCGGAAGGTGGTCTCAGAGGTGTGTGGAGTAACCAAAGGAAGTGGAGGCAAGGCTAAAGATACTTGGTGGTGGAACGAGGAAGTCCAAAGAGCTATTAAGGAGAAGAAATAATGCTATAGACGCGTGTACCATGACAGGAGTATGGACAACATAGAGAAGTACAAGGTGGCAAAGAAGACTGCAAAGCGAGCTGTAAGTGTGGCAAAGGGTAGAGCGTACGAGGATCTTTACCAACATTTGGGTACGAAGGAAGGAGAGAAGGACATTTATAGGATGGCTAGGGTTCGTGAGAGAAAGACAAGGGACTTCAACCAAGTTAAGTGCATTAAGGATGAAAGGGAGCATCTCTTGGTGAAGGAGGATGAGATCCGACATCGATGGCAAGAGTATTTTGATAAACTGTTCAATGGTGAGAATACGGACACAACCTTTCAGTTGGATGACTCTTTTGATGACACCAATAGGCGCTTTGTGCGGAGAATCCAAGAATCTGAGGTCAGAGAGGCGTTGAAAAGGATGAAAGAAGGTAAGGTGATGGGACCAGATGGTATCCCAATCGAGGTGTGGAGATGCCTCGGGGACATAGCTATAGTATGGCTAACCAAGCTGTTCAACCATATTTTTCGATCGAACAAGATGCTTGACGAGTGGAGGAGAAGTATATTGGTACTGATCTACAAGAATAAAGGGGATATTCAAAGTTGTACTAATAACCGAAGAATTAAGTTGATGAGCCATACTATGAAGCTATGGGAGAGAGTTATCAAGCATCGCTTGAGAGCAATAACGCGGGTCTCTATGAACCAATTTGGTTTCATTCCCGGAAGGTTAACAATAGAAGCCATTTTCTTAATAAGACAAGTTATGGAGTGGTATAGGGAGAAGAAGAAGGACCTACACATGGTTTTTATTGATTTGGAGAAAGCTTATGATAAAATATCAAGGAATGTTATATGGTGGGCTTTGGACAAACATAAAGTCCCAACGAAGTACGTCGGGCTCATTAAGGACATGTACAACAATGTTGTGACTAGTGTTCGAACAAGTGATGGAGACACGGATGACTTCCCGATTAGGATAGGACTACATCAAGGGTCAGCTTTGAGCCCTTATCTGTTTGCTTTAGTGATGGATGAGGTCACAAAGGACATACAAGGGGACAATCCTTGATGTATGCTTTTCGCGGACGATGTAGTGCTAGTTGATGAAAGTCAGACAGGAGTGAATCAGAAACTGGAGTTATGGCGGGAGACTTTGGAGTCCAAAGGTTTTAGACTCAGTAGAACTAAAACTGAGTATATGAGATGTGACTTCGGCACTACTACTCGGGAGGAGGAAGATATTAGTTTGGAAGATCAAGTAGTGCATAGGAAGGATACCTTTCGATATTTAGGATCAATGCTACAGAGAGACGGGGATATTGATGAAGATGTTAGCTATAGAATCAAAGCAGGGTGGATGAAGTGGCGCCAATCATCTGGTGTCCTATGTGACAAAAGGGTACCACAGAAGCTAAAAGGCAAGTTTTATAGGACGGCGATTAGACCTGCTATGTTGTATGGTGCAGAATGTTGGCCTACGAAGAGACGACATGTTCAACAGATAAGTGTCGCGGAGATGCGTATGTTGCGTTGGATTTGCGGTCATACAAGAAGGGATCGAGTTCGGAACGATGATATACGTGATAGATTAGGGGTAGCACCAATTGAAGAAAAGTTTGTCCAACATCGGTTGAGATAGTTTGGACATGACCAACAGAGACCTCCAGAGGCACCGGTGCGTAATGGAATCCTAAGCCAGGATAGTAACGTGAAGAGAGGCAGAGGAAGACCGAAGTTGACTTGGATAGAGGCAATAAAAGGAGACTTGAAATGATGTAATATACCTAAAGACTTAGCCTTAGATAGGAGTGCTTGGAAAACAGCTATTCATGTGCCTGAACCTTGATTGCTTCTGCTGGATTTCAACTCTAGCCTACCCCAACTTGTTTGGGACTTAAAGGCTTTGTTGTTGTTGTCGTTGTCGTCGTCGTCGTCGTCTTAAGCAAAGCTGAGGACCGTATAAATTGTCAGTGTGCTGCAAGGTGCAGGTTGAACTGCATCAGTAGCAAAGTTATGATGTGTAAATGCAGCAGTAGAGATACTAAGTCAAGGGTACTGACTAAAACTCCCAAGGGTGAAGTGACCTGCTCAATTTTTTCCTACTGTTTTGCAGATTTACAACATCTCCATTCAAAGGAATGGAGTAAGAGTCAGAAAATCCTTGACCAACAAGCTCAATTATTCTCTTTAACTTCTACTAGTTGATACACTTAAAACAAAACCACCTACCTACATCTGCGGATTGCACGCGTCCAAACACCATAGACGCAATCATATCGACAATATACAGGTAGCGTTGAGTTTGATTCCTTTCACCCGCATAGTTTTCATGTATATACGAAGAGGTTGATAACTAGAGGTACTGACAGGTTGCAAGTGAACTTACTAATTCCGACCACAGGTAAAGATTATTTGTATGTTAAAAGTAACAAGATCAACCTAGATTCGTATCTTATTTTGGAAACCAATCCAACCTTCCCAATTTATTCATGATCTATGGCAATATGTATAACCAAATACCTATGGCAAAATGTATCAGCTAAAGCAACATATCGCCATGCAATACTTCAGCATGCGCACAGGACAGTAATACCATCAAGCTGTTCTCGTCCTTCTCTCATTCAAATGAAGTATGGAACACAAACCTTGGGCACTGCGGTCACGGCGCGGCACATAACCCTCAATGGCATCGGAGGGCCCAATCCAGTCCTGCAGCGAGACCTCCCCAGCTCCGGCGACCTCCTTCTCCTTGATCTCCACCTTCCTTCCCTCGTCCTTGTTCCTCCCATCCACGCCCTGAAACCCTAACCCGCTCCCGTCCCCGACGGCGGCGGCGGCGGCGGCGCCCTCGACGAGCGCGACGACCGCAGCGAGGCGGTCGAGCGGGACCCCGTAGGGCCGGTCGTGCGGGAGCGAGGCGGCCAGGGCCTTGGAGGCGACGAGGCAGCGCTCGGAGCAGAACTTGCGCGCCTCCTCGAGGTCGTAGACGCGGTGCTCGCTGAGGGCGATGTGGAAGCGGGGCCCCGTCGCGGAGGCGGCGGCGGAGGGGAGAGGGTTGGGGCACGCGGGGTTGCCGCAGGCGTCCGCGATGGTGCGCTCGGTGACGACGTCGTCGTAGTCGGCGCGGGAGAGCAGCGCGGAGGCGGCCGCGTGGAGGAGCGCCTCGTTGGACGCCGCGGCGCCGTCGAGGAGCGCCATCTGGATGCGGAGCACCGCCGAGGCCACCGTCCGCGGCGCCTCCGCGGAGGCGGCGGCGCCGGTTGGGGAGCTCATCGCCGGAAGGTTCGCAGAAGGCGGCGAGGGGTTTGGGCGAGCTGGAGGAGCCTGGAAGAAGAAGAAGAAGAAGATGCGTTTTGCGATTGCAAATGAGTTGAAGCGAAGCGGCAGCAGCGAGCGACTCGGGCTATTTGGGCTCGTGCTGGTAAGGCGGTTCTGGCGTTCTTGGGCTCGGTCTCTTTTTTTCTTGACAGGCTCGGCCTCTTTGTTAGGCTGCCCTGGTGGGCTTATGTAGTTTGGTGGCCCAAATCCTGGCCCACGTGCGTAAGTTGCACTAAGACGACAATGAGATTTGCATGGACCAATTCAAACTCATAGCGCACGTGACCATGTGGGCTGCGGCCTGCTGCTGTGAACATGTGGGACTGTGGGAGGCGGGAGGCCAGCAGGGTGGCACCAACGTGGGCTTGATTTTCTTTTGAATTCGTTTGAATTCGTTTATGGCCTCAAACAATCAATTTAAACTTGGTTTTAGATAATACATGGGGAAAGAAAATCCAATATAGACATAAGTAAGTGTGAAGTGCAGTGGTTGAGAAAGGTACGTGCGAGGGAGAGGTCACAGGTTTGAATCTTGCTGGCCGCGAAGCGCGTGATTTTCATGTGAAAAATGCCGTGACTTACTATTTTGGATAAAAAAATTGCAATTTTTTTGGCCCAGATTCGATAATTTTTTGGAAACGGACCCGCCCCTATGAAATCATCTATTTGTAGCAACGCTTCCGGACGACCGGCAAAACAGCCTCTGTACTTATCAGCCACCCTTAAAAAGCCTGGGTGTAGTAGTGATTTGGGACGGATTTAAGGAGTAGTACTCTGGCCTGCTTGAGATACAAAAGAAGACAAAAGGGGTCCTGTAATGTAAAAGTTTTATTGTTTTTTTCCTATGCATGCGATCAACGTTTTTAAATTGAAAGGTCACAGGATGATCTGGAAACTTCGCAGGGCGCCCTTAGAATGGATTGGGCAGCTAATTGGCGGTACGGTGCATGCCACACTGCACTGCACTCCAGAATGAACTCGGAACAAGTTGTGACCGACACTTGTGCCACGACAGCTCTTCCTGATTTGCCCAAGCTAGCTACCCAATCCTACCTTACTCCACCATGCAGCTGAGCATCTGTGCTGGCGTCAGTGAGTGTGAGTGCACGCCCACGCCCGGCCCCGCCTAGCCTTGGCGATTTTTTTATTATTTTTAATATTTTTTTAAACTGTTTTTAAAACTGACACTGTTTTATTTATTTTTTCAAAACTAACACTTTTGAACGCGTCTGTTTGCATGGCGCGGTAAATTCACGCTGCCGCGTCATGCATGGCGGCGCGGCATGGGGCGGTCAACGGCCGCGGCGACTGCTGACGTGGCAGGGCCGACGTGTCGTGCATCATGGCGCGGCGGTGCCGCGCCACCCATCATGGCACGATGAGGCTTTACTTACCCGTTGCGGCACTGGCTCCCTCCCTCTGTCTGTCTGCCCGACTCGAGGTGAGGCCGCTCGCTGCGCCCGCGCCATTGCCTCCCGGCTCCCCCACGGCCGGCCGCCGACTTTCCCTCCCTTGTCGGCCCCCTCCCTATCTTCCCCGAAGCTCCTCTTCGGCCTTGTCAAGTTAATGAAGCTCCTCCTCGGTCTCCACGGTGGATCGAAGGATTTGAATGAGTAGTTAGGGTATGGAGAAAAATATGAATTCGTTAAAACATTGGATTGAAGGATTATGATTAGAATTGCCAATGTTAAGGTTAATTGGTTAGTTAGAATTATGATTACCATGTATTCTAAGGTCAATTTTTATATGAATTTTGCTTGTTTGAGTTTGCATCTCAACTTTTATACGTGAATAAATATATGGACACACTGTTGATGTACCAAATTTTATTTTTTAGTGACCAAAGTATAGTTTTTATATAGTTTGCATGTTTACATCTAAGATAGAGTTTGCACAAAAGTGTAGGTTATATTTTATTTGTTGTATTACGAATGGTTCTCATTGACATTAATTTGTGATGTTTTGATTTTTGTTTGTTAAATTACAACCGTTTTGTTAGATGGAAGACATGTATCGGGAGGAGTTTTGGCGAAAACAGGGTTGTCCTAGAGAATTATACCCCGACGCGTCTAGCAAAGATGCCCTCATCCCTCCTGACCTCCTTATACCTAACTGTGACTGTGGTTTCCCGGACGACGTGTTTCAATCGAGACATCCAGACACAATGGCGCGTTGCTTCTACACATGCAGTTGTTTTAATATAAGTAATTATTTCCACTATTTTTTTCTTCATTTGTGTAAGTATGCTACTAATATTTTATTGAAATCTTGTTGTGTAGGCCCATGAGAGGTGCTTTTTTCAGTGCATCGACCGTGCAGACAAGTTTGACCCAATGTACCTCCTTTTCGACGATTGGTGGAGAGGGAGACATCCACGTGACCACTTCGAGCGGTGGGTTCCACCCCCCTAATCCCCCGCCAATGACGGCTAAGGAGAAGCACCTAGCCGTAGTTAGATGTCTCGAGTAACCTTCTCTGTGCGATTACGGAGATCGAGCTGTGATAAACCCTAAGAATACGTTGGAGTTTGTGTGTCCCAACAAGCACGAAGTAAGTGGAAAGTGTATCTGTTTAAATGTTTATCTCTATATGTGTGCATGTACTAATTTATTCTCTTGTAGCGTTATGGATTTGCGAAATGTCGTTTTAATGAGTGGCTCTACGGTCCTAAGAATCAATGGCCAGAGCCACCAAAAGTAAAGGAAAAGAAGAAAGAATGGTTAATTTATAAAGCATCTCCAGTCATGTGCGAATGTGTTGTTAAATCCAACTATGGTCTATTCCCTTCAGAGCTTGGAATAGGCCATTATTGCGGCCATATAGTTGACTATGATGAGGTTGGCTATTTTTTTGGTAAATATGAAATCGTATTTTGTTTCTTTTGCTAGGATATATATGATATAATTTTTTGTTTGAACAGAGCACTAGTAAATACAGGTGGAAATGTTATGATGGTCAAACTAAGTTTTTGGATGAACTGAAGGGGAGGCAAGTAATTGCATGGAAGAGGGGATATGGACCTGACTACATCAACCTATTCATTAAACATCACAAAAAGAAGATGCGTGAGTTTGCTAGACAACGCGGTATTCGTAACCCGATTGATGTTAGGCTTGACAAATAGAGGTTGGAGAGACGTAGGGCGTTAGAGGAGGAGAGGGCAAGGAAGAAGGCAAAGGAGGAGACAAGAGTACAGATGTAGGTCTTGAATGACCATGCTGTTTCATTGTGTGCCAGTGAGTGCTTGAAAGCCTTTTTATTTTCGTTGCCTGATTTTAAATGTAATATAATCGCGTTGCTAACTGGTTGCATTTTATACATGAAGGGATTGGATGCAGCGAGTACCATGCCGCAGAGGTGGCCCGTGCAAGGTATAAGGAAAAGAAGTTAGATGAGCATGTAACGCGAATTTGGTCGCACCGTTCAATCTCCGATTGTGTTGGGTGATGATGGGGACGAGGATGAGGATGACCTTTGCGGAGTTGAGCGATCTTGTCGCTCTAGTGGAGGCGGGCTTGCAGGAGAAGGAGGCTGAGGAAGACACTGATAGACTTAGCGAGCTTATTGCTCAAGCAGATGCGGGCTTGCAGGCGGAGGAGAACTCGTTCTTCTCTCAGGCCGCAGAGGCCGCAGATGAAGCGGAGGCCGCTTACTACAGGCGACAGACAGATCAGGGCAATGCAGGTGAGCCTAGCCACATGAGCCAGACAGAGGAGGACGCATTCTTGACTCGAGGCCGCGAGAGGCCACAGGTGAAAGCGAGGCTGACTTACTATAGGCGATGTGTAGATCAAGGCAATGCGGGTGAGCCTAGCCACAACAACAAGGTAGTGGTAGAGGGGGTGGTACTCGGACTGACGAGTTGCTTACTCGGTATGTTTTTAGACTGAGGATTAGTAGAGGTGTGGTAGAGGATTGGTACAAGTGTGCTAGTTCAATGTTTTAGATTTGGTATTTGTATTGTAGTAGAACTTTCTCGGTGCTGCATTGTGTTTCATTTGAACTATTTATGTATTGTACCCATGTAACAAATACTGTTTAATTTTTGTAACAGACATTGTGTTATCTCATAAAACTTTCGCCATAAAAAATGGTATTACAATGCTGCAATTTGCATGTATTTGTTACGTTCTGGTATATAATGCTTTTGCTTTTCTCATTGTTACACATTTGGGTATTACTTTTGGGTCTTAGTTTGGTGCCCATCTTGTCCAAACATTATCTAGAAGACTGTACCAATCACTAATGACCTTGTGTTATGTCTATGCTTTGTTTTTTAAAAGATAAATAAAAAGTTGTTCTCACCATTGCAATTTTTCGAAACCCCCTAAATTATATGCATCAAAATCTTGCTGCTACTGATGCGCTCAGAAGGGAGTCTGGCCAGCGTCCAGCATGGGTTTGCCGCGCCACCGTCCATGGCGTGGCAAGGCTGATGCGCCAGCCGCCATGGCGCGGCAAGGCTGACGTGCCCCCAGCCATGGCGCGGCGGCAAATAGAACAAGGCACTTTTGTTATGTTCTCACATGAGCCAAGTTATTTTGTCGTGTCGGTTTAACGAATAGGTCAGCAGGAAGGTTAAGTGCACGAGACAATCAATACACAAGTTTAGCAATACTAACTTGTACACGTCCCAAGTTCATCGTAAGTTCGACAATACCTCTATTCGATATAAGTTTAGCAAGTCATAACTATGACACAAGTTCATCAATACATAAGTTCGACATTACTCGACATACTACATGTTCCATCAGTATATGGGTGTTTGAGTACAAGTGCATCATGTCATCCTAAAGAACTCCTACGACCCAGGAGTATATAGGTACTGCGGACGTCGCTGCCTCTTCGGACGTGAAGAAAGCACGTTAGGGGTGAACCCAACATCAGTACGGTCTCACTGGCGGTACACCCGGCGGTACTACTGAGTGTAACTAGGACCCTGCAATTACAATATAGGCATCGTTACTTACAATGTTTAAGTAATTGTGACGTATATGGCGAAGGGTTGTTTCAAGTACCTGTTCATCGAACTGTGTAGGAAATGGTGCATCACCAAGCTGAGACATCCCAATCTCATCGTAGTCCTCCTCCTTGTCCTCGTCCTCGTCCTCGTCCTCCTCATCCTCGTCCTCCTCAACGTTGTGCTCCGCAGGACCCTTGCCTGCATTATTGGGAGTACGAACATAAGAGGTCCCAACAGCCATCGTGTCGGAGGAACCTGCTCGTGTCGGCATAGTGCTCGAGCGTAAGGAACTAGATAGGTCCAGATCATAGGGCATTTCCCACAGAGTATCCACGCAACTGAGCTTCTGTGCCAGCTTCTTGCAGCTCCTCCTCACTTTCTGCAAAAAAGAAAACACGGATGAATGAGTCATGGGAACCATTTAACTATTGGCATGGCTTTGAGAATAGAATGTACATCGACGAAGAAGACGTGTAGAATGCCGTGCGGCTCCCCTATAGTCTCGTGAAGTTGCACGACTGCTTCGTTGGACAGATTTGTCAACTGTGTTGCCTGCATACACAATCGAGGTAAGTTCGTATCACTATAATTCATAGGAACACCGACGTGTAGTTGTATTGAAATTCAAATTTCTTACCACGTATCTATGTAGCGAGGCTCTCTGAAGATGTGTCTCCATCCTTGTCGCCTCGTCGTATGCATCAGCGGTGTCATCCTCGTCTTCGTCCTCATCAATTGGCTTGTTAGTGTAGGGGGCCTGTATATGTGTGCGGGTACTCCTATGCAACCATTGGAGGTAACGGTCGAAGTTGCGTTGGTCGTGCGGTGGTTTCTCGACGATCAAGACCCTTTGCCTATTCTCCCAGTCGTGGATGTACCCCGCGTGCGTCACGGCCCAATTCTTCTCCTTGTACATGTTCCTTCGATCGTACCTACAAGTTTAACGTAAGTTAGTGGTTGTATGTATGCACATGACTGCTAAATTACTATGTTATAGTCGTCGCACCCGTGCAACTTTCTGTTGGTTGTGTACAACAGAGGTGGGCATGGCTGCAATCTTTCGAACTGCCTATACACCATTATGGGTCACCACAATCCACCAATGGAAAGGAGATGGCCGGCGGCGGCAATGGCCGGCCGGCAGTGGCCTACTTCTGGAGGACGGCGGCAATCCCCCCTTCTGGAGGACGACGATGGGCAGCACAACAATGTCCTTCACGGCTCGAGATAGTGTGGAGAGATGGAGGGACGACGACGAGGATGGGCGGCGCGCGGCAGTGCGGAGATGGAGGGGCGGTGGCAGCAGTAAGGGAGGCAACGAGACAGGGGGAGATGGAGATAGAGTGAGGGAGGACGGGCACACGGTGCCGGGCGTGGCGGCCAGGGTCGCGGCGGGCAGGAGCGGCGGGCGGGGCGCGTCGGGCGCAGGCGCGCTGGGCGGGGCGGTCGCGGCAGGCGTGGCGTGGCGGCGGCGCGGCGGGCGGAAGTCGCGGCGACGCGTTTTCTCGTCTAAGGACGAAGACACTTAACAAGGGGTATGTCGCGCCGTGATGCGTGGCGCGGCAGGCTCGCCGCGCCGTGACGGGTGGCGCGTCAGACCTGCCACGTCAGTGGTCGCCGCAGCCATTGACTGCCCCCTGCTGCGCCGCCAAGCATGGCGCGGCAGCGTGAATTAGCCACGCCGTGCAAACATGCGCGTCCAAAAGTATTAGTTTTGAAGAAAAAAACAGTGTCAGTTTTAAAAATAGTTTAAAAAAATATTAAAAATAAAAAACAAAATCGCCTTAGCTAGTTGCTCTCAACGCTGACGCCAGAGCAACCAAATATACAGATGGAAATAAAGCGATGTCTCACCTTGCAAAAGGGGAAAAGGTGGCACAGTGTGCTGCACACATCTATCCGGTCCACACCAATATGCCAGAAGTGTGTGCATCATCATGCCATATATGCCATGATACCTCCTTTTAGCTCCCCATCATCTGACTGTATATATACATATACACAACATTGTTATATCACTTCTCTTATACCGCATATATAGAACTTTGTCATTGTTTGGCTATTGTGAGTAGTTCTTGTAATTGTACTAGTTGGATGTGTAAAATTGTATATCAACTCTATCATGACATTTCTGCTAAAAAGGACTGTTTTGGTTTGATAGGTCGATCAAAAGACAGGCTTTCTTTTTTCTTACCGATGGAAAGGGAAGTCGCCAAAACGGATGAGCAGAGGAGCAAATCGCGTGTCAAGATCAGTAGTGCTCTGCCGGGGCGCCAACATGTGTCAGCAGGGGTGCACACTTGCTCGAGTCAAAAAAAAAAAAAAAAACTTGACCACATGCACCACAAGGTCCACAGTGGATCGGAAGATGCACGGCGCCATCTTCAGTCTGTTCGCTTGCTCGTAAACGATTATAAATTTTCAGCCGAGAACAGTGTTTTTCTCTCACACCAAACCAGCCAGCAGTAAATAATCCACGATACGATACGGCCTCCCGAATATTGATGCAAGCAGGCAAACAATACACTGTTACGATATGTGCAGGCAGCAGCTTTATCTTGTCTAATCGAGACGCATGATTGCATGATGCACACAGTTTATACGTCTACTAGCTAGTTTATGCATTTGCTTTCATGCATGAACATGGCTAGCTTTTTTTCTATTTTAGAGAAACATACTCTGTAGCTACCTAGCTTTTTTTTTTCATATGGCATATGTCCTGTTCGCTTGACTTATAAGCCGTATTTTTTCAGCCAACGAACAGTATTTTTCTCTCACGATAAATCAGCCAACAGTACTTTCAGTCATGGCTTATCAGCCAAACGAACAAGACAATTCTTTTGTTTTAACTCAAAAAGCTGGGTGCTTTGTCGGTATATGTGTTTCTCTTTAACTTCATCTTTTTTTCCTACTATGTCTAAGTTAAGCAATGGATAACGCTAGCTAGCTTCAGCTTTACAGTTGACGCTAATCTATCATGGCCGGCCGGCCCATGACAAGCCTGGTTTAGCAATTTGTACAGAACAAGCCAATTCCTATTTCCGGAGCACAACAATTTCACATTACCAGCAGCAGCAGCGCTGGTAGTGTTCCTAATGGGCTAGCATATACACATACACCTAGTCACCTAGATATTGCCTAGTGGAGATCACATGCATGTTAGCATGTGGCCCCAGTCCTAGCTAACTAGAGCCAGTACCAAGTTTAAATTAAAACGCACAAGCAAATGACAACTCATACAAATCCAAGTTATAGCCACAGATTTTTTTTTTAAAAAATGGAGAGATATATACATCAAGCCAACCATCGAGATCCTACTGTCTCGTCTGATCTCTACTAATTAACAAGTCTCGTCTGATCTCTACTAGCAAGTCTCATCAAGCATCTATTTTTTTTCAAGTCGGGTCACTACTACACACAACATTTGGGGGCGGTCAAAAATGATTTCTAGGCCGGTTTTCCCAACCGGCTCTAACAAAGCGTATGTAGAAATCAACCATTTCTATGGACAGGCCAGTGGTGTTTCCAACCGGTTCGTAGGGACAGTAATTATCTTTTTTTTATCAATTTTTATAGATTATGTATTGAATTTTTTTGGTTTCTAAATGGTTTAAGTTAAAAAAAATGAACCACTTTCAAAGTTTAAAATCTCGTCAAACACAACTTTGGTATATATGACATATCTCCATTTGAGGTAGTTTGAAAATTTTGAACTACAAAATGTGAGGACTTAAATATGTATATTTGGGCCACTAAACAATTTCAAATGAAAATATCATCAACTACAAAGTTTTATATACCATCGTGCTCTGCAACTTTGGTATAGGTGTGTCTCCATCCGAGTTATTCAAAAAAAATAAAAATTTGACTTTTAAAAACACGATAACTTTAAAAAAAATGTATTTGGGCTACGAAACAATATCAAATGAAAAAATCACTATTTGTAGATCTCCTCGTACATGCTTTGCAACTTTGATATAATTAAATTGAAATTTATCTTCATTCTCAACTTCTTTTTGAAAAATGTATGATGTTTTTTGTACAACACCTACTTTTAGAGGCAAGACACATTACCAAGCACGACTGAAATCACTTTTCTAGCCGTGGTTGTTGTTTCCGACCGTTTCTAGAAATACCTCTATTTTCAAAGGCATTCATCGATGGACTATAGGTAACCATTTTTAATTAGTTTTTATTTTCTATCTAAGCATGTCTAAAACAAGAGACATCTCTAAGAACCATGATTGTTTCTATAGTAGTGCGTGGTGTTCATGGTGATCCTACAATCTCAACTGTTTTTGTACTAGCAAAACTCATCATCAGTCATCTATTGTTTTTGTCAAGTAGTGATCCTAGCTACTAACAGAAATCATCGTCCGTGGGAGCGAATTTCAGGTTGGGTTAAAAAAAATCCTCTCGTCCGTCACCACTCAAAGCACAGGTTGTGCGTTCGGCCTACCTGGCCCATCCCCAAGGTGACAGAGCGCTGTGTAAGGGTAGGGCAGGGGTTCAGAGATTTTCTCGGCGGGGAACTGAGAATTTCTTCTTAGTCTAAAGCCTTGGGGGTGGTCTTTCCCCCGCCAGTCGAGTTTTTTTTTCCATCGTCATCGTTTGCTTTGGTTAGTTGATCTTTCACAAAATGTAGGTGTTTTCTCCTTACTCCCAAAATTGGAGAGTCGTCAAAACCGAGATGAATCGAAGAAGGAAGAAACAATGGTGCCAAGATATCGTGCACATGTATGTCCATATCATATCCGCACCAACCATGCTAGTTGCTAGCTAGGGATCGGACACACACGCTCAGATCATGGGTCGACCCTTGACCAAAATAAAAAAAATGCACGGCACCATGCCCTTCATCATCATGATTACATTACATTGGTGTGCAAGGCAATAAGCTTGACTATCACATGCAACATGTTCGCTGATTGGTTTCTGGGCTGATAAATTCAACTGGTGCTGGTTTGTTGTGAGAGAAAAATATTGTACCATGACTGATAAGCCCTGGCTGAAACCACAAACGAATCTGTTACACCCAACTCTAGCAGCAGCTTTAATTGGCACGATCATTATTGGTCCATATAACAATAATATATTAAACGAAAATGTGCGCAACCTTCCCAGCAGAGATTGCTGCTGTTGTATGAACTGCATGCTTGAATGTTGGTGTGAGCATCTTTTTTGTTTACGGTTTTAATTTATGGTCAGATTAAGCAAGTACATCATGGACGATGCACTGCTAGCTAGTCTAGTGCTCAGCTTTTACAGTTACCATGATTCATGGAAAGCTTAGTTGCACTAGATGCATGAGACGCTATCTAGTTAAGTACTACTATTACAAGTACATTAATCTCGTCGCAATCGTCATGCATGTATGTATCTATATATATACTCTAGTCATGAGTGATATGACGAAATTAAGCATCACGCATCTATCTCCAGTTAATTAACAGCCGCCCCAGTTGACACGCAAATATGTATGTACTTAATGGGACCCTGAATCTGGTCTGAAAGTTTGTTAATTGTTGATGCCTTCATCATGTTCCTGCTAGCTGCGGGAATCTGTAGTCTAAATTATTCTTGTGCTGTACACCTGTATCGCAATTTACAAGTACTAAGCGCTATTCCATTTTATGTGCATGGAAAAGCTGCCTTTTTGCAAGATAAATGTACGACTAAATTTTTATATATTTCCTGTAAGTACAAAGCATTTTTACAAAGGCATTTGTACGTTGGAACGAAGTTAATTTGGCCGTATGCTGCTAATAATAATAATAATAATGAGAGTGATCGGTACTGCTGGCAACGGTCCCCATCGGTCACGTGGCACTATTCGCCTATTCGGACTCTGGTCCTCAAAGATGGCTACGGTGGTGCCTTGCTTGTTGCCTCAGGAATCCATCCGTGCATGGTTATGGTTTGGTAACAAAAACCGGCAGTATTAGCAAGTACTACTACATGGAACGTACTGTATTAGCATGCATGTACTCGATCGGCTTGTTTGCTTGGTGCCTGCCAGACAAAGATCTAATCCTCTAGGCGAGTGAAATCCAACGTCTAAGATCTCTTGTGGGGCGGGTAACAAACAGCCCCACAATGTGCAAATTCGAAATCACGGATCGATCACTAAAACCTCCATGCAGTGCAAGCAATAAACAAAGTGCAGGAAGTATATGATACAACTAAAATTAAAGCATCTTGCAAATATGTTAGGCATGTGTAGCCCGGGCGGCTGCTATGTGTAGGTGGAGCTGTTAAGCCCAAAGCTAGCGTTCTTGGAAGCTTGCATTGCCGCATGCAAGCTGACAAATATTTGGGCACGAAATAAACACAAGTTGCGTGCGGTGTGCACCTAATTTGTACTAGCAGTACACGTCTATGCATGTGTCTTCTCGCAGCCTGGACGAATTGACCGCCTACCTTTATATAGGAGTAAATATATATATATATATATATATATATATATATATATATATATATATATATATATATATATATATATATATATATATATATATATATAATATGTATGATGACGAAGCAAGGCACTTTGGATGGATGTATCAAACTATCTAGCGCCAGTAGTACGTTAGATTGGCTAGCTAAACTCAGGGAAGATGCATGTTCATCACAGCAAGGCAGCCAGAAATTGGAAGCCATCTCGGCTGACAGCGATGGATTTGTCCGAAATGTCACGGTTACATTCCCTTCCTGCTCTTTCTCAATAACTAAATGTACATCTATCTATTTTAATACGTTTTGGAAGCAGACTCTTTACTGCGATTGAACATGTCTAATTCTAACTCAGTATAAATATGAGCCGTAAGTTTGGGTCACGAATAATGAGACAATACAAACAATTAAAGGTCCCGTTCACTGGTCTGAAATCTGGCTGAAAATACTGTTCTGGCTGAATTGTTGTGAGAGAAAAACACTGTTCCGGCTGAAAAAAGAAGCCGAACAAGCCATTTTAAGACAAGCGAACGGGCCTACGACTCTAATCTTTGATAAAACTTTATTGGAGGAAGAAATTTTTGGCTCTTTAACGTTGTGGTGGTGACTTGGCGCTAGCACCTGTTGCGTGCTGTGTGTGATTTGCATTTTCGGCATTGTTTGTTTTTTCTCCTAAACTTTAGTTTTTATTACATCGGATGTTTGAACATATGCATATAGTATTAAATATAGACTAAAAAAATAACTAATTACATAGATTGCGACTAATTTGCGAGATGAATTTTTGAAGCCTAATTAGCCCATGATTTGATAATGTGGTACTACAATAACACATATGCTAATGACGGATTAATTAGGCTTAATAAATTCGTCTCGCGAAATAACGACGTCTTATGTAATTTGTTTTATCGTGACACTCTCTTATGACACCCGATGTGACATCCCTAAACTTTAGCCCCTAGATTTAAACAAAGCCATATCCTGACGCAACTGGCATGACAATTGACAACCATGCATTTGGCCATTTGGGGATGGTGGATCGCCCGATCGAGTTGCTGCCTTGCAAAGGTTGCCAAATTCAATGCAAAACGGCACTGGCCGTGCGTGGCCTCCCGATTTCTCTGCAGCATGCATGCGTGTGTGTACCTGCTCATCTCCGTACCTTGCTAGCTAGCACTCGTTCAATCATGGGTTTGAAATAGTAAGTTAAATTTGGTGGCACACGGTCCCACAAATAGTGTCATTCTCACTTTCTTTTAATTAAAAAGTTAAATATTTTCAACTTTAATTATGAACTTATTTGGAGATATAAATGCTATTAATTTTTTCTATAAATCTAATCAAATTTAAGAACGTTTGACCGGAACAAATCTCGTAACAACATTTGTTTTAGACGGACAAAATACACCTTTAGCTTTAGGTGGTGAGATCATGAGAAAGCAAGTAGACACTACGGATCCGATCGGATGGATGAGATTGACAGATTTGATGGATGGACTTACATCATTCTTTATTTGCGAACGTCCCTTAGCACACGTTTCATTAAGAGGGGTTAAACTATAAATTTACAAAAGCAATGACAAGCCTAGGCTTGCTAAGAGAATCGCTGATAATTTCTAATACTCTTTTCCAAAATTTGATTTTAGGCATGACAAAGAAAACCGCAGTCTAGCCGTTCGTAAAACAGACACTCCATGTCTATCCACACCGTGGAAAAAGGAGAGAGCCACGCAGAAAGGTACGCGAGTAAGCAGGACTCCCTATCCATGTTGGTGCACAGTCCTCTTCCTTTTCCCACCGTTTTTCCAACTAGCGCCAAGTCTCTTTGCCTGCGCCAACGTCTGCCCTAGCTATTCCGAAGACATGAACTCTAGTTACTACCCTTGAAAAATGGTAAAACTAGAGGTTGCCGCCCTCCTTGTGCCCTCTCAGTTGTCGGCCTGCAATAGCTATTAGCTAGCCATAGTTGTTGCCTGCCATGCTCTGGCTGACGTTTGGCTTGCCATGGCTAGCTACCATGTCATAGTCGTGGCAGGACGGCTTTGGCTGGCCACAGCCACAACCATACATCCTCTGCCCAGTTGCAACCACCTTGATAGAGGAAAGAGCAAGTAGCACGATAAGAAGGTCTTTTGACTCGGCCAAATTATTAGCAACAAAATGTTGCTAACAGCCGCAACCCAATAATCAGCCACAAAAATGACCCAACTAAATCCGCAATGACATCCCCACATGATCGGAGATTCTTCTATTTTGTCCCTTCCACAACATCCATGTAGTGAGAAGGTAGAGCATCAAAGCATTTGTAACATTCCTTTGCGACCTTTTTCCTCTCGTTCAACCACAAGTCGACAATCCTCCCTGAACCCCTCGGTACAGATGCAGCAAATCCTAGCGGAAACAGGAGCCTTGACCAAGTTTCCCTTGCAAAATGCAACCCACAATCAAATGATCAATAGTTTCAGGACTTGATCACAAAGAATGCAAGCATGAGAGTCCTGCAATCGATTCCTCCTATGATGATCAATTGTCTAGCACCGATCAAGAAGCGCAATATACATTACATAAGTTTCACTAGACGGTGCACACCGTCTGGGTGTGCCACTAGATTGTCTAGGGACTCTAGATATAGAAACCTTAGTTTCAAATGCGGGGTTTTGTCCCGGTGGACCGTTCGTGTGCATTGGTGGATGGCCAAATAGTCACTATGAATGCACCGAGGTACAATCTCAAGCTTCTCAAGAATGGATCGGGCCAAGTCTTCACGCTGGGCTTGTCCCTGGATGTTCCTAGGGACCTCTCGGATACGTCTAGGATGGTATATCGGTGGGTTTGTACATGGGTGAAGCTCTAGGATATTCATGGCTAACCTACCATGTTTTGGGGATTCTAGGTTGAAACCTATGGCTTGCTTCTAGAGTTTGCCAAGAACTTACATGAGATTGATGAAGATTCAAGCTTGGGACCCTTAGTAGGTGTAAGAGGTTGAGGTGGGGTCCTTCTTGCTCATCCTCTTTTACTTATTCACCAATGCTTGAGAGGTGAGCACTCGTTGCTCCTTGTTAGCAAGGGTGGATGGTCTTGGGCAATGAGGCATATCTCCACACGAGAGCGGTGATAGGCATCAGCGATGGGCGAGGAAGGCGGGTCATCATGAAAACCATCAACTACGGCGCGCGTCCCACATGAAGCTTTCCCCCTAGAAGGAACAATCGAAAGCGGCGGAGGTGAGGCACCATGGCGATCCACCCTTATATGATGTGTAACCTACACGAAATACAGGGAGGCATAACCATCATCATCATCCAAGGCAGCCTGAGCACTAGCCGATTAAGTGGTCGAGGAACTGTAATTTAGCCAAATCCATGGTCATAGTAGAGGACGGCACCCCGGGCACCATGCATGTAGAAGAACGGTGGGACAAGTTGAGCGGTGACGCCGACCCGTCTTTGACGAGGCTAGGGGAAAGACAAAAACAAATAAAATGCGGAGGGGCACGCAGCAGGCAAGAGGCCCGGATGACCTAAGTGGCCATGTGGCGGTCGAATAGGTTGCCAGGTTAGGAGTGGTCATTGACACGTGGCTGAAGGCGTTGGAGCCCGTGCGCCCACACACGATTCTAGATGCACTTGATTGACTTGGCGAGGCGCGTTTCCCATGTGAGACAAGTGTCGTCCTACTGTCATACTCTCCCAACGAATGGGATCATCAAGAGCCGGCCGGGCAAGCCGAGCATACATACATACATACATACATACATACGTGAGCAAGCAAGCGTACAGAGCAAGTGTGCCGACGGAAGGAACACGAAAAAGGAAGGATGGAAAAGAAGAGGCGGGGAGTGAGCGATGCATGTACGACGACGGACGGATAACACGCTGCGCAGGGAGGCAGGGACCGATGGACGACGCGACAGAGACAGACGCGATATCGATGGATCGGAATGTGGCAACCACCAGCGCGCGAGGTCGAGGCCAGGTCATGAGTTGCAATGCTGTATGGCCGATGAACCGTACATGCATGCATATGCATCCGATCCATCGCGCCCGCGCGTGGATCACGGACACGGGGGTAGCTTGTGCTGTATGCTAGCCTAGCCTGCAGGTATCCCAAACGAAAGTCCTGTCGCGTTGCGTTGCGAGTCATGTCGAGGAGCGTGCGTGTGCACGCATGTGCAGCGTGGAATTGCGCCAGAGTACAGTGTACGCAGTGAGTTTAGTGACGAAGCTGATAGCGGAGGAGCGTGATCGAGCAGACACGAGAGCGTCGGCGCACGTCGAGCCGCGAGCGCGGATCGGAGAGGTGGGCACGCTCCACAAGACGATAGCGCTGTTGCTGTACCGTGCGGAGGTACACATACCGACCATACGGTAGGTAGAGATGGATCACGCACTCAGCTCAGCGAGACACGTCCGTCCAGCCGTCCGTATCTCTCTTTGACACTTTGTCTCTTTCCCAGCGACTGAGAGATATATCTGCAGTGCATGCATCCTAGGAGAGAAGGGGAGAGACAGGCCGAGAGGGGGAGAGGTCATTTTGTGCTTATCGGTGTCCAGGGCACGATTATTCGTTCCCAGGATACAAATACATGGCCACCACACCACACGTACGTACTCGGATGGGATCGGATCCTCCCAAGTGCAAAGGAACCAAGCAACCAACCCAGCATGGGGACCTCTAGTCGATCTAGCTACCAAATTGTGCCGTACGTACGTATATAGGAGGAGTACATCGTAGTATTCGCAAGCTGTCGACGATCGCCACGGCGTCCGTCGCTCCAATGGTTGGCCGTCGTTCGTTATCACACCATGTGAGTCCATGACTCATCATCGGTCACCATCACCACACCACACACGAGCCCGAGCCGTTGCCGGGTGTTTTCCAAAAATGAATTGAATAAACTAATCACACGCACCTCCCATCCAGCAGCCGGCCGTGTTCGTCGACAGCAACGCCAACGGCCAGCAGCTGCTATATAGCACCACCCCCACGGATCGCAGCATAGCCGAGCCAAGCGCCACAAGCACACTGACACACGCGCACACACGCAGGCTCTCTCGCTCGCCCAGCTGCACTGCAGCAGTTGGTACTTGGTAGGTGCCACTTAGCTAGCTAGGTGCCGTTGCTTTCTGCGCCCGCGGCCGCCCCGCGCGTGGTCTGTCTCTGGTCTCGCCTCTTGCTACCACCAGTGCGAGATGATGAAGGTGTCGGTGCCGGCCGCGGTGCTGGCGCTGTGCGCGGCGGCGCTGCTGCTGCTGGCGCAGGCGCCGTCGGCGGCGGAGGCCTCGCACCATCTCAAGCTGGGATACTACAAGGAGACCTGCCCCGGCGTGGAGAAGATCGTCAAGTACCACGTCGCCAAGGCCATCAAGGCCAACCGCGGCGCCGGCGCCGCGCTCGTCCGCCTCATCTTCCACGACTGCTTCGTCAGGGTATGTCATCTTAATTCCACGACTGCTTCCCAATCTAATTTACTCCTCATATATATCAAGCACGTAACAAGGGTCGCGCGTGTCATCATGCTGTTGTATGTCATGGTAACAACTAACAGAGAGTCCTAACAACACACTCCTCCATCTCTACTTTATTTGATGACGACCTCGATCCTCTTTTAATTTTGACGATAACCACCACGGGCATCTTCTCAAAGTTCCAACAAGCAGCTTGTATCTTAGCTTTCAGCAGACCAGCAGCTAGCGGCAGCAGGCAGTCCATATCCTCACCACGGCAGCATCATTGCTACACTGCTGTGTCCTGCTTTTGAATAGTCTGAGAGACTGAGGACTGAGGTCTTGTTTAGTTCTTTCTCAAAACTTTACATCTTATCACATCGAATGTTTAGACATGTGCATGGAGTATTAAATATAGACTAAAAAAATAATTAATTGCACAGATTGTGACTACTTTGCGAGACGAATCTTTTAAGCCTAATTAGTCCATGATTTAACAATATGGTGGTACAGTAACACATATGCTAATGACGGATTAATTATGTTTAATAAATTCGTCTCGCGATTTACTGATGGATTCTGTAATTTATTTTTTTATTAGTATCTAAACACCCTATACAACACCCCATATAATATTCGATATGATACTCTAAAACTTTACGCCTGAATCTAAACGAGGCCTAAGATGAGATGCCCGCCCTCTCCTCCCAGTTTCGTGCCACCAATTCATGCATGCATTATATATATTATATATATATATTATGGCGCCTAAAGAAAAGAAAGAAAAAACTTTACTTCTTCTTCCCCTTTTCTAGCCGTCTAGCTGGAAAGAAAGAGATGCATGGAAGAAATCGCTCGGTCAGGAAGGACCAGGAACAGGAATGCGATATACTTTCCTTAAGCTTGGAGACTTGGAGCACTGCCTCCGTCCCTAAATATTCGTCGCTACGATTTACGTATCGATAACTTTGACTCGATTTATAGAAAATACGTGTAATATTTTTATCTTTAAATAAATTTATTAAAAAACTAGATTCAAATATCTATCCAATGATACTAATTATATATCATAAATATTAATATCTTTTAATATATATTTAGTCAAAGTTATTTCTCAGGAAACGAAAACGACAGACATTTAAGAAGAGAGTACTTACTAGCTTATAAAGGACTCCTTTTAGGTAGGGGCCCCCCATATACATACAGTACATGTGTGTCCCTGTCCTTGCTGAGTGCAGTTTCCATGTGTCCCTGATTGCTAAATGATAACTAACATATGCAGCCCCACCAGGCATTTATTTCTTGACTCTTTCTCTAGTACCAATAATCAGTCACATTGTTATCATTATTATATATCTTTATCATTTTTTAGAGTAATATATCTTTATCCTGATGCTAAGAATTAGCCTCTTTTGTTTTTTTTGGAAAATGCAATTAGCCACATGCATGTAGCAGATTTTGATTCTTCTTGACCCATGCCATTTGCAAGCCAGCCCATGCATGCATGTGGCATAGAACGAATGGATGGAATGTGGATAGATGGAGATGCTTCAACTTTTGTTTATGGCATGAAAACCGGAGTTGGAAAGAGCTACAAGGAAGAGAAGAGGAATTGAGATGCATGACCGACGACTAGCATTTAGTCACACACAGTCATCCTCCACGCCATCAATTAATCATTGGCTCCACTAGTCCCATTAAAAAATTGAGTACTCATAGGAAACCTCCAAAGCCTCCAGCTAACAATGCAATGCAATGCTTTTCGGCTTTTGCTATTAGTATATAGGAAAGAAAAAGGCATCCATTTGTAAACATAAACATATATAGTCCATGCATGAATGCACAAACTCTACGTTTGTCTCGTGATGTGCACATATCTCAATGTGAAACGTGTGGTCCACAATGCGAGGGCACGTGCCCACAGGGGCACACTTTACTTTCCCCAAACTCTATATATACTATCCTTTCCCAAAATGAAAAAGCATACGAGTATGATAATTATTCCTGAGGCGCATAAATGCATATACATAGCACTACGTGCACAGGCAGGTCATCTCAAAATTAATGGAACGACAGTGTTATTTGTATAGCAAGTATGCTTGTTGCACAGCCTGCAAATAAATACAGAGACATATCATTTCATCCAAAATAAAAACTCTTCTTTAGCAGTACACTAAACAGTTTATGAACAATATTATAATAATGTCCTAAAATGTACATAATGCATAACAACCCATATGCTGATATGCATCATCCTCTGCCGACACTACATATGGACATCCCTTTCCAACGCCTCATCCGATGGAGAGCGTGTTTGAGGTCCAAACAGATTAAGCTAGTTGTATTTTATTATTAAAACCTCCATCTCTATCTATCACTACCGACGAAATGACTTGCCATGCACACTTGACACGTCACTCTACAGCAACAGCAACAGCAACAGGTTGTTACACACTACTAGTAGTACTTAGTGCTAGCTAGCTAGTAGTTGAGCCATTTAATTGCATTGCATCAGTACGTAAGTACTGAGTAGGAGTATGTACGCACGTATTGAATCAATCAAATGAAATAATGTGCAGGGGTGCGACGGGTCGGTGCTGCTAGACCCAACGCCGGCGAACCCAAAGACGGAGAAGACGGCGCCGATCAACATCGGCCTGGCAGCATTCGACGTGATCGACGACATCAAGGCGGCGCTAGAGAAGCACTGCCCCGGCACCGTCTCCTGCGCGGACATCGTGGTGTACGCCGCCCGCGACGCGTCGAGCATCCTGAGCAACGGGCACGTCCACTTCGCGGCCCCGGCCGGCCGCCTCGACGGCGTGGTGTCCCGCGCCGCCGACGCGCAGCGGGACCTCCCGGACTCCACCTTCACGATCGCCGAGCTGATCCGCAACTTCCGGCGGAAGAACTTCACGGTGGAGGAGCTGGTGATCCTGTCGGGCGCGCACGCCGTCGGCGTCGGCCACTGCTCGTCCTTCCGCGCGCGGCTGTCCTCCCCGCCGACGCAGATCGTGACGGCGTACCGGAACCTGCTGTCGGCGAAGTGCGGCGCGGGTCCGGACCCCGTGGTGCCCAACAACGTCCGCGACGAGGACCCCCGCGCCGTGGCGGCGTCGTTCCCGTCGTTCCTCAAGAAGCTCCGGAAGGCGAGGGAATTCTTGGACAACAGCTACTACCACAACAACCTGGCAAGGATCGTCACGTTCAACTCCGACTGGCAGCTGCTCACGGAGAAGGAGGCGCTGGGGCATGTGAAGGAGTACGCCGAGAACGGCACGCTGTGGGACGAGGACTTCTCCGACGCGCTCGTCAAGCTCAGCAAGCTGCCCATGCCGCCGCACAGCAAGGGGGAGATCAGGAAGACATGCCGCTGGGTCAACCACCACTGATGATCTGATCTCCATCTATCCATTACTGGCCTATTACCTGCAGTGTCTCCTGCGTGCACCGGAAATTGTGATTACTTACTAGTATACAAGATGGATCATCATCATGTCGATCGGTTCATTTGATTTTTCTTCTTCTTATTGGTTTTATTGTTGTATGTTTGTTTGATTATTTATTTCATGATATTCATGTGTTTTTCATCATTTCTGAATTTTACACACATAATATGCATGTTTTTTTCATCGGGTAGGATGTTGGGATCGATGTGGTTGATCTGTCGTTGTATCTTGTTCTTTCTTTTCTGGAGTATGGACAAACTAAGGGTGTGTTTAGTTGGGAAGGTGAAATTTTTTTGGTGTCACATCGAATGTGTCGGAAGGATGTCGGGAGGGGTTTTTGGATACTAATAAAAAAACAAATTACAGAACCCATCAGAAAACTGCGAGACGAATCTAATGATACCAATTAATCGGTCATTAGCACATGTGGGTACTGTAGCACTTAAAGCTTTCGTGACTAATTAGGCTTAAAAGATTCGTCTCGCGATTTTGCCGAGAACTATGCAATTAGTTTTTTTTCGTCTATATTTAGTGCTCCATGCATATGTCCAAATATGCTCTTTTATTATGGGAGGCAAAAAAAATTTGGAAACTAAACAGGCCTAATAAAACAAATTAAAGGTGGATGACATTTGATATGCATGTAGGGAGGCGTGCATGAATGATGGAATAATAATGGTCGTCCAAGAAAGTAGAGCAAGACCTTTTTTTTTTTTTGGCGACAGCTCCTCCAGCTTCAGCTTGCTCCTGACATGCGCATTCTCCTTTTCTTTCTCCAACCCAAAATACACTACAAAATGAAGAAACCGGTGAAGCCGGAATTTAGGGGCTTCACTGGCTTTTGCTGCAGTAGCTAAATAGTGGTGAAGCAGAAGCCAAAATAAGTCTTGCCAAAATACTTGTATGTATCCTATGCCCCATTTTTGCACCACTCCCCCAGCCGCTCTGCCTCTATCTTCACGACACCGCTAACAAAAGGGCAAGAGGAGAAACAACTTCGCTTGGAATTCACGCCGAGAAGAGCTGAACAACGCATTATAGTTTCGGTGAGCTCCGTCTTCCGCGTGGTCACTGGCCCACCCCAAAATGCCCCTCCTCCATGGCAACGTAGGGTACAGTGTGGGTGCTGCTCGAAGGTAAAATTGCCAACGTCGACGTTGACGGAGGAAAGCGAAGGGAGGGGAGCAGTAGTGTCGAGGCGGTGGTGAGGAAGGCAGCGTAGTTATGGAGAAGGAGGTGAGGGAGGCGGTGCGGGCGGGGAGGGACGAGCGGATAAGAAAGAGAGAAAGGGAAGAAAAAATAAAAGACATAGGACAACAGAGAAAATAAAGGAAGAAAAGAGAGAAAAAAAAAACAGAGAAAAAGACATTATGGATATTTTATCGTTTTTTACCTATGACAAAATATCTTGCCAAACCAGAAAAACAAAAGGTTGTTCCACCGAGGAAGCAGAACGAGAGTAGTTTAGGTCCTATTTAGATCAAAGGAGATGATAGTTATAATTAGCTCCTTGAGTCCTAACAGGTCTAGCTAATTGTTAGCTGAATACTTAACTAACAACTATTTTACTAGTTGAACAAAACTAGCTAATAGCAGCTAATATTAGTTATCGCCAATTAGCTAGCTAACTACTCTACTAGTAGCTAATGGACCTCTTATTGGAGCAGCTCTACCAAATTAAATGCATCTTAGGACTAGGAGTAACACAGTGTCTGATCCAGTGGCTCATGGGCTTGCATTGGGAACTAACAATCAATAAATCCTACTGTACATAGAATCTGGGACCAAGCATATGCATGTCGTGATGGTGGGTGGATGGAATATATTTGGGGGTCTGGGCACTGCAGATCCGTGTGCGCACGCTCTGAAAGAAATCCATGATAGATCGATGGCAGTAGAATAGTATGCAGCATGGGCCACATGACATGCTAGCTATATATGCTACAGCTGCTACTCCACTGCTCTACTCCATAGCTATCTAGAGCTGCATATGTTTTTGTTTTTCTTTTGACGCCTCACTCTTTAAGTACACGTTGTAGTATCTGAACTCACATATAACTCACATCACCACACACACTGACTCACACCACACACACCCTATTGCACAAGCTAGATCTACACATATACGAAGAGACTGCACGTGGCTGAGAGACATCCGAAGTCAATCAGCCTTCGCACGTGACGGACACGTCAACGTTGGTGAGCACTGCGTGAGTGGAGACTCTTGGACGCGCACCTGGCGTCGTTGCCAACCGCACTACGTGCTTTGGGTGTATGTATGTGTATGCACAGCACAACCACAACCACATAGGATTAAGCTGGAACGGCGCATGGTGACCAGTGAGCAAAATTAAAGCGAATGGAGGTCGTCAGGCCGCATCATCAGCGAGCACATGGAGGATCCGAATCATATCATAGCATAGCATAGCATAGCAGCTATGGTGACTGCTGAATGATTTTCCATGCCGTTATCAGTAGGAGTTTTCGTCCTCGAATGATCTCTCAACTCTGATGACAGCCCCGTGGAGTTTTCCATATGTAGCACGCCAGCAAACGACTGTCAAGGCAACATCAACATTTGGTTTCACCCATGGGCCACGGCGCTTGCCACTTCGACACCAGGCCCAATAGCTACCATGCTGTCAAGTCCATTTTGAAGCATCATGGCCCATTCAAATATGCAAATGGCCCAAACAATCCGAGCCACATACATCTCTGAATGTACGCGTTTTTGCCATCTCCCCTTGATACGTGGGCCCGTGGGCCTCATCCAACGGATACGCTCATGGAGTGATGGAGAGTGATCATCATCACCAAAAAGTATAATTCAGATTAAAACAAAAAAATGTTAAAAAAGTTGTTCCAATCGAAGCTTAGAAAAACGCAAACGCTACCTCATTTCTGAAGAAAATATTCCAAGAATGTACGTACTTGGCAGAAAATTATTGTTGTGATTAGCCCTTGGCTTATTTCCAGCAAAGATTTTATATCCTTTTATTTCATTTTTGGACAAATCCATGGTTCTTATCTTCACTCGATCAGATATAGAGTAGGTAGCACGTACTTACCATGCAGTATTCATATGACACATTATCAAATGATGATGATTGATGAGATATAAGTAGCTACGTGTAAATAGCTGGATATATATGAATATGAATATGAATATAGATATACACATTCAAAGGTGTACATGTTTATAACATCTAAAATTGTGTTTACGACATTATAATGATCTCCCTATTTTTTTGAACAAAATTCCAGGGGATTCTTTTGGGGGTAAAATGTCACAAGCTGCATCAGGACTCTGAAGAAAGGCAAGAAGGCACGAAGAGTAAAGGCCAAGAGTGGCTAAGTGTGGCCTGTTGTCTTTAGGCCTGTATTGCTGGGTTTGGCCCATTAGGAGTAGGGGCTCGACCCATTTAGCAAGGAGATGAGTGAGTGCGGCTCATATAAGCCGTTGTAACCGAACAGAAGGGATCATCGAATAACAGAAACCATAACCGTTCCCACTTATGTTGTTTTCCTCCTCGAGTTCTTGCTCTCTGAACCCCTCCAATCTTACTCTTCAAACCCCTATGTTGCTGATTCTTCCCCAAATTCCTGTCCAAATCCACTTCTAGTTACCCAGTCCGTGACAAATTGGTATCGGAACCATCAATCCTCGGCAGAATTTTTTCCCATTCTCCTGGTTGCATCCGGTCTGGCGCCGAAGAAGAAGACTCCATCATTGCAGGCGAAGATGGCGAGCAACGTCGAGAACATTGCAGAGGAGATCAAGGGTTTCCAGCCCATGATGCAGCAGATGCTGGACAAGGTGAACGGGTTCGAGGCTTGGCGAAACACCACCGACAAGTCTCTGGGGCGCTGCTCACCAAGACGACGGAGACAGCGACGCAGATCACCCATGTGGAGAAGGTCCCGACTCCACCGCCACCACCACCACCACCTCCTCCACCAGCTGGCTAGATCCCAGGCGACGTTGACCTCAATCGTGTCCCATCACCAGGGGCGCACCCATCCGCTTCTTCGGCGGAGTAGCCCAATGGGCATAGCGTGGGTGAAGGGGTTCTTGGCCTGATTTTAGGATCCAACCCTCTGCTGGTTAATCACCAGGGTACGCATCCCAACCCCTCTGTTCATCTTGTTGATGATTCATCTGGTTTATTGTCTCATACATCTCGTACGGGTTTCACGCCCAAAATAGATTTTCCCAAATTCAACGGCAACAATCTGAGGCTCTAGCGGGAGTAGTGTGAGATTTACTTTGAGATCTATGGAGTTTTAGAGATGATGAAGACGAGGTTTGCTACTCTGAACTTTATGGGTACAACATCGCTGTGGCTTTAGATAGTGCAGTTGAGGGGTTGATTTTAGAATTGGGAAGCTATGCATACTGCAGTTGTGCCCATTTTGATAAGGATCAAGATCTCTCTGCATGTGAAATAGTTAGAGAATTTGAGGCAAACCGGTTTCAGTAGCTTATTATTAGGCTCGGTTTGAACAGCTCGCTTATAGCATACTTCTTTACAACCCTACATGGAGACAGCGACACGGATCACCCATGTGGAGAAGGTCCTGACTCCAGCTCCACCACCATCGCCACCTCCTCTACCAGCTGGCTAGATCCTAGGTGGCGCTAACCTCAATCGTGTCCCATCACTAGGGGCTCACCCATCCGCTTCTTCGGCGGAGCAGCCTAATGGGCATAGCGCGGGCGGAGGGGTTCTTGGCCCGATTTCAGGATCCAACCGTCCACTGGTTAATCACCAAGGTACGCATCCTAGCCCCTCTATTCATCTTGTTGATGATTCATCTGGTTTATTTTCTCATACATCTCATGCGGGTTCCATGCCCAAAATAGATTTTCCCAAATTCGGTGGCAACAATCTGAGGCTCTGGCGGGAGCAGTGTGAGATTTACTTTGAGATCTATGGAGTTTCAGAGATGATGAAGATAAGGTTTGCTACTCTGAACTTTGTGGGTACAACATCGCTGTGGCTTTAGACAGTGCAGTTGAGGAGTTGATTTTAGAATTGGGAAGCTATGCATACTGCAGTTTGTGCCCATTTTGATAAGGATCAGTATCCTCTGCATATGAAACAGTTAGAGAATTTGAGGCAAAGTGGTTCTGTAGCTGATTATTAGGCTCGGTTTGAACATCTCGCTTATAGCATACTTCTTTACAACCCTGCATGGAGACATCAACGTGGATCACCCATGTGGAGAAGGTCCCGACTCCACTGCCACCACCACTGCCACCTCCTCCACCAGCTAGCTGGATCCCATGTGGTGTCAACCTCAATCGCATCCCATCACCAGGGGCGCACCCATCCGCTTCTTTGACGGAGCAGCCCAATGGGCATAGCGTGAGCGGAAGGGTTCTTGGCCTGATTTTGGGATCCAACCCTCCTCTAGTTAATCACCAGGGTATGCATCCTAGCCCCTCTATTCATATTGTTGATGATTCATCTGGTTCATTTTCTCATACATCTTGTGCGGGTTCCACGCCCAAAATGGATTTTCCCAAATTCGACAGCGACAATCTGAGGCTCTGGCGGGAGCAGTGTGAGATTTACTTTGAGATCTATGGAGTTTCGGAGATGATGAAGATGAGGTTTGCTACTCTAAACTTTGTGGGTACGACAGCGATGTGGCTTTAGACAGTGCAGTTGAGGGGTTGATTTCAGAATTGGGAAGCTATGCATACTACAGTTTGTGCCCATTTTGATAAGGATCAGTATCCTCTGCATATGAAACAGTTAGAGAATTTGAGGCAAACTGGCACTATAGCTGATTATTAGGCTCGGTTTGAACAGCTCGCTCATAGCACACTTCTTTACAATCCTGCATATGATGATGTCTATTTTGTCACCAAATTCTTGAGTGGCCATAAGGAGGAGATTAGGGCACCAATAACATTGCACAGGCCACCCAATCTAGAGACTGCAGGAACTCTGGCTCTATTATAGGAAGCTGAGTTTGAGTTGGCTAAGCCAAAGTCACAGTACAAATCTAATCATAGAGACTCTAATAGATTTCAATCTAAGTACAGTGTTCCCTCAGATAAGCAGAAGCCGAGGAAGGAGGATTCAAAATCAACTAAAACATCTCCTGTCAGCAATGCTTCAGATAAATTGTCAGCTCTGAAAGCTTTTAGGCATGCCAATAACTTGTGCTTCACCTGTGGGGAGAAGTGAACTGCAAGAAACGATAAAGGTCCTACACAGATACCCTTACATGTGATCCACGAGTTGATTGAGGCTGTCCAAGAGGAGCCTAAGATAGACTATGATTCTTTTGAGGATACTGAAGCTCCTACAGGTCAGGTCATGGTAGTCAAGCTAGTATCTATTCTAGGATCAGCTTGCAATAGCAAGAAGAAGAATATAACACTCAGGCTGATAGGGTTCATTGAGTCCAAAGAGGTGCTAATTTTAGTAGATTCTGGCAGTGTTGGTACCTTTATCAGTCAAGAGATAGCTGCACAAATCTCTCAAGTCAAATAGTCATGTGAACCTTTCCAATTCACTACTGCTAATGGTAGTCTCATGCTATCTGATACATTTATCCCTAAGATGCAGTGGCATGTTGTCACTGTTTCATAAACTGGATTAGTAAATTTATCACGATTGCCTTGTTGCTCTAGGAAGATAATGGTAGCATCCAATAGACACGAGGATTTATCTTTGTTCAGTTTGGAGCCCTACGTCTAGTCTCAGAGAAGATCAATTGCGTGTTCCTCGCTTGAATGCTCTGAAGTTCTTACAATGGGAGGTGCAAGAATGGTGAAAGAGGTGGTAGAACCTATGCTAGACGAGGGGCAGTCCGAAGAGAAGCTCCAGGAGCCCTACTGCTATGGATGGAATGGTAGAGGATGAAGAATGTGAAGATCCCCGAGATGGGAGCCCTGGCCGCCCTTATATAGAGTTCAGGGCCAGGGCTCGTTACAAAGAGAAGGTTCCCCCGATCGAAGGGTCGAGAGCCTGAGGGAGGTCCTAGCTAACTTGGCTTGTAAGCTACGCCGTCTTCTAATGTTTGCCCGGGCATGGCTATCATCATGGTCTTGTGGCCACATCATGGCAGGGGCTGACGTGGTGCTACTGTGCTGGCCGTGGCAGCACTGTAGCCGTGGTGATGGTTTGTCAGCTATCCTGTGCAACGCGGCATCCGTCATTGTCTTCGTCGTCGTCTCCAAGTTTCCTGGGGCATCATACCCATAGCAGGTGGCTACCCTGGTTTGTTTTGTTCACCTGGTCGCTCTGTGGGGCTGAGGGCCATGACCTCGATCATTGGGGTTAGGGCACTTCACTAGCCAGGAAGGTCTCTAGGTCGAGACCCTTATTGTGGATCCTATCCCGTAGTGGGTGGGATCATTTGCGCATCCTGTCGGTCCGTATTCGGACGGTGGGTTTCATACCCGTTGCCACCGTTGTGCGGTGCTATCTCGTTGGTGCGGCATGGCACAGGGATGGCGCCTGACCGGACCATGGTGACTGCTGTCCCTTCAGTCCTTGTGAGGTCAGTGTGGTGTGCCTACTCTTGTTAGAGCAAGCGTGCTGAGCCACGCTCGATCTCTCCCCGCCCTACCCCAGGGGTCATGATGGGGGAGAGATCATGTGTCTTTCGCGTGGCTAAGGCAGGAGAAGGGGTCGTGGCCGACCCTGGCCTAGGTGTTGGTTCGGCATGCTCATCCTAGCTGGGCCTCAATCGTTCGAGCCATTGTTAACCCAATGAGTTGTGGGCCACGTGGCCTGCCAACTAATCGACGCCTTGAGACACCCTAAGGTCATAACCCCACAGTAACCCTCAAGCGTTTTTGCAATCACGAAGTGATCGTGAAAGCGCTGATATGCGTGCTCATACGGAACATGGGCTCGTGGTCATGGCCCACTCGAGCTTTGTTACTCAACCCCTTGCGGGCTGACGCATTCAATGCGGCGGGTGGCCGTTATGATTTGTCATGTTATGACGTCCTATCGTCGTGGTACATGACTATCGTGCCTTGTCGCGTCAGTGGGCTATGTGCTGGGGTTTGTGATTCAGGCGGGGCCGAGCGTTCTCATCGACGTTGTGTCGTTCCTGTCTTTGGGAAGATCTTGATTTTTCCTGACCTCGCGCAGGTATCTAACGTTGGCTATAACTCCCCACGGTTCGCCACGTGGTGCCGGGGTTTTAGGGCCATTGGGTCCACCTTCGGACCTATAAATAGGGGCCTTTCTTTTGTTTGGTCGTTCTGTAGCTGTTTCGGTGAGTTGCTTCCCCTGCCCCTTCGAGGGGCGTGAGTTTGAAGGAAAGAAAAGAGAGATTATCGAGGTGAACCGTGTGGTTCTGATTCAAGCGCTTCTCTAGGTCAAGGTTCCTTGCTACGCACCCTTGGGGCTGCGCCTTTGTCCAAGGTAGCCGGATAAATTGTTTGACGCAAGGAACCGTGTCCCTGTCCCCCCTTTTGTACGGCCGCGAGGCTTTTTTGCGATCGCACGTCGACTCATAGGTCTTGGACCTTTTGTTTCTTCTACGTGACCGAGCCGCAATCACGCTTCGGGCTTCGCATTGCACGTCACCCTGGCCTCTTTGCTTCGTCGATCTCTCCTAGAGAGGTCATGGACCCCTGACGGTTTGTGAGTCTCCGGAGCAGGCCTTAGGTCTGATACCTAGGACGCAGGGCAGAGTTGGTCGGGGCTTGGCCTTGACCTCTTTTGGGGTCGCGGGAGCCCAACTCTATTTTTTCTTAGCATCCTTGCCGACCTTGAGAGGTCGTGTTGCCTTGTAACAGGCGGGTCTGGTTTTGCCCCACGCGGGGAGAGGCATGTCCACCGTAACTGCGTGGTCGGAGCGGTGCTCCTCATCGGGGTCTATGGGTAATCTGAGCGGGACCCGATATCCTCCCCAATTGACATGGAGTTTGGCTCTGCCTCATGTGAGACGTCCCATAAATCATCGGTCGTCAATCCTGTTGGTCCCCAACCGCCCTCAGCGTGGCCGGCGAGGGCAAGATGCCTCCCTCCGAGAGGGGTCAACTGGGAGACTTCAAGCGGATGACTCGAACACAGGAGAGATGGTCATGTGGCTCTGCACCACCCATTAGAGCCGCGGGGTCCATCTCCTCCCGCCTTTATCCCTTTTGTGGCCTCGAGCCCTTTTAAGGGCCGCCCAAGAGAAGGTTTCCTAAGCACGACGCGGAGTCGTGGATGCGGAGGGTCGCTCGGTGTGAACACAGGGGTTGTCGACCTCCCGGCCATGTAGCGTCTTGGCGGTGCCCTCTTGTAAATGGTCGTGCGCCATAAATCATGGGCGCTTGAATCGAAAGATAATGAAGGCGAAAGATTCGAGGCTTACTCGGGATATGTTGCCGTCTTTGGCGCCCTTCGCTCAATCTTTTCGCTCGGCCGCCTCCGCCTCCTCCTCGATGCAGCAGAGGGATCGTTTCACACAAATTGGAGCTACCAGCCTCATTTCAGATTCACCCAAGAGTTCATGTATCTTAACTCAAGAAACATGTTCCACCATTTGAAGTGTTGGTTGGACTCATTGGATGCGATTACCCATTGACCCCCTTGTTCCGCTTTTGCCATTGCAGTCTTTGGGTGTCCAGGATGTTTCTGTTGGGGGCATGCTAAAGCAGAGACTGCTAGTACAATGGGAGCATCAACCTCCTTCGATGGCGTCCTGGGAGGACGCTGCTGATATGAGTCGGAGGTTTCCCACAGCTTGGGGTCAAGCTGTTGGTAATGAAGGGGACAATGTCACAAGCTGCATCAGGACTCTGAAGAAAGGCAAGAAGGCACGAAGAGTAAAGGCCAAGAGTGGCTAAGTGTGGCCTGTTGTCTTTAGGCCTATATTGCTGGGTTTGGCCCATTAAAAGTAGGGGCTCGGCCCATTTAGCAAGGAGATGAGTGAGTGCGGCTCATATAAGCCGT
This sequence comes from Miscanthus lutarioriparius, assembly GCA_904845875.1. Lineage (NCBI taxonomy): Eukaryota > Viridiplantae > Streptophyta > Magnoliopsida > Poales > Poaceae > Miscanthus > Miscanthus lutarioriparius. The sequence continues at coordinate 71,141,606 of CAJGYO010000016.1, read as the reverse complement.
TGTAACCTAACAAAAGAGATCATCGAATAACAGAAATCATAACCGTTCCCCCCTTCGGTAGTCTTCCTCCTCGAGTTCTTGCTCTCTGAACCTCTCCAATCTTGCTCTTCAAACCCCTCAGTTGCCGATTCTTCCCCAAATCCCTGTCCAAATCCACTTCAAAGTTACCCAGTCCGTGACATAAAAGCAGAGCGTCTTCATCGATGACCCAACCAATCATTCTACTATCATTGCCACCCTATCCATGAGCTTATTAAGACAGCAACTAGTAGAGCCGAAATCACAAGAGAACCGCAAGCCAGTAGTGCGTGCTGCGTGCATCCAACTCCTCAAGTGTCTCATCATTGTTAGCTTCTTGCATCCTGATCATATTTTAATACAATTAAGCATCCACGAGCGAGCACCGATACAATACATATAGCTTCCATGCAAGTGGTTTGTTTTTTATAAATTTTTTTTCCTCACAACCTGGTCTCGGGTTTTTAGTTTGACCAAGCTTGATGATATCTTGCAAACTTGGGTAGAAAGAGTGTACTTTTGTTTTTAAGATTTGGCATGCACTGCGTACCCTGCATTTTATTTTTCATTTGGTCAGCGCTTTGCGTTTGTACTTTGGCAACGTGCGCTGGTATTTGACAAGCTTATATAGATATCTACCTATCTACCTATACCCTTAATAATACCCTTAAAACAGTATACCACAGCCACTGACTCAGTTTCCTGTACATCAACAGTAATTCCACGAGGGCTGTCCGATTCTCGTCCACGCGTCATCCCGAGTCCGCAAACCACGCCACCCTTAGCCCTTCTGCCTCCTCTCGTACAGTGTCTCCAACAACCGCTATTCAAAATACAAGACTTATTTTACGTTTAGATAGCGCTATAGATAAATAATTTAATATCTATTTTTGTTTTCTTCAACGACAAGATCCATACTCAGTTGAAAGCTATAGAGTACACTCTATTAAAAATCTATTTTGGATTGATGTCCTGTTGGGGAAAAAAACTGCCGATCACCGTCTCCACCGAAATCCGAAACTTTCACCAGCTTTGGCCTATCCAGCACCAGCACCCGCCCTCCTATGAGAAGAGGGAAAACATCCGCTCAGGTCGCCTGTGGCCCGGCCCCGTGCTGTGCCTCCGCCTCAGCCTCCGTCACTGCAGGCCCGTCCATCGTGCCGCGCGGCGCACGACGCAGATCCGCCGCCCTCCGCTTCTCTCTGCATCTCTCCCTCGCGCCTCCCCATACCTCCACTGCCTGCTCCGCCTCCCCTCGCGCCGTACAGGTATTACCTAGGAAAATCTGAGGTTCGATTTGTTCCCAAGGTTACATCTTCATACTTATGCAAGCCAAATTCTAGTCCTGAAAGTTTGATTGGAAAATAGAGGTTTGCTTTCATAGGTAAGTGATGTTTTGACTCTTCCAGACTGTAAATGGAGCCATTCTTAGTTTTCAGAAAACTGAAGCAGTTTACCTTTGCAGGAATGCCTCTATAGATTTATGCCAGTGTGAGGCAGCTGAATGGCAAGGTCTTCAGGATGGGATATGGACTGCTGTAAATTGTTCATATGCCAACAAATATGTTGATGTCAAATTGTCCGATAAGAAACCTGCTTGGTTCACTCTTTCCATTCAGGAAGGTCAGGATTGTTCACGAAATCAATTCCTTTTTTCTTTTTCCGTGATAGATTCCCCCTCCCAGAACTATTTTGTTTTGATTTTGTTGTACCTCTACTGAATCTTTGAGAAAACTCAGATATGCTAATTTGGGCTGCTCATAAACCATGTAATGATGTCGCGCTCTCTGTTGACAGCGGTGCAGGTGATGAAGGCAGCTGTAGGCAGAGGGAACAGGTATTTTTCTTCTTCTTTTGATTTGTCCCTTTTTTGCACATAATTAATTGTTTGAAACCTGATTAAGCCTACGCATGGTGGCGGTGCAGCTGCGTGGAATGACATGCCGGTGCAGTGCTGCTGCTGCCTGATGTGAGTACCTGACCAGTCACCAGCGTCCTTAGCCGGCTGTGCACTAGCTAGACGGAGGCCATTGTGCAGGTCAGTTTGGTTGTTGTTTAGCACTATGGACTTACCTCAGCACAGCTCTGTGATTGTTTAATTGTATAAATACCTGAGTGCTCTACTCTAATAATGAATACTTCATTTTATGCAAAAGTACACAATTATGTTAAAGGTGTCTGCTGCTCTCCCTTATTTGTCTTTCAGCTGCCGTGCTAATTCAAACAAATCATGTTTCCGACGTTGCGCTTGATATTAGGTTAACATGAATATACGAAAATAACTGTATATCTCTGGCTCTTCGATTATTTGGGACTACACATGTGTAATGTCTGCGAAAAAGATAGGAGCGTTTTAACCACCATTGGAGAATTTGCTGTGACATTTCATTCATGGCATTAAAACTCTGAACTGTGTGCTGATGACAATACACTTGAGCAGGTTTCTTTGTTCCACCTATTCTTCTAAGACTTACTTTTCTTTTAATAATAAAAAAAACCTGTACATACTGCGGCCATATTGTTGGCGTCATACCTGATATCATAAGGATGATGATGGGTTGGAGTGGCAATGGGTGCAATAGGCTGTTTCAGGCACTTTATTTTTGGGTTCCTTTCCGTGATCAATTGCTGGAGCACTATGCAACCAATAGATACAGCAGAGATGTTGAACAGAGCATACTAATTTGCCAGGCTCACTACGGGATACAGTAGATTTGCCGAGTGCCAGGCCCCAAAAACACTCGGCAAAGAACACACGGTGTATATTTTAACGGCAAAGAGCTCTTTGCCGAGTGTCAATCATCGGGCATTCGGCAAAGACTTAAACACTCAGCAAAAATAAACTCTCGGCAAAAAAAGGTTAATGGGATGGCACGGTGACGGCGCTTTTGCCGAGTGCACGACGGAAACACACACCGTCCTGCTTCTTCATAGCGTGTTCTACTAAATTTGTTACGATGGACTTTGAAAGTACCTAGTCAAATTCACTTAACAATGCATATTTGATTTTTCTACCAATATTATTCTATTATTTTATGCGGTTATAGCTCAAATTCAATTTATATCAATTAAAATTCTATAATTGCAGTTAATAAATTAAAATTATCAAACGGATCAAAAAAATTCCCAAAATTTGACATGGACCAATCTATGTTGTCTATTGCCTATACAAAAAGTTTTGAAGTCAAACCCCAATTCAACCGTCACTTTGACTCCAAATCTTACCAGATCCTTGTCAACTCCTTATTTTTCGTCGGAGATGCTTCGGTTTGTAAGCGTCGTACATGACAAATTGTGCGAAACCTTCTCAATTTTTTTCCATAGTCTCCACGTATGATATCAGGAGATCTTGACAAATCTCGTCATTTGCAGACTTCGTTTGCTTTTTTAGAATTTAAAAATCATTCGGCTATTTCCTGAACAAAATGTTCGAAATTTCTTTTCATTTTCCGGGTATGGCCCCAAAATGGACTCAATAATATGAATATGATTTCTCCACTCAATTTATTCCATTATTTGAATCACTTGCGGTTCAAATTTGATTTTAACAAAAAAATTCCTCTAAATGCAATAAATTAATTAAATATAGCAAACAGATCGAGAAATATGCCAAATTTTAACATGCAGTACCACATGTTGTATGTGGAGAGTAGAAAAAGTTTGGAAGGCAGGAGAGAAAAAAAATTATTATTTTACCGAGTGCCAATAAAAAACACTCGGCAACAACATTATTTTGCCGGGTGTCAATAAAAAACACTCGGCAAACCTTGTCTTTGCCGAGTGTCTCTAACGGACACTAGGTAAAGTTCTAATGGTAGGGCGGCGCACCCAACGGCTGTCACACGGCCGCCGCACGCCCAGCGCACGTGCCTGTACTTTGCCGAGTGTCCGTGTTTGCCGAGTGTTTCGTTATAGTTTGCCGAATGTTTTTTATTAGGCACTCGGCAAAGTTGGGTTTTGCCGAGTGCTATCTATTTGTCGAGTGTTGAATTCAAAATACTCGGTAAATAGGATATTTGCCGAGTGCCCGATGAAATGCACTCGGCAAACCCTCAGGCACACGGCAATTATACTGTTTCCGGTAGTGGCTGATCTGTTCTCAGCTACAGCTATTGGTCCTAACTCCTAAGTAGTGACTGTTATTTATTTTCTCAACTTCTTGGATATCCTGCACCCTATAGGGATCAATAGTATAGTTAAATAATCACAATTTATCCTCACCAAAACTGTCTCAAAGATTATTGCAATTGTATCTATGATTTTCTTACAATCTAAAACAATAGTTTTCCAATTTGTTTTTTACACAGACTCTATTAAGGCTGTTGTATAGTTGGCTGCTTGGATCTAGATTTTACGGGTGCATTTGGTGCGCTTGCTAGCTTTGCTCGCTTGCCTCGCCGAGCCTTGCCCAGAGCGGAGAGCGGAATTGGCTCGCTCGGCATGGCGTGGGAAAAGCTTGATTGCACAGGCCTCGAGATGAACGGCAAAAACAACCAAACGTCTAGGCGAGGCGAGACGGCGCAAGGGTACCAAACAGCCCCTTACGTCGCCCCATTCTGCTCACCTGCCTAAAAAAAATGTAGTCCAGATAAAGTAAACACAAAAAAAATAGTAGATTCCCAATTACCTTTTTTTACATGGGCTCTATTAAGACTGAGGTGTAGCCTTTATCCTTTACGTACTTATAATGAAGTAGTTAACTTAAAATCTTAACATATGCTTTTATATTGTCATAAACAGAAAATATGTTGACCAAAGTCATGTACTCAACCAATCACTAACTTTAATTCACCTGCGGCAACGCGCGGGGTGGTGGCTAGTATATAAAGAAGCTTATGCCAGTTGATAGTTCCTTGTGTCAATGGAAGTTTACATTTACCGGTAATTATATATTTTTTCATGATACAGAGATAAGTGTACATATCCAACATGCAACATTATATTTATGTATGCAATGTAAGCATCTACGGTTGTACTGACTATTGAGTACAGTTAAAAAAAATAGCGCATAAACAAATAATGGATCGGAAATGCCATGGTCAGGTGTCCGATTCTCCGGACGTTCCGTTCGCGGACCGCGACACCAGCCCAACGGCCCAACACTCGTATCCTCTCGTCCACTCGCCTCTCTAACCATAGCCTGCTGTCTCCGTTCTCCAGGAGGCTTTCCACTAGCGATAAAAAAGAAGGCTTTCCACCACAGTGTCACAACCATGATTCACCGTGAACTTAATGGCACGCCGCCTCGACAATATTCTCCACAGCGTCCTTGGGCCTGCCCGCCAGCATCTCCACCACGCCCGAGTGCGGCCGCCCGCCTTCCTCCATCTCGATCGCGCCTCCTGCCCGTCGCGGTCTTCTCCAGCGCGCGGACTGCCTTCTCCACCGAAGTGGTGACAGCTCGCGCAAGATCCGCCGCGGCCTTCTCCACCGGGAGCGGCCTTCTACATCGGACCTACCACGGTCTTCTCCACCGGAGCGGCGAGCTCCGCATCACCGGCAAGCTCTACACCGGTGAAAGCGCATGTTGCGAACGTATGTTTCAAGTCTTTCAGATGTTTCAGAGGTATGTTCTAAGTGTTTCATATGGATGTTGCAAAAATAGATCGGGATGTTGCACATGTTGCAATGTCTATACACGTATGTTGCAAGAGTTTGTTCAAAATGTTTCATCTGTTTTTTCAGACGTAAGTTGCAATTAATTGTATGTTGCATATGTTTCACACATATGTTGTAAGTGTTTTATATGTATGTTGCATATGTTTGCAATGACTTTCAAGTGTTTTCAGGTGTTTTTGCAAGTGTTTCAGATATATGTTCAAGTGTTTCCGCTGTTTCGAATGTATGTTGCAAATGTTTTATTTAGATGTTGCAAAAGTAGATCAGGTATTGAACATATTACAAAGCGCGTGAAAAGCGGACGCAGCGCGAGTGGTCTCCACACGTAGTCTGGTGGTGCAGGCCCCGCGTGGGCGCGCGAAACGCAGGCACAGGCGGGGACTTGCTAGTGCGAGTGCGGATGTAGAGTGGAGGCGTGCGCGGGAGACGAAGCGCAGGCTCGGGCTTCCGGACATGTGTCCGGACGGACCAATGATGTATAGGCATGGATCGCAAGCATCATATCGTGAACGATCTGGCATTTCTGTGAAAAATATATACATATGCATGAACCGCAAGAAGAATAAAACGATCTGGGGGTGGCGTGCTACTCCTCTTCCTCTACTATCATATAAGCTTCCCGGCCGCACTTCAAGAGCACGTCGCAGCGAATTAATTAGAATACAAGGGTTTGATCCAGCACGTATGGGCTGCTTAGCGGCGGCGCCGTCGTGGCATCCCTCTGCTGCTGCTGCGTGGTGCTCGCCGTCGTCCTCGCCGGGAAGCCAGCGGCGGCAGCTTCGAGAGGACCGTGTTCCAGCTAGTGAACGCCGCCATCAGAGGCAACTCCACCGACGTCGCCGGCGACCCCCCGCGTCGGCCCCGCTCTTATCCGCTTGCTTTTCCACGACTGCTGGGTAAATGTACGTCACGTAGGCCATCCTTCTATTCAATATCTATGTCAGCTTGTGGCTTGTGCAGCCAAGAAATGAATGATATATCGTCTTCGTCTCGTTTAATTTAGGGCTGCAATGGATCCGTGCTCCTGGACGAGATTCCCGCCGACGGGACCGCCACGGAGAAGAAGGCGGCCAAGAGCATCGGCCTGGGCGGCTTCGACGTGATCGACAGGATCAAGGCAGAGCTCCTCCATGCCGGCGGTTGACGACGACGCCTCGTGCGCCGACATCCTGGCCTTCGCGGCGCGCGATGCGGCGTACATCCTCAGCGGCGGGCGGATCAGGTACGCGGTCCACCGCGGCCGCGGGGACGGCGTGACGTCGTCGGCCGCCGCCGCCGACGCGGCGCTCCCGTCCCACGCGCCCTCCGACGGCTTCGCCGAGCTGGAGGCCAGCGTCGCCGCCAGGGGCTTAGGCAAGGGCTACCTCGCCGCGCTCTCCGGCGCGCACGCGGTCGGCGTCTCACACGGCGCCTCCTTCGCGGACCGCCTCCGCCCGTCGGTCGCTGCCGCCGGACAGATCAACGGCACGTACCAGCTAGCCCTCGCCGCGCGGCAGAAGCAGCAGCTGCTGCTGAATTCGACGGCGGCGGAGAGCATGAGCAACAACGTCCGCGACACGGATCCGGCCTTGCGGGCGGCGTCCAGCTACAGCGGCGTCGGGGTGGACACGGCGGCCAGGGGCGCCTTCGACAACAGCTACTACGCGGCCAACCTGCAGAATATGGTGCTGCTCAGGTCCGACTGGGAGCTCACCCAGGACGACGACACCCTGGCTCGTCTTGTCCAGTACAGGGACGACGACGACAGGTGGAGCGAGGACTTCAGCAACGCCATGGAATGGCACAGCGACCTACGGCCACCCATGGGGGCGCGTCTCGAGATCAGGAAGAACTGCAGGCTCACCAACCTGAGTCCAGGACGGGCAGTCGTGCACGCGCTCAAACATTTCTTGCAAAGACGTTACAACCAGATGTCTTGTTTGTTAAACTTTTTCAATGCAGGGTTTGTGTGATAATCAGGATTTTTGGAGACATTGTATATTTAAAACTAGTAGAGTGGCCCGCGCAATTGCGGAGTTAGTATGGTTTTATTCTACATTCTTATATTCATGGTTACGTTCTTATATGAAACTAAAAAATAACTGGTTTTAGGAAAGCTACATATATGTATCCTTATACATTGAAGAACCGGTACAGGTGATCAGAGGGTGTGACTAGGAGCCTCAAATTTTCCTCGCCAAACAAGTGATATATTGGTTATATATGTCCCAAAATCAGCCTGAGCCCTCTCTTTTAGTACTCGTCAAGATCACGTAGTCACTGTTAGGAATTTAGACATTTTCATGTTTAATTTAATCCAAAAAAGAATAGCAGTTAATTCGTGACAGCAAATATGTGCACGTGTGAACTAGTAGTGGCAAGTATGATGAACGTACTGATCATGTTTAAGAGCACAAAACCTTACTGAACATAGAGGCAGTAAGATTAGAAGTATACCAGCGGAGGGACCCATACTCAAGGCACCGGCGGCTCCACGCGCACTAGTCGACATAGTGCGTTGCTTGATGTCGCGGACCACAGTTAATGCATGACGATGTTCGTAGTGCAGTCCCTTGAACGTCTACCGGGATGTAGACGATCCGAGGAAGAAGAAGACGACATCGGTAGTCACCAGGAAGAAACGAGCAGTCGCAGAGACGCTCCCCAAAAACCTGATCACCCGCACACCCGAGCAGATGTCGCTATGTAGACGGCGGTTTCGGAGGCCTGCTCTCCCAACACTTCGTGCGCGCAGTGGATTAGGACAGGGAAACTCGGGAGCAACTCAACGAAAGAACGATGGTGCTAGTTGTGCTGTATCTCGTACGCGTAGCTGAAGGCAAGCGCTCCTTTTTATAAGCACGGAAGGCAGAAGGTGAAGTGTAGATGATGAACCTAGACGTCATGAAGCGTCGATCAATTACTAGTAACCTTTGCCATAAACATGGGGATTACTAGTAACTACAACCATAACCATGGAGTTATTAGTAACCGCAGCCATAACTATGACCATTACAAGTTCACCCATCAACAACATTCAGTCCACCATTTTATTGCACCTAGCATCTAATATGGCCTTAGAATTTATTTGGTTTAAGTATTAAATAAAATATGGGTCATACCCACATTAAATCTAACAATCCCCACTAAATTCTATGGCACATATGAAATGCTCTCAATTCTCTGTTGTTTAATATACCAGTGTTTCGATGGAGGCTGTTAAGTTGAACATCCATCTAGAACAGAGGTTACACTTCTTCGTAACTGAATAATGGACTATGTCTTGAATTGACAGTTTTGTGCGAAATAAGTTTCACCTAAGTCCTTTACTGATACTAGGTTGCCTAAAGCATCCACACTGGTTGGAGCATATAAGTCATACTCCTGGGACTTTCATGAGTATCTAGAGATCACCCAAATCTCATAGACTGTGACTAGCAGTCGAAGTCATATATGTGCATTCCTCAAAAGATGTTCTATATGACAACATTTTTGCTTAAGCAAGCCACTTAGAATACATTAAGGTAAAAACCAACCTGTCTTACAGTAAAGAAAAGACGTGCATCTTACATTGGCTTAGTTAAGGGTCTTTCCTCATAGTCTACCCCTGACTTGTTTCACCATTCTACTTCACGGGATCTCCGATCACATAGAACATGTTACCACCATGGTAGACTTCATGTGGCTCTCAGGTCCATCTCACTCGATGCACTATCTATCACATTACGTGATAGTCCTTTAGTGAATTGATCTGCCAGATTTTTAGACGTATGAACATAGTCCAATGCTATCACTTCGGAGTTTCTCAATTTTTCTGATAGATTTTAGCCACCGCTTAACATGCCTTGTGGACTACATGTTATCCTTAGAATTGTTTACCTTGATTATCACAGTCTGGTTATCACAGTTCATAGAAATAGCCGATATACGTTTTTCTACTACCAGTAAATCCATAAGGAGTTCATGAAGCCACTCGGCCTCAACGCCGGTGGTGTCTAATGCTATGAGTTCTGCTTCCATAGTTGACCTCGTTAAGATGGTCTGCTTGCAAGACTTCCATGAAACAACGTCACCTCCAAGCAGAAACACATATTCACTTGTGGCGTTGTAACACCCTCGGTGTTATACCCTAAATCATTTATTAAAACATGTCATGAGCATCATGTTTATGTGTTAGTGCATGTGATAAAGTGTGTAGATCAATTTCTTGTAACCTAAAATGAATAATAAAAATGTTAAACGAAAGTTGATTCAATAACTCATGTATATCAAGTAGGGTTTAAAACTAATTTTTATTGAACAAAAATGCTATAGAACATATAGGTGGCGCTTGAATAAAGATTGGAATATGAACTTTGTAATGACAATGAAATACTTGCTGTAAAAAAATAACATTGCTAGCCAACATTTCTAATAGCCTAAAAATACAAATTTGAATCAAGTTCAGCTCAAAAGACTTAGAATACTTTCAAGTATGTTGACAGTTAGATAATGCCATGTTTGGCAAATTATTTTGCAAAATCGGGTTAAGAAATGGTGTCATGTGTTAGCTCGGTTTGGTGGCCTCATATGCCATCTTGAGCACGGTGAAGATGGTTAAGGTCCAGAAGCAACCGTTTAGTTTTTATAGTCGCTTTAAAATTCATGTACAACACGGTCTCGGGCTGGTTGGCCGCGTGGGCACGGTCACCACGCTTGGGCGCTCGGCGTCGCCACGCTGGCTGTTCGGCGTGCACGCGCGCTGTCGTGCGTTGTCGGCCACGGCTACTCTGGCCTGGCTGTGGCCTGGCTGCCGCTGGCTCCTGGCGCGTGAAGCCGCCGCTGCTACTTGCGTAGCCAGGCGGTGCTGCCGCACTGCCGACCCGCCCCGCATCGTGACGCAACCACTGCTGGTGCCGCCGCCTCACCGTCATGTTCGTGCCTCCCTCTACATCGTTGCGCCGCTGCCGGCCCAGTGCGATGCCACCTCTGCCGTGCGCACGTGGCCGGGTTCGCTGTCGCCTAGTCATTGATGGCACTGTGGCACGTGGGCCACGCCGATCGTGAACGCATGTGTCTGTCTGCTAGCGCCTGGACGTGGGTCTCCATGGTTGTGCCGACCACATCCAGCCAAGGCGCGCACACGCCGAGCCACCGGCCGTACCCCACTGCTCTTTCTCTGTTTCTCATCTCTCTGCCGCCGTCGAGCCATACCCACGTGTGAGCTAGAGAGCGGTCACCTCTACTCAATTCCGCCCATCTGTACCTTCGCGCTCCTGTCTTCTCGTCGCCCGACCCCACACAGCCATGATGACGCACAGGCCAAGCGCCAATTTGGATCGTTTCCACCGGCGTGCCATTAAGGTCGCATCCGGTCATGGACGAGGGCAGCCCTGCTACCATCCCTCAAGAGCCAATTCACTTGCACCACTAGCTTCGCCTCGCCTCCCTCTGCACCTTACGCACGTCAGCGGAACCGTTACCGCCTCCCCATCATTGTTGACGCGACCGTGGCTCCACGGGATCCCGCCGCACGGCTCAGCCACACGTGGCCAGCCTTCCTCCGTCATCCTCCGCCCTAACCATCACCTTGGCCTGGTCCATGGTAGCCCCCTGATGGTCACGCGCTAACCAATTAGTCTTGTAGCTACCCTAGCTCACTGGAATAGTGGCACCGCCGTCACGGATGCCCGCGCGCCGCTGCAGCCTTCCCCAGCTAGTCGGGTCACCCCGCACCGCCACTTAGCATAGCCGCTCAGGTTAGAGATGGTGACCGGCCCGTTAGGTGGTCTGTCATAGGTCCCTAGTGGCCGGCGTAGCCGCGCTGTGTCACCGGCCGTCGCACCGCCGCGTGCTGGGTCTGCGGGGGTGTGCGCGGGGGAATTCTAGGAAAGCCAGGGGGTTAAGTGAGAAGCTTTGAGAGTGGGGGAAATAGTGTTAGCACTTAGTTGTAATTTGGGAGAAGTTCGAGGTCTCTTTTGCTAAATCACCAGCGCGCGTGGGCTTGCCTCGGCGCGGGCCGTCTTCGCATGGGCCAGCCTAGCGTGGGCCGCGCCTATAGGCCACTGCGCGCGCGCTGTTTTACGTGGGCCGCGTGGGAGAATTCGTTATTCTTTTTCATAAGGAACTATAAATAGTTTTCTAATTTAATTTCTGTGCTAATTTTTGGCAATTAATATAAAATTGTGTGGGTGTTCAAAAATTGTGAAACAAATTTTATTAGGTCCCTAAAATTGTGCTCTATTTGTTAGTTTATTTAGTTCATATATATACATGTTGATACCATGAGCTATTAAATGGTTTGAGAGTGCTCAATATTATTATGTTAAATATTGTAGGAAAATTTTGTGGTAAATTGGTGATAGCTTTAGATCTTGAAATTTTTGTGGTAGCTTCATTGTATTATTATGTGCTCACTATAATTTTTGTAGCCTTAGAATAGACTAAGCATTAGGGTAGTTAAATGCTCTTTGTTATAATATACATGAAATCACTAGTACCAATAAAGATATATCCTTAATTTGCCAAGCTAAGGGTTTGTTAGTTGAATCCAACACCTTGCTTGATGAAGATGATAGTTAGCTTAGTACCTTAGTCATTAGAGCTAGCTTAGTAGCTTAGTATGCATATTCTTAGTTTAAGAGTCCTGTTGCCTAAATGCTAAGTGTTGCATCATCATCGTATGCATGTAGAGAACGAGTTGGCGGAGATCGTGACCACCGGCGATCATGAGTTTGAGGAGATCATCGAGGAGTACGAGGAGGAGATTCTCATGCAGGAGTAGGTCCTACAGCCACCACTGACTGACTCAGCTGACACCGTGCCTGCCCAAGGCAAGCCCCAGTGCATAACCCCTTATTTTTGATAATCACTGTTTATATATGTTATGTGCATTTACGTTACAAAAATTTTATGTAAACCACATGCATAGATACACCTATCCTAAGAGTCCTACTAGTACGGGTTCGAGTTGCTGCTATGCTTAGGTTTTTGGTAGCGTGAATAACCTACCGTTACTCACAATAGGTGATTATTGTTATTAGTCTCATAATAAAATGATGAAAAGGAAAAATAGAGATAGGGCTAGGATATGGTATGGGTATTGGTGGGTGTAATAAGTTGTGTCCGGCGGCCAATGGGGCTTAGCTTGGTTACACTATTTTCCTTGTCCATGTCGATTAAGAACTGTCTGTTGCTGTGGATGGCAGTCAGGTCACAGAGTCATTATCCTAGGCACATACTTGCTTATGGGAGCGGGAAGGCTCGTTACGCTCTTGTCGTGAGTTCCGGCTCTTTCCGGACCGACTGATTGGAGGCAGGGAAAGGTGGAGGTCTAAGCACCATACTAAGACCGGGTCTCAAGTGTGGGGGCTTGGAGTCCAAGTTTGGATGGGGATCTAGACCCTTAACAAGAGTGGAATGGGTTGGTCTTGTTTGTGCCTCGAGTACATAAGGGTACCCAGCTGGGATACATTGATTCACGAATCGCCGTTTTCTGTGAGATGGCATGACTTGGTTATGGTCTAGCACCGTAGTAAGAACTGGAAGATGAAAGATGGTGAAATGGTTTTAATTGCTCAACCCTTGCTTGAAAGTAGAACATGTGCTTACTTAGAATGGTTAGCTAATTAAGCAATCATGACTGCTAATAAAACTCGATCTTAAGGATGTACTTCTAGTAATGCTTTTCGTAGAAAAAAAGAAAACAGCAAACCCATATTGCCTATCATATACTTGAGAGTCTGGAAACTATTCTCACTAGTCGGGTAAGTCTTGCGAGTACATTATGTACCCAGGGTTTATTTTACCCATATTGCAGGTGCAGCTTGAGGAGTAGCTCTTGTGTGGAGGATTCTTCTAGCGGACACAGACAGATCCTTGTATTGTTTTAGCTAGATGTTTATTTTTATTCCGCTGTTTAATTATCGCCTCTGAACTCTGATATTGTAATAAATAATTTTCAAGAACTCTTTTTGTATGAAATGGACTAAGTATTGTAAGCTCATACTCATTATTGAATTCTGGATGTAAAATGTGGATTGTTTCGAGCTCTCCCTTAGGGTGTGCTCGATGGAGTTGTTCGATGTAGCTCACTTTCGAGGTGTTTAGTGTCTAGTGGAAGACGAGCGCCTCTGAAAGCTTGTTATTTCAGATGGTTCTGCCACAGGTGGTATCAAAGCCAAATAATGAGTCTACAAGTTTAAAAACCCTTTTCAAAACCTAAAATTTGACCAACAAAAGCTTTGTGAAAAGTTGGGTGCGATAAATTATGTAAATAAGTATAAGCTCTAATAATATGGTCCATCTAGGATAGTGGCACTAGTTTTATCTAATCAATCTTCTGTAGGTACACTAACTTACGATGCGTAAGAATCGTTAGCTTACGGAAAGTGAGAGTACGATGTGCCAAAAATTTTATACGAATGCCGCTATATTCTTGCTTGAGCGAACGAATAGGTTGATCCATGCATCATAAGAAGAGAATCTTGTTTAAACTAAACTCCCTCCACACGTATAATTTTGGGTAGTAAATTGATAGGATAATGAATAAAGAGAAATGCTTTAACTCTTAAGGAAAAGTCTCACCAGTAACCATTTATTGGGCCTTATCATCTCTCTAGCCATTTGTTTCTAAATATGGAGGCTTTGTCCCTAACGGTGGGTTCCTATCTGTTTATAGATGAACATGTGGTCTAGTCACGGGAGCACCAGTGTTGGGAGAGGCCATGGTCTTGGTGAAGACCGAGGCAAAAATGGTCATGGCGATGATAACGACAATGCCAACGGGGAGAGCCACGAGGCCCCACTCCTTGGTCCTCCTCCTCTGCCACCTCCACTGCCTCTGATGACCTATGTCGAGATGATGGCTGCTCGTCGCGAGTTAGCCCATGCCCTGGAGATGCTGGCACAAGCTATTGGTGGCTTCGCCTGTGGAGGCCCCGGTGGCAATGATAGGAACGGGGGTGGTGCTCGCAGTCCTAAGAGGCCCTGTTCCTATCAGGTCTTTTTGGGGACACACCCACCCATATTCACGCTAATTGCTGAGCCTCTGGACATGGAGCATTGGCTTCGTATTCTGGAGCAGAAGTTTCAACTGCTCAATGTGACTGACGAGCAGAAGGTGCGTTTTGCCGCACAATAGCTTCTAGGATCTGCCAGTGTTTGGTGGGACACTTTTAGTGCCATACAGCCTATGGACCACCATGTGACTTGGTGAGAGTTTACCACTGCTTTCTGTTAGTACTATATTCCTGCTGATTTGCTGAACAGGAAGCTGTCCGAGTTTCTGGAGCTAAAGCAAGGAAACATGACTGTGATGGAGTATATGAACAAGTTCAATCATCTTGCACAGTATGCTAGAACTCATGTGGATACTGATGAGAAGAAGATGGACCATTTCAATTGTGGTCTCTCTTGCATCTTGCAAGAGAAGCTGTTTACAGGGGGCTATCAGACCTTTGGTGCTTTGATGATTACTGCTATTGCTATGGAGGGACTTCAACGTGACTCTCAGGCTGAGTGGAAGCGCAAGAGGGTGATCATTGGGTCTTCTAGTCACCCACAGTCTCAGAAGGTATAGGTTGTGAGGAGGGTGTCCTATCACTCTCAGGGTGGACAGTCGTCTCGCCAGACTCAGCAGACTCACTAGGCACCTCCCACTCAGTACCGTGCAACTACTCAGCAGGTGCATCAGCCTCAGGGACAGTAGGTTCCGCCTCATTAGGGACAGGGGAATAAGCCAGGTGCTTATTTCAAGTGTGGGAAGGAAGGCCACTATGCCCGAGAGTGCCCTCAGTATCAGCCTCCCCAGTCTTCTAAGCCTTCAGCTAACTCTCATTTGGTCAAGAGGACTATCATCAGGAAAAATGTGCCCATGAGCCGCTCGGGACAGGTTAACTTCACTGAGGCTGAGGAGAACCCACAGGGAGAGCCTATGATGGCTGGTATGTTCACCATTGATTCCCACCCAGCATATGTATTATTTGATTCTGGTGCATCACATTTATTCATGAGTATGGAGTTTGCACAAAGGCACAATATATCTACTATGGCTATTCCTATTGCCTATAGAATCAGAACTCTGGGTGCGCAGTTGTGCGTTAACACTCGAACGGACATAGTGAGACTAGTGCTAGCCACTCACTCTTATTGTCTCCAGTTCATGGTGCGGCTTGGGCAAGGCATAGATGCAATTCTAGGAATGAACTAGTTGAGAAACTATGGGGTAGTCTTGAACCTTAGACAAAGAATTGTTGAGTTAAAGCTTTCTTCTTCTGAGGATAGAATGCCTCTCCTTATGTCTTCAGTTTCCACCCTACCAGTTATTGCTCATACTGAAGCCTCTCCTAACCTTGCCTCTATTCCTGTGGTCTGTGAGTTTCCGGATGTCTTTCCCGAAGATCTACCTGAGTTAACACTTGACCTGGATGTGGAGTTTGCCATTGAGTTAGAACCTGGTACTGCTCCTATTTCGCGGCATCCTTACTGTATGGCTCCAAAGGAATTGGCTGAGATGAAGAAACAGTTAGAGGAATTATTAGAGAAGGGATTCATCCATCCAAGTTCTTCACCATGGGGTTATCTAGCTATTTTTGTGAAGAAGGACGACACTCTTCGGATGTATGTGGATTATCGTCCTCTCAACGCGGTAACCATTAAGAACAAGTATCATTTACCTCATATTTATACTTTGTTCGATCAGTTGGCTGGTGCCAAGGTGTTTTCAAAGATTGATCTTCGTTCTAGGTATCACCAAATTAAGATCCGGCCATAAGATATACCAAAGATAGCTTTCTCTACTAGGTATGGGCTCTATGAATACCTAGTCATGTCTTTTGGTCTCACCAATGCTCCTGCATTCTTCATGTATCTCATGAATTCTGTCTTCATGCTGGAGTTAGACAAGTTTATAGTGGTGTTTATTGATGACACATTGATATATTCTAAGAACAATGAAGAGCATGAACAACACCTTCGCATAGTCCTGACCCGATTGAGGGAACACAAGTTGTATGCCAAATTCAGTAAGTGTGAGTTTTGGTTGGATCGAGTGTAGTTCTTAGGACATGTCCTGACACCTGAAGGCATCTCTGTAGATCCTGGCAAGGTGCAGGATGTGTTAAATTAGAAATCTCCAAAGTTAGTGCATCAGATTCGTCAGTTCCTTGGTCTTGCTGGTTATTATCGGTGCTTCATCCCTCAGTTTTCTAAAGTAGCTCAACTAATGACCAAGTTGCTATAGAAGGATGCCAAGTTTGTATGGAGTCTGGCTTGTGAAGAAGGTTTCCAAGCCATGAAGAAGTTTCTTACCTCTGCTCCTGTTCTTGCCCAACCGGATATTGATAGGCCGTTTGTTGTGTATTATGATGCCTCTAGGACTGGACTGGGATGTGTGCTTATGCAAGGCAGACATGTGATCGCTTATGCTTTACGTCAGCTGAAAAAGCATGAGTTGAATTATTCCACTCATGATTTAGAGCTGGCTACAGTTGTGCACGCTCTAAAAATTTGGAGACATTACCTGTTGGGAAATAAAGTGCATATCTACATGGATCACAAGAGTCTCAAATATATTTTTACTCAATCCGAGTTGAATATGAGGCAACGGAGGTGGCTCGAGTTAATCAAGGATTATAATTTAGAAGTTCATTATCACCCTAAAAAAGCTAATGTGGTAGCAGATGCCTTAAGTCGAAAGTCGCATCAAGTTGAAGAAGAATCTTTGTCTCTCAACCATTCTGAGGTGTTAACCCATATTGCTCTAGTCTCGGATCTACTTGAGCAAATTATTATAGAGCAAAGGCAATATGTTTTGAAAAATCCGCATATCAAGAAGCTAATCACAGAACAGCATGGTCCTCATTTTAGTATTGATGATCAAGGTGTGGTGAAGTTCAAGAATCGATTGGTGGTTCCCTCAAGTGATGAGCTTAGGAGAAAAATTTTGGATGAAGCTCACAACTCCAAATTATCCATTCATCCGGGATGTTACAAGATGTATCATGATTTGCATCACTTATATTGGTGGCCAAATATGAAACAGGATATTACCAAATACATCTCAGAATGTGACATTTATGGAAGGGTTAAGGCGGACCATATGCGTATGCCTGGATTTCTACAGCCCTTGCCTATTCCTGTTTGGAAATGGGAGGATATTTCCATGGACTTTGTTGTGGGTTTGCCCCGCACGGCAACGGGGTATAACTCTATTTGGTTCATTGTGGATCGCCTTACCAAGTCCGCTCATTTCCTCCTGGTGGATACAAGGTATTCAGCCAAGAAGTATGTCAAGCTGTATTTTGATTGGATTGTAATCTTGCATGGGGTTCCTCTTACCATTGTTTCGTATAGAGGGTTAGTTTTTATGTCTCGCTTCTAGGAGCATCTATAGAAGTGTCTCGGTACTCATCTTCTCAGAAGTTCAGCTTATCATCCACAAACTGACGGTCAGACAAAAAGGGTCAACCAAGTACTTGAAGACATGTTGAGAGCTTGTGCCATTTCTTATCCAGAAAAGTGGGACGAATGCTTGACTCTAGCTGAGTTTTCATATAACAATATCTATCAAGAGAGCATTCGAATGGCACCGTTCGAGGCCCTATATGGTAAGAAATGTAGGATACCTATTAACTTGGTTGAAGTGGGTGATCGTTGGTACTTTGGACCTGATTTTATCAAAGAAGCAAGAGAACATGTCAATGTTCTTCAGAGTCATTTGAAAGCGGCTCAGAACCGTCAGAAAGCTTATACGGATAAGAGAAGACCCTTGCAGTTTGAAGTTGGTGACCATGTGTACCTAAACGTATCCCCGATGAGAGGTGTGCATCAGTTTGGAGTCTGTGGAAAGTTAGCTCCTCATTATGTGGGACCTTATAAAGTTTTCGAACAGTGTGGTACCGTTGCTTATCGTATCCAGCTCCTGAATATTTTGTCGGCAGTCCATAATGTTTTCCATGTCTTCTAGCTGAAAAAGTGTTTGTGAGTTCCCGATGAAGTAGTGGAAATTGAAGGACTCCCTCTTCAACCTGATCTTTCTTATATTGAGCATCCTGTCAAAATCTTGGATGAAAAAGAGAGAGTTACTAGAAACAAAGTGGTGAAATTTTATAAAGTCCAGTGGCAAAACCATTCGGAGGACGAAGCAACTTGGGAGCAAGAGAGTTATATTCTGGTGCATTATCCCCATCTTCTCCCCGGTGTGCCGAGGTAATAGTTTATGTTAAAAGCTCACTCTTACCCTTTTTCCTACACTAGGCACTCACATGAAATCTCGGGACAAGATTTTGTTTAAGGGGGGGGGGGCAGAGTTGTAACACCCTCGGTGTTACACCCTAAATCATTTACTAAAACATGTCCTGAGCATCATGTTTATGTGTTAGTGCATGTGATAAAATGTGTAGATCAATTTCTTGTAACCTAAAATGACTAATAAAAATGTTAAACGAAAGTTGATTCAATAGCTCGTGTATATCAAGTAGGGTTTAAAACTAATTTTTATTGAACAAAAATGCTATAGAACATATAGGTGGCGCTTGAATAAAGATTGGAATATGAACTTTGTAATGACAATGAAATACTTGCTGTAGAAAAATAACATTGCTAGCCAACATTTCTAATAGCCTAGAAATGCAAATTGGAATCAAGTTCAGCTCAAAAGACTTAGAATATTTTCAAGTATGTTGACAGTTAGATAATGCCATGTCTGGCAATTTATTTTGCAAAATCAGGTTAAGAAATGGTGTCATGTGTTAGCTCGGTTTGGTGGCCTCAATGCCATCTTGAGCACGGTGAAGATGGTTAAGGTCCAGAAGCAACCGTTTAGTTTTTATAGTCGCTTTAAAATTCATGTACGACACGGTCTCGGGCTAGTTGGCCGCGTGGGCGCGGTCACCATGCTCGAGGGCTTGGCACCGCCACGCTGGCTATCTGGCACGCACGCGCGCTGCCATGCGTGGCTGGCCACGGCTGCTCTGGCCTGGCTGTGGCCTAGCCACAGTTGGCTCCTGGCGTGCAGAGCCGCTGGCCCCACCATGCTGTCGCACTACAGACCCGCCCCGTGCCGTGACGCAGCCGCTGTCGGAGCCATCGCCTTGCCATCATGTCCGTGCCTCCCTCTGCATCTTTATGTCGCTGCCGGCCAAGTGCGATGCCGCCTCTGCCATGTGCATGTGGCCGGGCTCGCCGTCGAATTGTCATTGATTACACTATGGCGCATGGTCCATGCCGGTCTCGAACGCGTGTGCCTATCAGCTAGCGCCTAGACGTGGGTCTCCACGGTCGTGCTGACCACATCCAGCCAAGGCGCGCACATGCCGAGCCACCAGCCGTACCCCAACGCTCTCTCTCTCTGTTTCTCATCTCTCTGCCGCCGTCAAGCCATGCCCACGTGCGAGCCAGAGAGCGGTCACCTCTACTCAATTCTACCCGTCTGTACCTTTGCCCTCCCATCTTCTCGCCGCCCGAACCCGCACAACCAAGATGACGCCCTGGCCAAGAGCCAATTTGGCTCCTATCCACCGGTGTGCCATTAAGGTCGTGTCCGGCCGTGGATGACCGCAACCCTCCTACCGTCCCTCCTGAGCCAATTCACTTGCACCACTAGCTTTGCCTTGGCTCCCTCTCCACCTTGCGCACATTAGCGGAACTGCTACCTCCTTCCTGTCGTTGATGACGCGACCGTGCCACCGCGGTGCACCGCTGCATAGCTCGGCCGCACGTGGCCAGCCTTCCTCCGTCATGCTCCGCCCCAGCCGTCTCCTCATCCTGGTCCATGGTGGCCTCCTCATGCTCACGCGCTATCCAATTAGGCCTGTAGCTACCCCAGCTCACCAGAACAGTGGCGCCACCATCGCGGATGGCCGCGCGCCACTGCAGCCTTCCCTAGCCAGTCGTGTCACCCCGCACCGCCGCTTAGCGTAGCCGCTCAGGTCAGAGATGGTTACCGGCCCATTAAGTGGTTTGTCGTAGATCCCTAGTGGCCGGTGCAGCCACGCTGTGTCACCGGCTGCCACGTCGCCGTACACTGGGTCGCCGAGGGTGCACGCGGGGGAATTCCAGGAAAGCCAGGGGGTTAAGTGAGAAGGTTTGAGAGAGGGAGAAATAGTGTTAGCACTCAGTTGTAATTTAGGAGAAGTTTGAGGTCTCTTTTGCAAAATCGCCAGCGCGCAGGCTTTCCCCGGCGCAGGCCGTCTCCGCGTGGGCCGGCCTCGCGTGGGCCGCGCCTACGGGCCACTGCGCACACACTATGTCGCGTGGGCCGCACATGTGGGCCGTGTGGGAGAATTCATTTTTCTTTTTCATAAGGATTTAAAAATAGTTTTCTAATTTAATTTCTGAGCTGATCTTTGTCAATTAGTATAAAATCGTGTAGGTGTCCAAAAATTATAAAACAAATTTTGTTAGGTCCCTAAAATTATGCTCTATCTGTTAGTTTATTTAGTTCATATATATACATGTTGATACTAGGAGCTATTAAATCGTTTGAGAGTGCTCAATATTATTAGGTTAAATATTGTAGGAAAATTTTGTGCTAAATTGGTGATAGCTTTAGTCCTGAAATTTTTATGCTGGCTTCATTATATTATTATGTGCTCACTATAATTTTTGTAGCCTTAGAATAGACTAAGCATTAGGGTAGTTAAATGCTCTTTGTTTCAATATACATGAAATCACTAGTACCAATAAAGATATATCCTTAATTTGCCAAGCTAAGGGTTTGTTAGTTGAATCCAACACCTTGCTTGATGAAGATGATAGTTAGCTTAGTACCTTAGTCATTAGAGCTAGCTTAGTAGCTTAGTATGCATATTCTTAGTTTAAGAGTTCCTGTTGCCTAAATGCTAAGTGTTGCATCATCATCGTATGCATGTAGAGAACGAGTTGGCGGAGATCGTGACCACCGGCGATCATGAGTTTGAGGAGATCATTGAGGAGTACGAGGAGGAGATTCTCATGCAGGAGTAGGTCCTACAGCCACCACTGACTGACTCAGCTGACACCGTGCCTGCCCAAGGCAAGCCCCAGTGCATAACCCCTTATTTTTGATAATCACTATTTATATATGTTATGTGCATTTATGTTACAGAAATTTTATGGAAACCACATGCATAGATACACCTGTCCTAAGAGTCCTACTAGTATGGGTTTGAGTAGCTGCTATGCTTAGATTTTTGGTAGCGTGAGTAACCTGCCGTTACTCATAATAGATGATTATTATTATTACTCTCATAATAAAATGATGAAAAGGAAAAATGGAGACAGGGCAGGGATATGGCATGGGTATTGGTGGGTGTAATAGGTTGTGTCCAACGGCCAACGGGGCTTAGCTTGGTTAGACTATTTTTCCTATCCGTGTCAATTAAGGACCGTCTGTTGCTGTGGATGGTAGTCAGGTCATAGACTTATTATCCTGAGCACATATTTGCTTATGGGAGCGGGAAGGCTCATTACGCTCTTGTCGTGGGTTCCGGCTCTTTCTGGACTGACTAATTGGAGGTGGGGAAAGGTGGAGGTCTAAGCACTATACTGAGACCAGGTCTCAAGTGTGGGGGCTTAGAGTCCAAGTTTGGATGGGGATCTAGACCCCTTGACAGGAGTGGAATAGGTTGGTCTTGTTTGTGCCTGGGGTATAAACGAGACGTGTGTTTCAGGGTACCCAACTGTGATACATTGGTTTGTGAATCACCGTTTCCATGAGACGGTACAACTTGGCTATGGTCTAGCTCCTTAGTAAGAACTAGAAGATGAAAGATGGTGAAATGGTTTTGATCGCTCAACCCTTGCTTGAAAGTAGAACATATGCTTACTTAGAATGATTAGCTAATAAAGTAATCATGACTGCTAATAAAACTTGATCTTAAGGACGTACTTCTAGTAATGCTTTTCGCAAACAAAAAGAAAACAACAAACCCATATTGCCTATCATATCCTTGAGAGTCAAGAAACTATTCCCTCTAGTCGGGTAAGTCTTGCGAGTACATTGTATACTCAGGGTTTATTTTACCCATGTTGTAGGTGCATCTTGAGGAGTAGCTCTTGTGTGGAGGATTCTTCTGGTGGGAATAGACGGATCCTTGTATCATTTCCGCTAGATGTTTATTTTTATTCCGCTGTTTAATTATCGCACTCTGAACTCTGGTATTGTAATAAATAATTTTCAAGAACTTTTGTATGAAATGGACTAAGTATTTTAAGCTCGTACTCATTATTGGATTCTGGATGTAAAACGTGAATTGTTTTGAGCTCTCCCTTGGTGTCTGCTCGATAGAATTGTCTGATGTAGCTCACTTTTGAGGTGCTTAGTGTCTAGTGGAAGACAAGCGCCTCCGAAAGCGTGTTATTTCAGGCGGTTCTGCCACAGGCATGAACCTCATCAACATCAGATATCTAGTTCGCATCACAATAACCCTCTAGTACCTTTGGGTACCTGGTATAGTGAATGCCATATCTCACGGTACCTTTCAGGTAGCGCATTACTCTCTCAAGAGCACGCCAGTGATTATCTCCCGGATTTGACATAAACTGGTTTAGTTTGCTCATAGCAAATGAGATATCAGGCGTCGTAGTGCTTGCTAGATACATAAGTGAACTAATGATTTGGGAGTATCTCAATTGATTCCTTGCTATTTTCTGATTTTTCCTCAACAGAACACTGGGTCATAAGGCGTAGCAGCAGGTTGATAGTCATTGAACCCAAAATGACTTAAAACATTTTTCACATAGTGGGATTGTAGAAGTGTAACCCCACCATTGCCTTCTCTTAACAGCTTGATATTAAGAATAACACCAGCCTCTCCTAAATCTTTCATCTCAAAATTATTAGAAAAAAATCTTTAACCCCCTTGATCACATCAAGGCTGGTTCCAAAGATCAGTATGTCATCAACATACAAACATAAGATCACACCTTCACCCACACCATACCGATAGTACACACATTTGTTAGCTTCATTCACAACAAAGCCGACAGATGTCAAAGTTCTGTCAAACTTCTCATGCCATTGCTTAGGAGCTTGTTTAAGGCCATATAAGGACTTCAATAATTTACACACCATGCCTTCTTGATCATTTGCTACAAATCCATCTGGCTGATCCATATAGATCTCCTCCTGTAACTCTCCATTTATGAAAGCTATCTTAACATATATCTGATGAACGAGAAGACCATGTGAGGCTGCCAGAGAAAGTAACACTCGAATTGTAGTCAATCGAGCAATAGGCGAATAAATATCGAAGAAATCTTCTCCTTCTTTCTGGGTATAACCCTTAGCCACAAGCCTTGCCTTGTACCTCTCAATTGTACCATCAGGCCTAAGCTTTTTCTTGAACACCCATTTGCATCCTATTGGTTTACACCCACAAGGATGTTCAACAACTTTCCAAGTTCTATTAGACATAATAGAATCCATCTCACTCCGTACTGCTTCCTTCTAAAGGTCAGCATCAAGAGAGAAATATGTCTCTTCAATGGTTCTTGGTGTGTCATCCGCAAGGTACACAATGCAATCATTTCCAAAAGACTTTGCAGTCCTTTTCTCTTACTCTTTCGAGTGACTACAATGTCATCCTCCTTAGGATTTTGCACAGGGGGTTCCTCAAAGTGTTCTATCAGAATAAATTGCTCATGGGGTATTATAGATTCATGACTAGATGTGCTAGGTCCATTTTTCATAGGAAATTCATATTAAAAAATGTAGCATCTCCAGACTCTATTATAGTACCAACAAACATGTCGGGTACTCTAGAATTTATTATTAAGAACCTATATCCAACACCGTGAATAGCATAACCAAGGAATACACAATCAACAGTTTTAGGCCCAAGTTTGCGCTTCTTGTTAATTGACACATTCACCTTGGCCAAACAACCCAAGTGCGCAAATAAGCGAGATTTAATCTTTTCTTCTCCCATTCCTTGAATGGTGTGATTTCTTTATTCTTTGTAGGAACTCTATTCAGGACATGACATGCTATCAAAATAGCCTCACCCCACCATTCCTTAGATAGTCCCACTGTCTCCAACATGACGTTAACCAACTTAGTTAGAGTGCGGTTCTTTCTTTCGGCAATCTCATTGGATTGTGGCGAGTATGGCGGTGTCCTCTCATGAATAATTCCATGTTCTACGTAGAATTTAGAAAATTCACTTGAAAAATATTCTCCACCACGATCAGACCTTAACCGTTTAATTACACTTTGCAGTTGATTTTCTACTTCAGCTTTATAGATCTTAAAATAATACAACACTTCATCTTTTGATTTTAGCAAGTACACATAGCAAAATCTGGTACAATCATCTATAAATATCATGAAGTATCTTTTGCAACCTTTAGTCAATTCGTCATTCATCTCACATAGATCAAAATGAACTAGTTCTAATGGCGCCAAGTTCCTCGCCTCCGCAGCCTTGTGAGGATTACGAGGTTGCTTAGATTGCACAGATACATGGCAATTAGAACCTTTGACTAAATTAAATTTTAGGATTAAATTCAGATTTGCTAGCCGCGATAGACAACCAAAATTAACATGACAAAGCCGTGAATGCCAAATATTTGACTCATCAGGGATAATGGCATTGTTCATAACTTTATTACACACATCATCTTGCAAAGATAAGCGGAACAAGCCTCCGCAATCATAACCTTTACCAACAAATGTTCCATACTTTGACAGTACACATTTATTAGCCTCGAAGACAATTTTATAATCATCTTGACACAGTTGAGAGCTGCTAACTAGATTATTTTTTATGGAGGGGACATGCTGCACATTCTTCAACAGCACCGTCTTTCTGAAGTAAACTTCAAAATGACCGTACCAACACGAAGAACACGCGCATGTGACCCATTTCCTATCAGCAAGTCTCCAGTCCTACCGGCCTGATAGGAAGAAAACAAAGAAGCATCAGCACACACATTTATGTTAGCCCCTGTATCCATCTACCACTCAGGCGAATGACAGACTAAAAGAACAGTGAGTAAAGTATAACCATACCCAGATGTTTCTCCTTCAGCCTCGCTAACAACCATGTTTGCTCATTTCTTTTCTTGCTTAAATTTGCGGTCTGGACATCCCTTGCCCAATGCTCATCACTCCCACAAACAAAGCAACCACTGTCTTTGTTCTTTTTCTTCTTAAAAGTGGTTGTTTGCTTAGGCTTTGAGTTGTTCTCTTGCTTGTTCTTCTTCTTATTATTATGAGGTGTATTGTTGTTTTTTCTCAGCACCATATTGGCAGTAGAAGTCTCAACTCCTTTTCCACGATTGTCTTTTGCTCTCGCCCTCTCTTCAACATCAAGAGACCCAATAAGATCAGCGACGCTAACCTCTTGTCTCTTGTGCTTTAGAGTGGTAGCAAAATTCCCCCAAGAAGGTGGCAGCTTAACGATAATACCGTCAGCCACAAACTTATCGGGCAACACACATGGAAACAACTCGAGTTCCTTAGCCAGTGTAGGTATCTCATGAGCCTGTTTTACTATTGAACGGTTATCAACCATTTTGTAGTCATATAGTTGCTCCATGATGTACAGCTCGCTACCAGCATCAGAAACACCATCAACAACATTCAGTCCACCATTTTATTGCACCTAGCATCTAATATGACCTTAGAATTTATTTAATTTAATTATTAAATAAAATATGGGTCATACCCATGTTAAATCTAACAGTCACAACGGACCTACGTACCTTAGGATTGAGACAAGGATGATATGGAAGCCAACCATACGAAGAGTGGCACAAATCACAAACTTCAGTTCAAACTGGGTCACATGAATTGCAAAAACCGAGGTATCTAGAAATTTTGTTCACTCCGATTCTCAAAACCAAGTCACCCGATTTTTCAGACTTGAGCCCAAAAAGTTTTGTACAAAAAGGAAAACCCAAGCAAAAAAATCCATGGAAGGTATTCCCAAGAGATCTCGTCAAAAAGATTTGGGCTTCTTCACAAATTTTGAATTTCCCTTCTCACGTTTGGAGTTTTAACAAAAAAATCTCAGAAGTTGGTGTCAAGGTGCTCGCGGGAAATCGGTCAAAGGCATGGCCTAGATATGTTCTCAAATAAGTCATTGCATCTTGATTGAGCTCAAGAATCAATAGAAGCCACCCATCTCAAAGAAATCACCAAGATGTGGTCATGTGGACTTGGAGTGAAGAAAACAGGGATTTTAAGAACCAATCACAAGGAATTAGGTGTTCGGGGTCTAGCCCATCAAGTACCCATGTCCATAGGACCCAAGAATCATCTCAAAAAGCTCAAGAAACCAGATCTAGTACAACTCCAAAAATCAATAAGAAAAAAAGGCTTTGGAAATTCATAAAAAGAACAAATTAAAAACAATGATCCAAAGGAAGAAGGCAATAGAGATGAATTCCACACGAATTTCTTATAGATTAAACAACCAAGAACGCACCTACACATCAGATTAGCCTACCTTCGAACATCCTCCCACTACTTTGAAGAAGAAATTATTAAGAGATGCCTGTATCTCTCTCTAGTCTATCTTGCTTGGCATCCTTGCTCTTGGCTAACCCAGGGAAATGAGAAATGGGAGAAGGGAAGTCTATTGTCTTGACTCTTGAGCAACCACAGCCGGGAAAAGCAGGTTTGCACTTGCTACAAGAATTAAACTAGGGTGTAAGCTGTTTTTGCCTGAAATCACCTATAGGTTTGTATCCTTGTGGTTAACTTTTGGCTTTTTAGAAGCAGAGTCGGTTAGAGAAACCATCTCAAAAATTGATTTTTGACCGTGAAAAATTGACTCCATAGTCGTGTGAACACTAAAACCAGACTTAGAATACCGGGCTTGCTAGCGCCCGGACGTCTGGACGTCCGTGCTTGCAGACCATTTTCCATGCCGTTTTGCTCGCCCACGCAGGGCCTGCGCCGCCCCGAATGTCACCAGCACCGAGAAGGGGCTGCGGATGTCCAGCTGGTGCCGAGAAGAGGCGGAGACACCGAGGAAGGGCAGCAGAAAGCGAGGAGGGAGATGCAACACCCGATCCACCTTTGAAACATCCAGATGCAACACTTGCAACATACATTTGAAGGCAGATGAAACACTTGAAACATGTATCTGAAACACTTGCAAAAACACCTAAAAACTCTTAAAAACAATTGTAAAACATAGACAACATCC
Organism: Miscanthus lutarioriparius; assembly: GCA_904845875.1. NCBI lineage: Eukaryota > Viridiplantae > Streptophyta > Magnoliopsida > Poales > Poaceae > Miscanthus > Miscanthus lutarioriparius. The sequence continues at coordinate 71,113,872 of CAJGYO010000016.1, read as the reverse complement.
AAATAAAACACTTACAACATATTTGTGAAACATATGCAACATCCAAATAAACACTCTTGCAACATACGTCTGGAAAAGCAGATGAAATATTGGGAACAGAAGCTTGCAACATACGTTTACAACCATTGCAACATATGTAACATCCCGATCTACTTTTGCAACATTCGCATGAAACACTTGCAGCATACCTCTGAAACATCTGAAACACTTGAAACATACGCTTGCAACCTGCGTTTTCACCTTCTTCTACCGTATGACACAGCACAAAGCGGGGGATGGGCAAGGGGATGGGCAGGCGGAGGGTAGCGCCGTCGCGGCCCCTTCTGGAAGCAAGCAGAGGGGGCAGCGGGTACAGGTCACCGGTAAGCTTTGGCTGGGCTATGGGTTGCCACCGTTGCAGGCGGGTGAAATGGGCGGTGGGGATAGGCCAACAATGGGCGCAGGCCGCCGGCGGGCTTTGGCCGGGAGGAAGGGGCCGGGCGGGGGACGGGAAGAAGGGCCGGCGGCGGGCGCTAGCTGGTGGAGGTGCCACGGGGAGTGGGACGAGCGGACGGCCACATTTGGGATTTTTTTTTGAGAGCACATCTGGATGAGGCAGACCCCGTGGCCAAGCATTATCATTAGAATATTTATTATATCAGCGATCAAGGCTGTACCTGATCAACAAACTCAATAGAAAGCAAACCAAGTCTTGACCGTATTTTATAGACTAGATAATACTGAAAATGACACACCGTGTGTCTCACAAAAACTAAGCGCTAACAATACCGACTAATTTCCAAGGTCACACATACATCATAGAAGAAACACGTTCTGACTTCTGGGGCTTGGTTTCGCACAGAGCTTCGAAAGCTGTCAAGCAAAAATTTGACTTGAATTAATCAAACCATTTGAAAACTTAATTGAGTATTTGGGTTTCATCAATTTTGTAACCGGAAATTTTAGAACTGCAGCCGGACGTAGTGGAGGCTGCTACTGCCTACTGGCACCAATGGCAGGCTGGCAGCCGACAGCAGACAGGAAGCTCTATCTAGCTTCGATTTAGCTTCGATTCAGTGGGTTGGGCTGGGCCACTGGGACAGTTGGGCCAGGGCGCCTCTTCCTTCACTTGACTTGAGCAGGAGTTGTTGAACTCCATATTTCTCACTCGTGATAAACTGATAAATTATCGGAAAATACGGTACCTCTGGAAAACAGTCGAAAGTGACCCAAATCGTTTTAATTTTGGTTTCCACATTATTTTTACTGTTTCTGTTTTTCCAAGAGTCGTTTTCGTTTAGCCCCAATGCAATCCGGTTGAATCCAAAAAGCAAATCCTCCTGAAAATCAGGAACTACAGTTCCCCCATCTATATAGCTAGGTTCAAGTCTTCAATTTGATACGTGTGATACCATATTTTTTTAGAGTTATCCTAAGAAGTGATAAATAAATATACATTCTTTCAATTCTGATGTCTATGATGACTTACTAATTAGTAAAATCTCAAGATTTATTGGTTTAGTCTCTTAGACGACGTACTATGATGACTTATTATATACTCCCTCCATCTAAAAAAAGTGTAATCCTAGCTTTGAACCTGGACAAGGCGCTTTATATATATATATATATATATATATATATATATATATATATGTGTGTGTGTGTGTGTATATAGCTTTATATATATATATATATATATATATATATATATATATATATATATATATATATATATATATATATATATATATATATATATATATATATATATATATATATATATATATATATATATATATATATATATATATATATATATGCTATTGGGAGCATAGGGCTCCCAATAGTTATGCGAAGCCCCAGCCCAAATCGGTGTTTTCTGGTTTCACCAAACCAGCTTCCAGCCCAGCCCAACTGGACTAGCCCACTGGCCCACCCACCCGCCCACCAGGCCCTATATATATACCTCCAAACCCTAATCCCCACCCATCCACCCACCCCATGGCCGCCACCCCCTGTCACCCGCCGCAACCCACCCTAGAGCGCATGCCATCACCCCTGATGCGCGCCATCCCCCACGGGAACGTGGCTCGCCACCCCTGGAGCACAGCACCCGCGCCCCTGGAGCGTGCTCTACCGGGCCCTAGAGGATCGACGACAATGGTGACAGTACCCTGGAGCTCACGGCGATGTCGACCAGTGACAACGCGGTCCCACCCCTCCCCCGACCGGCGGTGGCGCGGCCCCGCCCCTCCCCGACCACCAGCGGTGCGGCCCCACCCCTCCCCGACCTGCTGCGGCGCGGCCCTCCCCTAGCGGCGAGGTGATGCGCTCCTCCCCTCACCCTCTCTCCTCGCGTGTGCCCCTCACCATCGATTTGGTTGGTTGCAGGTTACGGCGTCGGCTCTCCACGCGACGATGCAGGGAGAGCGGACCATGGAGGTGGCGCACCGCCTCCACACGATGAGGCAAGTGAGTGGACTATGGAGGGGGCACTGCTGGCCACAGTGCCCTGCAACTCGATGAGCTGGGACTGCTACGGTGCCCTGCAGCTCACGGCCGCGCGCGGGGATGGCTACGATCTGGCGATGACGGGCGCGCGGTTGTGCAGCCCACCCCACGGCGACGATGGTCCACCCCAGGTGGCGTAGATCCGCTCGGCACTAGGCAAGGATGCCAGTCCGGTAGCAGTGAGGTGGCCAAGCCCCCTCAGATCCGGTAGGGGCAATAGGCAAGTGGCCGAGCTCTCTGAGATCCGGGCGACGCTCCATTGGTTACTATGCCGTGTGTCCTGGGGCTCCTCTAGGCAGCAACATTGTTCATCTAGGATTTTTTTCTTGCAAGCATAGGTTTCTATGCATGGTTGAACTGTGATTTCGAAGATGTTGGGTGATTTGTATGCTTAGTTGCATAGGTTTCAACACCAGTTGCTCAGATGTCTGATATGATCCTCACGCATTTGAATCCCAGCATGAGATACAAAGATCCACGTTTGTGGTTCATGCAGAATTCATCTTCATTGTTTTGTTTGTTTATTTTTGTGTTCATATGCTTGTGTGCATAAGTTTCTATGCATGGCTAATTTGGTATGTATTCTATACATCGTTACAACAAATTTGTATACATTGTTGGAGTTGTTATCTATGCACTTCTACAAAATTATATACATGGTTGGAGCACTCTTCTATGCATTGTTAGAACACTTTGACATATATTGTTGGAACAATTATGTGTGCGCTTCTACACAATTCTATACATTGTTGGTACACAATTCTATTCAACACTAATTTCTATGCGGGACGAAAATTAATTTCTAACCTTCGAACAACTAATTTCTATGCAATGTCGGCGCCAAAACGTTTCTGCGCATCATGACTATTGATTCTATGAATTCGGTCGTCCATCACGTGCTATTTTCAAATTTCAAATTTTGAAGAAGACGAGATCGTCTCTGTGTTTTACATGTGCGGTCACCATGTTATATGCATTGTACACATGTTAATTATACACCCCCATAGTCGGAACCATGATGTTGGTGGAGGCAATCACAGTTATATCAAGTGAAATGTCCATCTCATGGAGAGGTTTTTAGGTGGTAACAAAATTATTTTTTATTCAGCCAACCACTAATTTCTATGCAATATTGGCACAAAAAACTTTACTGCACATATTAATCATTGATTCTATGCATCTAATCGGTCATCACGTGCCATGATTCAAATTTTAAATTTTGGAGAAGACGAGATCGTCTCCATGCTTACACTTGCGGTCCCTATGTTCTATGCATTATTCCCATGTTAATTATACACCTCCATAGTGGGAAGCATGACGTTGATGGAGACAATCACAGTTGTGTCAAGTGGAATGTCCATCTCGTGGAGAGGTTTTTAGGCAGTAACAAAATTAATTTTTATTTAGCCAACCACTAAATTCTATGCAACGTCAGCGCCAAAAACTTTTCTGCGCATCTTAACTATTGATTCTATGCATCCAATCAGTCATCACGTGCCATGATTCAAATTTCAAATTTTAGAGAAGACAAGATCGTCTCCATGTTTTACGCTTGTGGTCTATATGTTCTATGCATTGTTCCCATGTTAATTACACACCTCCATAATAGAAAGCATGATGTTGGTGGAGGCAATTACACTTGTGTCAGGTCGAATATGCATCTCACGGAGAGGTTTTTAGGCGGTAACAAAATTAATTTTTATTCATCGAACCACTAATTTCTATGCAACGTCGGTGCCAAAAACTTTTCTATGCATTTTGACAATCGATTCTATGCATCGAATCGGCCATCACATGCCATGATTCAAATTTCAAATTTTGGAGAATTTGAGATCGTCTCCATATTTTACGCTAGCGGTCTCCAAGTTTATGCATTGTTCCCATGTTAATTATACATCCCCATAGTTGGAAGCATGATGTTGGTTGAGGCAATCACGGTTGCATTAGGTGGAATGTCCATCTTGCGGAGAGGTTTTTACACGGTAACAAAATTAATTTTTATTCATCCAACTACTGATTTCTATACAACGTCAGCACAAAAAGCTTTTTTGCGCATCTTGACCATTGTTTCTATGCATTCAATCGGCCATCACGTGCCATGATTCAAATTTCAAATTTATGTTTTTTTAAAAATAGATTCATAATGGATCTTGAATGGTGTAAAAAAATGTCAGGAGTTCAATGGTGAAAACTGTTTTTGAATCGGATGCTTCGTTAAAGAATTATAATGAAAAAACGAAAGAGATTAGATTAGATGTGTGCATGGATGCATGCGTCAGCTTTGTCAGGTTATATCAGCTGTAAGTCCTGCTCGTGTGAGAGGTTTGGTAACGAATTAATTTTCATTCATCCAACTGCTAATTTCGATGCAACATCGTGATATAAACTTTTCTGCGCAGCTTGACCTAGGATTTTATGCATCCGATCTGTTGGGTCTGCAATGGTCCCCCACCTGCGCGCGTGTCAGCCCCGCGGACCTAAATGGTTGGGCTGGCTGGGGCTCCCATTATCTATTTAGAGCCCCGGGCTCCCAATATCCCAGCCCTATATATATAGACACACACACTATTGCAATGACGGAGATATTACAGCAAACACGGGAAACTAACTCGGATTCAGAATTAAAATTTAAAATTCATGAGTTACTATTCATAGCACTATTCAAATTCAGCGTTCACTATTCAAATTCACGGCACTATTCAAAATACTCGCTACTATTCAAATTCAGAATATGAACAGTGCGTGAGCACTCACTATTCAAGGCACTAGGCAAATATGGTGGATGCAGGATACGTGAGTGATTAGTTATGCGCGTGATTAGTGAATATGCGGATTAGGCTGGCGAGACCAACGTTTCAGCCGGTCGTGCGACTATGCTTGTATCAGTCCTACTCGATACTCACCATATGCATCACTAGCTTGCTTCAGAACCAGGCTAACCCGATCTCCTCCCTCGCTATCTCTAGCCACGCACACATAGGACTCAGGCTCTATCGTCTCCTCAGACAGTTCCACCTGAAGGGAACACTTCTCTGCGCACACATGATTCTCTACAAACGCCGCTAACAGGGCTAACACGAGAACAATACACGCAGAGGTTTCTCCTCTAGGGTCCCTAGCATAGAGACATCGCCCCATATGAACGAGCTTAAAGGAAGGCAGAGATTAAAACAGGAAAGCTTAGTTCATTTCCACAGAGCAAGCTTACATACGGCTTTTCCTTTCGGAAAACCCCAAGCACTTAGCACAAACCTTAGGGATTACCTTACAAGCGTAGAAAGATCACGGGGACTTCCTTTATTCTCTAATTTACAAAGGTGGAGTGGCTACTAAGTAAGTGAAGTATTAGTAGTAAAGGTGGACGAAGTCAGAGAACTCCTGAGATTGTGGTCTTTATGGTGTATGTGTGAGTGGAGAGATGGTGGAGTGGTGGTGTGGAGTGGAGTCTTCAGTGGATATGTTGGTGGTCTTCGGTCCGATGCCGCATGAATGCGCCCGGCATCTCTCTTTATAGCGCGAAGGGAGCTTTCTAGATTGTCCTTCATGCTTATCTTCTGGTGTCTTCAATTATTCTCCTTTACTATTGCCTAGACAGCAGGACTGAGCTGCGTGCTTCAATAATTGTCTTAGCTACAGTGCGTTGTCCTCCATCGCGCACAGTCTTATCCTTCAATCAAGGATTCTGGCATGTAGTATTATCTGTATTATATATATATAGGGTCTCAAACGTCCTTTTAACTTTACCCGAAAAACAAATTAAAAGGCCCAAACATAGTTTACATATATTAATTACTTGGAATGGACTGGTTGCCTGATTGGTGCATCTTCAGCTTGTCGTCGGAATGGATATCTATCTGTTCATGTTGATAGAGTGCATCACGTCGCTCATGCGTATGGCTAGCACATGCACATGGAAGTTGCCACCTGCCTTGCTCTGGTTCTGGTGGCAAGCAGCTAGCTAGCTCAGCTATATCGGTCGTCGTCCTCAGTTTCAATTCCACACTAAACTAGGTATCTGTTTAGTTAATTTCCGCTATATACACTGTACACATGTAATAATCTCTGTGTGTATATATACTGTACACATGTGTACATATAATTATATATGTTCATCCAGCAAGTTCACGGTTCACGATGTGATTAATTATATCTTTGTTGACCCTGCTAATAAACTGGCCCGGCTTACCCTTTCAGTTATCAACCGACGTAACTAACCACGGCCCAACAGTCCAACACACTCCTACTTCCATCCGCTCTGGCCCGAAACTGTTTTACGCAAGATCATATCCATCATCTTACATGATCCATCCAGCCGCTTGCTTGGAATGATTTATATTAAACTGTTAAGTTTATTATTAGTGCCATATTGGAAAAAAATCAATATTTGACAACAAAATATATAAGGTGAGCCAATCGCCCAATCTTCACCGATCATATATGCATATACTTACTATTTTTTTTTTGAGTTGTTAGGCGGAAGGGGCTCATCTGCTGTACGTGTGAGCCTGACATGTGCCTGATGTGCCATAGGCTCATGGATACTCACTACCACGAAAAAAGTTACAGAGGCAGGTCATTATTATATTTACAGACATCTTAATTCGTCAAAAACAAAATAAAAAATAAAAAATAAGTATCCTGAGTTGCTTTGTGCCAAGGAGCTATCTCGGACCGTGGTTGCAAACTTGGAGAAAGTGGCACCTGAGTTGCTTTGTAAGTTGGAGAAGATCTTTCCACCCGACTTCTTCTTGTCGATGCAGCATTTGATTGTGCACCTCCCGTATGAGGCACGTATGGGGGGGGCCGTGCAGGGCCGTTGGTGCTACCTAATCGAGAGATGTGTGAAGGCCGTTCGCAAAAAATGTAGAAATAAGGCCAAAATTGAGGCTTCCATTGCAGAGGCTTCCATTCTGGAGGAGGTGACAAACTTCACACAGCTATACTACACGGAGAACCTTCCTAGCGTGCATAATCTACTCCCTCGCTACAATGTTGACGAGAATGAATCCAACCTTAGCCTTTTCTAAGGGCAACTCGGCAGGTCAAGTGGATCGACCAATAAGAGGTTGGAAAATGAAGAGTGGCGCATGATCATGCTATATGTGTTCCACAACCTACCCGAGGTGAAGTCGTTCATTGAGTAAGTTCTCAAAGAACTTGTTTAAATACGCTGTCACTATTCTCAAAGAACTTGTTTAAATACGCTGTCACTATTCTCGTGTGCACAGGGAATTTATTCGTGTATCCTGGTATCAACCAAGGGATCCTACCCCACGGCAAACCAACACCCTTCTTTCACGGGGTCCGGGAGCAGGGAGGCCCGATTTTATTTCTTGGTTCAAAACAAAGGTATTGTCCAATTTACCTCGTACCTAGTTCGAGATTCCGAGTTTCACGACTTAGTTGGCAATCTTTCCTTCTTGCGCTTATGAGCCCAAACCGATGCAACTATGAGTAAGGAGTTGAGACAAAGTTGCAAATGGCTTCGACAAGAAGGTGAAAGCTTATTCAGGTTATGATGTGAATGGATATCGCTTTCACACAAGAAGCTACTGAGCGAGCTCGGCCCCATCGAAAAACCACAAACAATGAGTTTGTACTCCCCAAGACTCGATGGCCTCGAGTATCATGGCATAATTAAAGATATCTATGAACTTGAATTTTATGGTTCAAACCTCTTCGTCTCGTCATGTTCAAATGCCACTTTGGTTCAATCCTCGACTAACGAAACGGAGCCCTAATATTGGTCAAGTCGAGATTCGGACACGATTCCATCTATCAAGGAAAAGATGTCTTTATTGTGGCGGATCAGGCCGTGCAGGTTTATTATTTGTCATACGCATGCCAAGGCAACAAGGCTCTTCAGGGTTGGTCTATTGTGCACCAGGTATCGCCACATGGTAGACTAGCCGTCCCAAACGATGAAGATTACAACTTCAACCCAAACACATATGATGGAGAGTTCTATCAAGAAGATGGGCTATAAGGGAGGTTGGTGATAGACTTAACCGAGGCGATTGGAATGGAAGTAGACAATGAAAGGGTTGATAACGAGGAAGAAGGAGATGAGGTGCAAAATGCCAAGGACATAGAAATGCTTGAGCGATTACATTTAGATGATGACGATGAAGGCAACATTGAACCTCCGGACAGTCTTGTTTATTTGGACAATTTTGATAGTGATGACGAGACATATGATCTAGATAATCCCAATAATGATGATTACTTCTAATACATGTAATACTATGTTATTTTGTAATCGTGTTTTGTTTATTTACTTAGCATCTATTTCTAATACATGTAATGATGTCTTGTTTGTTTCTTTTTAATTGCAGGTGATTGAACAAAGATGGCGGGCGGCAGTGGGCCAAGGAACGTGAACTCGAGGTACCAGAGGGCACGTTAGGACGTAGATGCCAGAGAGAACGCATCGGACGGGAGGAGGCAGAGGGCCAGGAGCAGCGGCAGCGGGAGCGGCAGCAGGAGGGGCCGACCTCCTCTAGTCAGGCCGCGTGACGTGCCGGAGGAGCGCCGTACCACGGACTCCTCGGAGGACGAGCAGGTTGTGGCGACGGACGAGGTTCGGGCGACGGACAGCGAGGGAGAGGCACAGGAGGGCGGTGAGGCCGGAAGTAGTTCCACTGCCTCTGCTGCGGCTAGCCCCTACTTGCGAGGTCCCTCAAAACTCCCTGGGCCTCCGCTTCCTCCCCTACGCCCAGTGATCCGCCCCCAGGGGGACAGGTAACTAACTTTAGATTTAATCACAGCTACTTCATATAACCTGTTGAAATTTGTCAGAGAAACTAATAATGTTTGTTAATGACTTGTGCAGGCACTGGGAGGTTGTGTCGCCTGGTGACTCACGCAACCCCAACCACATCTTGGGGCTTGTGTGCAGGCACTATTACCCCGGCATTGTCACGCACAAGGGGACTGTGGGGCCGGCCAAATCGTGGGACCACTACAAATCTGCCCCCGACGCAGAATATGAAGACAAGCAGGAGCAGGTCAGGAGAGAGTTCTGGGTAAGTCTCGTTCGCACAACTTTGATCAATACATCGCATTCATTTGACACTTTTTGACATAATGAATTGATACATTGTGTCTGTCTGTAGACTTTTTTCAGGTGTGAAGAGGGACAGGAGGAGAGGGCGGAGAAGAACTTGGTGAAAAGTGCTAGGAAACGCATCAACGACATGCACTACGAGGAGCGCCTCACTTGCATCATCAAGTACTACGCCACGCGACTTGGTTAGAAAGTTAGCAAGACACAGACAAGACAGATGTCTCTGACCCGGGAACAGTACATTGAGGTAAATGAAGAAGAATAATACTGATTCGTTTTGAGATTAAGTAGCTTTCATTTGGTCGTCTTACATCTCAAATTCTTTATGACATGTAGATGATTCCATGGTGGTGCGAGTCCTTTGCCGACTGCTGGGAGATGATCGTGGACATGTGGTTCACAGAGGGTTATATCCAGGAACATGAAGCCCACCGGGAGCGGGCTTTGTAGGCGACAGGCCCCACACACCACCAAGGCAGCCGCAGCCTTGGCGCATACAAGCAAGCTTGGGTACGTGAATTCATTTTTAGTATTCTGACGCTCCATTCTGCATGTTTCTTCTAATCATCTTGTTGTCTTTCTCGTAGTCGACGTCGCATGGTGGCCAGCCTTTGTCCACGTTCATGGCGTATGGACTGGCCCACAAGGGAAAGGCGACTTCCGCTGTCACCTTCAGCCCGGATGACCCACCCGAGTCGTACAGCAACCCGAGCGTCCACACCCGCATCAGCTCCTACGCGTCGGACGCAAGGTCGGTCCAGGGGCCAGACTGGGATCCGAGCACCGACGACATTGATGGCACGACTGTTATGAGGATCGGACAGGGCAAGAAGCATGGGCGGTAATCTGGCTTGGCGATGGCACCCTCGAGTCCGCTCTGTTCCTCCTCTCCCAGATCCGAGCAAGTACCCGAGCGGAGGCCCAACCATACGCCAACGGCCGTCCCTTCCGCGGCAAAGCCGGGTCGACGACTCAAAGTTAGTCCGGTTTAACTCTTCGTACATTGATCTTTACATAACTTAGTTACCTTTACATTACTAAAACATTCGATTGAAATGTTGCAGGCCGATAACGAGAGGATGGCTCAGAGTCTGCGGGACTGGCGGCGAGGACCGAGGTGGCCGGAAGGGAAAGACAAGCCGAAGCGGGCCGAAAGGGAGAGACAAAGCCAAGCGGTGGCGGAGATTACGATGTTCTGCAGAACTTTGGGCAAGTGAACGGTGTACTGCTGTGCGATGTTCGCTCCAGGCGCCGCCGCCAGATTGTAGCTAGTCCGGTGAGTATGAATCCATATTGCTTCGACTAGTGCTTTCATTAGATGACCCACTCTAAGCGCTGAATCTCTTGTCCTTTATGCAGCCTCCGTCGGGCGGGTTGAATGACCCATCTCAAAGCGCAAGCGTGTGGTGCCGAAGTTTCCTTCACTGTGCACTCCGTTTCCTCCCCACCTTTAGTTTGTATCTGTTTTTCACCGCTTGATGGACATGTGATGCAATCGTGATCCACTATCGACTTGTTACGATGGTAATTGGACCTATTATGTTTGTGATGTCGTGTATGTGAGGTATTGTATTCGCGATGTGATATATATGTGTGGGATTGAGTTTGTGATGAGATGAATGTGATATATATGTGCTATATTGTCTTTGTGATGCTTCAGATGTGATATATATCTTTTATATGTGTGTTTGTGATTATAGAATCAAAAACAAAATAAAAAAAATTATTTTTGAGGCTTTGCGGGTGCCACGCCCTCGGACTTTCGGCAAAAGCTGGGAATTCGAAAGGAATTCCCATTTTTGCCGAGTGCCAGTGTCAGTGGCACCCGCAAAGTTTTTTCAAAAAAAATCTTTGCTTGGGTGCCCCATGACTGGCACCCGCAAAAAAAATGAAAAAAAAAAAAAAACTCTTTGCGGGTGCCCCCTCGGTGAGACACCCGGCAAAGAAATTATAAAAAATAAAAACATCTTTGCGGGTGCCTCTCCCAAGACACGGTACCAACAAAGAAAATTTGAAAAAAAAATTAAAAAATCTTTGCGGGTGCCTCGATATGACACCCGGCAAAGCAAGGATGATTTGAGCCGGCGCCAGAACGACCACTTTTCTTTGCGGGTGCGGGTTTGCACTCGGCAAAGTCTTTGCCGAAAGTGCTCGATAAAGCACCCGGCAAAGAAATCTTTGCCGACTAACTTTTGCCGGAGGCTCTTTTGCGAGTGTTGCACCGGCAAAGGCTTTGCCGAGTGCAAAGTAGCCTTTGTCGGGTGCATTCGGCACCCGGCAAAGCGCCTGAATCCAGTAGTGTGTGTGAGCCTGACATGTGCCTGATGTGCCATAGGCTCATGGATACTCACTACCACGAAAAAAGTTACAGAGGCAGGTCATTATTATATTTACAGACATCTTAATTCGTCAAAAACAAAATAAAAAATAAAAAATAAGTATTTTCTAGGCATCAAATCCATGACCTTCAACTCACACAACACCTCTCTATCACTATATTACGCACTAAAGGGTATTAAGAGGGACAAACCTCATGTTGCCTAGGCTTACACAACAAGAAGGTTAGAAAGCAAATCATTTCAAGTTATTTGAGATCTGGTATGGAAGACTGTTCTACCACTTGGAGCGAAGAACAACAAGTTTGACAAGTGGTCTTTAAGTTGGGAAGGTCCATATAAAGTGATCATAACGGTATTTGGAATTCTTATATGCTAGAGAAGTTGCAAGGTAATCATCTCTCGAGAGCGATCAATAGGAATTATTATTTGAAAAATATTTTTAAGTATTTTGCAAGAAAGCTTAAGTGTTGTCCAAACAATGGCCGATACATGTATGAGTTCAACATTGTTGCTATTACTGTCATGTATTTTTAAACTCGCATATGCTTTGCTTAAAAACACGGAGTCCAGATTCGAATTGCAAAATCAAATACAATTGAAAAGCATCAAAATTGTGCTAAATATGCAATTTCTAGGGAGAAGCAGCTTAGGCCAGTTTTTGGAAACCGTCCCAGCCGGTTTCTCTAGCGCACCGCCATGGTCTGGCCTAAGTCGATTTTGGCTGTCCAAGCCTAATCGATCCATAATTCGATGGGAACTCGTCCGATTTTATGGAAAACTTGCAGATCACATGTGGAATATGTTTTCTAGTGGGATAAGATCACCTCTCTCTCTCTCTCTCTCTCTATCACACACACACATATATGTATATATAGAGAGAGAGGGGGAGGGAGGAGGACCATGGCTGATTGAGGTAATCATACATAATCGATCAAAATATCAATCTACTATTTGTTTCTTCAACCTCAATCTCTTTCAACCCCTCCTGTCTGGTTACCTGTATGGACGAGATTTTTCGTCGTTTTAGCCAGCCTTTCCGATCTTAGGATAACCCCGCTGTGCTCCTCCCCGTCAGGTCTTTTCAAGAGGTGTTCGTGAGTTTTTCTGGCGAAGAACAAGTGTCAAGACGACATCATCAAAAACCGTTGGGGGAGTTTTTCTCCCTCTTCTTGGCAAAAAAAAAAAACAAAAACAAATTAGGGAGTTGTTTTAAGAAGCTTTTGGAGATGCTCTAATGTAGAGTTATATCTTAGAAGTGTAACCACACCAAAATTCTAGACTCAAACTATGTCAAACTACTAATCTAATTTACCTCATATTCTAATTCCCTCAGCTCAGAATGACACCTTAATTAAACTATATAATCTTGAAGCAATTCTTTTGAACCCAAACCACAAACTGTTATGGGCTAATAATAGAAATTAACAGTCACTATTGCGGTGATCATTATGCCAAATTAATCACCAAACTGTACTAGGACTACATAGTGATGAATGCACCAAACAAAATTGAGAGAGGGAGAGAGAGCCCATGCGTGTTGGCGAGCGAGCGAGCGAGCGAGCGAGAGAGAGAGAGAGAGAGAGAGAGAGAGAGAGAGAGAGAGAGAGGGGTATTTCATGCTTTCTTGACCAAGCTAATGTCAAATTGGAGATTGTTGAGCTAAACTGTCTGATGGCCGGGTTGACAAACGATGCGTGAATGAATGATTGGCATGCACGTTGATTCCTACGCGGCGTGAAACTGAATTAGGTATTTCATGCTTTCTTGACCAAGCTAATGTCAAATTGGAGATTGTTGAGCTAAACTGTCTGATGGCCGGGTTGACAAACGATGCGTGAATGAATGATTGGCATGCACGTTGATTCCTACGCGGCGTGAAACTGAATTAGAGTCCATAATACCGACAGAATATATGTTATATATACCAGCAGACATACAGCTAATTTTTCCCTATATAATGTGCAGTGCAGGTCTGTTGGGATTAATAATTACCCGATATTATATTGTTCGACATGCAGTGTGTGTGTGTATATATATATATATATATATATATATATATGCCCCTAGAAGCATGGCAGCGAGTACACCACAGTCCACAGCAACACTAGTAGATACCAAAATCTAGTCGAGAACGAGCGACTTGAGCTTGCTCGGCTCGGCTATACACACAGCAATGGCGAAGCTTAGCAGCAGCGGCGCCGCCGTGGCAGCTCTAGGCGTGTGCGTGCTCTTCGCATTGCTCGCCGAGCAGGGGCAGCTGGCACTGGCAGAGGCCGGCTACACCACCGGCGGCGTCGACGGCGTCGAGGGCACCGTGAAGAGAACGGTGGAGGAGGCCATCAGATGCAAACCCTCCCTCGGCCCCGCTCTCGTCCGCCTGCTGTTCCACGACTGCTGGGTAAATGTAAGTGATTACTGATGAGCCCATAAGCAACTAATAATTTGGTTTATTTGCATCATGTATGGCTGCTAATACTTTGGTTTCTTTCTCGTAGGGCTGTGATGCTTCCGTCCTGTTGGAAAGGACGCCCTACAAACAGCACGAAAGGGGTGGAGAAGAAGGCAGCCAACAACATCGGCCTGGACGGCTTCGACCTCATCGACAAAATCAAGGCCGTCGTCGGCGAGGGCGTCTCCTGCGCCGACATCCTCGCGTTCGCGGCGCGCGACGCGGCGTACGTCCTGAGCCGCGGCAACATCTGGTACACCATCCCCGGCGGCCGCAAGGACGGCGTGAACTCGTCCGCGGAGTACGCCGACGCGTCGCTCCCGGGCTCCACCTTCTCATACGACGAGCTCGTGAAGAACTTCGGCGCCAGGAACTTCACCCCCGAGGAGCTCGTCGTGCTCTCCGGCGCGCACTCCATCGGCGTCTGCCACAAGTCCTCCTTCGCCGACCGACTCCTGCTGAACGTCTCCGCAGCCAGCCAGATCAACCCCGCCTACCAGGCGGCCCTCACCGCCAACGTCACGGCGAAGAGCGGCTCTCCGCCGTACGACTCGAACCCGACGGCCGGAGATGAACAACATCCGCGACATGGACCCTCGCTTCAGGACAGCCTCCGGCTACAATGCCACCGGCGTGAACACGGCGGCGAACAACACCCTGGACAACAGCTACTACACCGCCAACCTGCAGAACATGGTGCTCCTCAAGTCCGACTGGGCGCTCACCACGAATGATTTCGCTAGGGGCAAGCTGATCGAGTACAAGAACAACGGCACCGACTGGAACATCGACTTCGCCAACGCCATGGCCAAGCTCAGCAGCCTCACAGCTAGGAAAACGAATCGGATACAGACGGATATCACCGATATTACATTTGTTTTCATATTTCTGTCTGGATTCGGATTCGAATACGGATAGTATCAACTATGTCGTATAGGATACGATTGGATATCGATATCATAAATATGTGATTTGAGTATTCGGATACGGATACGGTATCGGATGTTGGATATCCGGACTTAGATGCGGACAAATCTCAACCCCTCTAAACGGATTCGGTTTCGAATACGATCGAAAAATATCCGTACCGTTTTCATCCCTACTCACAGCCCCCGCGGGACAGTACCAGGAGATAAGGAAGAACTGCAGGGCCATCAACAACTACTATTGAGTACTGATCGATACACGAACACGACGACCCATGGGATATGAATATATGATCCACAGGATATATCATGAAGACTGGACGGGAAAGCGCGCGGTTATTAATTAATTCATCGATTAATGATCTCACCAGCTAAATCAGTATTGTTCTTTTCTTTTTTTTTTTGCTCAAGAAATTAATCGCTATTGTTCATTTTGTTTATATATCTTATATCTTATAGGCCATGCAAAATTGTAAATCATGATTATATATAGTACCGGTTATTCAGCATAAATATTATTTATGATACATTATTATTTTGCATCAAATTTAGTGTGTTCCCATGTTTGCCACTACTAAATAAGTGTAACACCCTAAAAATTGTTCTTTTTGAAATAGAGTTAAAGTGGTTTATATTTTGTATTTTTGTGTTCATGAAATATAGGAAAAATAATATTTTTTATTAAATTAAAAAAATCAACATAAGGCTTAGCAGCATTGTAGTACATTCATGCTGGTGCATTTGTATTTTTGTAATGAGTGGTTTTGGTCTAAATTCAAAATGTTTCAAAGTGTTTTTGAAAAATGATTCAAAATGATTTTGAAATAAAAGAAAAGAAAATTTTCCTCTCTCCTCACTCTCTCTGGTTTTTGGCCCGCTTCCCCTCCGTAGCCCGAAGGCCGCTCGGCCTTCCTTTCATTCGCGCGGCCCAGCTTCTTTTCACCCATCTCGCAGCCCAACTGAGCCGTAGCGTCGCTCCCCTTTCCCTCGGTCCAACGCGCCCCGCGGCCCAGCAGCATGCGGACGCCGCCCTCTCTCTCGCTCTGTCTCTGACACCTTGGGCCCGCATGGCAGTCGGTGTTGTCTTCTACTTCGCGCCGTATCCGCGTCGGACACCGCCGCCGGATTCTGCCGCCGCCACAATTCCTCGCCTTGGCGTGCGCCCCAAGCTTTTTCCCGCCATAAATATCGAGCCCCATGTCCGCCGCCTCTATCCCGAGCCCTAGCATAGCCGGTAGCCGCCACTGTGCCCTAGCTGTGCCGCTGCAACCCTAAGCCATCGCTGCCGTCCGCCCCGCCACGCTCCCCGACGCTGTAGACTCGTCGTCGACCGCTGTAAGTTGCCAGTCGATTTCGCCATCGTCTTCTCTTGCTCCCTGTGCTTTCCCCGTGTCGAATCGTGGACTCTAGGGCCCTCTTCGCGCTCGTCGGCGAGCTCCTCGCCGGCATCAATGGAGCTCCGCCATGTCTGGCACTGTTCCAGCAGGCCGGCTCTCCTCTCTCCCTCCACTCTTCTAATCTGGATCGTCCATCTTTGATCTAACGAACCAGATTAGAAGATACCCCTTCGTCTGGCTTATTTGCTAAAGAGCCCCTGTAATTTTCTTATTCCAACCTGGAGTCCATAACGTATACTTCTAAATACGTTCTCCTCTTTTTGAAAACGTAGTTACTTCGGTTAGATCCAAAATACGCTTTCATCTATTTACACTTTTGCCACTATTTTCTTTAGGCCATAACTTCTCCATTTTAACTCCGATTTGATCCGTTTAAGTTGCGTTAGATTTATAATTGAGTAATCTACATGTTCAAGCTACTGTAAAATATGTTTTCAACTTTTGGAATTTGAGGTTAGATTTTGTCGGTGTTTCGAATAAACACCAACTAGTAAATTTATATTTGTTGCGCGTTAGGCCCGGATGGTGTGCTAAAAGACACAAGGTTTATACTGGTTTGGGCAGAATGTCCCTACGTCCAGTCTGTTGCTGCTCGTGTTATTAGCACTGAAAAAGGTTCGTAGTAGGGGGTACAAACGGTTGAGAGAGGGATAGGTCCCAAGTCTCTGATGGAAAGGTCGAATGAGTACTAAGAGCTCGGTTGTTGCTCAGCTGTATGTAATGTGGTGCGTGGTGTGTCGAATTGATCCGTCCCCTTAGTGGGGTGCCCTGCCTTCCCTTTTATAGATCAAGGGGGAGCAGGGGTTACAGATGAGGAAAAAAGAAAAACCAGAGGTCAAGAAGGTCCTTCGAAGGTGTCGGGTCATCCTTTTCCTCTGAGCTAGCTCCACTGACATGGCAGACGGTGCCAGGGATAACACGTTCGCTGATCTTGATAGGGCCGTGCTCTGGCTTCGTTCAGCAAGTGGTCACATCCCATCCTGCCCCGGCGGGCGGCGCGACGCACCAGGATGCCGAGCCGCGATCCTACGGGGAGCAGACGGGGAAGTGACCATACGTTCGTTATTGTAGATGATGTGAGCTCCCTCCTAGATCGTAGTGGTTGTCATATGCTTATGTCAGGATCCACATCTGAGGGCTGATGGCAGCGCCCACAATACTGTAAGACAAAAGTCGGCGCCTACAACATTGTTCGGACCCTACCATGCCTAGACGGGCTTAAAGCGCCCGTCCCATCATATCCTGATGGTACTTTCCTACAGGCGTGCATGGTATGGTCTTCGGTACTGTGGTTGACTTGAGTGTCCTGTCTTACCCCGTGCTCGTCATCATGAAGGAGCAGGGTGTAGACGTTGGGCGAGGAGGAGCTAGCCCTCAGACGTCGGGCGAGGCGGAGCCTGCCCTCGGACATCGGGCGAGGCAGAGCCTGCCCTTAGACGTCGCTCGAGGCAGAGCCAGCCCTCAGCCTGCCCTCGGATGTCGGACGAGGCGGAGCCTTCCCTCAGACGTCGGGTGAGGCGGAGCCAGCCCTCAGCCGTCGGGCGAGGTAGAGCCTGCCCCTAGTCGTCGGGCATGGCGGAGCCTGGCCTCGGACATCGGGCGAGGCGGAGCCAACCCTTTGGGGTCGGGCGAGGCGCAACCAACCTCTGGTCGTATGGGCAAGAAGTGTAGTTGCGTTCTTGTCTATTCAGAAGCATCAACGTTTGATGGTTATTAGCTCCATCTCTTTGGGTACCCCAGTATTTGGTCCCCGACAGATTTAATCTCTTATTTTATTAAAGGAAATCTTGTTTAATTCATAACTTCTTCGTTATAGCTCCGATTTTCGTGATCTTCGCGTCTGCGTGTTCGTAGCGAGACGTAGATTCATTTTACAAACTTTTCATCTTAATTTTATGATTGATGTACTGTTCTAATTAAGTATTATTGTTTGCTTCGTGTATGATTGTATGGATGCTTGTGTGGTGTTTTATGATCATGTCCACTCGGTGAGCTATACGTGGTGAATCGAGAAGCAATTCATTGAAGGTTTTGACTTGAAAAAGGATCAGAGTTTAAGGCAAGTATAGAATGGGATCTTCCTTGTTGCCCTATTCACCTTAATATCATTTTAATCATATGCATGTGTCTACCTTGGCAACCATAGTAATTTTCCTAGCTATTTAATATTCTGGATTCCTGGTTACCTATGGGGTATTGCATTGAGTACTATGATGCTAGTGCTCAACTAAAGCCATGATATTGTAACTTGACTAATGGTATATATACAATAAACACTAAAAGATACTTTTTAGCAACATGGAACTAGGGGGCTAGAGCATTGGGCTATTTTATGGTGATATAGATTTCTCTTCCTAAGGACTTATCTGTAAGTGATCATCCGGGATTTACAGTACAACTGTGAGGGTCACATGGCTCTGGCTTTAGTCAAGTATGAGGACCTTTTCTAGCTTGTTAGTGGTTACCTTTATGGTGCAAGAGGGGCTCCGACAGGTATGACCTTTGCCTATTAGGTTGAGTGCATTTTGGTTTCTTGACCTTTTGTCAGTCACTCCTTGGAGGGGAGTTCATGCTTATTGATGGGGAAACCCCACAGCCTTAACTTGTTAAACGAACCTTTGAAAGGCTTTATAGTGAACCCTGCCAACCTTCCTAGGTAGTGGGTCAAGAGGCTGATCACCTCGGGCGAAAGGGTAAATCACGACTCACAGTGAAAGTGTATAACCTCTGCAGAGTGGAAAACTGTTATAACAGCCGTGCTCACAGTCATGAGCGGCCTTGGAACCCTTACGGAATAGATGATGAACACTGATGATACTGATGATAAAGATGCTCACTAATGATTATTGTTTATGCTATTCATTATTTATGTTTACCTAATCGTGTGTTTACATGAGCTTGTGATAAACTTGTTGCTACTCAATTGCTAAAATCATAACTCATTAAAAGCTAATCGCAGTTGAACCAGTGTCAGCCTTTTGAGCCTCATGAACCCCATGTTATATTTGTTGAATATGACATGTACTTACGCTTGTTTTACTTTTTCAATACTTGGAAAAATCCCGGATGTGTACCAGATTGCTAAAGTTTAGAGGAATTAGGCTTGTGATGAACCAGTCAGTTGTACCTATGGAATTGGAGTCTTCACCTGAAGTTTGGAGTTGTCTTTTCGCTATTTGCTGTTGAAGGTTATATCCTTTATACTAAGTACGTTATATATTGAGCATTGTCTTTCGATATTAACCTTATTTATAGTTATATGTGAGATTTAACTTGCTAGACTCACATATGGTGTGTATCTGGTTTTGTTTTTAAAACTGGGTGCTAAAATAAGTACTTTGAGTATCTCCAAAAGACACCCTATATGGCTCTTTATCACAAAATTTAGAAAACAAATAAAAAATTAAAACTAGGCTCCAATAGACTTCCTAAACTACTCTCTATCTTTCCATTCACTAAAATCATCCTTTTCACTCTCCACTAATGAAGATGCTACATTCCTCTCTAAAATTAATATATGGTAGTTCTGATAAGTAACTGTGCCTCCCATGTCGATGATGGTACCCGGGGGCTCAGTTACTTTGATGATTAACATGGCCTAGTAACCAGGCCATGACCGCTGCTTAAGTCCTCACCTGGCTGACCCAAGAATGACTCGAGGGCTGCACTCAGGAGCACAAGCGTCCAACCTCGAACTCAGGGTGTGGGACCCAGTCTCCAACATAGAGGCGCCCTGACCCGGTGTCATGTCCCCACCAACGGACAACCTATCTGGTTTGGGGTCAGATAACGTACCAACTCCAACCTGGAAGTTGAAACACACACATGGCTCTAGGCCCACCCATACCACCGGGACCCCACAAGGGTCCCAATCGAGCAATGCCAGGGTTGGGTAGGCATGGATTTGTTACCGAGATGACGGAAACGACGGTACCCGCGATGGGATATATTCATGCATGTAACCATCACTACCGGACTCGCATGCTCCCTCGGCAAAGGACCAGGAAGCCTCGGTAAAGGTTTTGCTGAGGACTGCCCTCGGTAAAGACCCCTCAGGGAATTTTTAGTTGGCGAAGGGGTCTTTGCAGAGGGTCCTTTATCGGACACTCAGCAAAGACTTTGCCGAGCGCCAGGACGGCCCTCGGCAAAGAAAAGAAGCCGTAACGCGCCGGCGCCGTTGGTGGTTTCTTTGCCGAGGGCCGACCCTCGGCAAAGAAATTGGTTTTTTTTAAAATTTTTTTTGCCAAGGGCCGACCCTCGGTAAAGAATTTTTTTTTAAAAAAAAACCTCCCTGGCCCTCGGTAAAGAAATTTTCAGGATTTTTTCAAAAAAATCTTTGCCGAGGGCTATTGCAAGGGCCCTCGGCAAAGGGTTTTTTTTTTTAAAAATTTGTTTACTGTGGGCCGGCCCTCGGCAAAGAAATAGTTTTTTTTTATTTTTTTTTAAAAAAACCTTTGCCGAGGGCCTGCTCCCTGGCCCTCGGCAAAGAAATTTTCAGGATTTTTCAAAAAAATCTTTGCCGAGGGCTATTGCTAGGGCCCTCGACAAAGGACCCTTCTTTGCCGAGGGCCTTGGTCATTGCCCTCAGCAAAGAGATAGAAATTTAATTTTTTTTTTGTTTTTTGCATTCTATCGACACAAGCATTTCATATATATATATATATATATATATATATATATATATATATATATATATATATATATATATATATATATATATATATATATATATATATATATATATATATATATATCACAGAACCCATTTTCTCACAATATATCACAACCATAATTGTGAACCACAAATCACAATATATTACAACGACAAGTCACATGTTCATCATCATTCACATATTTATTACGACAAGTTAACGAAATCAAAGCACAAGTCACAACCATAAATCACAAATCACGCTAAAGTCCAACCACATCACCTAGCACGAGTCCTCATCAAGCTAGCCTATGAGACGATGGTGAAGGAAAAGCAGGATTACCCGGTGACGCACTAGCGGGTTGATTGGAACCCGCGGACGGAAGCTGCACAAAGGAGCAGAGATTGCATGTGTGAGTAATCCGGGAAAACAGTTTTGGAACTTAGAGATTGCATCTAGTAATCTAGGAATACAAAAAGATTAGACTCAATTGAAAATTTCGGCAGCACCTCCCCTGCACGGGGAGGTTTCTAAAACCTGCAAGAAACGACGGCACGAACGCCGACATTCACAACGGCACGAACGCCGACATCCACAACGGCACGAAGGCCGACATACATGCAAAGCACAAACGAAAAGTGAACTTTCATACTTACAGGAGTAGTTGCAGGAGTAGGAGGTGGAGGAGCTGAAAACTGCACAGGTACACCCAATGCTTGCCCAAGACTTTGCATGATCACCATCATCTCCGCCATCTGCTTCTGCGCGGCCTCGAACGCGACCTTCTGGGCCTGCAGCTGTGCGGTCAGCTCCGCGTTCTGCTCTTGACTTTGCCTTCTTGTTTCTTATAGCTCGGCCTGCAATATTTCACTCCAATGTATCAGTAATGCAAATCTAATTTAGCTGTGTAAATATCTACGTACGACGAGTAAAGCAGGAATTACCTGGAGTGCTTGGACCTGCTGTAGTGCTGGAGAAGGCCGTGGACGTATAAGCTGGCCGGAGCTCGTGCTCCGTGCTCGGATAGCGTCGAGTGAGAGAACAGTGGTGGAGTCCGACTCGTCTCTCTATCTAGTTCTAGCTGTGTTTGATTGAGGAAGACGACGAAGCTGCGGCCGCGGCGGCGGCCAGATGAACCTTCTTCCCATCTTGTTCGCCGTTTTTTTCGGGTGTCTGACGTCGACGATGCCTTTTTGTAAGTATATATACTACGTTTATTTTGTCAAAATATTATCACTGTTGCTTTATATATTGTTAATTTCCAGACGCTTGTGTCTCTGTTGATAGTTTGAGATCCCGATCGAGTGTTTCAACAGGTTCTTGTGCCCTACGACTACTCGAGGCTGGAGATCATACGGCAGGAGGCTATACAAACATCGTTGCAGATACTACTACGAGTAGTTCAAAAGCTGTCGCCGCCGTCGTCGTCAACGATACATCAGTCTTGGAGAGCAAGTTCTATGTGAAATTTTGTATGGACTATACATGCGCTGATGGGGTCAAATGCTACTGCTGCGACAACAGGCCGAATGACGATTGTTACAGCACCAGGGACCAGTGCTTGGCTGGCTGCCCAGCGTGCAAGCCTAGGTGCCCGCCGCACCCAACATTTCCGATGAAACACCTGCGGCAACGATGAATGTTAACTTTACTGATGAATTCCCCCGAAAAAAAAACAGTACTGATGAGTGATGAATAATATATATATAGCAGTTTATTTTTCAGCCCTTCATTCAGTCGCATATTTTTTTATACGGTCGTGATCAGATCGTATTCACTACTGGAAACGCGTGCTTTGCCGAGGGCCAAATCTTGGACACTCGGCAAAGACACTCTTTGCCGAGGGCCAGCCACAGGAGCCTTTGGCAAAGAACGGCCCTCGGCAAATAGACCTTTGCCGAGGGTACGACAGACCCACGGCAAATCAAATCTTTGCCGAGGGCCGCGGCTCTCGGCAAAGATGCCCTCGGCAAATTAGGCCCGTTGGGTCACGGCGGCCATTTCCCGTCAAGCTTTGCCGAGGGCCACCCGATCGGAATCTTTTAAAAAAAATCCCGCTCGACCATCTCCCTCCCCACGCGCCCGCTCGCGGCCGGCCCCCGCGCGTCCACCACCGCCGCCGCGCACCCCGCCCCCGCGCACGCCGGCTGCCCCGAGCCCGGCCGCCCCGCGCGCTCCACCGTCGCGCGCGCACCCCGGCCGCCCCACGCCTCCACCACCGCCGCCGCGCACCCCGCCGCTGCGCGCCCGCCGCGCGCGCCCGCCGCTGCGCGCCCGGCCGCCCCGAGCCCGGTAGCCCCGCGCGTGCACCCTGGTCGCCCCGCGCCTCCACCACCGCCGCCGCGCACCCCGCTGCCGCGCGCCTGGCCACCCCGAGCGCCCACCGCCCCATGCTCGGCCGCCCAGCGTGCCCTGGCGCCCCACCAGCGCGCCGCCCCACCACACCCAGTGGCGGCCGAGGTTACGCCCTGCCTCCGTTCCCCGTCTCCGTCGAGCAAGGGGAGGTCGGCCGCCCCGGCCGGCCCTCCGACGGCTCCCCCTCGCCGGCCTTCCTGCCCCGACCCCAGCCCCCAGGCCGCCCCCGTCGCCGGCTGCTGTTGGAGGGGAGGAGGCAGAGGGTGAAGTTGGAGGAAGAGGAGAAGGAGGAAGGGGAAGAAAAGGAGAAGAAGAGGAGAAGGAGGAAAGGGAAGAGAAGGAGAAGAAGAGGAAAAGGAGAGAAGAAAGGGAAGAGGGGGAGAGGAGTACTCCAACGCCGCTCGACCTCGCCGGAGAAGAAAGTGACCGCCGCACTGCGACGCCCAACTCCACCGCAACCCTAGGTAAAACTCTCGTTGTCGGCCTTCGTGCCGTATGTGGTTGTGTGGGCCTTCGTGCCGTAAGTTGATGTGAGGGCCTTCGTGCCGTTGTGGTTGTCGGCCTTCGTGCTGTTGTGAATGTCGGCCATCGTGTCGTTTTTTTGTAGGTTTTGGAAACCTCCCCGTGCAGGGGAGGTGCTGCCGAAATTTTGAACAAACAATAACCTATTGTCTTTTTATGCAGGAGAAGAGTACATCGGAGGGGACCTGGAGGACCCCGATCGTCTTTGTCGATGTCGCGGTTCTGCCTGCACTACGTCGCCTCGCCACTACCCCGCTAGCCTTACTTCACCGACACCCTAGGTATAAATAACCTCTTTTTGCGCATGTCTGTCGTAGCCCATGCGTAACCCAGTTAGGCGTCTCCCGTCTAAAAGAGATACGGTCGTAGGTATGCGGATCTTTGCGTATCTGCGACCGTATCTGTTTTGGATTGTCCACGTTTTTTGGACAGCCCGTGGATGCGTAGATGGGTTAGTTTCCATGGTTCACTCCGGTCCGAGAAGGAGTTTCGGCAACACCTCCCTGTTGTTCTCCGGATACACACTCTCCCTTACAGGACGTGTATCAGGAGAACAGCGGGGAGGTGCTACCGAAATTCTGTCTCAGAGAGGAGGGAGCATGGAAACTGACCTCATCTACGCATCCGCGGGTGGGATTAGGACCTATCCTCACCTATTAGACAGTAGGAACACCGCGTAGATGCAATTGATGGTCACAATACTCTATGCTGTAAATGTTAAAGGATGGAGGACCGTCAGTGGATGTACACGGGCTGGAGAAGCGGGAGTGACTACGACTATGAATGGGTGAAGGGGACAGATGGTTTCTTGAAAGATGCATTTGGCCCAGGAGCAGGAGGACATTCTCTAGTTTGGTGTCCCTACAGCAAATGTGACAACAGGAGAAAAGTAGACGAGAAGACCATGGGTAGACATCTTGTGTTCAATGGTTATACGCCTGGCTACCAACAGTGGATCTACCATGGTGAAGCAGATCGTATAAGAGCGGAGGTGGTGAGACCATGCCTCGAGGCTTTTGATGATGATGCCGGGGTAGCAGACATGCTAGATGACGCCCACCAAGCTCACTTCGTTGAACGACGTGAGAAGG
This sequence comes from Miscanthus lutarioriparius, assembly GCA_904845875.1. Taxonomy (NCBI): domain Eukaryota; kingdom Viridiplantae; phylum Streptophyta; class Magnoliopsida; order Poales; family Poaceae; genus Miscanthus; species Miscanthus lutarioriparius. The sequence goes on along the minus strand of CAJGYO010000016.1, from coordinate 71,088,585 downwards.
AGGAGATGGAGGAATCCGCAAAGGACTTCTACAAAATGTCGGACTCGACACATAAACCCATTCACGAGCATACAATGATTTCTCAGCTGGATGTGATTGGACGCGTAATGGGGTTGAAGGCCGAGTTAAACCTGAGTCGAGAAGGCTTCGATAAGATGTTGGCCGTGTTTGGCACCATGCTACCGGAGAAGCACACTTTGCCGACGAACTTGTACGAGGCAGAGAAACTCCTTCGTATGCTTAAGATGCCGTATGACAAGATACATGTTTGTCCGAAGGGGTGCGTCCTATTTAGGAAAGAACACAAGGATGCAAATTACTGTCCAAAGTGTAAATCCTCCAGGTACCTGGAGGTAGACTCTGGTGATGGTCAGAAGAAGCAGCTTCCGATCCCCGCGAGAGTGCTACGGCACCTTCCTTTCCTACCGAGGATCCAACAGCTATTCATGACTGAGGAATCCACGAAACAGATGACATGGCACAAAGATGGCAAACGGTACAATCTTGGGAAGATGGTACATCTGTCTGATGCTAAAGCATGGACGTATTTCAATGACAAACATCGTGACAAAGCAGCTGAGGCCCATAATGTATGTGTCGCGCTGGCAACAGATGGGTTCAATCCTTATGGAATGATGGCTACCCCATACACATGCTGGCCCGTTTTTGTTATCCCCCTCAATCTCCCTCCCAGCATCTCCTTTCAACGGCATAACGTATTCTTGTCGTTGATAATTCCTGGACACCCGGGGAGTAATATGGGTGTGTTCATGGAGCCTGTGATTGATGAATTGATCCACGCTTGGGAGAAGGGGGTATAGACATACGATCGAGCTACAAAGACAAGCTTCAAAATGCACGTTTGGTACCACTACTCCCTGCATGACTTCCTAGCGTATGGGTTATTCGCCGCCTGGTGTGTTCACGGGAAGTTCCCATGCCCAGTATGCAAGGAAGCCATGAGGTTCATTTGGTTGAAGAAGGGTGGAAAGTATTCGTCGTTCGACCAGCATCATCAGTTCCTCCCTCTAAACCATGAATTTAGAGAAGACATCAAGAGCTTTACGAAAGGTGTCAAAGTGACAGACCCTAAACCGCACTTGAGGACTGGTGCCGAGGTTCGTGTTCAGATAGATGCTCTCGTGCCAATGAAGAAGGTGGTTTTGTGGGATATGATGAGGAACATATGTGGACTCATAAATCCGGCTTGACGAGGCTCCCCTATTTCAATGACCTTCTTCTGCCACATAACATTGATGTAATGCACACTGAAAAGAATATCGCCGAGGCACTTTGGGGAACTCTCATGGACACTAACAAGTCTAAGGACAACGTTAAGGCTAGAGTGGACCTAGCGACGTTGTGCGATAGACCGAATCAAGCGATGCAGCCTCCTAGTGGCCGAAACAAGAACTGGAAAAGGCCTAAGGTCAATTTCGTCTTGCAAATCGATCAAAGGAGGGAGGTACTAAAATGGATGTAGATGTTAATGTTTCTAGATGGATATGCAGCGAATCTTAGCAGGGGAGTGAACTTAGGCACTCTGCGAGTCAACGGAATGAAGAGTCATGACTACCACATATGGATTGAGCGGCTTCTTCCGGCGATGGTCCGAGGCTATGTCCCTGAGCATGTCTGGCAAGTGCTGGCAGAGTTGAGCTTTTTCTTCCGCCAACTTTGTGCTAAGGAGATATCTTGGACCGTCGCTCAGGACTTGGGAAAAAGCGGCACCTGTGTTGCTCTGTAAGCTGGAGAAGATCTTTCCACCCGACTTCTTGCCGATGCAACATCTGATTGTGCACCTCCCGTCCGAGGCACGTTTGGGGGGGCCCGTGTAGGCCCGTTGGTGCTATCCAATCGAGAGATGTCTAAAGACTCTTCGCAAAAAATGTACAAATAAAGCCAGAATTGAGGCTTCCATTGCAGAGGCATGCCTTCGGGAGGAGGTGGCAAACTTCACAACGCTATACTACAAGCCAAACCTTCGTAGCAATCATAATCCACCCCCTTGTTACAATACTGGCGAAAATGAATCGACCCTGAGCCTTTTCCAAGGCCAACTCGGCAGCGCAAGTGGATCAACCCCAAAGCTATTGGGAAATGAAGAGTGACGCAGTATCATGCTATATGTGTTGAATAACCTTACCGAGGTGCAGCCGTTCATCAAGTAAGTTCTCAACGAACTTATTTCAATATGCCATCACTATTCTGCATCCAACCCCATTGATTCTCGTTCGGACAGGGAATTTGTTCGTGAATTCTGGCATCAATCAAGGGATCCTACCTCGCATGAACAAGACACCCTTGTTTCGCGGGGTGCGGGAGCGGGGAGGCCTGATTTCATTTCTTGGTTCAAACAAAAGGTAATGTCCAATTTAGCTCGTACGTTCGATCGTCCAAGGTGATCATACGTTTGATTAATATAACAATCTATCATGATTCACCTTGTAGGCCCAGACCGATTCGTCCATGAGCAATGAGTTGAAACAGGTTGCAAACGGCTATGATGTTAGGGTGAAGTCATTTACCGGCTATGATGTGAACGGATATCGCTTCCACACAACAAGTTACGAGCAGATTCGGCCCAAACGAAAAACCACAAATAGCGGAGTTTGTACGCCCGGCACTAATGGCCTCGACTATCATGGTAGAGTTGAGGAAATCTATGAACTCTCATTTCATGGAGACGAACCTCTTAAACCTGTCATGTTCAAATGCCACTGGTTTAATCCTCGATCAACAAGACGAACCCCTCATCTTGGGCTAGTGGAGATTCGAGAAGATTCCATCTATCCTGGAAAAGATGTCTACATTATGGCTCAACAGGCCGTGCAGGTGTATTATACTCGATACGCCAACCAAGACAAAGAGGATCTTAAGGGTTGGGCTATTGTGCACCAGGTATCTCCACATGGTAAACTACCTACCCCAAACGATGATGATTACAACTTCAACGCAAACACATACGATGGACAGTTCTATCAAGAAGATGGGCTACCAGGCACGTTTGAGATAGTCTTACCCGAAGCAATCGAAATGGAAGTAGACAACGAAATGGTTGATGACGAGGTCGATGGAGATGTGGTGGTAAATGCCAAGGACATAGCAATGCTTGAGCGATTACTTCTAGGCAATGGCGACGATGACAACATAGAACCTTCGGATAGTGTTGCCCATTTGGACAATTTTGACAGTGATGATGAGACCTATGATCCCAATCATGAAGATTATTCCTAATACATGTAATACTATGGTTTTTTAATTTGTGTTTTGTTTATATATTTTGAATCTATTTCTAATATATGTACTAATTAGTCTTGTTCATTCTTTGTGATTGCAGGTGATTGGACAAAGATGGCGAGCAGACGTCCATGCCGTGACACGCCCTCGGTTTACGGGAGAGACCACCCTCTCCTTCGAGGTGAGGGGTCGTCGTCCGGGGCAGCATCCGCAGGAGGTGACGAGAGGAGGACCAGGGGCAGCCGTCGCAGGAGGCAGCGGTCTCCTCCCTCGACACGTGATGAGGTGCTGGAGGAGGAGCACGTGACGGCCATGGCCTCGTCCTCGTCGGAGGACGAGAGGGGTCAGCAGACGGGTGAGGGAGGCGAGGCGCTCGAGGGCGAGGGAGAGGGTACCGCTACCTGGACTCTCTACGAGCGAGGTCCCGTGAGCCTCCCTCCGGTTCCGCTTCCTCACAACCGCCTAGTGATTCGGCCTATGGCAAAGAGGTAAGTAACTATGGATGTTATCACAACTACTTCGTAAGATATGTTGGAAATCTTAAGAGAAACTGATAAATTTTCTTAATCACTTGTGCAGGGCCTGGTTGGTTTTGTCAGGTACTCCAACACGCACCCCCACGAGCATCCTTGGTGTTTTGTGCAGGAAATGGTATCCCGGCATTGTGCAACTGTCCGAAGAGCCGGTGGTGCGGGAGCCGGCCTCCAACTGGGACAGGTACGCGCTGGTCACGGATGACACTTACCGCAACAAGCAGGAGCGAGTATTGGCGTAGTTTTGGGTAAGTCTCTCTCGCACAACATTGCTTAATACATCGCATTCATGGGTTAAATCTTTTATTGAAATAATGAATGGATACATCGGTTTTGTATGCAGAAATATTTCAAGGCCGAAGAAGGACTTGAGGCCCACGCGGATCGGGCGACTGCCGCAGCTTGTAGGAAGTACGTCACCGAGATGCACCACCATGGGCGCTTCCAGGCCCACATAGACTACTACAGGTCAGTACTTAGGCAGTCCCTCCCCAAGCCTCAAGCAAGACGGATTACGCTGACCCGGGACCAGTACCTTGAGGTAGGCGAATAACATTCATAATGATTCGTTTTGATATTAAGTAGGTTCAATTTCATCTTCTTATATGTCAAATACTCGATGACTTGTAGGTGATTCCCTGGTGGTGCCGATCGTATCCCGAGTGCTGGGCCATGATCGTGGACAAGTGGTTATCACAGGACTTTGTTGACACGCATGAGAGGCAGTGGGAACAACATCTGATGAGGCAAGGTCCAACTCACCATCAAGGCAGCCGTAGCCTCCCCGAATACAAACAAGCATACGTAAGTGATTTCTTTCATTTATTTTGACGCTCAATTCTGCTTGATTTCTCACCATCTTCCCATCTTTCTCGCAGGAGGCTGCGCACCCGGGCAAGGAGGTCTCGGAGTTCTCTGCGTGGGCTATGTCCCACATGGGCAGGACATCGTCCTCTGTCTCCTTCGACCCGACTGCCCCGCCCCATGCGTACTCCGACCCAAACGTGTACACTAAAGTCCAAGAGTACACGTCAACGGTACGGGAGATCTATGGGAAAGATTACAATATGCGCACTGAGCCCATTGATGCAGAGGCGATCATGAGGCTCGGAGGAGGCAAGAAGCACGGGCGGCTGTGGATTGCAGACGGCGCCATCGACTCCACCACTGTTCCCTCCCTCGACGCTATCCGAGCACGGAGCACGAGCTCCAACCAGCCCATACGTCCACGGCCTTCTCCAGCACTATAGCAGGTCCAAGCACTCCAAGTAATTCCTGCTTTACTCATCGTACGTAGATATTTACACACCTAAATTAGATTTGCATTACTGATACATTGGAGTAAAATATTGCAGGCCGAGCTGCAAGAAACAAGAAGGCAAAGTCAAGAGCAGAACGCGGAGCTGACCACACAGCTGTAGGCCCAGAAGGTCGCGTTTGAGGCCACGCAGAAGTAGATGGCGGAGATGATGGTGATCATGCAAAGTCTTGGGCAAGCATCGGGTGTACCTGTGCAGTTTTCATCTCCTCCACCTCCTACTCCTGCAGCTACTCCTGTAAGTATGAAAGTTCACTTTTTGCTTGTGCTTTGCATGTATGTCGGCCTTCGTGCCATTGTGGATGTCGGCGTTCGTGCCGTTGTGGATGTCGGCATTCGTGCTGTTGTGGATGTCGGCGTTCGTGCCGTCATTTTTTGCAGGTTTTGGAAACCTCCCCGTTCAGGGGAGGTGCTGCCGAAAATTTCAATTGAGTCTAATCTTTTTGTATTCCTAGATTACTAGATGCAATCTCTAAGTTCCAAAACTGTTTTCCCGTATTACTCACACATGCAATCTCTGCTCCTTTGTGCAGCTTCCGTCCGCGGGTTCCAATCAACCCGCTAGTGCGTCACCGGGTGATCCTGCTTTTCCTTCACCATCGTCTCATAGGCTAGCTTGATGAGGACTCATGCTAGGTGATGTGGTTGGACTTTAGCGTGATTTGTGATTTATGGTTGTGACTTGTGCTTGGATTTCATTAACTTGTCGTAATAAACATGTGAATGATGATGAACATGTGACTTGTCATTGTAATATATTCTGATTTGTGGTTCACAATTATGGTTGTGATATATTGTGAGAAAATGGGTTTTGTGTGATATATATATGTATATATATGAAATGCTTGTGTCGATGGAATGCAAATAACAAAAAAAAATTAAATTTCTGTCTCTTTGCCGAGGGCAATGACCATGGCCCTCGGCAAGGAAGGGTCCTTTGCCGAGGGCCCTAGCAATAGCCCTCGGCAAAGATTTTTTTGAAAAATCCTAAAAATTTCTTTGCCGAGGGCCAGGGAGCAGGCCCTCGGCAAAGGTTTTTTTAAAAAAAATTTCAAAAAAAAACTATTTCTTTGCCGAGGGCCGGCCCTCAGTAAATAATTTTTTTTTTAAAAAAACCTTTGCCGAGGGCCCTTGCAATAGCCCTCAGCAAAGTTTTTTTTGGGAAAAATCCTGAAAATTTCTTTGCCGAGAGCCAGGGAGGAGGCCCTCGGCAAAGATTTAAAAAAAAATTTCTTTGCCGAGGGCCGGCCCTCGGCAAAGAAAATTCAAAAACAAAAAACCATTTCTTTGCCGAGGGTCGGCCCTCGACAAAGAAACCGCCAACGGCGTCGGCGCATGACGGCTTCTTTTCTTTGCCGAGGGCCGTCCTGGCCCTCGGCAAAGACTTTGCCGAGTGCCCGATAAAGGGCCCTCGGCAAAGGCCCCTTCGCCGTCTAAAAATTCTCCGAGGGGTCTTTGCCGAGGGCAGCCCCCGGCAAAGCCTTTGCCGAGGGTTTCTGGTCCTTTGCCGCATGCGAGTCCAGTAGTGATTTTCTCCTTGAGTATGCGGTGACACACACACATATCGTAATTTCAGGATCATAAAGGTGATTTTAAAGACATCTCAAAATGATGTCTTCTTTGTATAACATCAATATGATTTTTATATGAATAAGATAGTCCCTATCACCAATTTGACTCACACTATGAAATGCAGCGTCAATATGATGTGTCTTATTTGTAACAAATCATCACATTTGTTCATTGCTGGATATAGTGTGTGAGCCACCAACATCGCCGGCCTACATGATTGTTTTTTTAGAAAGGTGACAAGAGCTTTGCCGGTTTTTATTCACTATTGGATTCAGGTTCTTTGTCGAGTGACTGAGGCACTCGGCAAAGGCCAAATTGCACTCGGCAAAGAACACGGCAAAAAATTGATCGGCAAAGCCATCTTTGCCGAGTGTCTTTTATTGGACACTCGACAAAGGCTTTGCCGAGAGCCCCGGGTGCACTCGGCAAAGAAAAGCGACCGTCACGGCGCCGGCCCCGTTGACGGTCGCTTTGCCGAGTTCCAACCCTGCAGGCATTCGGTAAAGGTTTTTTATTTTTTTTAAAAAAAATTCTTTGCCGAGTGTCCTCTATCCGGCCCTCGGCAAAGATGTTTTAATTTTTTTTTTCTAAAAATTCTTTGCCGAGTGCCCCTGGCCGGTGCTCGGCAAAGTTTGATTTTTTTAAACTTTCTTTGCCGAGTGCCCTCTGGCCGGCACTCGGCAAAGTTTGATTTTTTTTTAAAAAAAAATTCTTTGCTGAGTACCATGGTCATAGCACTCGGCAAAGGTGGAAAAATAGTTTTCCGAGCGCCCATTTTTCCAGCTTTGCCGAGTGCTGTTACCATGACACTCGGCAACGGTGCAACACTCGGCAAAGTGACCCAAAACGGCAATTTTTATTTTATTTTTACATTCCATCATGACAAATAAATTAATACAAACATATATCACATATATATCTCATCCATCACATATATATCTCATCCATCCACACATCCATCCGCACATATCACATCCATCACAATATATATCACATATATATTAATAAGTGCTCAAGTCTATCCAAATAAATCCACAAGTCCATCACAAGTCCATCAAAGTCCACAAGTGCATCACAAGTACATCACCAAGTGAACAACAAATGAAAAAAAATACAATGTGCACTCATCTCGGCCACTACGACTGTGGTGAAGGCCCAACTCCGTCATTTGGAGGTGCATGAGGTGGATTATTCGAACCACCGTCAGATGGAGACTGCACAAAGGAGAAAAGATTGCATGTGAGACAAGATTATTTGGATAGCTAATCTAGGAAGGTAGAGGCTATACAAGCAAAGCACAAGCGAAAGTAAAAAACTTTCATACTCACAGGAGTAGCTGCAGGACGTGGAGGTGGAACCCCCAGCCCAGCTGGTAGAGAGAAGCCCACATGTTGCCCAAGCCCTTGTAGGAACTCCGTAATGTCCGTTAGCCTCTGCGCCTGGGCCTGCCGCTCGGCCTCCAGCTGGGCCGCCATCCTCTGCTGCCCGGTCTCTAGCTCCTGACATTGCCTCATTTCTTGTTCCAGCCGGGCCTACAATATTTCACTCCAATGTTTCAGTAATGCAAAGCTAATTAAGGTGTGTAAAGATCAATGTACGACGAGTAAAACAGGAATAACCTCGAGTACATCGACCTGGTGCTGTGTAGCGGTCGACCGTGTGCAAATGGCGGGGCTCTCGCTCATGCTCCGTGCTCGGATCAGGGAGAGAGAGGGAGTAGAGGTCGTGTCGATGACGGTGTCGCCAAGCCAGAACCGCCCATGCTTCTTGCCTTGCCCCGCCCTCATGACGGCCTCTCCATCGAAGTCCTGGGTGCTCGAATCATTGTCTGACCCATGGAGCGACCTCGCCACCTCAGTGTACTCACTGATGCGGGAGTGGATGCTTGGGTTCATGTATGCCTCGGGCGGGTCCTCCAGGTTGAAGGAGACGTCGGACGTCGCCTTGCCCTTGTGGGCCATACACCATGCCTGGAAGTCTGAGCAAGCCTGGCCACTATGTGACGCCGACTGCGAGAAAGACAGCATGATGATTAGAAATCAGGCAGAACTGAGCGTCACAATAGATAAATGAATTTGCGTACCCATGCTTGTTTGTATCTGGTGAGGCTGCGGCTGCCTTGATGGTGTGCTGGACCTTGCATCTGCAAACGACGGTCCCGGGCATCCCTGTGCATCTTGAGGTACTCCTCCGTGAACCACCTCTCCACCATCATCGCCTAGCACTCGGGATACGCTTGGCACCATCAGGAAATCATCTACACGTCATCAAGTATTGGACATATAAGAAGATCAAATTAAACCAACTTAATCTCAAAACGAATCAATGTTGATGTTCTTCATTTACCTCAAGGTACTGCTCCCGGGTCAGTTGCATCTCTCTTGCGTCTTTCTTGGTTTTCCTCTCTCCAAGCTTCGACCCGTAGTAGGTTACGATGGCCTGGATGCGCACCTCGTGATGCATGTCGGTGACGAGTTTTTTACAGGCTTTGGTAGTCACCTACTCCGCCCTGGCCTCAAATCCCTCCTCGCATCTATAATAAGTCTGCATACAAAAGCGATGTGTCCATTCATTATTTCAAGAAAAGTCCAATGAATGCGACGTATTGAGCAATGTTGTGCGAGGGAGACTTACCCAAAACTCTGCCTTCACCCGCGCCGCCTCGTTGGGGTACTCTGCATCGATGGCGACGGTGTAGTGGTCAAATGAGTAGGCCGGCTCCGTCTTCGATGCGTACGTGACAATGTTGGGGAAGTGTTGCCTGCATAGAAGACCCAGGATGCCGTTGACTAGCCGTGCGCTACCACCCAGTTCCTGCACAAGTGATTAAGAAAAATTATTAGTTCTTTTTCATCATATCATATGAAGTAGTGGTTATAACATATAAAGTTACTTACTTTTGCCCTTCGGGGTGAATCACTGGGAGTTGGTGAGGAAGCAGAACTTGTGGGAGGCTCACAGGACCTCGCAAGTAGACACTCAAAGAGGAGTCGGAGGAAGCAGAACCCGTGCCTGCCTCCTTCGACTCATCGTCCTCGTGTGGCCCCTCCTCCTCGTCCGTCTGCCGAACCAGCTCCTCGTCCGACTCGTCCATGGGCGCCACCTCCTCCTCTAGCTCCTCCTCATGCGGCGTGGGAGGAGACGGCCCCCTCCTATTGCTGGTGGTCCTCCTCCTCCTGTCCGATCCCTCTGCCGTCCCCTCCGCCTCCTCCTGTAGCCGACGTGGTCTTTGGTAAATCGAGTTCACGGACCTATGACGGCCGCCCGCCATCTTTGTTCAATCACCTGCAATAAAAAAGAAAAACAAGATGTAATTAGAAATAGGTGCAAAAATGAACAAAACATAATTACAAAAAACATAGTAATACATGTATTAGAAATATATGCAAAAATGAACAAAACATAATTACAAAAAACATAGTATTACATGTATTAGAAATAATCTTCATGATTGAGATTAGTTGGATCATAGGTCTCGTCATCACTATCAACATTGTCCAACTCATCAACACTATCTGAAGGAGGAATGTTGTCTTCATTGTCATTGCCTAAACATAATCGCTCAAGCATTTGTATGTCCTTTAGATTTCACACCTTGTCTCCAGCGTCCTCGTCATCATCCCTTTCATTGTCTACTTCCATTCCTATCTCTTCGGTTAAGCCTATGTCAAACCTCCCTTGTAGCCCCTCTTCTTGATAGAACTCTCCATCATATGTGTTTGAGTTGAAGTTGTAATCTTCATTGTTTGGGACAAGTAGTTTACCGTGTGGCGATACCTTGTGCACAATAGACCAACCCTTAAGATGCTCGGCGTCTTTGCACGCGTATGTGGTATAATAAACCTAGACGGCCTATTAAGCCACAATGTAGACATCTTTTCCTGGATAGACGAAATCCTGTCGAATCTCGACTAGCCCAAGCTTAGGGGTCTATCTCGTTACTCCAGGATGAAACCAATGGCATTTGAATATGACACGAGTAAGAGGTTTCGAACCATAGAATGATAGTTCGTAGATTTCTTCAATTCTTCCATAATAGTCGAGTCCATCAGTGTTGGGCGTAACAACTCTGTTGTTTGTGGTTTTTCGATTGGGCCGACTCTGCTCGTAGCTTGTTGTGTGAAAACGATATCCATTCATGTCATAACCGATAAATGACTTGACCCTAATGGCACAGCCGTTTGCAACCTGTCTCAGCTCATCACTTATAAGCGCATCAGTTTGGGCTTTTTGTTTGAACCAACAAATGAAATCGGGGCTCTCTGGTCCCGCACCCTATGAAAGAAGGGTATCATTTTCTTACGGGGTAGGTTGCCTTGATCCATGCCATAATTGACGAAGAAATTCCCTGTACCAACGAGAAACAAGGGGGTTGGACGAAGAAACAAGGACATACGGTGAAATGAAACAAGTTCATTCAGAACTTACCCAATGAACGGCTACTCCTCGACAAGGTTGGTGAACACATATAGCATGATACTGCGCCACTCTTCATTTTTCAATTGCTTAGTGGTCGATGCACTTGCAGTTCCGAGTTTCCCTTGGAAAGGCTGAGGTTCAATTCATTTTCGCCAGCATTGTAATGAGGGGGTGGATTATAAACGCTAGGAAGGTTCTCAGTGTAGTATTTCTCTATGAAGTTCAACACCTCCTCTAGAATGTATGCCTCTGCAATGGAAGCCTCAATTTTGGTTTAATTTCTACATTTTTTCCGAAGAGTCTTCAGACATCTCTCGATTGGATAGAACCAACGGTACTGCACGGGCCCCCCATCCATGCCTCATACAGGAGGTGCACAATCAAATGTTGCATCGGCAAGAAGCAGCCGGATGGAAAGATCTTCTCCAACTTACAGAGCAACACGGGTGCCGCTTTTTCCAAGTCATCAATGACGATCCGAGAGAGCTCCTTGGCACAAAGCTGGCGGAATAAGTAGCTCAACTCTGCCAGCACTTGCCAGACATGCTCTGGGACATAGCCTCGAACCATCGCCGGAAGAAGCCGCTTAATCCATATGTGGTAGTCATGACTCTTCATCCCGTTGACTCGTAGAGTGCCTAAGTTCACTCCCCTCTTTAGATTCGCTGCATACCCATCAGGGAACATTAGCGTCTGGATCCATTCAAGTACTTCCCTCCTTTGGTTCTTTTTCAAGACGAAATCGGCCTTAGGCCTTCTCTAGGTCTTGCCACGACTAGGAGGCTGCATCTCTTGATTTGGTCTATCACACAATGTTGCCAGGTCCACTCTAGCCTTAGGGTTGTCCTTAGACTTTTTAGTGTCCATGAGTGTTGCCCAAAGTGCCTCGGCGACATTCTTTTCAGTGTGCATTACATCAATGTTATGTGGCAGAAGAAGGTCATCGAAATAGGGGAGCCTCATCATGCCCGAGATATGAGTCCACATATGTTGCTCACCATATCCCACAAAACCACCTTCTTCATTGGGCATGAGAGCATCTATCTGAGCATGAACCTCGGCACCAGTCATCATCCGCGGTGCAGGGTTTGTCACTTTGACAACTTTCATAAAGTTTTTGATGTCTTGTCTGAATGGATGATCAAAAGGTAGGAATTGATGATGTCTGTCGAACAACGAATACTTGCCACCCTTCTACAACCAAAGGAACCTCACACCTTCCTTGCATATTGGGCATGGGAACTTCCCGTGAACACACCAGGCGCAGAATATCCCATACGCCAGGAAGTCATGCAGGGAGTAGTGGTACCAAACATGCATTTTGAAGGTTGTCTTTGTAGCTCGATCGTATGTCCAGACCCCTTCGTCCCAAGCACGGACCAATTCATCAAACACGGGCTCCATGAACACACCCATATTACTCCCTGGGTGTCCAGGAATTATCAACGACAAGAATACGTTATATCATTGAAAGGAGACATGGGGGGGGGAGATTAAGGGGATAACGAAGATGGGCCAGCATGTGTATGGGGCAGCCATCATTCCATAAGGATTGAACCCATCTGTTGCCAGCGCGACACGTACATTATGAGCCTCATGTGCTTTGTCAGGATGTTTGTCATTAAAGCGGATCCAAGCTTCACCATCGGATGGATGTACCATCTTGTCAAGATTGTACCGTTTGCCATTTTTGTGCCATGTCATCTGTTTCATGGATTCCTCGGTCATGTATAGCCATTGGATCCTCGATAGGAACGGAAGGTACCGTAAGATTTTCACGGGGATCGTAAGTTGCCTCTTCTGGCCATCATCAGAGTCTACCTCCAGGTACCTAGAGGATTTACACTTTTGGACAGAATTTTGCATGCTCGTGTTCTTTCCTAAATAGGACGCACCCCTTTGGACAAGCATGTATCTGCTCATACGGCATCTTAAATGCACGAAGGAGTTTCTGTGACTCGTACATGCTCTTTGGTAGAATGTGGCCCTCCGGAAGCAGGGAGCCAATCACGGCTAACATCTTATCGAAGCCTTCTTGACTCAAGTTTAACTTGGACTTCAACCCCATTAAGCGTCCAATGGCATCTAGTTGAGACACCGTTGACCGATCGTGAAGGGGTTTCTGTGCCGAGTCCATCATGTCATAGAACGTCTGTGCGGCTGCCTCCATCTCCTCCTTCTCACGTCCCTCATCAAACTATCCTTGGTGAAAGTCATCTAACATGTCTGCTACCCCGACATCAGCATCAAAAGCCTCCACCCGTGGTCTCACCACCTCCTCTCTCATACGATGGGCTTCACCATGGTGGACCCACCGGGTGTAGTCCAGCGTAAATTCATTCTTCACAAGATGTTTACCCATTTCCACCTTGTTTACCCTTCTCCTGTTTCCACATTTGCTGCAGAGACACAAAACTAGGCAATGTCCTTTAGCAGCCTTGCCAAATGCACTGTTCAAGAAAGCATCGGTCTTGTTCATCCATTCCGTGGTATAATCACTCTGACTTCTCCAGCCCGTGTACATCAACTGACGGTCATCCATCCTCTAACATATGTATCAGCGAGTAATGTAACCATCAATTGCATCTATATAGTGTTCCTACTGTCTAATAGGTGAGGATAGGTCCTAATCCCACCCGCGGATGCGTAGATGAGGTTAGTTTCCATGCTCTACTCCTATCCGAGACAAAATTTCGGCGGCACCTCCCCACTGTTCTCCAGATACATGTCCTGCCAAAGAAGAGTGCGTATCCGGAGAACAACAGGGAGGTGATGCCAAAACTCTGTCTCGGACCCGAGCAGACCATGGAAACTAACCCATCAAAATACATCTTTGCCGAGTGCCAAAACAAAGGCACTCGGCAAAATGCCTCTTTGCCGAGTGCCAAAACAAAGGCACTCGGCAAAATACATCTTTGCCGAGTGCCAGAAAAAAGGCACTCTTCTTTGCCGAGTGCCAAAACAAAGGCACTCGGCAAAATACATCTTTGCCGAGTGCCAGAAAAAAGGCACTCGGCAAAGACGCATTTTGCCGTGTGCCGAAAAATAGCACTCGGCAAAATACATCTTTGCCGAGTGCCAGAAAAAAGGCACTTGGCAAAGGCGCATTTTGTCGAGTGTTTTTTTTTGCCGAGTGTATTTTATTTGGCACTCGGCAAAGACCGTCTTTGCCAAGTGCCCGATAAAATACACTCGGCAAAGCCTCCGGCACTCGGCAAAGTGCCGGTTTTCGGTAGTGACCGTTACACGGGGCAGCCTATGCCGAGTGCCGTGCTTTTGCCGAGAGCCTGGCACTCGGCAAAGAAGTCCTTTGCCAAGTGCCCTTTTTTGCCGAGTGCCCGGCATTCGGCAAAGAAGGTCTTTGCCGAGTGCCCGATTTTTGACACTCGGCAAAGCAGTTTGCACTCGGCAAAGGCTCTGTTTCCAGTAGTGATTAGACGAGGGAAAAGAAAACCAGTGATTACAATAGCTCAAGCCAACAGGGCGAAAGACTACTGCACTAGTACCGCAACTAAAACTACTACGGTGCACAGGTCGCCGCAGCAACCCCAACCTGAAAAAGAAAACCCAAAAAACTACTAGAGAAAAAATTAACGCTACAAACAATTACAAAACGGGGGAAACTACTCTTCGTGGCCTGCCGGATTTGTTGCATGTTGGTATTGCAGAATGTCATCTTTGCAGGACTGCGCTACTTGACTTGCTTGTAAGGATTTGTGTTGGAAAGTTCTTCTATTACGTTCCTTCCAAATATTCCACCAAAAATAGATCATGATTCCGTCTATCCTTCTCTTTTGTCTTGTCAAATTTGGCGTGGCATTTACGCCAGTAACCATGGATTGATCCAGTCATGTCTACCGTATCTAGCACTGATAGGTTTAGCCACCATTTGAGGTAGGCCCAAACATGTTGTGTCTACGGGCAGTCTTTGCAGAGATGATTTGGAGTTTCGGGTCGATTCCACATAGCTTGCAAATCGGATCGTTGGACGAATTGCGCTTCGTCAAATTATTGGCAGTGAGAATCTTCTTGTGTAGTAGAGTCCATGCGAAGAATCGACATTTGGGTTCTGCTCTTGCTCTCCAAATTGGCGTTAACTTTAACTTGCTATAGCATCCCTCAAACTGTATGTGGTAGGCGCTTCTAGTTGTGTATTCACCATTTGATGTCCATCGCCATCGAATTGTGTCTTCTCCGCTTTCATCTAGCTGAATGCCACTCACATATTCCCAAAGTGCAACATATTCATGTATTTCCTGAGGTGTTTGCAGCGGTAGTATATGTGCTATCCATCTGTTCTCGTGTAAAGCATTGTAGACCGACAGTTTTTTCCTCTTTGATTTGCGAAATAGACTCGGTGCCAATGATCTTGGTGTTTTTCCATCCAACCAGGAGGACGACCAGAAACTCGTTGTCTTCCCGTCGCCAATTGAAACCACTGTCGAGGCAGCAAAAAGCTCACGGTCTCGTCCATCACAGGGAAGCTCCAGCTCGTTCCACGCACGTTCCTTGTGTTTCCATTGGAACCAAAGCCATCTCAACCGTAGCACCCTAGCAAAACGCTCTAAGTCTAGGATCCCCAGACCCCCTTTTTATCTTTGGGCGGCAAGTCATTGGCCAATTCACCGGTGAATGGCCTCCATATACTTTGTCCGGTGTTTCCCCCCTCCAGAGAAAACTCCTCAACCGGTCGATCTTCCGTATGAGCCATTTGTGTTTAGGGAAGGCAGTCATATGGTAAATAGGTTGCGAAGAGAGGACCGTCTTGACCAACGTTTCCCTTCCTGCAGTGGAGAGGAGTTTACCTTTCCACCCAGGTAGCCTGGCTCCAATTTTATCGATCAGTGGCTGCACCTCGATCCTTCGCAATTTCCGAATATGAAGGGGAAGTCCTAGGTATTTGCCTGGGAATTTGTAGATTTTGCCTGGGAAGTTTTGTAGAAGTTGGGACACCACCGAGTCGTCTATTCGAATTGGAAAATTTTCCGTCTTTGAAATGTTGATTTTGAGACCCGAGCACTCACCAAAGAACGTCAATATCTTGAGTAGCCGGTCTAGTTCTGTGGCCGACGGGTCTGAGAAAATTGCTGTGTCATCCGCGTATAGTGAACACCTCAGCCTTGCCGCCTTTGGTAAAATTGGTTTGAGTAAACCCTTTTCTACCGCAACTTCAATAATACGTTGAAGAGGGTCTATAGCCAATATAAATAGTAGCGGGGATAGGGGATCGCCCTGTCTTAGACCTCTTGCGTGCTTGATCCCTCTCGTCGGCTGTCCATTTACCAGAACCTTTGAGGAGGCAGTGCCCAGCAATGCCGCTATCCAATCTCTCCATTTGGCGCTGAAGCCCAGCGCTTGCATGACCTCTAACAGGAACGTCCATCCAATTGAGTCGAATGCTTTAGAAATATCTAACTTAATGAAGAGTGCCGGTTTCCGCTTCCGGTGGAGCAGCTGGATAACTCTCTGGGAGCATATGAAGTTGTCATGGATACACTTCTTTTTGATGAACGCATTTTGCGCACATGACACCAATTCATTCATGTGTGGAGCAAGCCGATTTGCCAGCAGCTTGGTGTGCCACTTGGTTCTTGGGCAGAAGGACAATGTTTGCTTCATTTATAAGGTTCAATCTTGCTGTCCGGTGAGAGTAGAAGCTCCAAATTGCCTGGGAAAGATCGTCTTTTATAATCGTCCAGCATTTCTTGTAGAAGAGGCCTATGAAGCCGTCTGGTCCCGGTGATTTCTCTGATGGCATCTCTTTGATAACCATCGCAATCTCATCTTGGGTGAAGGGAGCGTCTAGATCCTCCAGGTTATGGTGTACGTATCCTAGTTCCTCCCAGTTGATAGCCTTTGTTCTTGTATTTGGTGTCCCCATAACCTGAGAGAAATGCGTGTGTATCAATGTTGATTTTTCCTCCTGCAAAACCACTGTCCCCGATTGACCATTAAGGAAGGAATGAACGTCTTTTTTCTTCTTGCGTTGGCGTGCAGCTGAAAGAATCTGGTATTTGTGTCCCCTTTCCTAATCCATGTTAATCGCGAGTGTTGTCTTGCTCTCGTCTTTTGCATTGCTGCCAAACCAAGCGCCTTAGATTTTAGATAGCGTTTGAATGCCAACTCGTCATGGGTTAATGCTCTTGATTCTTGCGCCCTCTCTAAGTTTGCCAAACTAATATTCAGGATGGCCCATCGTATCTTCCAATCACTGAAGTTTTTTCTTCTCCACAATTTCAACGCTTTTGCGGTCCGCATTAGCTTGACATGGACCCGTAAAATAGCGTCCTGGGTATGGACTGGTTTGTCCCAGACATTTTTTACTGTCTCAAGAAAACCGGGCCAGTTGATCCAGTGGGACTCGAATCTGAAGCCCCTGTAGAATTCGAAAATCACATCTCCTTGCATGAATAGCGGGCAATGATCGGAACACAGAGAGGCCAAGGCTTGTAATTGTGTCCGCGGAAATAAGTCCAGCCACTCAGCAGATGCAAAAAAATGGTCGATCTTTGTCATCGTGGGCGTTTGTTGATCATTACACCAAGTATATTTTTTCCCTTGTAGCTCAACCGGTGCTAGTAATAAATTGTCTATTGTAGATTTGAAGCCATTAAGCAATGGTAGATTTAGGCGGCCGTTGTTCTTATCCTGTGCCCGGTAAATCAAATTGAAATCTCCCAGCAAAAGCCATTCCGGGAGCATAAGCTGTTTGAGGCCTGTGATTTCCTGCATGAATAGTACTTTGTCATTATCTGATTGTGGCCCATAAACTCCTGTAAGCGACCATTGTTTGTTGTCAGCCAGCATAGAGGGTTGCTGAGACCGTATTGGTCGTCAGATGGGGGTTATCTATTCGAAAGAAACGGTCAGATGCTGCTACTAGAATTCCTCCAGATATCCCAGCTGAGGGTAGGAAGACCGCATTTTGTGCCATGTGTCCAATCCCCCCCCCCCACCGTCTCTACCAACAGTGCGCGTGTCCAAATTGTGATTTTAGTCTCCTGGAGGCATACCACCGAGGCTCCCGAGGAGATGATTTGATTTCGCACACTTGCTCTTTTCGCTCCATCATTCAGTCCTCTAACGTTCCAGCAAAGGATATTGCAGTCCTTAATAGACATTGACCAACGATTTGATCTACTTTATGGCACACTTTATAGAAGTGACCCGACTTGCAATCATAAACGAGCTAAGCAATCATCCTTGACGATGGCCGAAGGCAATATAGCCAGCAGGCCGAATCTAATCCTGGTCTTAAGCTTACAGACGAATTGCCGAAGGCTCCCGGGCCAGCAGGCACTAAATCCGATCCAGGTCTTAAGATTACAGGCAACTTGCCGAAGGCTCTTGGGCCAGCAGGCACAAATGGAAGGTTCATCAACCAGTTCGACTAACAACATGGGCCTGATCGGCCCCAAATGCCACATATGGCTCTACGATACACTGGACGCTCAGCCCAAACCCCCTTGAACAAAGGGACTAACATGCTTAATGGATCTACTGGTGCTGGATGCCCAACTAGGCTTCCAGGCCCACCTGAGCAGCCATCCTCTTGTTGGTGCTGTTCTTCGTTTAGCCTTTATTTTCTATGAATTAGAAGCATTAGTACTTAGTAGACGATTCTATAACATGTAAATATAATGTCATTTGAACATTTTATAGTTTCGTTAATAATGAAGAACATGATATATTGGAAAGTAGGAAATAGGATGGCAACAGATACACGCAAGTAGGCAGTAGCACCTTCAACTTGTTCTACATTCTCCTCGATCTGATTTGCAATTTCACTCCAATTCTCTTCCAAATTGATATCCTACTAGCCTAACCCATTAATAACTTTGCTACTTTGTCCCTAACAAATCAGACTGATTAATGAGAAATAATAAATAGAGGATAAGAGGAAGCAATGTGAGCGGCGGCGTCTATAACTGGATCTCAAAAAAAAAACTAGTGCATCTTTGATGGCCCAGCGAGTACGGCAGCCGTAGCTGCAACCGTACGTCATCTGTGGCTGCGGGCCTTGCGGACTAGGCTATACAGTCTTTTCCTTCCTCTCAGGCAAGTCGTGGGCCGCAAGATCATCTACACCGTACGCATGGGCTGACTATTACTGGGCTCCGCCCCTTAGAGAAACTACAGCGACACATTCACATGGACGCGCATCTCCACATTCACATGGGCCGGGCCTGCCTCAGCTCCTGAGTCCGGCCAGCGTCCGTGGATCCTCCACACGAAGTGGATAAGGCCATAAGGGTACGGTCCTGTTGAGCGTGGCAGCGGCCCAGCTGGGTAGCACCCCCCTCTTCCTTCCTTTTTATCTCTCTATATCTCTTCTCTCTGTGTATATATATATATATATACACCTAAAAAAACCTCTAAAGTAATAATCTACCCGATGATACCAAATCTCGCTCCTGCTCATGTATCTACGTCCGATACGAATCATACTCCACTCGGAGCTCACACGTCCGCATCCTACCCTGTTCCAATACGAAGACCACATACACATGTCCGCATCTAATACGAAATCCTCGGAGCTCACGCGTCTACGTCCGAGTAATGAGGTTTATAGTAAAAAATTATGATCCCGGTGCAATGCACGGGCATATGTCTAGTAACTATAATATTATTATGTATCTCCATTTCTTATATTTTTATAGATACAAAACAATATATAGGGAAAAATGCAAAATGGACAATACTTTAGAGAATCACCGGCAGTTTGGTAAACCCACTCCCAATCTTGTTTTTTCTGGCATGATGGAAAAAAACTCCACTCCAATAGCTTATGCTAACTACCAATCTATCTGCACTTAGAAAACGGAGGCATCCCTGATGACCGATACTCTCTATCGGTGTTGGATCCCTGAACAATGTTTTTTCTTCGGCGCTCTCCATTGTTAATTCCCTGATTGCCACCTCCAGCTCCACGTCTAGAGGTTCACCGGAATTGAATCTCCGGACACTGTTTTTAGATATGCGAATACTAGGGGATAGAGCAGGTAATGGAGATTCCATTTCAGATGTTCTAGGTGTGAGTTATGGTGTTGGGAAGGCCGACCACGGTTTGAGCGTCGTTGCCTGGGAGGTTTGCTACAATTGGATCTCCACCACTCATTTTCCATATACGAGAATATTAAAAGGTATAGGAGGCAAAGAAGATTCTATTTTAAATATTTTAGGTGTAAGCTAGGGTGCCGGAATGGCTTGCCACGACAGCGAGTTATTTCCCCATGGTCGGTGGCTTGGTATGTACAAGAGAAGTTAACGATGACGCGTATGTTTTTTAGGTATTGTTGGATATGTACCAGCTAAAATTATTGGTAGGTTGCAACTAGTTGTGTCAGCAGCTTCGGCGTGCTCACGTGTTGCCACGGCTTAATACACCTTGTCACTGAAAAGCATTAGCTAGAGAACGGAGAGCAGCTCAAATCTGATAGGATGGCAGAGCCAGGAAGTGGCTAGGGACGAGGCTCTGATTCAAGCAAAGCTTAACACAAGTTCAATTCTTTTGTACCATTGACGTTTATCTTTATAATACAAGCCCTGATTCTGCAATAATGTTCTCCGTTAAGTTGCTTGTTTGGCCTTGGACCAAAGGCTGCAGACCTGGCCTGAGCTTAGATCCACCACTAGATATATGCCACTTCTCCTGTCTGTTTGGATTATTGTCAGATAACAAGCATTATTGCCACTTGCATTGGGTGAATAGAGTACTGCATTCTCTCCTCAGTTATTGGCACTTCAGGGTTTCTTTAGTTTTTATTGCATTTGACTCCAGGTATGTACTGTGTGCAAGAAAATGTCCCAAAACCTGGCCACTAGCAAGTGAGGGCATGAGAGATTCTAGTTTAGAGTTTGCTGCTATTTGACTTCGATTTAGTAACTCTACACGCCGTAAACGAGCACCCGTTGTTATTTGTGTCCTAGCTAGCTAGTATGTACTCACAAGGTCCATTTGGTCCATGATGAACCAGCAAACACATGGCTATTGGGCTAGCTTGGGTGTATATGACCTGCGCAAGAATTTTAAACTGCCTGAAACATGGCTAGGTTGAACATAACAGCCTGACCTGAGGACCGAGCAAGGCTCGGTTGCACCGGCGTGCGAGCAGCCCACCCGAGTTCGATCCTGATCGACTCGCGTGCCTCACCGGTGCCCAAGATTTTCCTAGGATTTCTCTGGCGCCTCGTACGGATGGACTACAACTGTCACATCTTTCAGTCGTGTTTCTGAAGACTTAAAGTATAGGTTGTAGATCTAGTTGTGTGCGTGCGTGTGGTTGTACTGTGTGTTGGTGTGTGAGTTCAGATACTACAACTTGTACTTGAAGTTTGAGGCGATAAAAAAAAACAGCCTGACCTAAGATCTACCACTAGATATAGGGCCCGTTTGTTTCCACTTCTCCTGGCCACGCTTGGATTATAATCTAAGCGAAGATTTTCTCGCTTCTCGCTTTTCGCTTCTCGTAGTTCAAATCTCTGAAGCGGCTTACCACATAAGCGAGAATCGGTGGAAATAAGCAAAGCGTTTGGCGGGATTCTCGCTTATTTCCACCGACAAGCCGCTTATAAGCGGAAACAAACGGGGCCATATGCCACTTCCCTTGTCTATTTGGATTATTATTGTCAGACTTGCATTGGGTACATAGAGTACAGCTGCATGCATGCTTTCCTACGTTATTGGCACTTCAGGTTTCTTTAGTTTTTAGTGCATTTGACTCCAGGTATGGACTGTGTATAAGAAAATGTCACAGAACTCGGCCATCCACTAGCTAGCAAGTGATCAGGACATGAGAAATTCTAGTTTAGAGTTAGCTGTTATTTGACTTCAATTTAGGAATTCTCACGCCGTAAACGGGCACCCTTTGTTATTTGTGTTCTATTATGTACTCACAAGGCCCATCTGGTTCATGATGAACTACCAAACACATGGCTATTGGGTTAGCTTGGGTGTATATGACCTGTGCAAGAATTGTCAACTGCACAAAGCACGGCCAGAGATTGAACATATAACAGTTTAGTTTGCTTGGCAGGGAAGTAGATCTCAAGCCGTAAACTACTCTTTTGGCTCAGGTGATCAAAGAATGTTAACTGAACGGAAGTGTAGCACACGTGATACATATTATTAACTGCTCTATGCATCAGGGTATCTTTTCTCTCTTTCTCTTCTTAAGGATGCAGTTACAGTTAAAGAAAAGAAAGAGGGAATCTACATAATAGATAATTATCTCAATTACCATTGCTCAAAATTATTCTGTCAAGTTGACAATAAGCATAAAAAATAAAGACTATTCAACTAATTATAAGTGGCCCATGTCATGCCAAGCTAAGGAACTTAAATGTGCAAACTCAATGCCTAATAAGCAAGATGGTTTTTTTAAGTCAACCAATCAAGATGGATCACTACCGGACTCCTTGAGTCTGCCGAGTGCCCGAAACACTCGGCAAAAGACATAAAACACTCGGCAAATGGCTCGCCGAGTGTAACACTCGGCGAACAACACTCGCCAAAAACAGTGACGGCAAAGCCAACTTTGCCGAGTGTCTTTTATCGGGCACTCGGCAAAGCCTTTGCCGAGTGCCCGACAATCGGCAAAGTTGAAACCGAAAAAAACCCAAAAAAAATGGGAATTTTTACCAAAAAAATTGATTTTTTTTATCGATGGAGGCCCCCACCGGCCAGCGTCCACCCATATTTCATGGCTACGCGGCCGACGCGATTCGAACCCGAGACCTCCCGCTGTGCACGTACCTCCTCTACCACTACACCACACTCTCACTTGTGTCTGGATTCCGTTTTAGTTCCCAATATATTATACTAAACCGAGTGTAAATTGCATGTTTGAGACCCTAAACGAATTTAAATAAAAAAGTTATAAACTACAAAGTTTCATAACTTTTCGAGATCTACACTTTTAGTTTAGGAAGTTTTTCCATCCGAGGTCGTTTACAAAATTTGAATTTTAAAATTTTGAAATTCAAACACAGTTTTGCATGACAAGATGTTTTCAAATCAAAAAGTTGTAAACTACAAAGTTTCATAACTTTTCGAGATCTACACTTTTAGTTTAGGAAGTTTTTCCATCCGAGGCCGTTTACAAAATTTGAATTTTAAAATTTTGAAATTCAAACACAGTTTTGCATGACAAGATGTTTTCAAATAAAAAGTTGTCAACTACAATGTTTCATAACTTTTCGAGATCTACACTTTTAGTTTAGGAAGTTTTTCCATCCGAGGTCGTTTACAAAATTTGAATTTTAAAATTTTGAAATTCAAACACAATTTTGCATGACAAGATGTTTTCAAATCAAAAAGTTGTCAACTACAATGTTTCATAACTTTTCGAGATCTAGAGAGTTTATTTTGGTTGTTTTTTCATCCGAGGTCGTTTGAAAAGTTCGAATTTTAAAATTTTGAAATTCAAACGCAGTTTTGCATGACAAGATGTTTTCAAATCAAAAAGTTGCCAATTACAAAGTTTCATAACTTTTCGAGATCTACAAAGTTTATTTTGGTTGTTTGGTCATCTGTTCATCCGACATGGTCGTTTTAACATTGTTCACAAATCTTATATATCTCTCTTGTAGTTTCATAAACTACAAGAGAGATATGTTAGATTTGTGAACAAATTTATTTTCACTTTGTCGTATGAAGAAAAGACCAAAACAAACATTGTACATCTTGATGAGTTATACAACTTTGTAGTTGAAAACTTTTTTATTTGAATTAATTTACTGCTTCAAAATGTGCTTTGAAATTTTCTTTGCCGAGTGTAAAAAAAATAACACTCGCAAAGAAGCTCTTTGCCGAGTGTAAAAAAAACACTCAGCAAAGAAGCTCTTTGCCGAGTGTAAAAAAAAAACACTTGGCAAAGAGACTCTTTGCCGAGTGTTAAAAAAAACACTCGGCAAAGGCGTCTTTACCGAGTGCCCGAAAAACAACACTCGGCAAACCACCTGGCACTCAGCAAAGAGCCGGTCTCCGGTAGTGGATGTGGCAGAATCTTTTGTAAAACAAAATTAAATATACATGAAAGAACAAGTTCTGTTGAAAACAAATAACTAGCAACCAAAACTTTTGGGGATGCTTAATGAGAGTTGAAGTTAACTTTGTAAGTATAGCTTCTTTATTTCACAAAAAATCCTTTCTATCTTAATGACACAGAAACCAACTTAATTCCTTTTTTTTGGAAAGAAAGACTTGTGACATTTTTTTATAGCTTTGTTGGCTCCTAGCTGGACAACATCGCCACTCACAATTCACACTTTTTGACAACAGAGTGAAATACACCATGCTCCATGGGGTTTTTTAAACTTTCCTCGAATTCTCTTTTAGGTCTATGGACTCTCAAAGTAATCATCTGGATCTATCCATTACTTTTCAAGTGATTCATTCTGAATAAATCACTTGAAAAATTGAAGACCCGCTCCTTTACCTGCCCCGCCGAACCGTTTGATAAAAAATCATGCATGCAGAGAGTACTTGTTGCATGTTAATTTATTTTTTTGGAACAGTAGCTTAAGGGATAATTCAGAGATTAGTAGTATCACACATGTACCTCGCCCTAAAATTGTTTGTATTAGGTTGCAACTAGTTGTAGCAAGAGCTTGGCATGTTGAGAATATCGCCACTTCTCGATCTTTTTCTTTTATTAAAGAACGGAGCTTTTTAACATAATTATACACTAGTGATAACAAACACTATATTGCGGCTTGGGAGCATAGTGTGTGATGTCATGTTAAAAAAGGACAACCTGTTGCTTGCACCATGAATGGTAACTTGTGCACCTCCATGGAGACATTATATAAATGTCACTAGAAACAGATTTAAATCTAAAATGGGAAAAAAGAATGAAATTACAATCAATTAATTGTACACCTTTGAAGGTAGAAGAGCGTACAGCAAGAACCGAGAAAAGAAGCAACAAGAGATCGAAACAAAAAACAACTTCATGTTGTATTGGGATTAATCCACAACTCATATATGCAATGCAAGAGTAGCAGCGGCAGCGGCAACTGCTGCTGGTGGATATTGCTTCATGGTCTCAGTTACCGCTGTTGGTGGCACCGCAGACTCTCCTGATCTCACCCTGGCTACCGGTGAGCACCTGGATGCCTCTCATGTCCCATCTTCACCATCGCCCCCGCGAACCGCGCCATCCACGTGATCGGGTTGGCAGCATTGTCCTGCACCGAGGTTGTGGCGCTGCTCGTCAGTGTCTGGTCCGACGTAAACATCACCTGCCCAGTGGCTATGTTGGTGTAATCACTACTAGAAACTACTTTATTCCTGTGTGCCATTTATTTTCCTGACGGGTCTTGAAAAGCTCACAGAGAAAATGTAATTACTCTGTCGGGTCGTTTTCCTCACAGAAAAATACAGATTTTCCTGTCGGTATATAGTCCTCTCAGGATAATAAAGAATTTTTTCTCTGTGCTGACACATTATTCTGTCGGTGCATCCACAGGTTAATTGTTTGGCGTGCAATATTTTCAGTTGCCGTGCAAGATTTTCAGTTGGCGCATAATAGCCGCGCATACCACAGTCCTAACCCCTAAAAAACAAATTAAAAATAAATCCCCAACCCAATCCCCACGAGTCCACCCAGCATACCGAAACGATCTCCAAAACTCTGTCCTTGCTCTGCTCTCGGTCTCCTCCCTTTCCCTCCGGCCACTCACTGAGAAGCTAGTTCGGTTATCCCTCTCCAAGAAGCTAGTTCGTTTATCCCTCTCCAAGATCCAAGGGGCTGAAGCACCAGCCACCACTTCCTCCATCTGGATCTGGAGGCGCCGCCTCTAGCACCCTCTACTGAGCTGAAGCCGCTGCGGAGGCCCCTGGCGTCGGCCGCCGCTGACGCGAAGGCGGCCAAGGTAGTGGAGGACAGCACGACGCCTCTGCGACAACCATCTGCATCTCATATTGAACTACAGCTTCCAGGTTCTGTGGTAAGTCTCTATTCCTCCTAACCCTCATCTTGACCAATCCCTTTTCCACAAAACTAGATCTATGCTGTGGTAGATTTAATTTTCCTACAGGGAGATTTGTTGTTTCTTAAAATAAAAAACTCGATCTATGCTGTGATATGGAAAGCTAGGTGCTGGCCTATGTATTTTCTTGAAATACTCCCATGTGTTGAGAATGAGGGGCGCACCCACCCTGTAGCAAGCTATGGCAGGCGCCCTAGCTATCAGCAGTAGCACACCAGTAACCTTGTTAGTTTATAGAGAAAAAAATATAGATCTGTTTTTTTTGTTTCATTCATAGCACACATGATTAATCCAGGGAGTAACTTAGTGGTTCTTGGAGGAAAGGGATAGCAATGGTTCTGGAAGGGCAGAGAGAGCAGTGGTGCCATCTCGGGGCTTGTTTCATTGGTAGATTAGGGGGTTTGTAGTTTGATTCATTCATACATTGGGTTGGTTTTATGTGGATATATGTTGAGCGGCAAATTGAAGGCATCTAACAAATGCACTACTAATTTGACATACAACTAAATAGCTGTTATTAGAATTGGTGCTTCACTATTGTCTTGATTAAGATAAGTGTTACTTTATTTTTTTTTATCAATAACATGATAAGCTATTCATCAGTATTGCTTTTATATTGTATAGGCTGTTCATCAGTACAACTTATGCATAGTGCACTATTTTTATTTGTTTGACACAGGTTAAAATAAGCTTCTGCGATTTGTGTAGTAGTCAAAAAATACTTCATCATCACTACAACCCATAACAAAGTGGTGTGAATTGGCTTTCTGGTTAAAGGTAAAGTTCTTACTTTTTGTTGTGTTTATGAATGTGCTCTGCTATGTTGTGATGCTCATTCTCTTTATTATTACACTTCATTGTCATCGTCTTGTGATTGCCATCGGTTATCACTAGTTAATATGATTGGTATGCTTTTTTATTATACCTTCTTTGCTATCTTGTGATTGCCACCAAAGTGTACATTTGTTAATTTGGTTGGTATACACGTCTTTTGTTATGGAATGATAGATATGCCACATTCCTAGATATGTTGTATGCCTATATGCATGGTCTAAATTAACAATTAAAATTTTATATTTGCAATACAGAGATAGTTCAAATGTCATGCTCGTGGATGTATAATGGTTGGCAACATGATAAACTTCCCTCTAATGAATGGGTTGATGAAACAACTGAATTCTTGAATCATGCATTCTCTTTATCGGATGTGGTTGAAAATGATACCATCAAGTGTCCTTGTGCCATGTGCCGAAACTACTTTTAGGCGTAAAAGGAATACTATAGAGCTTCATTTGTTTAAATTTGGTTTTAGAGAAGGCTATGAAACATGGATGAGAACATGGTGAGAGTCTTGTTAGTCATGATGAACATATACTTGTAGAGTCTTGAGGAGGGTTGCAATGAAGTTGACCGTATGGATGATATGCTATTTGATCTGGTTGTCGAACATCCACCAGCTATAGATGATACGCCAACATCCTCTACCCAAGCCTTTTATAGAATGGTTGCTAATGCTGATGAATTGGTGCATGATAAAACTACCCACTCGTCACTTTCTGTTGTAGCTCGCTTGCTTGCTGTGAAGTCAATGTACAATATGTCAATTGACCACTATGATGATTTCTTAGAAATAATCCATGAACTCCTGCCTCCGGACTCTAAGTTGCCAAAGAACTTCTATGAGTCGAAAAAAATGCTAGATGGTCTGGGTATGCCATATGTTAAAATTGATGTGTGCTATAACAATTGCATGCTTTTCTATGGAGATAACAAGAACAAAGATAAATGTGACTTCTGTAATGCCAATCGATATGAAGAAGGCCAGAACAAAGTTGCACGCAAAGTTTTGCGTTATCTTCCAATAACGGATAGACTACAAAGGCTGTATGCACATGAAGAAACAACCAAGCTAATGCGATCGCACAATCGCTCCACGCCTGGTAAAATAGTCCACCCTTGTGATGGAGAAGCATGGCAGCAATTTGATGTGGACTTTCCAATTTTTGGAAGGGAGCCTAGAAATGTGCCACTTGCTGTTTGCACTGATGGCTTCACACCATTCAGCTTGAATGCTGCTACATACTCATGTTGACCGGTGTTCATTACTCCACTAAATCTGCCCCCAGGCATACTCCTAAGACCAGAGTATATTTTTCTTGCCCTTGTAGTCCCTGGCCCTGAGCATCCTGGAAGGAAATTGAATATTCTATTGCAGCCCTTGGTCGATGTTGATGTTTGACCACCGATAGCCTGCCACGGGGGTACCCGAGGCAGTATGTTCGGGCTTCAGCGTATGCGGAACTCGACGGTGAACGCAAGAGACAGTCGATTTATCCTGGTTTGGACCCTCGATCGCTGATCGAGTAATAGCCCTATGTCCAGTCGGCGTTAGCCCTTGCGTTGGATTGATTGTTTGGAGTTGTGTTGTTACAGTCGTAAAAGTCATGATCCTCCCGTCTCTAGAAACCCTGCCCTCCTTTATATAGTCAGGAGGTCAGAATCCTAGTCGGTTTACAATGAGAGTTCCTAGTAGGATTACAGAATAATACTACTACTAAAATTATATGGGAAGAATCCTAGTTAGACTAGATCTTCTCCCTTCCTTATGGGGTATCCCGTGGGTCCCGCACCAACAAGCCCCCGAGCACTTCATGGTTGAGCTCTGGAAGCCTCGTCTTGTTCCTTCAGGTCTTGCCGAGCAGGAACAAGCGTCGTCCGGGTGCTTTTTTGAGTAAAATCGTGTAGCGCTTCGTAAGATCTTCGCGTGATGTGTACCTTTTTGAAGAAAAAAGTACTCCCATTTGGGTGTAGCCCCCGAGCCTCTTGCTTTTTGGCACAAGGAGCTGGAGGGTCTTCTTTTGAATTCACTCTGATTCTTCGTTGAAGGGTTCCTGAGCATATACCCGGGTTCTTTATCAAAAAGAGCTCGGATATAGCTAGGTCCGGGTTCTTTTTGTCATGAGGTCTTGAAGTGATCTGTCTTGAAGAAGTCTTTTTGGTGATGTGCGCTTTTTTGGAGAAAAAAGTGCACTCACTGAGTGTAGCCCCCGAGCCTCTTGCTATTTCGAACAAAAAGTTGGAAGGTCTTGAATCTTATGTTGTTTGAAAACTGCTGTCTTGAGGAAGTCTTCTGAGTGATGTGCGCTTTTTTTGAAAAAAAGTGCACTCACTGAGTGTAACCCCCGAGCCTCTTGCTATTTGGAACAAAGAGTTGGAGGGTCTTGATTCTGAGTTGTTCAAGTTACTGAGAACCTCTTCTGTTGCAGCCCCGTCTTTAATCTGAGTTGTTCAAAGGACTGAAAGCCTTTCCTATTGCAGCCCCTGAGCATATACCCGGGTTCTTTTATTCGAAAAGAACTCGGATACAGGATCTTGGCATGTTCTCTGGTAGTCTGCTGTTGTCAGATGTAGTTGTATAATGGTGGTTGAGAGTAAATGCTGTTGGTTCATGAGTTGTACAGTGTTGGTATATTCTTCCAAATATGCTCGTTCTTGAGTACTGCTCCTTCACGCCTGAGTCTTCTTTCATTGAATTCTGTCTTTTCGCTGTGTCCTTTGTTAGGTTTGCTCTGTTGATGCTCCCGGTCCATGTGCACCGCTTCTTTAGTCTATAAATACCCTCCTGGTGTGCTATTTTGATTCATCGAGCATTTTGTTGCGTGGTCTGAAATCTCCGTAGCCATGAATATGATAGTTTGTGAAGTAGAGTAGCCCCCAGGCGTATTTTGTAGTTCTTGTACATCTTGTCATAGCTGGAGGAAGTCTTATGATAGGGATTAGAGATAGACTAATCCTGCAGCGGTATTATACTTGGAAGTACGTGGCGGTAGTTGGAGGAAGTCTTGTGATGTGGGATGCGTTTCTTCATCCAACAGTTCTGGGTTGATCTTCACCGCCTGTCTTGAGACTGTCCGGTGCAGATCAACACCATATCTGGTATCACATCAGACTTGGGTAGACAGATGCCTGCTGGCTTCCCCTGGTCTATGTTGTCCCGCCATACTGCTGATTTCCACCTTGGATGCACTGCGTCCGTCCTTTGAAGAAAACAGTGTTGCCGAGTGCGGTTTGTTCTACTAAGTAGCAATTTGGAACACGTAGTTGTTCCAGAGCCTAGCTGTGTCCGGGTTCCTTTTTGCTACCTTGCCTGTCGTAGTACCGAGTTCGTTGGGTCTTGTAAGATGTGTAATCTTGTATCTTTTGAAGTCATTTGTAATAGAAAGAATCTTGTCTTCTGAGTTGTCACTCTTTACCCTGCTGATGTCCTGGTTGTTTTTGAGATTCCTGAGTTCTTTCTATAAGGAGTGGGTTGTTATGCTCCTTGTGAGGTAACCTTTTGTTGCTTCATGGCTGATGAGTTCTTTTTGTAGCAATATGATAGCTCTGCCGTTCTGCTGGATGGATAAGTCTAAAATCTGCCCGTTGAACTGTACCGTTATGTGGATTTGTGCCTTCCGTCATTTTAGCTGTGTCAGTAAATGGACCATTGCATTCTCACATCGTGCTTTTACGGGCCCAATGGGCCACGTTTTACTGCTGTAAAATCTATTTAAAGGCCTTTCATCTTCTTCTTCTTTACTGCTTCGCTTTTGCCTTGAAACCCTAGTTTTTAGAAATCTGCTGCTGCCATTGTCGCCATCATCTGAGCGCCGTCGTCTTAGCCTCATCTTTCCCTAGTGCCTTTTTACTTCTGCTAGTACATGGGTAGGAAGAAAGCCACGAGCAAGTCCCAAGCTGCCTTCGTGGACGAGGAGTCATCACTTTCCGTGATCGAAAACCAGGAGTTCATGGCCATGAGGGCTGCTCAGAAGGCTTGGCCGGCTCCGACAACGACTGAAGACCAGCTTCGCGAGCTTGTTAGCGATGGTCTGATCTAGAGCAAGGACATTGCTAAATGGAGAGCTCCAGGCGAGCATCGGGTCCCTGCTCCAGGTCCTGGTGAGATTATTCTTTTCATCTCCTTTATCCGTGCTGGACTTTACCTTCCTGCTTCCGCCTTCCTTCATCAATTTTTCGGTTATTTTGGGGTTGTTTTGAACCATCTTACTCCCAATGCCATCCTCCATCTTTCTGTTTTTGTACATCTTTGTGAAGCTTTCCTTGGAATTCCTCCTTCTCTTTCTCTGTTCCGTCACTTCTTTCGTCTGAAGCCTCAACCCCGCCGCGAAGACACCAATGTTCTTGGCGGCTGCGGGATTCAGTTTCGCCAGGGTTTCAAAAGCAAATTCTTTGACTATGACCTGGTTGATTCTGTGAGGGATTGGCGCGCTGACTAGTTCTATGCCACCAATTTGATTCCTTCTCTCGCCGTTCATTCTGGATCTGGTCCCTTGGTTAACGACCTGTGGGAAAAGAACTCCCTGACGTCGGATGAGCTCCAGGCGATCCAGCTGTTCCTTGAGCACATAAGCACTCTAAAGCAGTAGGGCTTGACCGGCTTCGGAATCATCTCGAGTTTTCTTCACCATCGTGTTCAGCCTCTGAAGGAGCGAGAGAACTTTGGCTTCGAGTACTCTGGGGCTAAGGATCATTAACGCATGGTCCCTGCCCTTGAGTTGACCGACGAGGAGGTACTTGAGCGTCTTCAGAAGATGCTGAAAGGAGCAAGTGTTGTCCCGCTTACCGTCTCCGAGTACTGTGCAAAGAACCCGCCTCCAGCTGTAAGTTGTTTTCTCTTTGTGCGAGTACTTTTTGTATTTCTTTTGCTGTATCTATTTTCGCTTAATCTTCCTTGTCTTGTTGTCTTATTTTTTCATAGGAATTGGGGCGTAACTTCGTTGACCCGATTCCCCTTGACGCCCTCCCTACCATTGTGGGGGCTGGGGGTAGTCTTGTTGGGGCTTCTTTAACCAGTAAGTCGCAAACTGCCGTAATGCTTCCTGGCGTTTCTTCCGCAAACCCTGATGTATATGTAGAGTATGTTCCTCATTCAGTTCCTCGAGCTGCTCATAGCGTCGGCAAGAGGGGGCGAGTGGCTGGTTCTTCTTCTGGTGTGCCTGCTGCCAAAAAAGCTCGCCAGCCGAGTACTTGTCTAGGTACTCAAGTTATAGCTAGCATGCTCTTAGGTGAGCACATTAATATGCTCTGTCCTTCTGTTGTTTGTTTTTGTCTTCAACCGAGTACTTTTGTTCTTTGTTCAGCTGGTGCTATGGTGGCCTTGGTCGAGACTGAGGAAGAAGAGGATGTACCCCTTGTCATGCGACGGTGAGTTATTTTCTCATTTTCCTGTTGTTGAATCCCTCCTTTTGTTTTGACTTTTGGTCTTGATCCTTTTGTATTAAGCGGTCGTCGGGTATGAGTTCTTCTGGGGCTCCGGCCCCGAGTTCTTCTGGGGCTCCAGTACTAGCTGCGCCGCTCCTGTCGCAGGGTGGCGGTGATGTTTTTGCCGCCATAGTTCCTCCTGCAAGGTCTTCTTTTTGTTTTTTGAAGAAGATAGCTGAGTGACTCTTTGTTATGCTTCTTTGCTTTTTGCCTTTCCTTTTCCTGACTTGTGTTCTTATCGACGAGTTTCTCTATCATCTTGTAGTCCCTCGCCTTCTCTTACTCCCCCGCCGCCCTCTAGTCAGCCTTCTGGTGTGCCCCCGCGCACTGAGTCAAAGGACTCGGAGAGTACAGTGGGTGAGGTGGCTATGAGGGAAGCTGGCCCCCCTGCTACTGTTGACCCTGTTGCTCCAGAGGTGACTGTGGTCACAGCGGTGGGTACTTCTGAGGAGGTAGCTGGGGCTTCCCAGGATACAGGCCTGGCCTTTCCTTCTTTGCCTGCGCTGGCTTCTCCCTCAGCTCCCCTTGGTACCAGTGCTTCGTGCTTGGATGACGATGTGTTGCATCAATTCGATGCTACTCATCGGTTATCTGAGCTGACCACAACCTGGGGGAACTTGGCGTCCACTGTGACTTCTTTTGGGGAAAAGCTCCAGGTTAGTTTTTCTGAGATTCTTTCTTTGGCTATTCGTCTTTCTCTTGTTCTTACGCCTTGGTTCTCTCTCTCTCTCTATTTGCTCAGTCTTTTTCTCGTGATCATACCGGCTTCTTTTTCTCGTCTGAAACTGAGAAAAAGTTGTCCTCCGAGGTGAGTGCCTTGAAGGCAGAGCTTGATGTCTGTCTGGCCAAGTTGGAGACCGAGCGCCAGACGCATCAGAAGGAGGAGAAGGCTCTCCGCTCCTGGGTTGTTGAGGCGGAAAAGTAGAGGGATGCTGCGGTGGAGTCCCTGAAGAATGAGTGCAAAGGTATTACGGGTTCTTTTTGTTTCCTTTTGTATTCTGATTTTCTTTTCCGCTGACTTGTTTTTGTTGCCTGGTCTAGCTCTCCGAGTTGAAAAGAATAAGCTCTTGGAGGGTCTTGAGGAAATCAAGACCACCGCCCGCAATAGTCACAATAGGGCTAAGGAGGTAATTACTCACGCTGAAGAAGAACTCAGGCTTGCCAAACTGATTAGGCGTGGAGCTGACAGAGATCTTGTGCAGGCTCAAAAGACTATTCAAGACTTGTCTAGTAAGTTGGCGACAGCCACTGAGAACTGGAACACTTTGTGGAAATCCTTTCGGTTAGTAGCCGACCTTCTCCGGACTCCAGCAGATGATGGTCAACCTTGGGCTCAGTTCATTCCCCGAGTTCCAACCCGTTTCCAGGAGTTTGTGAAGAGGTGCGCCCGCTTATGTACCAGGAATGTTCTTGCCTAGGTTCGGGTTCTTTCTCCGGAGTTTCCCCTGTCCAAGATCGCTGACGAAGCCAAAAGTCGAGAATATGTTGATGTTGTTGAAAGGGCGGAGCCTGAGGTCGAAGACTTAGCTAGTAGGATTGTTGATAACCTTAATATCGATATTTCTACTCCTGATGACAATGCTTGAATGTAATCGACCTTTGTACTCCGGCTTTTGTAACAGAATACTTATACTTCTTCTTGAATAGAGTCTGAATGAAGATCCTTTATTTTAGTTGACGTCTTCTTTGCCTGAATGTCCTTGTCTTGTAAACAACTTGGTATATGTGGGTTGTTGTCTTGACAGACTTTCTTGATCTGTTGAGTGCTTTGTCTGGCTTGTCTGGCTTTTTATTTGTGACCTGTAAACAACTCGGTATAGATCGTTGTTTCGGCAGACTTCGTGTTCTTGTTAGTACTGAAAAGACTTAGGACCGATGATCTTGAGATTGATAAGTCTCTGAGCACTTCATGGTGGAGTTCTGGAAACTTCTTCTTGTTCCTTCAGGTCTTGCCGAGCAGGAACAAGCATTGCCCGAGTACTTTCCTGTGTGAAACCATGTAGTGCTTCTTGGATCTATCCAAGTGTAGTCCCCGAGCCTCTTGCTATTTGGAACAAGTAGCTAGAGGGTCTTGTCTTGAATTCACTCTGATTTATGCTCGGGCTTAGTTTCAGTCGTTTTTGCTTTTTGGTTCGAGTGTTAGCTTGTTAGCTACCCTCATCGACGGGCTCAAGCATCTTTTCAGCTATTTTGCTCTCGGCTGGGATGCTCAGGCGTATTTTCAGCCATTTTGCTTTTTGTTTCGGGTGTTAGCTTGTTAGCTACCCTCATCGGCGGGCTCAAGCATCTTTTCAGCTATTTTGCTCTCGGCCGGGATGCTCAGACGTATTTTCAGCCATTTTGCTTAGTGAAGGCAACTTCGGAGAAAGTCATAACAAGACATATGTTGTGTAGAAAGATCATCTTTATTGATCATGAATCGTTGATGAGCCATAATAATACATATGCTGTCGATGAACATTATCTGTATTGATCATGGACGTTGATCCCTTGCGGCTTGAATATATATTCTTTCTTGAGTTGTTTTCACACGTAGAATCTTCTTAGTTGGCTGATGTGCCATGTGTTGCTGACTTCTTTTCCATCCTCGGTTGTCAACTTGTATGTGCCTGGTCCGGTGACTGTTGTGACAATAAAAGGACCTTCCCATGGACTGAGTAGTTTATGGCGTCCTTCGGTTTTTTGTAATCTTCTTAGTACTAGATCTCCGATTTGGAGTGATCGAGGTTGGGTACTCTTATTGTAGTGGTGTTTTAAACCATGTAGGTATCTGGCTGATTGGAGGGTAGCATTTACTCTGACTTCTTTTGAGCTGTTGAGTTCTAATCTTCTGGTGTGTTCTGCTTCTCCTTCGTAATACTATTCTATCCTTGGTGATGTCCAGATCAAGTCGGCAGGTAGTACGGCTTCTGACCCGTAAACTAGGAAGAAGGGTGAGTAACCGGTGGCTCTACTTATTTGAGTTCATAGCCCCCATACTACTTTGGGTAGTTCTTCAGTCCATTTGGATCCGTAGTCTACCAATTCTTCATACAGTCTTGGCTTTAATCCAGCTAGTATGAGTCCGTTAGCCCTTTCTACCTGTCCATTGGCTTCTGGATGTGCGACTAACGCGTAATCTATGCTGAAGCCGTAGTCCTATGCCCAACTTTTGAATTCTGTAGCTGTGAAGGGAGAGCCCAAATCTGTGATTATTCGATTTGGCATGCCGAATCTATGCATAATGTCTTGGATGAACTCTACTGCTTTGGTTGCGCTGTATTTTGCGAGTGGTTTGTATTCAATCCACTTGGTGAACTTGTCAATTGCTACGAAGATATACTCGAAACCACCCTTTGCTTTCTTGAGAGGTCCTACTTGATCCAGCCCCCAGCAGGAGAAAGGCCAAGCGGGTGGGATGCAGATAAGATTGTGAGCTGGTACATGAGCTTGTCTTGCGAACATTTGACAGCCTTTGCATTTTCTAACTAGTTCTTCCACGTCTTTCAGAGCTGTTGGCCAGTAGAATCCGGTGCGGAAAGCTTTGCTGACTAGTGTTCTTGAAGCGGCATGATTTCCGCAGTAACCTGAGTGTATTTTGTCTAAGATCTCTTTGCCTTCTTCAAACGAGACATATTTTAGGAGTACTGATGACGCGGCTCTTCTGTACAGCTTTTCCCCCACTAGGACGTAGTTCCTGCTTCTACGAACGACTCTAGTGGCCTCCTCTTTATCTGCTAGCAGCTTGTTCTCTTTGATATAGTCAATAAAGGCCTGGGTCCATGAGGTGTTGATTACCAAAATCTGGGTGCCTTTTATTGGGAGATCAGGGGTTATCTCATCGGGTTGTTTGATAGAGGGAGCTGATAACTCCTCTATAAATACACCGGGTGGTACCTTCGCCCTGTCTGACCCGAGCTTGGTGAGGACGTCTGCCGCAATATTAGAATCGCGTAGGACGTGTAGAATTTCTAATCCTTGAAAATATTTTTCAAGCTTTCGTATTTTAGCACAGTAGGCGCCCATGTTTTCTTTGGTGCAGTCCCAATCTTTGTTGACTTGGTTGATGACTACTGCCGAATCTCCGTACACGAGCAATCGCTTGATTCCGAGGGTAATTGCCACTCGGAGCCCGTGGATGAGGGCTTCGTACTCTGCTTCATTGTTTGTAGCTTGCCATAATATCTGAAGGATATACTTGAGTTGTTTTCCGTCTGGAGAAATTAAGAGAACTCCTGCTCTGGCTCCGCCTAGCTTGAGCGATCCATCAAAGTACATCTTTCAATGGTCAAGGATGGTGTTTGACATAGGTTGTTGAATTTCTGTCCACTCGGCCACAAAATCAGCAAGAGCTTGGGATTTAATTGCCTTCCGTGGGGTGAAACCGATATTGAGAGCTCCAAGTTCAACTGCCCACTTAGATATGCGCCCTGTTGCGTCTCTGTTATGTAGGATGTCTCCGAGTGAGAAATCTGTCACCACGGTAATCTTGTGGCTTTCAAAATAGTGGCGTAGCTTTCGTGAAGTGATCAGGAGAGCGTAGAGTAGCTTTTGCACATGCGGGTATCGGATTTTTGATTCTGACAGAACCTCGCTGATGTAGTATACGGGGCATTGTACTTTATATACGCGCCCTTCTTCTTCTCTTTCCATGACTATCGCTGTGCTGATCACCATAGAAGTAGCCGCAATATATAGCATCATGTCTTCGTATTTCTTTGGTGGCGTGAGAACGGGCGATGATGTGAGGTATGTTTTATGTCTTTTGAAAGCTTCGTTGGCTTCCTCTGTCCACTCAAACTTGTCTATCTTCTTTAGTAGTTTAAAGAAAGGTAACCCTTTTTCGCCGAGTCTTGATATGAAACGATTGAGGGCCGCCATGCAGCCTGTTAGTTTCTGCACATCTTTGATGCTTCGAGGGGGTCCCATCTCTATTATGGCTCAAATTTGTTTGGCGCTGGCTTCGATTCCACGATGACTGACCAAGAATCCGAGTAGTTGTCCTGAAGGAACTCCGAATACACACTTGCTTGGGTTCAATTTCCACCTCCACCTTTTCAGGTTTTTGAAGGTTTGCTTTAAGTCTTCAATAAGTGTGTCGGGTTCTTTTTTTTCACAACTACGTCATCCACGTATGCCTCCATGTTTTCGCCGATCTGTTCACCAAGGCACGTCTGGATAGCTCTTTCGTAAGTGGCACCAGCGTTCTTGAGTCCAAACGACATGGTCTTGTAGCAGTAGGCACCGAACGGAGTGATGAAAGATGTCTTGCTCTGGTCTTCTTCTTTTAAAGCGATTTGGTGATATCCTGAATAGCAATCGAGGAAGGATAATAGGGCAGATCCTGTTGTTGAATCAACTATCTGATCAATGCGTGGTAGCCCAAATGGATCGTTCGGGCAGTGTTTGTTGAGATCTGTATAGTCGACACACATGCGCCATTCGTTCGTGTTCTTTTTCTGTACTAGAACTGGGTTTGCTAGCCAATCCGGGTGTAGAATCTCTCTGATGAACCCTGCTGCCAATAGCTTTGTGATTTCTTTTTTAATTGCTGCCTTCTTGTTGGGTGAGAATTGTCGTAGCCGTTGCTTCATAGGCTTAGAGCCTTCATTGATATCAATTCTGTGCTCACCCAACTCTCTTGGGACACCTGGCATGTCGGCTGGCTTCCAAGCGAAGATATCTTTGTTGTCCCGAAAAAGTTGGTGAGCACGAGTTCCTATTTTGCCGATAGGTGAGCATTGATGGTTGCCGTTTTGGCGGGATCACCGGTTCCCAGGTCGATTTGCTTGACGTTGGCTTCTTTTGGTGGTGCTAGGATGCTGGGCTTTTTAGCTGGTATCTCTAGTTCTTCCAGGCTCAGTTCTGCGGCAATAGCAGCTATTTCTTTTCTACCATTGGTTGCTTGTGCTTTGGCTGCAATTTGAATTGCCTGAACATCGCAGTCAAAAGCGCGCTTCAAATCACTTCGCAGGGAGAGGACTCCGTTAGGCCCTGGCATCTTTAGCAATAGGTACGGGTAATGTGGTATTGCCATGAATTTTGCCAGTGCTGGACGTCCGAGGATTGCGTGGTATGATGATTCAAAGTCTGCAACTTCAAACTTGATGAACTCTGTGCGGTAGTTTGAGGGAGTTCCAAAAGTAACTGGTAGAGTGATTTGTCCAAGTGGCATGGCTGCCTTGCCGGGTACTATCCCATAGAAAGGTGTGCTCGTTGGTGTAATCATCCCGGCGAGTTGTAATCCCATCTTCCTTAGAGTTTCTGAAAAGATGATGTTGAGTCCAGCTCCCCCGTCGATTAGTACTTTGGTGACAGTCATACCGGTAATAGTTGGATCTAAAACCAGTGGGTAATGGCCTGCATTTCCTACACTAGTCCATTGGTCTTCTCTTGAAAACTAGATTGGATACTGTGACCAATTGAGATATCTTGGAGTAGCAGGCTCCGCTGCCATGATGGTTCATAGAGCTAACTTTTCTTGGTGCTTGCTTCTGGAATCTGGGCCCCGACGAAGATTACTGCTACTGTTCCCCTGGATTTTTGGA
This sequence comes from Miscanthus lutarioriparius, assembly GCA_904845875.1. NCBI lineage: Eukaryota > Viridiplantae > Streptophyta > Magnoliopsida > Poales > Poaceae > Miscanthus > Miscanthus lutarioriparius. The sequence continues at coordinate 71,049,721 of CAJGYO010000016.1, read as the reverse complement.
ATCCCTGGTCTTCGTGGTTGTCTTCATCTTTTTTCTGATTGTCTTCTTTAGTGCTCCCCTTACTATCTTTTCTTGTGTATCGTTCATTGAAGGTGTAGCTATTTCCAATGGTGTGCTTTCCATTAGGGTGCAATGGGCAATGCATGTTTTCAATGTCATCATACCTTCTGGGCTTGGAAAACTTCCTTGATTTGTCAGTTACCGCTATGGTGTTGTCTGGTCCATGTTTTCTCTCTTGGTGTCTGTTGTTTCGATGATTTTGCTTATTCGGGTTGTCTCGGTTGCTTCTTTCTGGGAACCTTTCTCGTGTCTTCTCCTCCGCAGTAATCATTTTTTCTACTGTGTGTCTGAATTCTTCATTGTTTCTTGGGTTCTCTTTGCAGAAATCCTGAAACTGCCACCTAGCCATGATTCCGTGAGAGAAAGCTTCGATTACTTCTCGTTCGGTGATGTCATGTACTTGGGCACGTAGTTCGCCAAATCATCGATAGTAATCTCTGAGACTTTTGCCCCCTTTCTGCTTGAGTCCCTTTAGTTCTTCGTGGGTGATTGGGTGCGTAATGATACCCGCGAAATTTTTACAGAAAGCTCTTTGCAAGTCCTCCCAATTTCTGATTGACCTTGGGTTCAATTTGTCGAACCATTGGAGGGGCATGGTTTCTAGGGCCATAGGAAAGACCAAGGTCTTGATGTCATCATCTCCTCCAGCCAGTTCAATCGATTGTGAGTAGATTCTGAGCCACTGCCTTGGTTCGGTCTTGCCATCATATTTAGAGTGGTTGGACGGTTTGAACTTGTGCGGTAGTCGTATTGACGCAAGTCTGCTTGCAAAACAGGGGAATCTATCATGCGTCCCAGCTTCTCTGTATTCTGATTCAGCACCTCCTTCTAGCCAGCTGTCGTTTTGGCGAGAGTAGTTCTGCGGGGCTGTTCGAATGGGTGCTTCGCTTCTGATCTGTCTTGGTTGTTCGACTTGGTAGTTTTGACTGTGGTCCCTCCTGCTTTCTCTGTTGTGACTTCCACTTGGTCCAAGTCTCTCGAATGCGGACTTCCTTTGATTTTGATCTTCCTTCCTATGAGATGTTGACCTGGCGGGTAGTCTTGAATGGGTTCTTCCATCGTGTGTCTTTATGGCTGCTGTCCAGAGAAGTTACCGGAGCTATTCCTGCTGTTCACTGGGATGTGAGGTCGTTCCGAGTTCTTCAAGTGCTTCTTGGATCCTATTGTAGGGTGTGTTCGTCGCACGTCTTTCTTCGACTTCTTGTTCTGATTTTCTCCTATTGTATTTGGCCAGATCTGACTCATATTTGATCCAAGCTTCCTTGCACTGCCTAGCACGTCGCTGGCGTCCTTGTTTCAACTTGTTTCTTCTTTTTCTGGCTTGCCTTTGATTCTCGGTCTCATCATCGTAGCCCTGAGCAAAGGGTGATATGTTGGACTAAGATTCATCTGATGACCTAACGTCGGGTGCTTCTGGGGGGATCAATGGTGATCGAGGACGGCGAACCATGAGTACTTCCCGTGCGTGAACTGTTCTGTTATTGGTGTTGGTTTCTATACTATCGGGGTTGCTGATAACTTTAGTAGAGGCTTCAAGGTCGCAGATCGAGTCTCCTTCTTGGTAGGGTAGAATTGTTGTTGTCGTCGTGCCAACCAGTCAGGTACTGCTATCCTCAGGAATAGAGCCTGGCCAGTGGACGATGCAGTCTTGAGGTGTTATAGTTAGTACGAGACCTTCCTGAGCTCCTTTTAGTGGCATTCTAAGCACTGGGTCGAGGGATCCTTCGAGCTGTGCTTGGTAAGACCTTGCCATGTTGTGGAGTCCAAACGGGAAAAGATCTGACTTCTTGAAAAGATTCTGAGTGTTCTCTGAGTTGTATTCTTGATATGCCGAGGCCGCGTTCTGGAGCCCCATCGGAAAAGAACTCGGATCTTTGAAAGAACTCGGGTCAGACTCCATCTCGGATGCGGAGCCTGAATTCGAGTCGGATGCGCAAAGTCGCGAAACCTGAGTTGAATCGGACATCACGAGCTACGCGAATCTTCTAGTGACTTGATCTGTCGTAGTCGCAGAAAAAATGTCTTCATGGTGATTCGAATCATCGAGGAGATGGCTTTGAAGCTTGCCATCGTTGCCAGCCTCATAGATCCACGAGCCGAAGGTGAAGGTTGATCCCATTGAGAAGATCATGTTGTCGAGGTCCATCGAGCTCTCGGATGCAAATTCGCCGAAAGCCCCTACCTGGCGCGCCAGCTGTCGATGTTTTACCACCGATAGCCTGCCACGGGGTTACCCGGGATAGTATGTTCGGGCTTCAGCGTATGCGGAACTCGATGGTGAATGCAAGAGACAGTCGATTTATCCTGGTTCGGGCCCTTGACCGTGGTCGAGTAATAGCCCTACGTCCAGTCGCCGTTAGCCCTTACGTTGTATTGATTGTGTGTTGTTGTGTTGTTTTCCGCTAGGAACCGCGCCCTCCTTTATACTGTCAGGAGGTCAGAGTCCTAGTCGGTTTACAATGAGAGTTCCTAGTAAGATTACAGAACAATACTATTACTAGGATTACATGAAAGGAAACCTAGTTAGACTAGATCTTCTCTCTTCCTTATGGGGTATCCCATGGGTCCCGCATCGCTAATGGGAAAGAACAGGGTCTTGATATCGTCATCTCCTCCGGCCAGTTCAATCGATTGCGAGTATATCCTGAGCCACTGCCTTGGTTTAGTCTTGCCATCATACTTAGAGTGGTTGGACGGCTTGAATTTGTGAGATAGTCGTATTGAAGCAAGTCTGTTTGCAAAACAGGGGAATCTATCGTGCGTTTTGACTTCTTTGTATTCTGATTCGGCACCTCCTTCTGGCCAACTGTTGTTTTGGTGAGAGTAGTTCTGCGAGGCTGTCTGGGCAGGCGCCCTGCTTCTGGTCTTCCTTGGTTGTTCAACTCGGTAGTTCTGACTATGGTCCCTTCTACTTTCTCTGTTATGACTTCCACTTGGTCCAAGTCTCTCGAAAGTAGACTTCCTTTGATTTTGATTTTCTTGCCTATGAGACGTTGACCTAGCGGGTAGTCTTGAGCGAGTCCTTCCGTCGTGCGTCCTCAGGGTTGCTGACTAGAGAAAGTCCCGGAGTTGTTCTTGTTTTTCACTAGGATGTGAAGTCGCTCTGAGTTCTTCTAGTGCTTCTCTAATCTTATTGTAGGGTGTATTTGTCGTGTGCCTTTCTTCGACTTCTCGTTATGATTTTCTTCTATTGTACTCAGCCAGTTCTAACTCATATCTGATCCAAGCTTCCTTGCGTTGCCTAGCATGGTTTTGGCGTCCTTGTTTTGACTTGTTTTTTCTTTCTCTGGCTTGCTTCTGAGTCTCGGTCTCACCATCGTAGCCCTAGACGAAGGGTGATATGTTGGATTCTGATTCATCCGATGACCTGACATCGGGCGCTTCTGGGGGGACCAATGGTGATCGAGGACGGCGAACCACGAGTACTTCCCGTGCGTGAACTGTTCTGTTATCGGCGTTAGTTTCCACACTGTCGGAGTTGCTGATAACTTTAGTAGAGGCTTCGAGGTCGTAGATCGAGTCTCCTTCTTGGTAGGGTAGAATTGTTGTTGTCGTCGCGTCGACCAGTCGGGTACTGCCTCCCTCAGGAACAGAGCCTAGCCAGTGGACGATGCAGTCTTAAGATGTTATAGTTAGTACGAGACCTTCCTGAGCTCCCTTCAGTGGCATTCTAAGCACCGGATCGAGGAATCCTTTGGGCCGTGTCTGATAAGATGTTGCCATGTTGTGGAGTCCGAACGGAAAAGGACCTGACTTCTTGGAAAGACTTTGAGTGTACTCCGAGTTGTATTCTTGATAGGCCAAAGCCACGTTCTTAAGCCCCATCGGAAAAGAACTTGGTTTCCCAGAAGAACTCGGGTAAGACTCCACTTCGGATGCAGAACCTGAGTTTGAATCGGATGCGTAAAGTCGCGAAATCTGAATCGAATCGGACATCTCGAGCTGTGCGAATCTTCCAGTGAGTTGACCTGTCGTAGTCACCGAAATAGAATGGTCTTCATGGTGATCCGAATCTTCGAGGAGACGGCTTTGGAGCTTGCCATTGTCGTCCGCCTCGCAGATCCATGAGCCAAAGATGAAAGTTGATCCCGTCGAGAAGATCATGCTGTCGAGGTCCATCGAGCTCTCGGATGCAAATTCGCCGAAAGCCCCTACCTGGCGCGCCAGCTGTCGATGTTTGACCATCGATAGCCTGCCACGGGGGTACCCGGGGCAGTATGTTCAGGCTTCAGCGTATGCGGAACTCGACGGTGAATGCAAGAGACGGTCGATTTATCCTGGTTCGGACCCTCGATCGCTGATCGAGTAATAGTCCTACGTCCAGTCGGCATTAGCCCTTGCGTTGGATTGATTGTCTAGAGTTGTGTTGTTACAGTCATAAAAGTCGTGATCCTCCCGTCTCTAGGAACCCTGCCCTCCTTTATATAGTCAGGAGGTCAGAATCCTAGTCGGTTTACAATGAGAGTTCCTAGTAGGATTACAGAATACTACTACTACTAAGATTACATGAGACTAGATCTTCTCCCTTCCTTGCGGGGTATCCCGTGGGTCCCGCACCGACAGTCGATGAACTAAAAAAATTGTGGGTGGGGGTCCAAACAAAGGATGCTTCACTCAAGCACAGCTTTACAATGAGGGCAAGTTACCTTTGGTCAGTGCATGATTTTCGTGCTTATGGAGACTTTGCTGGATGGAGCACCAATGGCAAATTAGCATGTCCATGTGGATATGGTTGCTAAGGATTTCAACTCCGTCATGGACGTAAGGCTTGTTGGTTTGATTGTCATAGATGCTTCCTTCCTATAGATCATCCATTTAGAATGCAAGCTAATGCATTTCGTAGGAACACAATAGTGCTTGAGGAACAACCTAGGCGCTTAACAGGGCAGGAAGTGGAAGACCATCTACAGAAGTTTGTAGATGATACACCAAACTACAGAAAACTACACAATTGGACTTTTGTGAGCTGCTTTAGGCAACTTCCATACTTTTCTAAGTTAAAGCTCCCACACAACATTGACTTAATGCATAATGAGCGAAATGTAGGTGAAGCTATTTGGAACACTTGCTTTGACATAGCTGACATGACCAAAGATAATGTGAAAGTTAGACTAGATCAAGCTGATATATGTGTCCGGCCTTCGCTTAATTTAGTGAGAAATAACAAGGGGAAGTGGAAAATGCCAAGGGCTCCATTCTGCATTGACAAAAATGACAAGATAACCATTCTTTCAGTGGTTCCAAGATCTGAAATTTCCTGATGCATATGCAGCCAACATCAGGCGTGGTGTTAACCTCGTGCAAAAAAGGATTTTAGGCCTCAAAAGTCATGACTTCCACATCTTTGTTGAGCGCCTTCTCCCAGTTGCATTCCGGGGATCTGAAGTTTATTTTTGAACTACTATACTTGTTTGGATGTAGGATCTTTATCGCAAATTAGATCAGGAGGTTCCAGAAAATCATAAAAGGCGTCTTGCAACTCTACAAACAAATGTAAGTACATTAACTTGATACTTGTACTTATGAAATCGGTATTAATTATGACAAAAAAACAGCTGATCTAAACCATTTTAAGTAGACAATTGATATGTTTTGATGTCAGAATGACAACACGCAGTGCAGCAGTGAGGGAGTGGCTTCATGTTGATGGTTACTGTAGTTTCCAACTTTCCATCTTAGTTTTAACCTCATGGTAAGCTGTACTTCTAGCTGTACTAAAACTTGCCACCTCCACTAAGAAATTTATAATTTAGTCCCACGGGAATCTGAAGGTTTGACATAGCTAGTAGATGATGAAATAGACTTTGAAATCTTATGCATGTCTAAATATTTCTTTCAGCTCCAGAATTTCATGGAATGCCAATTTATTTTATTTCTCGTCAGGGCCACTATTCACTTGTATATGCTTCATGTATGGTGCTGGTGTAAAAGGAAATCATGTATAAGACAATTAATTAATGTTTACCAGTCCTAAAATCCAATTGATATTTACATGGTATTATCATTTTGCAGCTGCCCACTAGTTCATCCCATGTTGGTGAGGACTTGGATGGTGAGGACATGGATGGAGAGGACGAAGAGGACATGGATGGCAGCTACATGGAAGGAGAGGACACGGAGGAGGACATGAATGAAGAGGACATGTATGAAGAGGACGAAGGGGACGAAGAGGACGAAGAGGACAGGGATGAAGAGGACATTGATGACAACAACGGGGCAGCAATGCTGGATCATACATCGATGACTTCTATGATTTGGGATATATATGGTAAGGTTGCTATTGACAGAAATAGCACATGGGTTGTCAAAGTGACTTTTGTCTATTGAACAACATAAGTGGTGGTGGTGGTCTGTCTTTTGTCTTTTGAACATGTATGGCTGTGGATGATTAACTTAGTAGTAATTGAATGTTAGATGGACTCGGCTAAAACTAGGATGTCGTGGTAGGTGACATGGCTGTACATGTATAAATTAGGAGCAGCAAATGCTGGTGGTAGTAGTAGAATTTTAGATGTAATTTATAAGGGCAGAACCTTTGGTATGTTGGCCCGTGTTGAATGCTTTGTAAGCTCTTATGGAACTTCTAATATATATGCTTTAATATTGTGACATGCATATAACTTGTTGTTTGGTGAATCGATAACAGATGTAATTGTAATATTTTGTGTCACCTACTAATTTCTCTGGTGGTAATTTGAGAAAAATTGTAATTTCCTTGACGGGAAGTCATCAGGAAAATTAGGTTGAACCAGCAGAAATAAATATGTTTACTTCCTTGAGGGTTGACCGACGAAAAATTACTATAGCCCACAAAAAATTAGCAATATCCCTGACGGTGAGCCTATAGGGAAATCAGTTAACCTGACGGTTCCTGGCGCCGCACTAAACCTCCGGACGTTACAATATTTTTGTCGGACATCCGTCAAAAAATTACCATCAGAAAAATATTTGTCGGTTGCCTGTCAGATTTATCAGCCTATGACGGTATATGCCTGTCGGGCTCCCGACAGAATTATTTTTTCTGATGGTTTTTCCCGTTTTGTTGATGGTTTTTTTGGCACACAGGAATAATGTAGTTTCCAGTGAATACTGGTTGCTCAGCTTGTTGGGGTCCGTCACACGGTTGTTGTTCAACACGGTGCCGCCCCCGCCTTGCGATGGGCACACTGCCTTGAGCCCTTGGGCGAAGGTGGCGTTCATGGTCGTGTCCACGGTGGGGTACAGCCGGGGCGTGACGAAGGAGCAGTGTGTTTGGCCGAAGGAGTGCGCGCCGGAGAGCGCCACTAGGTCGGTGGGGCTGAGGCCTTGTTGTCGAAGCTCGTGATGAGGTCCTGGACCTGCATGTTCGGTGCAGGGAGGTTTCCGAAAATGTCGTTCATGTTGGACACGAATCCATCGCGCCGGCCGCCGGGCATGGCGAAGGCGAAGTCGCCGGCCGGAGAGGATGGCAAAGTCGCGCGCCACGTAGGCGAGGATGTCGGCGCAGGAGACGATGCCAGGGCAGACAGCGTCCAGGGCCGCCTTGATTGTGTTCACTTCGACGTAACCACGACGTAATGGAAGAGTCGCAACTGGTCGAGCTGAAATGAAAAAAATTGATTCATCCGTGGTCAATGACTTACACATGAGCTTGTAGTGCTCTCTGTATCTATATCTACATCTACATCTTTTATAAAGCTAATCCCCACTACAAGTGTATCTCAACATTATTCAAGTCATCCACGTCATATCCCACTATTTATCTACATCATCTCCCACTAATAATTATGTTATTCCACTAGAGCCTTGATTTTTGAAGTGGGAGATGATGTGATATATTTGTCCTATTACCTCTTATGAGGTAATATGTGATTATAGCCATCAAGATCGATGGTCCACAATTATTTGGAGGTACCATAGCAAAGCCCATTCCACTAACTTCCAATCTCTAATTTGCAAGCTATCCACGTACATCATCTCTACTCATTTTCATTCCAAATTCTTCATAATATCCGTAGCAACACGCGGGGTATCTTCTAATTACATATATATATATATATATATATATATATATATATACACACACTAAACATCACTTTTGACATTTTGTTCCAAGTTCTAATTAACCATGCATTATTACTCACAATTTCACATATGTCACAAAGGAGAACAGATTAATCATTTACCTTGACGAAGCAGTCATGGAAGAAGAGCCGCACAAAGGCGGCACCCATTGTGGGGTCATTGTTGATGATCCTCTGAGTGGCGTTGCGGACAGCCTCCTCAGCTTTTGGGCACGATGAGCTGTAGAAGTTGTACTGCAATTAATGCCGTACCAGACGCCGTGCTCGGCGCAGCTGCGGTGATCACTATGATCGCTAAGGCCTGGCATGCTGAGGTCGCCATCGCCATGTCTCAGTACGTGTAAGCTATGCAAAGCTTTCAGAAATCTCTCTCTCTCTCTCTCTCTCTCTCTCTCTCTCTCTCTCTCTGTGTGTGTGTGTGTGTGTGTGTGTGTGTGATGAATGGAGTGTTTGATGCTGACAGCAGTGTGGTCTCCGCGGGTATTTATAGATAAAGACGCGAGGAAACAAACGTTGCGTTGCTGACGCACGCATCTCTGTCTAGTGCAGGGAGCTAGTTCGTTCACTGCTTGTTCTGTTTTGTGTTTGAATAATGTATGCAAGCTAGTCAACTACTGAAACAATGATTTGGGAGGTTACTGCTAATGCTACACCATAAACTGATTACAACTGTTGGCTGTTACAGCATCTAGTTCTTGGCGTGTTGACATTGCCGATCGATTATCATACATGCATATACTACGACGTGCTAGCTTATTAATCTCGTGTTCAGGATTAGATGGCTTTAGTTTGAGCTAGTGCATTGACATTGTGGTGTGAAGAGAACGCAGCTAGCTAGCTTAGGGTAAGATTCCATGTACCTAATATAATCAAGTTGCTTGTTGACTTGGATTTGAGAATTCCGTCCTCTCTACCGACAAACTCACAAACAGAAGCAACGACCAAGAATGAAAATGGCCGGCGGTTGACTACCTACATGTTTCATACTTGTTGGAAGAGCATTATATATGTCCGATCAAGAACGTTGTCTCTTTTATTTATTTGATTTGATCTAAGACGACGTGTTTTTATTAATTGATGTCGCGCGCATATGATTGTATATGCACATATCTTATTTAGAGATAGGGATTTGGGGACAAATATGTATTGCTCGAACATTCTCTCTCCGCTAATTTTTGCGTCTGTTAACAAAAGAATATCAACCAACTGGCGGGTGGTTACCACATAATCCACATTTGAATATGGTTTTCTTTTTGTCTCTCCTGTTGTTCGATTATACATTCCCTCCACTAATTTTAGGAAGATGGAAGAAACCGACTGTCAGCAAAACAAATAGCTTGAGATATATATATATAACTACTGTTCTGCTGCTGGCTATAGAATAACTTATTCTGTGGCCACTTTGAGTTACGATAATTACCATGCTAATTTACTAGATTATAGTAATTTCTTACTAAGTGATTTTACTATAACATTATGGTAAATATCACCGTGAGTTATAGTAACACGAGGATCGTAAATGCATATTCATATTATCATAAATTGGTACAAACATTATGGTAAATCAAGGTGGCTATAGAATAAGTTATTTTATAGCCAGCTGTAGAATAGCCTTACCCTATATATATATATATATATATATATATATATATATATATATATATATATATATATATATATATATATATATATATATATATAACACATAAGCACGTTATCACCGACACAGCTGAGCGCGTCTTCCTATGCATATACACACACCAATAAAAAGATATATAGATGTATTGCGTGACTCTGTAACTTAATTAATGTAGCCTTTTTTTTACAATGTTCATACTTCGCATATGGCGTCCTGGTGTGGAGGTATACATGCATGGTACTAGGATTTAACATTAATCTTCACGTTGCCAGTGTTTATTTATTTGCGCGCATTCCAGTTTGTTAAAAAAATTTACATACTGGATGCCGGTGAAGGACGAGATTACCAACGGTTAGCTAGCTGTTGTTGACTTCGGTTTGGACAAAAAATTCATATCTATATATAGCTGGCTAGCTGTCAACGACTTCTTTTGGAGGTTGCATTGTTGTAACGGACGATGATGTGCCTAGCTATAGGCTCAATCTGAAGATCTGGACATGCATGCGTGCTTCATATTAGCAGGCATTGACTTGGCTAGAGATGCAGGGATATATGACGGATAACATTGCACGTTGAGCACACACAACCGAAAGAAATCTGGTTTATTTGTTGGTCATAAAAGTATACCCGAGTCGGACATAATCATAATCTTGTATGTACGCCGTCGGACATACGTACATTTGATATAGATCAATGATGATGTGTTTGATGATTAAGAAAAATGAATTCTTATTAAGAATTATCATATACTACTGCTAACTAGTATAGTGCACTAGTAGAGGAACGGGCTGTACTCCCGGTTCTCAATCCCCTTCAGTCCCGGTTTTAGAACCGGGAGCACGAATCCGGGACTAAATGGTTCCTCTTTAGTCCCGGTTGGTAATACCAACCGGGGCTAAAGAGGCCTCCCGGTCTAGCCACGTGGGCCGGCCCTTTAGTCCCAGTTGGTATTACCAATCGGGACTAAAGGTTTTTTTTTCTATTTTTAATTGATGATTCGTTTTGATTTTCGAATAGGTTTTCGCTGCTAATAATATACGTATTCTACACGTTTATAATATTCGAACATTTTATACAAACTAAAGTATGAAACTAACATATATATTACATGCATATACATATATTGTACGTTATTTTATGTACATATAATATGTATATATATATATTACAATAAAGCTTGCATTGTATATTCTATCATATCCTTGGGATAACAAATTCACTCCATCTGGTTTGGCTTCCATGTTTCGTTCACGTCATTGTAGAACTCGTCGGCGGGGTTTAGGACCTGGTCATTAAAAAATCCTGCTATGGTCTCTTGAATTGCTTTCAGTTGGTCACGTCGTATGACTTTTTCCTTCAACCATAGAGTCTTCAATAAAATTTAAAAGAAAAGTATTAATATATATATATATGTTGGTCACATGATTACTTATATACATGAGCAATAAAAGAAATTGTAAATATATGAATATATTTATATAACGTACTTTGAGGTTCTCTTCGGGAGTTCTTTTTGAGTACGCCATGATGAACTCGCAAACATAGTATCCGTAGTAGTTGTTTCCCTGTTCTTACCTCAGAACCCACTTTTACGAGAAAAAAGATCCGGTGAATTGAAAGCATGCATGGTGTTAATTGAATTATATATATATATATATGTAGCTAGTACTTACTTTGTGTGCGATTACATCAAGTGGCGCTTTGCAATGTTTCATGTGGTGTTCCTCAATGAAACTTTTCCAAACACTGTGCCCAATAAAATAAAAAATTAATTTAGCCTTTAATAATTGTTACAGTTAAGAGATCAGGGTATATATAGTTGCTAGAGAGACCAAATTACCCTTGGATAATATCTATCATGTGTTGGTACTCTGTTTTCTCTTTTCTTAACGAGTCTAATATGCTCAACCGACTATTGGCCATATCGATGACCATCAATATCCAGTGATTGCTGTATATGTTTTTATACACAAATATGATCAACATTAACTAGAGTCAACATATGTATATATGGGAGATAGCTTAGCTAGTAATCAAATAATTGAACAAATATCCATATGATCGACATTAATTATTTAACACTCACTTGAAGTTGTAGGAGAAGAGTATGTCCTTGTTTTGTTGGTTCACTAAGAACCTCATAAGATTTTTCTCGAGTTCAGCTTTCCATCCAGGCGGAGGATCAGGGTGTTTGAATACGACATTTGGATCAACGAAACCAACATCATTATCCTGTCACTTTCTGAGTTCTGTCATCTCATATCTGCATATATAAAAATATAGTGTGAGGATATATAATTTATATATATACATGTAGCTTTATATATATATACTTTAATAGTAGAAAATAATCACACTTACAGACAATAGCAGCTAATGAGACTTTTGTCGAGAGAGTCCAAGTGGCATAGTTGGTGTAATTCTCCAAACTCAACATATATAACGTCATCGCCACGGAAGTAATGTTGGTTTTTAACTCTAACAGAAACAAAGTTCTTTCCCCGTTTACACGCCGCCATGTACCACTTGTTTAGTAGGTACATTTGCGTACCCAGTTCACATAAGGCCTCAGGGTTGTATAGACTCTTTACATGTTTAAATTTCTTCCAAGGATCCACTTTCGGAGCAGATGGTCCTTCAGCGAGCACTTGGGCAAGGTCCAAACCAGTATCCTCATAAAACCGAACCAGGTCCTCAAAATCGACGTCCGGTAAATCTAAGTTTGAACCATATTCATTACGAATGACAAGAGGGGGACTGATTGTTGCGATTGTTGTCCGAGTTGTGCAACATCTTTCCCTGCTCTAGTCTTTTTCTGTGCTGCCTCAAATGACTTGGTGAGAGAGCGGTCGTAGTCCGATTTTGGCAGGGTCTTTTGAGATTCCCGCTTTTTCTGGTCCACTTTCTTTCTTAGAAGATCTGGAGGTAGGTAGAAGTACGGTTTCTCCAGGTTCTCCCTCACTTCTCGTTGCTTTCTTACTTTTTCGAAGAAACTTTTCACATCTTTTTGTACTGCATCCTTTAATTTCTTTTCACTTTTCTCGTAAGATAGTTTTTGAGGAATAACTGGATTAGAGGAGACTTTCTTCTTTGCCGGCTCATGGGCCAACAACTTCGTTTGCGGGGTGGACCTCTTAGGAGATGGCTGCTTCTTGATCATCAAGGGAGCCGGAAGTAGACTTTTACTCCTGGTTGGAGGGACCAAACGGGAGTAAAAGTTAACCTTTAGTCCCGGTTGGTAGCTCCAACCGAGACTAAAGGTCCCCTGCAGCAAAAGCCTGCCGTAGTAGCCGTTGGGCAGGGACCTTTAGTCCTGGTTGGAGCTACAAACCGGGACTAATGGTCTCTCTAGTTCTGGGCGTGAAAAATACCAGGACTAAAACCAAATTTCGAGCTGGATCAAAGGTCGTTTCTCTACTAGTGGTGGCTGTGCTAACGCCACGGCTTCATTTCTAGGATGGACATGTAAACAACCGAACAACGATATTTTTCTTCCATAGTTCAACTTTTACACAACTGTATGTATATGACCATGTATATGATACGGAATACACTATGAATAGCAAGGCATAATAAAGTGATGGCAACATATCGTGTGCAAACCAATCAACCTATGCAAACTTGGAAACTACCAATCAGGACCACTGGATGCTGATCCAATGGATGGGGTGATGGGGCTTAAGTGCAAAAAAAAAGGACGGCAGGTGGGGGGCTTAAGCGCAAAAAAATCCCACCTCTCACCCAATTCATTGATCAACATCTAGTGGTCATGATTGGTAGTTTTCAAGTTTGCACAGATTAGTTGGTTTGCACCTGATACGTTGCCTAAAGTGATGTCTCATCTTAACCATCTAATTTACAATCTACCTAAGACCTCAAGTAGGTCTTGGAGATCTTCAGGGAAGCTGTCAAAACATTTATTTGCACGGCTCTTTAAAACGTCCACAAAGAATTCCGTCCTTAGTAAAGTTGATAGCTGTGCATGGCAAATAATAAGTTAAGTTATTAATGTGCTATGTAGTGTACAAAATATGCATAGAGAAACTTATTAATTAATTCCCAAATATAAAGAAATAAGTTACAATTGAAGACTACTCACCTTGAGGCACGACCTTTGCATTGTTTGCCTTCCTAGGTTTATTATATCGAGACATCGCCTTCACATCCTCGTCAGCACGCTTTGGGTCTTCTTCTTTTTCTACATTAACTATTTGTCCGGCACCGTCTTTGATCGGTCATTCTTCTACATCCATCCCATTTTTTTTCTATATGTATGCAATGACCCGTACAAATATACATGTGTGAGGATATGAGTTTCTTGTGAGATTGCATGCCACATCCTCGTCAGCATGCTTCCTGTCCTCGTCTTGTTCTAGATCAACTATTTTTCAGCATCGTCTTTGATCAGCCCTTATTTTACATCTATATTGATATGCATATGCAATATTGTAATATCAGTGTTAAATGCCATTTTTTTATATGTATGTAATGAGCATATGTGAGTTGCGGGAGAGATCGCTGCGTAGTGGATCGTCACCCACCTGAAATATATCATTATTAGTTTATATAATCTTTTGAAACAATATAAAGTTAAATACCAAAAATAATAATTTACAAGCACTACTACAGAAAATCTTTTCCGAGGCGGGCATTTTGGATTAACCGAGGCGTGTAACAAAAACGCCTCGGATGAAAGGTCACAGTAAATAGAGATATTTTCCGAGGCGTTTTGCTGTCCGCCTCGGTTAATCAAATAAAAAAACAAAAAAACAAAAAATCCATGGATAGGCCTAGCGAGCCCATCCACGGGCCCGCCATGCCCATCCACGGGTTGCTGCCGCTGCCGCCGTCGCTCGCTAGATAGCCGCCAGAGCGCGTCCGGATCCACGCCCAGATCTCACCCTCCCGTGCCGGATCCACGCCGCCCCGCGCCCGGATCTCGCCGCCACGCGCCGGATCCACGCCATGGGAAGGGAGGAGCGCCGCCGCCGCCCGGATCTCACTGCCCCGCGCTGGATCCATGCCATGGGGAGGGAGGAGCACCGTGGGGAGCGAGGATCGCCGCCGCCGCCCGGATCTCGCCGCCCCGGGCAGGATCCACGCTGCCCCGCGCCCGGATCTCGCCCTCCCGTGCCGGATCCACGACGCCCCGCGCCCGGAGCAGGAGGCCAGGGCCGATGTAGCAAGAGGCGCCCCGAGCAGGAGGCTAGGGCCACCACCGACGTGGTGCGTGGCCACCTCGCCGCCGGTTTGCCGTGGGGGTGAGGGAGGGAGGCGCCATGGGGGAGACGGTGTGGGAGAAGGAGAGGGGCTCGGTGTGGGAGAAGGAGAGGGGCTAGGCGTGGGGAGAGAGCGAGAGGGGCGCGGTTGAGTGAAGAGTGAGGAGAGGAGTGAAACCCTAAGTCACTAATATATACTCGGAGCGATATATCGGGCCGGGACAGGTCGAGATGGACTGTTTGGGCTCTGAGATGGGCTAGTATTATCCAAGGCGGGCCTTATAATATGCCCACATCGGTTAATGTATTAACCGAGGCGTTTGCGTTAGAACAACTGTCTCGGTTAATCGATATTAACCGAGGCGGCCCGCCTTGGTTAGTCAATTTTGCGAGGCAGTTTTTGTAACTGCCTCGGTTAATAAAAAATGACCGCTTAACCGAGGCGGTTGAAAATCCTGCCCGCCTCGGAGGCCTATTTCAAAAGGCCTCGCAAAATATTTTTTGTAGTAGTGATGTATACATATTAATCTCTATGATATATTTATATAAAACAAACACAAGCATTTGGAGGAACTGATATCAAAAAAATGGGACTTGTTGATTGCTGAGTTATAACAGCCGGGGTACAAAAATGATTAATTAAACAATTATAATCCTTTGAAGAAACAATACAGAGTTAAATACCAAAAAAAATTAATCCACAGCTATACATACTAATCTTTATGATTTATATAAAACAAACACAAGCATTGAAGGACTCTATATTTGGATTAAGCGTGTAGGCAGTTATTAACCGAGAAATGAGAGGGCACTTCACCACACGCAAAAACAGAATCTAGAAACTAAAGTTTAAGAAAAAGAATCTAGAAACTCAGAATACTCAACATGCAACGTCAGAAAGTGGAAAACAATGTTTCAGAAAAAACCAAGACATCAATTCCGTCATGTGCTACCAGTTTTGCGCTAACTAATCTTAGAAATCCGTAGCAAAAATAGTAGAGACCGACGATACTTATCGGTTTGGTCTCGTACCTCGCTCAAGCAGGATGTCGAGGATCTGATGAGAGTTGACGAGCTTGCCGCGGAGTGTTTCGGCGCCCACCCCTTCTCGTCCTGCGCGTTCAGCACGCTAGCCGCGGCGTCACCAACGCACTGCGCAAGCAGCGCGAGCACCACCTAAACACCGGAAAGCTATCAAAAACCCTAAACCCAGTGTTCGCCTAGAGAGTAGAAGGCTGTTTGCATGCCTGGGAATATGACAGGGGCGAGGGGATGCGATGGAACACGTCGTCGTCGCCGAACTCGGTGGCAGTGTGGGATCCACGGCGGCCTCCTCGTTGGCGGCATTGGCGGGGTTCTGGGCGGGAGCGCCGGTAGGAGTTCCGGGCGTCCGGCGCGGAATTCATGGCGGACTGCTCGTTGGAGGCGTCGACAGGGTTCTGGGCGGGTCCGGCAGGAGTTGTGCTCGTTGGCAGCGTCGGCGGGGTTAACGCTATATCTCTTCTCTATCTCTTCACCTAAAAAATCACTACAGTTATCGTCTGCGCCCCCCCTATATGGCGCAAAAAAAACCCAAAACAGCAAACAAAAAACACCGTAAAAAAACCCACCACCTGTTTCCGAAAACAATCAAATACAGCAAAGAAGAAGGGGAGGGAGGGGAGGGGCCGGGCGCCGGTGTGGAAGAAGAAGGGGAGGGGCCAGATCCGGCGGGGAAGAAGAAGGGGAGGGTCCGGCGCCGGCGAGGAAGAAGAAGGGGAGGGAGAGGAGGGGCCGGCCGCCAGGGGAAGAAGAAGGGGAGGGAGGGGAGGGGGCGGGTGCGGGAGGAGGGGAGGGGAGGGGAGGGGCGGGATTTTAGGGGTGCCCATTGTTTTTTTTCTACATTTTTTTTGCTTTGCCGAGTATTATTTTTGGACACTCGGCAAACCTCCCTTTTTGCCAAGTGTTTTTTTGTGACACTCGGTAAACCCCATATTTGCTGAGTGTTTTTTGTTTGATACTCGGCAAACTCCTCTCTTTGCCGAGTGTTTTTAGGATAGCACTCGGCAAAGAATTTGTTTGCTGAGTGCCCGAGGAAATGCACTCGACAAATATAAAAACACTCGGTAAATTTGAGGTTTCCGGTAGTGTTTGATAGTGTCCATATTACAATTTTTGTTTACATTACATTTATCAGGCAACTGTTCTTATGTGCTGCACTTGGTCGACTACTTGTTGGTTTTTACTAAGTAATTTGCATTAAATCTTATTCTAATTTAGTTTTAAAAAAAATCTCATTCTAATTTAAATGTATCAATTCCCTTTCATATTTTTACGTGTATAGGATAGATCACAAAAGTATTAAAAAAGTAAAACCAATTTTGTTAGGATTCTATAAACTAGATCTACACGATATATGTGATAAAGATTATGAGATGAGCTTTATATTTTCTAGGTAATTAGATTTAAAAAATTCTTAGGGCCCATTCGGTAAGGCTCATTCCTGGTCCGAATGGTTCCTGGTGATGCTTGGTTGTATAAAATACAGCAATGTTCCTAGTCGGATCGGTTCCAAGACTCGATCCCGTGTGAACTGAACGTGCCATTAATTTGTTCGCCTAACCACAAGACATGTGCATTGCTATAGGCGTGGGCAAAAATTTTGACTCCGTGCAACACACGGGCATATATCTAGCACGTGATGATGTGTGTGTTGCTTATCCGGCGAGCGCTCGAGCTAGCTCAAAAAATATAGCTCAAAAAATTGCAATACAAATTTGCTTACATATACAAAATTGCTTTCATATCCTTTAAATGTTTAATAACATATACTATAAATTATAATTAGATTTTAAAATTTTAAATTTCAAATTTAAGAAAATCAAACATAGCTTTTCTTGAAAAGATAATTTCAAATGAAAAAGTTGTCAACTACAAAGTTATATAACTTTTCGAGATCTACAACTTTCATTTTGGTCATTTCTCAATTTGAGGACATTTTAATAATTCAAATTTTAGAAATTCAAACATAGTTTTCTTTGACAAAATGATTTCAAATCAAAAAGTTGTAAACTACAAAGTTGTGTAACTTTTCAAGATTGACAACTTTTATTTTGGTCATTTCTTCATCTAGCAAAGTTGTAGTGTACATTGTTCATAAATTTGCATCTGTCTCCTATAGTTACTATAACTATACTATAACTATAAGAGAGATATGTAAATTTGTGAATAATGTACACTACCACTTTGTCTGACAAAGAAATGACCAAAATAAAAGATGTAGATCTTGATCATTTCTACAACTTTTACGTTTAAGAATTTCCCAGATGAATTCATTTACTTCTACAAAATGATGTTTGAAGTTGTCATTTTTGAGAATCAAATTTTGAATTGATAAAACAAATTCACATGAAAAGATGGGCAAAACGAAAGATGTAAGAACATAATAAATTGATAGAGCATGAATTTAGAAAAGTTTTAGGGAAAATCATCAAATTTGAAGTTAGTATCGCGGAGAAAGACTAGTTACAAGTTTTGGCCAGAGATTTAGAAGAGAAATCAAACTTATTTAAAATTTAATTTCAAACATAATTTCAAAATAGTAGATGATTCCAAATGAAAAAGTTGTCAACAACAAAGTTGCATAACTTTTCGAGACCTACAACTTTCATATTGGTTGTTTCTTTGATTTTTTTTATTTGTATATGCATTTCAATCATACACGAGTTAAATTTCAATCCATACAAACATAATTATAATATCCATACAAATAAACCTAATGAACATAATTAAGTTGCATACAAATAAACCAAATTAAACATAACCATTCGAATAAATCTAATTAAATATAACAGTACGAATAAACCTAACTAACACATGATCCTACAAACCCGCTACAACCCTAGCTTGTCTCCACTGCCAGTAGCGTATGTCTCGGATTGTGTAACCACGGTCATTGTCTATGTAATGCAAGGCCCGCACTACAACACTCTCCATTGCCTCACAATGTCGAGGACATGGCATTCCATAGATATAGCCTACTAACGTACTATCGATGACCTGGTTTTGCCTAAATGCCACGCAATACTGGATATCAGCTGTCGTCATCTAGCCCATCACTTCCACAAAGTCCCAGGCGTACCCCAGTCACTTAATAGTTTGCGTGAGAATGGGCTGCAAGCCACATATAGCATACATGAAATCATAGAGCAAAACCTGCAAGCGAACAAATAAAAAATATCACGAAGCGGTCATATAATAATAAGAATAAATAAACATTACTCTCATATCATACACGATGTACCACATCCATATGGTTGAATGTCGCATGCCTCTCGCTTACTCGCGGCATGTCCAGACTATGCTCACATAAAGCTTTTATCTTCAAGGACGAGAAATCAGGCATACGATAGTCAATTCGCTCAATTGCCTGCAAAGAAAGCAGCACGACATCGATCTGGGCGCCTATCTTGGTCGACCACTGTCATCCAGTCTGCACGATGTTCTGGCGCACCTCATTATTGTACCTAATGGGGATGTCGAAGGCAAGACCGCAGATCCATAACTCGTCTCCTTCATCATTCATGACCTCACTTGTCATCGTCTCAAAGATATCCCACACCCCGAGCAGCCATAGTGCTGCTTCTAGCCACTTGACCGGTTTTATAGTCTGTGACATATGCAACAATCATGTTATGAATGAATGTATATATGCAAAAATTATATTAGCACGCAAAACTTAAAAATATTCCATACTATTGATGGGTCTAGGTGACGTAGAACGGCCCTATCTGATGATGGCGCGAATGAAACTGGTTCCTATGGCTGGGGAAGTCCGCCGCCATTCATCGTAACTAAAAAAACTAAAAAAACATCCCAATAAATATAGAACCCACATATAAATATACCATGAAACAATATATATTAGAGAAACATATAAAAAATAAATCATCAATATATATATATACATGTCAAGTAAACTTAAACATTTTGCACACAATTTTTTTTAACTATTATTAACTCTCATCAAGAAATAGTGTTGCTAACAAAGATTTAGAAAACAATAAATGTTTAAGGTTATGTAGAAATGATGTATAATTAAAAATAAAAACCACTATTATTATTCCTAATCTAAAAAACCACATATTTGAATATTTCTATGCTTATTACTAAAGCATGAAACGATCTATATTATTAGTAATGAAAGATTAGAAAATAAAGTTGCTAACCTTTAGAAGATTGAAGATGAAGCCGGTGGCCTAGAGCAAGAACTTGCTTCCCCAAGCAAGAACACGGATGAACACGGATGAACAAGCAAAGACCAAAGATTTGACCTATGTCTCGGGCTAGGGGACAGTGGAAGTGGATATATATAGGTGGGGACCTTTAGTCCCGTTTGGTGGAGCCTACCTGAACTAAAGGATCAACCTATAGTCCTGGTTGGAGCTAAAATCCGAGATAAAAGGCCAACGGGACCTTTGGTCCCGATTGGTGATTCAAACCGGGATTGAAAGGCAACCTTTAGTCTTAGTTTGAACCACAGACCAGGACTAAAGGTCCCTACTACAAAAGCCTGCTACACTATCCGTTGGGCAGGGGATTCTAGTCCCGGTTGTTGGTTCCAACCGAGAATAAATCTCCTATTACTCCCGGGCCAAATTACGGCCAGGACTAAAGCCAAAAACTAAAAGTCTGTTCTCTACTAGTGATAAAAAAAAATTCAAGCTATGATTGCACATTAACAACATGTATCATATATTTTAACTTTGTAGCAGCACTACCTCCTTTACGTGACATTGACCATGATGTGTGCAGGCTCATTGGACCATCAGCGGCAGCTGGTGTGTGACTTCTCAGGCTCTCGATCTGATTTCTTTGACTTGGTAGACAACATCTGGATGGATGCAACTGCTTGTTTGTCATCGCCGCTGTAAGTTTTGCGCATGCACCGGGAGCACATGGGCAAGTAGGAAAGCAATTTTGATGGGCTTGGGACGCCGGACTTCGTCCATTTCCTAAAATCATGCTCCATATAATGGTTCCTAGCTCAGAAAACAAAGAGAAAGATTTCATGTAAGATATGAAATTGGTTTCAGTTTTTCTGAGTCAAAACAAGTTTTTTAAGAATTTTCTAATATTAAATCAGATTTTAGTATTTCTAAATGCGTATTTATTCCAAAAATATTTTGATAATTTTTTGAAAACTTATTTCTATAGTTTTTTATAAAATCTAATTTACTTCTCTAATAAACTATCATGAAAGTCTGATTTATCTTTCTCGTGGTTCACCTGGTGCCACGTAGGACAGTTGACGTGACTGAAAGGTCCTAATATGGCTAGAGGGGGGTGAATAGCCTATTTAAAATTCTATAAATCAACTAGAGCAATTTGATTAGTAAGACAAATAGCGAAATACAAACTTGCTCTAGCTCTACGAGGGTTGCAAGCCACCTATCCAACAATTCTAGTTACAATGATTACTAGACACACAACTTGCTATGGAACTACTCACTAAGAGCTCTCAATCTTACTACACTAAAGAGCTCCACTAGATGAACTTAAATAACAAATCAAGCTCTTAATTCTAATTACACTAAAGAGCTTGCCACAACTAGTTTGCAAGAATATAAAAAAGTGAGTAGGATGATTATACCGCCGTGTAGAGGGATGAACCAATCACAAGATGAAGATGAAATCAATCACCGAGAGAATGCCAAATGGCAAGAGACAACCGATTTTCTCCTGAGATTCACGTGCTTGCCAACACGCTACGTCCCCGTTGTGTCGACCAACACTTGGTGGTTTGACGGCTAAGAGGTGTTGCACAAACCTCATCCACACGATTAGACACCGCAAGAACCTGCCCACAAGTGAGGTAACTCAATGACACGAGCAATCCACTAGAGTTACCTTTCGGCGCTCTGCCGGGGAAGGTACAAATCCCCTCACAATCACCGAAGATGGCCACGAACAATCACCAACTCGTGCCAATCCTCCACCGCTGCACCAAGCCATCTAGGTGGTGGCAACCACCAAGAGCAACAAGCGAAATCCACAGCAAAACACGAATGCCAAGTGCCTCTAGATGCAATCATTCAAGCAATGCACTTGAATTCTCTCCCAATCTCACAATGGTGATGAATCAATGATGGAGATGAGTGGGAAGACTTTGGCTAAGCTCACAAGGTTGCTATGTCAATGCAAATGGCCAAGAGAGTGAGCTTGAGCCGGCCATGGGGCTTAAATAGAAGCCCCCACGAAATAGAGTCGTTTTGATTGCTTCGGCCCAAAATGAATGACTCACATTATTCTAACTTAACATTGATCTTGCCATATCAATCAAGGTTCTATTCTTTCTTTCAACTAAGTCATTTGATTGTGGAGTGTACTTGGCCGAGAATTGATGTCTAATTCCAAATTCATCACACAACTCATCAATTCTTGTGTTCTTGAACTCACTTCCATTGTCACTTCTCACTTTCTTGATGGTTGTTTCAAATTCATTATGAATGCCCTTGACAAATAATTTGAATATTACAAACACATCACTCTTGTCCACTAGAAAGAATACCCATGTGTATCTAGTGAAATCATCCACAATCATAAATCCATATTTGTTTCCACCAATGCTAGTGTATGTGGTTGGTCCAAACAAGTTCATGTGCATCAACTCAAATGCCTTAGATGTGCTCATCATGCTCTTCTTAGGATGTGTGTTACCAACTTGCTTTCTGGCTTGACATGCACTACATAGCTTATCCTTCTCAAAAGTGACATCTTTTAAGCCTCTAACTAAGTCATGCTTGATCAACTTGTTTAATTGTTTCATTCCAACATGACCAAGCCTTCTATGCCATAACTAACCCATGCTAGACTTAGTGATCAAACATGTTGACAATTGAGCTTCTCTAGCATTGAAATCAACTAAGTATAGATTCTCATATCTAAATCCTTTGAATATCACGTTAGAGCCATCTACACTTATGATCTCTACATCATCCACACCAAATATGCACTTAAAACCAAGATCACACAATTGAGCCACGGATAGCAAATTGAAGTTCAAGCTCTCTACTAGCAACACATTGGATATGCTCATGTCATTGGATATTGCAATCTTACCAAGCCCTTTGACCTTGCCTTTGCCATTGTCACCAAATGTGATACTATCAATCCCATTGCTCTTGTTTTCATTGATTGAATTGAATATTCTTGGATCACCGGTCATGTGTTGTGTGCACCCACTATCAAGTACCCAATGCCTTCCTCCGGCTTTATAATTAACCTACAAAAGAAGATTAATTGTTTTTAGGTACCCAAACTTGCTTGGGTCCTTGTAGGTTAGCTACCAAGGTCTTTGGTACCCAAATGACCTTCTTCTTTGGGCCCACAATTGGTGTACCAATGAACTTAGCCTTCACACCATTAGCACCTTTAAAAAGCATGTAACAAGAATCAAATTTAATTGAGGATACATTAGGTAGCTTGTTCTTGTTAATCTTGCAATATTTCTCTACATGCCCAACTTGCTTGCATCTATTGTAAAACCGGTCATTACCCTTCACAAAGCTAACTTTGGGAGTGACAAAGGCCGCCTTGCCTTTCTTGGGGGTATAGCCTAATCCCTCTTTGTTGAGAGAAAACATTTGGCTACCCAAACACTTTAGCAAGCGGGTATCTCCACCATAGGCATTGCCTAAGGCACGAGTGAGTTCATTCACCTCCTTCTTGAGGGTCTCATTTTCCACCATTAGTGAGGCATCACAAGAGAGACCATCACTCAAAGGTGAAGTGGAAGTGGTAGTGCTACAAGAAGAGTTAGTGGGAGCAACTACAATGGGCTTATAAAAAGATTCATCAATAAGATCACAAGTTAGTCCCACATCACATGATACAATCACTTGCTCCTTCTTGGCTTCCTCCACTTTGACTTGCTCAATGAGAGAGGAGTGAGCCTTTTCAAGCTTAGAGTGAGCTTTGTCAAGCTTCTCATGAGCTTCCATTAGCCTCTCATGAGTGGCATTGAGCTCATCAAAGGATTGCTCAAGAAATTTTACCTTCTTGCGTAATTCTTTGCACTCCTTTCTCTTCATCTCATTGCAAGCGTGCACTTGCTCACACATGTCCAAGAGTTCTTCCTTGGTGTACTCCTCATCATCATCATCATCATTATCATCATTCCTACAAGTATCACTTTCACATTCATCATCATCACTCACATCATATTTTACCTTGGTAGGTTTTGCCATGAGGCATGTCGATGGAGTGTCGAAGATGGAGAGCTTGTCATTGATGGTGATGCTTGCTAGTGCTCTCTTGATAGATTTTTCTTGTCATCATCACTAGAGCTATCACTATCCGAAGAGCCATCACTATCCCATGTGACCACATAGCCTCCACCTTTCTTCTTCTTTTGGAAGGTCATTCTCTTCTCCTTCTTCTTCTTTTCTTTCTTATCCTTTTTGAGCTTCTTCTCATTCTCATCATTGTCACCATTGTAGGGATAATTTGCTACAACATGATCGGGGCTCTTGCAATTATAGCATCTTCTCACATATTCTTTGCTTTTGGTGTGATCTCTTCTCTTTCTTGCACCATAGCCCTTCTTCTTCATGAATTTTCCCATCTTGCGGACAAAGAGGGCCATAGCTTCATCATCAATATCACTGAGATCATCATCATCACTTGATTCTTTCTTGGACTTGCCCTTGTTCTTGGATGATGATGAGCTAGCCTTGAATGCTATACTCTTATTCTTCTTGTCTTCTTCTTCCTTCTTATCATCCTTGTCATCCCCCTCCCTTTCCACACGGTATGTCTCTTGGGTCATGACATCACCTAGTACTTGGTTGGGGGTAATCTCCTTCAATCCTCCTCTTATGATGAGCAATCTCAACATCTCAAATCTTGGAGGTAGGCACATCAAGAACCAATGAGAGACATCATCATCCTTGATCTTCTCTCCCAATGCCTTCAAATCATTGACAATCACTTGCAAACGATGGAATATCTCCGAAATGCTCTCATCTTCCTTCATCTTGAAGCTTGTCAATTTATCCTTGAGGATATACAACTTGGCACTCTTCACCGCCGGTGTGCCCTCATATATTTCCTCCAATCTCTTCCACACCTCATTTGCTCTTTCACAATCCTTGATTTGCTCAAACACCTTGGAATCAATGGCATTGTATATGGTGTTGAGAGCCATTGTATTGCATTGCTTGTTGATCTTATCTTGGTTGGTGGGATCATCGGGATCAATGATAGCATAGTCATTCTTGGTCACTTCCCATACTTGATCATTGATTGAACCAAGATACATCCTCATCTTTCTCTTTCAATAATCATAGCATGTGCCATCAAAGAACGGTGGTTTGCCCCCCACATGGTTGAACACAACTTGAGCCATAATTTGACACCGAGGTTATTAAGCCATTAATCAAACGGTGACCATGGCTCTGATACCACTTGAAAGGTCCTAATATGGCTAGAGGGGTGGTGATAGCCTATTTAAAATTCTATAAATCAACTAGAGCAATTTGATTAGTAAGACAAATAGCGAAATGCAAACTTGCTCTAGCTCTACGAGGGTTGCAAGCCACCTATCCAACAATTCTAGTTGTAATGATTACTAGACACACAACTTGCTATGGAACTACTCACTAAGAGCTCTCAATCTTACTACACTAAAGAGCTCCACTAGATGAACTTAAATAACAAATCAAGCTCTCAATTCTAATTACACTAAAGAGCTTGCCACAACTAGTTTGCAAGAATATAAAAGAGTGAGTAGGGTGATTATACCGCCGTGTAGAGGGATGAACCAATCACAAGATGAAGATAAAATCAATCACCGAGAGAATACCAAATGGCAAGAGACAACCGATTTTCTCCCGAGGTTCACGTGCTTGCCAACACGCTACGTCCCCGTTGTGTCGACCAACACTTGGTGGTTCGGCGGCTAAGAGATATTGCACAAACCTCATCCACACGATTGGACACCGCAAGAACCTGCCCACAAGTGAGGTAACTCAATGACACGAGCAATCCACTAGAGTTACCTTTCGGCGCTCCACTGAGGAAGGTACAAATCCCCTCACAATCACCGGAGATGGCCACGAACAATCACCAACACGTGCCAATCCTCCACCGCTGCACCAAGCCATCTAGGTGGTGGCAACCACCAAGAGCAACAAGCGAAATCCACAGCAAAACACGAATACTAAGTGCCTCTAGATGCAATCACTCAAGCAATGCACTTGGATTCTCTCCCAATCTCACAATGATGATGAATCAATGATGGAGATGAGTGGGAGGACTTTGGCTAAGCTCACAAGGTTGCTATGTCAATGCAAATGGCCAAGAGAGTGAGCTTGAGCCGGCCATGGGGCTTAAATAGAAGCCCCCACGAAATAGAGCCGTTGTACCCCTTCACTGGGCACAACGCGGGGTGACCGGACGCTCCGGTCATATTGACCGGACGCTGTGGTGGTCCGGTCACGCGATGCGTGCCACGTGTCATCTGCTTCAAAACGCTGATCGCCCGATCTCAACGGTCAACTGATGACCGGATGCGTCAGTTAGAAAGTGACCGGACGCTGGATCTCAGCGTCCGGTCGTTTCCAGTAAGGTTCCAAACGCGACATTTCACGACCGGACGCGTCCGGTCATGCTCGACCGGACACACCCTGCGTTCGGTCACTCAACGTTTCCTCTGTGCGCCTCATGTCATCGTACGTCAGCACTGACCGGACTCAGACCATGAGCGTCTGGTTAGTTTACACTCCAGTGTCCGGTCACAAGACCGAGACAGTGTGCTTTCTGCTGTCATTGACCGAACGTTAGACCTCAGCGTCCGGTCACTGTATCACCAGCGTCCGGTCACTCTGTAATCCCCTGTCTTTTCTGTATAGGGCGTCGGTGGCACCGTCGGACACTCCGCCGGTGAAGTTTCTAACCCTTGCTCAAATGTGCCAACCACCAAGTGTATCACCTTGTGCACATATGTTAGCATATTTTCACAAACATTTTCAAGGGTGTTAGCACTTCACTAGATCCTAAATGCATATGCAATGAATTAGAGCATCTAGTGGCACTTTGATAACTGCATTTCGATATGAGTTTCACCCCTCTTAATAGTACGGCTATCGATCCTAAATGTGATCACACTCGTTAAGTGTCTCGATCACTAAAACAAAATGGCTCCTACAATTTTTACCTTTGCCTTGAGCCTTTTGTTTTTCTCTTTCTTCTTTTCCAAGTTTAAGCATTTGATCATGACCATGCCATCACCATCGTCATGATCTTCACCATTGCTTCATCACTTGGAGTAGTGCTACCTATCTCATAATCACTTTGATAAACTAGGTTAGCACTTAGGGTTTCATCAATTAACCAAAACCAAACTAGAGCTTTCAGTGACGCAACGTCAATCAAAACCTCTTTGGGGAGATCAATCGGACGATTTTAAGGGTTGAAGAGTATAAAAATTTGGTTTTGTGATTGAGGGCAAATCTGACATGCAATAGTTGAGGAACGTGAAATGAACTTTTCCTCATCCAATCGGAGGACCAAACAATTTTTTATCACAATACGCGCAACATATATTACAAAGTAAGGAAAACATACTGATGCGCGCACACATACAAACACATACGCAAAGGATACATGGGAGGAAGCTGCCCCATCCAAACTACACAAAGGCCCTCAGTGAAAAAGAAAATTATAAGGAAGTCCTTGAGAGCCTTAGTGTCCACTAAAGTCGTCGCCTTTCGCCAACTTCCGCCATCGACCATGTCTCCAGAGAAAGCCGAGACGAACGACCCCCATCCATACGCCTAGGAGAGCACCATCGTCCAGAGGCTTTGAGAAGAGCCGCGGTAGCATCCCGCAACGAATGGGAAGAAAGACCGTAGCAAACATCAGCCAGGGACACACCCTGTGCAAACCAGGGCCTGGATCTGGCCATCCCAGCGGAGACTGGGAGGAGAGGGAGCAAGACCATCATACCTATCCATCGCAAACCTGATAACTTCCCCTCAAGCCTCCCCGCGTAGTGCTGCCAACACCATCACTCCTACACAGGAGTGGCTGAAATCTGGATCTCTGCAGATCCGATCGACCTCCACCTCACAAGCCCATCGTCATCCTTGGAGGAGAAGACGACGAGGTGGATCGGGGCGAGGAGAATCTTATTCCACATAAGTCGCACCGCCTTCACCAAGCAGACTCCGCCAGGATACAAACCAAAGGGACCTAATCTACACTGCCAGGCAAGGAGACGTAGATCCCCAACCCATCTGAGGCCAGGAGGCCGCCAGAGGCGGAGGGGGTGGATGCTCCGGCCCGATGGGAGCATAGGAAGTAGGAGTCGCCCTCTTTCGCCTCTCGTGGGGACAGGTTTCGAGAGAAACCGTTTCGTAGTTTGTAGATGTGGAGGACAAAACAAATTGGTGGCCCAAACAATGATCTCCGTTAAGTTGCTTGTTTGGCCTTGCACCAAACGCTGCAGCCCTGGGCCGACCCTAGATCAACCACTAGATCAATCTATCTGCCACTTCTCTTGTCTGTTTGGATTATTGTCAGATATCAAGCATTATTTTACCGCGAATTGAGCGTAGCTTAGGTGGTTGGCTTCCTTGTGGTGGAACCAGCTCACCCGGGTTCAAGTCCCCGACTTGACACATGTACTTGCATTTTCCTGGATTTATTCCAGGGTTTAACTGGGTTTAACGACGCTCTTCTTTCAGTGGTAGGCGACATGCCCGTCGACAGCGAAGTGCCTGTGGTGACTTCGTCAATCTCTTGCAAAAAAAAGCATTATTTTGCCAGTTTCTTGAGTAGAATGCATGCCTTCCTCCGTTATGATTTCTTTAGTTTTTAGTGCATTTGACTCCAGGAATGGACTGTGTAAGAAAATGTCACAACGCGGCCACTGACAAATGAGGACATGAGAAATTCTAGTTTAGAGTTAGCTGCTATTTGACTTCAATTTAGGAACTCTCACGCCGTAAACGAGCACCTTTTGTTATGGACTTATGGTGTCCTAGCATGTACTCACAAGGCCCATTTGGTTCATGATGAACTAGCTAACACATGGTTCTGAGCTAGCTTGGGTGTATATGACCTGTGTGCAAGAATTTTAAATTGCATAAAACACGGCTAGCTAGGTTGAACATAACAGTCTAGATTCCAGTTACTAATCACTTTAGGTTTGTTTGGCCGGGAAGTAGATCTCAAGCCATAAACTACTACTTTGCTCAGGTGATCCGAAGAATGCCAACTGAACGGAAGAGTAGCATACGTCATACATATTACTTAATTTATTAATAAGTGGCTCATGTCATGCCATGCTAATAAAGAGCAAGGGGTTTGGGTATTAAGAACTTAAATGTGCAAACTCAACGCCCCTAATCAGCGCAAGATTATTTTTCAAGCCTACTGATCAAGATGGATGTGGCAGAACAAGCTCATGTTGAAAACAAACGGGCAATCCAAACTTTTGGGGATGCTTAATGAAAATTGAAGTTCACTTCGTAAGTAGTAGTTTCTTTCTTTCACAAAAAATAGTAGGTACAGATTATATTAATCTTTGTATCGTAATGGCAGAAACTAAATTAAATTCCTATTTGGAATGCCATGTGGCATTTTTTTGTACAGCTGTGTATACGGATGCGGCTGCCAGGTGGGCCACCAGTCGCCACTCACAATTCAAGCTATTTGACAATGTGATGGCTATTACAAAGAGAGACGTGCTGAGAATGTTTGATGGTGACCTCCCAAGCAAGGGTATTTGTATCTATGGATGAGGACATGATGAGGATGAGCACAAACCTTAAAATCATACATGCAGAGAGTACTTGTTGCATTTTAATTTATTTTTTGAAACAGTTACTAAAACGATAATTGAGAGATTAGTACCACACACACATACCACCGTACCAAATAATAATTAATGCAGTCAGATGACAAGCATATTGTATTGCCACTTGGTGGAATAAAGTCAACCATATATATGCGTGCTTTCCTTCGACATTACCGCTTGAAGGTTTATTTAGTTTTCAATGCATTTGACAATTTCATGTACTGTCTATAAAAATGACAAATAACTAGGCCAGTAGCAAATGAGGACAAGTCTAATTCTAGTTTATTGAGTTAGCTGATGTTTTTGACTTGAATTTATGAACTCTCGGGCCAAAAACGAGCACCCTTTGTTACGCTATCCTGCTGTATGCATGTATACTCACAAGGCCATTTTGTTTAGGATGAACTAGCTAACACATGGCTCTTGGCTATAGCATAGCCTGCATATATGGGTATATTTGAACTGCGCAAGAATTTCAAATGGCATAAAGCACAGCTTGGCTGGTTGAACAGGACAAGCTGCTAGAACCAGTCGAGCTATCACTTAAATTTGTTTGGGGAAGTAGATCTCAGGCTGTAAACTACTCTTTAGTCATTCTCTCAGGCTGAAGAGAGTGTCGTTCGCACACACACGTCGCGTACGTAATACATATTATTAATTATTGTGTGGACCTGGGTTTCTCTTTCGTCTCTCTTGTTGCTTGGTACACTTGCCATGGAAGGTAGGATAAAAAAAGAGTACTGTAGATCAAGATTCTTTCGGCAAAGTGATGAGCATAGGGAAAAAAACACAGACAGAGACTAATTAATAAGTGGGCCAATGTTATGCCAACCTAAAGAGCAAGTGTTTTGGTATTAAGAATTTAATGTGAAAATAACTCAATGCACTCATATAAGGTAATACTCCATGTGTGCCAAAATAGAAGTCGTTCTCGCTTCTTGAGAAATTAATATTTTTAACTTTGATCAATTATATATATAAAATATTAATATTTATAATGCATAATTATTATCGTTAGATAGATCGTTGAATATACTTTCATAATAAACTTATTTAGAGATATAAATGTTGCATACATTTTCTACAAACCTAGTTAAAGTTGAAAATTTTTTACCTGCACCCATCTCATAACGTCCTTCTTTTTGGGACGAGAGGGAGTATGAGGTAAGTGGATTTTTAAGCCAGCTATTGAATATGGGATGTGGTACAATCTTACATGAAAAATATATCTGAAAGAAGAAAATAGCATAAGTTGAAAGCAAACTAGCAATCCAAACTTTTGGGGGATGCTAAATTGAGTTCACTTGCTGAGCCTAGATTCTTTCTATCTAAATGACAGAAAAAATAATATCTTTTTGGAAGACAAGCCGGCCTGGTAGGGGTTCTCTTAAAAGAGCTTGTAGGACAGAATGCAGGTATATAGAAGGTGTTTGGGGCTGCTCCACTCCAGTTTTTGCAGCTCCGTTCTAGCTCTGCGTTGCCAAACACCTTAAGCTCCAAGAACTCCGCTCCAAGAAAAAGGTGGAGTTGGAGGCGAACTCCACGTTTTTTTTCTGTAGCACCTCAAAGGGTACTCCAGTTTTCTGAGTTTTGTACTTTCACATGGAGTTAAGGGGTAATTACCCACCTTGCCACTCGTTAATGATTCTTTTTTCTCAGCTGTGCGACTCCCCCTCCCAGTACGTGTGATTTCTTTTCTCCGCCGCCGCTCCACATGCACGCTAGGCAAAAACGAAGTCACCTCCAGATCCAGGCTCTAGTTGTCTTCCTCTTCCACCGCCCCCTCGGTTGCCCTGTTACAACCACACTAAGAACACGCATGACCATCCAATGCGGTGCAGGGCTCAGGAATATATCAGGAGCCCATAGCACTAGAACATGTCCCCAAACCCGGTCACCTGCCACAACTCACAATGAGGCAACGAATCACTCGATTAGAGTTGGAGTAGAGGCATTTGATTTGATCTTGAGGATTACTAATCCATCCAAGATGGCCGTGTTCTCGAGATTAATACCATTAAGTGTAATTTCTTATATATATTTTACATCAGATTTTATTTGGCAATAAATATTCACTTATATATATGCCCCACAGACATCAAAACATACAACAAACGTTAATCAAGGGCATAATAGACCATTTGCAAGGAAACAACTCATTCCTAGAGTTGGAGTTAGGTGGTGTGCCAAACAGTACCACCTACTCCACAAACTCTACGGTGGAACTGCTCCACGGTAGAGTTGGTGGAGCGGAGCTGCAAAAACTGGAGCAGAATAGTCCCAAACACCCCCATAGTTTAACTAGCTAAGGTACTTGTGGCCTCAATGTTGACCCTCGCAACATGTGATTGAGATAAGAAATAAAGACTAGAAATTCCCATAAAAACAATATCATCTGGCTATCAATTTAGGACACTTTAGTCATCAAAGAAAACAATTGGCATTGATTAATTCATTTTTAAAATTCCCCATACCCCATTACAAAAAAGTAGTCTAAAGTAACTCCTAATATATATATATATATATATATTACCCACATCATATTATGAAAAATTACACAAATTAAGCCCCAAATCTTCATCTAAATTTCCAACTCTACCATTATTAAAAATGATCAGAATTAACCCATAAATCTCCGTACATACATATATGAATAGCTCATGTTAAGTTATGGACCAAATACATGTCAAACACATATAAGGGTGCCATAGATGCAATGTGTGTGTGGGTGGGGGGGACTATGAACGCGATTAGAAAAGTAGAGCTACAAATTTGGATCAAATATACTATATCAGTGATGGTCCATAGGCTAGAATCCATTGTACATATAAGTGGTTATCAAAGTCAGTTGGTTCGTGGAACTAATTGTGATAATGCCATTTACACAAATGGTTCATGTGTATTGGACCGAGAGTGAAGATACCTCCATCTATATAATCTATTTATAGTTTGGAAGCTGACTCTAGGCAATTGCATACATTATGCAAAAAGTTTCCTTATATGTTTGGTTAGGTATTGAGGGACTCATTTGTGACACTATGCAACTTTGAGGGGCCCTTTGTAATGTGCAAAACCCATCCCAAACACAGAGCTTCTCTTCTATGGCTTGTTCTTCCCTTTTGAGGATTAGCGAGAGGGAGGGAGAGATGAGATCTGAAGGGTGAGGCTTTGACCTGCCAATTCCACCATTAGAGAGTGAGTTTGGTGGGGTTTTGGAGCCCCCCCATCCTTTTTGGCTCCCATCTCATATACCTTCATCTTCATAGTGGATTACTTGCTTGTTGCCGCTTGTGGTTTTCCCCGCAAGGAGTTTACGCGTAAACCTTTGTGTCTGTTTGTGGTTCGATATTCCTCTTACCATATGAATTGATTGGTTGTTGTCTTGCTTGCTATCGGTGTCATTTGTTGGAGTTATTTGAGTTAAATGTCATATTGATTAAGTTCGCATTGAGGCATATGTGTTCTTTGGTATGTTGATGATTTGGTGAAAGGGAATGATAAATTGGTGAGCTAGTTTTTGCAAGTACCTTGTGTTGAAGTCACACACAAAATTTGATAGTGCATCTGATCTATTTGAAAGTTATGAAAAGTATCTCAGGCAAGCTTGAACTTTTGCTATCTCAATAATTTAATGGAAATAAGACTTATCCCGATTAGTCAACTCTATGGTTGGTGCTTCCTTTGTTCTCGAGGTTGCTTCAGAAGATTTGCATAAGAGTTGCGATGTGGGTTGTAGTCTTATTGTGGCCATATTTGTAACCGGGTGAGTATGGCTCTTGATATTCTTCTTTGACAGTGTTGGCAGTTTGAGGTACAAGGCACATTTGTACCATCTACCGTTGTCTCTTCTACATTCAGTTAAGGCTAGGCAGTGCTACAGTATTCAGCTGTTGTGGCTATTTGTATATATCTTGAGTCGTACAACTGGTTCAAATTAAAGTTCTGGTTCTATTTGTTCATATCGGCTGTCTGTATTGATAATGGTTGGCACCTTTGAGCCAACTTCCGGGTTCAGTTTGCAAGGCAGTTACTTGACATGCAGAATTGTCGGGTATGTCTTCTGTTAAGAATCATCATGTTTGTCGGTTGTTGTGCAAAAAAGATTCAATCTGTGTGTCTGATAGTTCATTGCAAAAAAACTCGACCCGTAGGGGGACGACGTCCCACCGGTGTTTCATTAAGAAAAAGATCTTCTCACGCAGATCGAGAAAATCTCCAAACCACGGCCCCACTCATATATAGCGGCACCGCATCTCCGTGAGACGGAACGACCACAGACTTATACTTTGGTGTGGAACAGACGAGGAGATTTCTTTTTTCCCTCAGGACTGAAATTCGCCCCCGAGGGGGGATCGAACTCAGAACCTGAGGGGTGCCACAGGAAGCGTCGACCAACCGGTCTAGCTTCCGTTGGCAGTTCATTGCATTTGTTTCATTTGGGTAACCATAATGGCTTCTACTTTGTATCAGATTTGATATCACTAGTGTCATATGTATTTGTAGCTTAGGCCCTCTTTTGGCAGGGCTGTCTCCGACTCCGGCTCCATGCTACAGTGACAGAGGAGCCGGAGCCGGAGGAGCTAGAAAACGTGGTTTCTCCGGGCTCCTAGTTCATTTCGTGAGGATAGAGAAAAATGTCTCCCTGCTACAATAGCTGGTTCAGGAGTAGCCAGAGCCCCTACAAACCTTGTCAAACAGGCTCTTAGTAAAGTAACTTCCGCACATGTGCGGAACTTTCTAGAAATTAAATGTGTGGAAGTTCTGGACTTACTGAGAAATTAAAGTGCGTTCCGGTACCATATTTCTGGGCACCATTTGCCGCTTCCAACCGCTCGTTGTGGCCACAACAATAATGCATTTCCACGGTTGGTTCTCTATAGTATATACGTAGTAGTGACGGTTCTTAGATTGCAAGTGGTTGTATATTACTGTATGTATTAACTTAATTTGACACATGGTAGTACATATATATAGTTATAAGCAAAAGGCAAATTGTGTTCTATTTTTAGAACCAATTGTACAACAGGCTAGTGAGCCGGCCGATCCTCTAGCTGCTATTGACGACGTTGCAGAACTTCCTGACCTGGCCGGCCGTCCCGGTGAGCACCTGGATGCTGCCCATCTTCACCAGCGCCGTTTGGAACTGGCCCATCCACGTGGCAGCGTCAGCGGAGCTGTTGGCCACCTTGGCCGCCGTGTAGGTGGTGTTCATGAGCTGCTGGTCCGACACGAAGAGCACCTTCCCCGCCAGCAGGTTGCTGTAGTACTGGTTGCTGAGCACGTTGGGGTCGGTCACCCGGTTGTTGTTGATCACCGGGTTGCCGCTGTTGCTGCCCGGCGCCGGGCACACCGTCTTGAGATCGGAGGCGTAGGTGGCGTCCATGGTGGGGTCGACGGTGGGGTACAGCCGGCCGTTGCAGAAGGAGCAGTGCGCCTGGCCGAAGGAGTGCGCGCCGGAGAGAATGATGAGGTCGTCGACGTCGAGGCCCTTCTTGGCGAAGTTGTTGATGAGATCCTGGAGCTTGAAGGTCGGCGACGGGATGTTCTGCAGCACTTCGATGAAGTTGGACACCGTCCCGTCGCGGCGGCCCGAGGGCATGTCGAAGCTGGCGAAGCCGCCGGAGACGACCGCCGTGTCCCGCGCCGCGAAGGCCAGGATGTCGGCGCAGGAGACCACGCCGGGGCAGACCGACTCCACGGCCGCCTTGATCGTGTTCACGGCGGCGTACCCGCGCAGCGCGATCGCCTTCTTCTCCACCTGCGTGTTGCTGCTGGTCGGGTCGATCAGGATGGAGGCGTCGCACCCCTGCAGTGCAAATTAAGCCGCCGGAGCCATGCATTAGCATACTACGTACGTGCTGATTGTACTATGCGAGTACTAAAATATGTTGAGAGAGTTGCCAAACATGGCATATCTGCTTGTCATTTTTTTTGAGGGGATCTGCTTGTCATTTTGCAATAACGACATGGTGTTCTCGTGTGACGATGATCAGTAGTACGTACTGTGTAGTTATACCCTGACGACTTTATTATATATCTAAAAAGAAAGTTATATATACATATATAAATATACCCTGACGAAGCAGTCGTGGAAGAAGAGGCGCATGAAGGCGGCGCCCATGGTGGGGTCGTTGGCGATGATCCCCGCGGTGACGTTTCGCACCGTCGCCTCCGCCTGCGGGCACGACGGGCCGTAGAAGTTGATCTGCAGCGGCGACTGTGCCCACGACGTCGTCGCCGTGCTCAGCACAGCAGCAGCGACGAACGCCATGAGCAGCGTGGCCTTGCATGTTGACGTCGACGTCGGCATCGCCATGATATATATGCTGCTACTTAAATCTTCAGCTAGCTTATTATAATCCTTAATCCTTGTATATTAACGTACCCAAGATCGATCTTAGAAAACTAGCTAGGATATTAGAAGCAGGCTAAGCTGCTATTGGAGGATGTGATGTCTAGTACTGAAAGAGACGCGAATGCTTGGTGTGGTGGCAATGTGAGGCACCTAGTTAGTGTATTTATAGAGACGAATGCATGCCTCTATTTTGTTTTTGGTTAACATGTTGTTCTTAACTGCAACAATTATGTTCTTGGGAGGTCGTTACTAGCACACAGTTGGCTGGTACAACATACGCTGTAGCTGGCGATCCAGTTGCATTGCAAGGCGTGTTGACATTGCCAGTTTTCCACTTGGCGACAAGTATATACGTGCTAATTTCATCCGCGAATAAGAAAATAGGTGATATGGGGATTTGTTAGGACATGATTCATTCCATCAGCTAACAACTATTTAAGCCGTGTGGTCGACTCAACTGCTAGCGTAGTACACGTCAACGGGTATGGTACATCTTCACGATATATATAGTGGCTAGATTTGTTTATCTACTACCCCTATCTGGAACAAAAACACACACACACACATATCTATCTATCTATCTATCTATCTATCTATCTATATATATATATATATAGAGAGAGAGAGAGAGAGAGAGAAAGAGAGAGAGAGAGTATGTGCATTTGCCTTGTTACCCATCGCCATGCACCAGGCCGGAACATGAACAAGAAACCAAGCAACCGAATGGATAGCAGAGCTTTTATTTGCTGACACGTTAACAAGGTCACAATATGGTTATATTAAAATATTTTAAAATTTTTGGACAGAAGATGTGTATAATGTTGTTTATTGGTGGTTGACATTATTGCATGCCTCCACTAATTATGATGTCTGATTGTCGACAAGGATTCAATATGTAAACTCAGCTCAAGGGTCGTTAATAATCCACGTCATCAGTGAACAAATGAATATAACTTTAGTGGTGTCGGCTCGTGTGTGTGTGTGCGCGCGCGCGCCTCTCTATTTTCCTATTCCTAGTGGTACTACATCCTAATAAGAGGAACTAACACAGGGGATGTAAGTTTATTTTTGGACAGAGCCCCATTAATCTATGGTTTTCTCATTTTGAATCACATTATGGAAGTGTGCAGACGCTTATACAAACACGTACACACTTACCTCTACGAATGCATACACATGTATGAGCACATCTAAAAGACTAAGCCAACAGTGTCTCGTTATCGATAGGCACGTTGTCTACCACATATAAAGTATAATAGCACCATTAAATTATGAAATAAATTCAGAAAAATAGAAGCACTCATCATGTAATATCGATGACACGAGAACTCGGGCAATAAGTAAGCTAAATCCCACCGCAATGAAGCTAGCTAACTGTGCTACACCCAGTACATTTCCCAGCTTAGAGTTGTAAAATAAAATGAACTGCTTGCTCAGATTTGTAAAATGAATAAATTCAAGTGCATTATTAGCGGCTACCAATGGATATCATAACTTAATACATCCCCCTACTTAACGTCTAGGTGGTACTCCCATCCTTTTTATTGTGCCATTGGGTGTGTATTATAATTTTAAAAAGTCAAATTCCTATTTGCCTTTGACTTGAGTTAGGAATGAAATAATTATTACATTCCATTTCACGCACACATGCATACCCAAATGAAATACACAGTAGTTTATCCACTGTCCTTCTAGCCAAGTTCATAAACTATGGGCAAACACTACTACAGATTTGGACATCACTGCCGGCCTCATCACTGCCAGATTTCTGAGAATCGACAGTGATATACCTTCACTGTCGGTTACGAGCTTGAAAATGAGAAAATGATTGGGGTTGGGCTAAAACCGACAGTAAAGGACCACATCACTGCTAGTTTGTGACTTGAACCGGTAGTATTTTGGCGGCCATTTGTCACTGCCGGTTCAAGCCAAGAACCCACAGTGATTGGGCTCTATCACTGTCGGTTCTAGCCAAGAACCGACGGTGATAAGCCTACAACACAAAAAGGCTACAGCCGTCCTCTCCTTCCTCCTCTCTTCCATCCTGAGAACAGAGGCGCGCGTTTGGGTCCTTCACTCCATTGTTGCGGCTGCTCTTCACCATGAAGCTAGCGCTTGGATTTTGAAGAATGGCTTAATCTTTTTGCTTTAAGGTTAGTAACAAACATCCACTTCTTTGATTTTGTTGCTTAATTAGCTTCGTTTTGATGGCTACATTGCTTGATTCTCATTATAGTTCTTTCTCCATTCTAGAGAGCAATCTTTTGGTTCCCGATCACGAGTATAAAAATTTGACAACATATATGCGCCAGTTGCATGAATATTACATGGCTCAAGCAATAGAGACGGAGGACATTGGTTTTGAGGTTATTATCCGTTCGCCACATGTTTTCATTATCCTGAAGAAGAGAAGTTCGATGTCGAGTGGGAGTGCTTGTTCCAGCTATACCAGAAACGCTCCCTCGATACACAAATGTTGACGCTGTGGACTATGTAAGTACCCTACACGCACGATATTACAATTAACTACTCTCTCAAGAAACAAATTGTTAACTTTTGAGCACTTTTCATAATTTTATATAGTTGTATAGCAAAATTTTGCATTCTAAAAAGTAAAATGGGATAACATAGGCTTCTTTGACCCCTTGCGAGTCAATGAGAAGACATGTTTAGGCCTCCATAGATGTGACATGGAAGTCCTGAAAAAGAGATTGATTGTTGTTTTCGATGAATTCAAGATGAAGAACAAAACCCACATACTTCTAGCCTACAACTACGAGTATGTGTTCTCGGCTTTTAATTTTATGCTTCTTTTTCATTAAGATTATTCGATAATTAGAATTCTGTGATTGCAGCAACCATTTCGTCTTCATTTGTGTTAATCTTGCTAAAAATCTTATCAAGGTGTGGGACTCGAAGAAAAAACCATTTCATCGTCTGGATGCATCGGTGGCAGTGTTGAATTAGTAAGCGATCCTAATAACATATTATTAATTTCTAATCACACATACCGCTTTCTAATATTTCTAATTTTAATGTTGCTTAGTGTCCGAAGAAGACATATCGGTGGGACGCAGGTCCCATTCAAGGTTGTCGAAATAGAGGGGAAGTGTTGGGAGTATGCCCTAGAGATAATCATAGAGATGATTGTATTGCCTTGTATCCATGATATATTATGAGTTCATTTGAATATCCATTAAAGACAACTTGTATCGATTGTCAATTATGTGAATTGTTTGTGAAACTCTTTTACTTGTATGGTTATTCTAAAGTTGTCCCTGATCAGAGTTCTTGTGAGGACACACATGAATATTTGATCAGCACGTTATTAGTTGATGACTATGTTTCACAAGTCATAGACATGGAGATGTCAAACTAATAATGTGGGCACATGTATGACATGGGGCTGGACAGACCCAACGTGAGATGTTCTTATTGTCTCTTTACACATCATGTACGTTATGTCCTTAGACCTGAGATTGTCGTATGTACTCAAGATGTAAAATGACCTACTTAGGGACTATCAAACGCTACTCCGTAACTGGGTAGTTATAAAGGTGGTTTTCAAGTTTGTCGGGAAACATGCTGTGAGACATAGTCAATCAAGATGGAATTTGCCCCTCTTCATGAGAGAGAGAGATCACTGGACCACTCGAATGATTTGGATCAAGAAAATGCATGGCCGTGCTTGGGTTAATAGTTAACCCACGAGTTGGACCAAATATCGTGTGACAAAGGGAATAACATGTATGTGGTTTTGTGGTGGTTCGTTTGATATGATCTTTACGTATGCATAGGAGTTGACACGCCTTGCTAGAGGCCGCTGCCAACTATTGGCCGAATAGAAGTATTCGGGCCATGTCTATATGTGCGTGAACCCATAGGGTCGCATGCTTAAGGGGTTGGAAGCCTAATTCGGATTGGACCCGAATTAGACAAGGTTTAGGGTTGCTAATGGGCCTCCAACTCAGGAGCTCATTAGGACGCCTATATAAGCAAGGGGAGGGCGGCAGGGCTAGGTCAATCCACGCCATTTGGCAGCCGCCACCCTTCCCCACGCCCGCGCCTTCTCCTCGCGGACCTAGCAGTCCGGAGGCACGACGCTTCCTCCCTGTACGTGTGGATACATCGGAGGTGCTGTATCTGGAGCACAAGGACGAACCGCACGAGAGGGACGGGCGGA
The DNA here is from genome assembly GCA_904845875.1 of Miscanthus lutarioriparius. Classification (NCBI taxonomy): domain Eukaryota; kingdom Viridiplantae; phylum Streptophyta; class Magnoliopsida; order Poales; family Poaceae; genus Miscanthus; species Miscanthus lutarioriparius. The sequence continues at coordinate 71,009,360 of CAJGYO010000016.1, read as the reverse complement.
AGGACGACCACGCAATTGCACGGCACTGCTGCGACGTGCACGACTACACCGAGTCGCTTCCGCTGTACCTGCGCGTCTAGTGGTAATCCCATGATCCATAACTAGCGGTAGTTCCTGGTTTATGGGGTCGAAATTTTGTTTTCGGCTAGTGTAGCAACCTCATAACCCTTAAGAAGTACCTAAAACAGCCGGCGGGAAACAATGAATGTGGGTTTTATGTAATGTGGGCAATGCTTCGCCACATCGGCGGGAAATCAGAAGAAGCCGATAAGTTGGTGTGTATAATCCCTATTTCATTTATGTCTGTTAATAATTCAACAAAATGATTTACTCATTCCTCTTTGGATATCATCTTTTTTGAACGACAGTGCAAGAAATATAACCACGAAAGACTGTTAGACTTAGAGATCGTCGCACTGCAATCGGAGCTGGCAAAATTCATCTTAGCCGAGGTATTGGAAAAAGATAGAGTATTTTTCATTGCACAATCCGTAAAGTTCAAGGACCAGTATGGTCCAGAGCGGCTCGCTAGATTATTGTAAGAAGTCCGAGAAGCATTGCACAATCCGTGAAGTCCGAAGAACATTTCTTTTTTATTTTGAGGGATCGAGATCTTGATAAGAACATTTGAACTGTAACCGTAAACATTTGTAATGTTTAATATTGATGGACCTGTCGTCTACGTAGCGTATATAAAGCGAAACCCGATTCCACGAAAAAATATAAATTAAAATAAATTATAAAACAATAAAATACGAACAGGCCATCACTGCCGGTTAGCAGCAAATCGGCAGTGTTGTCGTTAGCATCACTACCGGTTAGCAACAACCGACAGTGATGGCCAAGATGGCACTGCCGGCTTGAGCCACAAACCGACGGCGTTAGCTTAGCCATCACTGACGGTTCTTATCATAAACCGGCAATGATTCTTACGACAACACTGCCGGTTGAAACATAAACCGACAGTGATGTTCGAGGTTACACTGCCGGGTAGTCTCATGAACCGCAGTGTTGGTGGACCTGAATTCTGTCGGTTTGTGTAAAGGACCGGCAGTGAAGTTGAAGAACACTGCCAGTTTGTAGAAACCGACAGTGATAGCTAACCCTCATCACTGCCGATATGGTTGTGCCGGTTTAAAATCCGACAGTGATGGGGTGTTTTGAACCGGCAGTATTGTCGTGATACGGGGTAGTGCAAGTGCGCTCGAACAGAAGAAGTTGAGCACATCCAAATTAAAAGCTGTTAGATCTAGTATACATATACAGGTGTAGTACTGGATCTAACAGCTTAGCCTGGTAAACTCATCATGGAATCAATTAACTAACAATAATTATGCACGTTCCTACTTGCTAATCGTCCTTTACCCGTTTACGGTCACTACCGATGGAAGTTTCTTTTTTTTGTGTGACTCGATGGAAGTTTCTTCATCCTCGGTAAATAGAGCGTTAGCGTTTTTGATGATGTGAGAATAAATTAATGAAGAGAGACGAAATGAGTTTTTGACACAGCGGCTTTTGTAGTGGGTGGATTAGCCAATTTGATGGCCTTTGGTGTGGAGTAAGGAGTGTCTTGTCGGCCATGGTAGAGCCAAGAGAAGAACTTGGCAAAGTTTCATGATGAGATGTGGTGAAAAGTGGATGGATGGGACTCCTTTTTGTAGAAGAGGAGTGCTCACGATCGGTTGAAACAAGTGATCCCATATATCACTGTACCTCTCATGAAACAACTCACAGGCGGGGATATATATGGGCAGAGTTAGAGACGGCAATGGGGACCGGAAGCCTGATTCCTACATGGAATTTCCCTATTAGGGGACACGGATGGAGACGATTTAATAGTCACGGGGATTGAAATGTGGAAAATTTAGTACCAGTCAGGTTCCGGGGACGTGGATGGGACATGTATATACCCCACGAATTCACTCTTACTCTAAATTAGCCACTTGGCATGTAAAAATCCTACTGAAAACTCAACACATAGCCTGGTATAAATAGGAAACTAAACTCTAAATTAGATGTCTCTTGTAATATGAAATCTTTCTTGTTCAATTTATATTGATTTAACATCGTGAATTTGCTTTTGCTCTCCAAATGTTGAATTTTATAATGGGGATGAGTTGCTACGGGGATAAATTCCCGTACGGGGACAGGGATGTGAGGAAAAGCTCCCCCGCAAGCGTTCACGAGGACGGGAATGGGATGGAGACAGGGTGCATCCCCGATGGGGAATTCCCCGTTGAGATCCCTAGGGAGAGTGTTCAAAGTTGAAAACATTGAAAAAACTAGTGGCATAGTTTAAAGCTTGCTTGAAACACGACTACGGAAAAGATTTTCAGAAGTGGTTAAAATCCATTTTCAGAGACACGTAACGTGTTTGCCTCAGGCAAATGGTAACTGTTAATCTAACCTTCAGCACACATATGCCGCTTCTGTATCACTGGACTACACACTTTTTTGTGAGTATATCTAGATAGCTATCTTTTTTATCAACATTTCCTAATCTTGTATTGAACATTTCGGCACCTAAATGATTTCAAATGAAAAAAGTTTCAACCATAAAGTTTTAGATCGCGTTGAGCTCTACAATTTTGATAAATGGTCTGTTCATTCAAGATTGTTTGAAGGTTTTAAATATTTGAATCTCAAAATACATGAGTTTAAAAATAAATATTAGAGACACTAAAAAACTTCAAATAAAAAATTATCAACAACAAACATGTAGATCAGGTCGGCCGCTACAATTTGATATTAACTATGTGAATATTCAGGGCCTGTTTGGAATGCGGAAAATTTTTCCTGTTCCGTGTTTTTTCTACGAAATTGAACTGGTTCCTATAAAATTCCTACACAATTAATGTGAAATTTCTGCGTTCCAAATAAGCCCTCGAGGTCATTTAGAAATTCTAATTTTGAATTTTAACATATATAAACTTAAAAGACATATTTAGGATTCTAAATGACTTCTTATCTAAAATGTTTCAACTATAAAGTTGTAGATTATGTTGAGAACTGCAACATTGGTATATATACCATGTCAATATTCATGGTTGTTTGAAAATTATAAATTTCAATTTTCAACATCTGTGAATTTAAAATAATATTTTGGGACTCTAAATTGTTTGAAATATAAAACTCCTCAACTACAAAGTTGTAGATCGTGTTGAGAGCTACAATTTTCATATAAAGTTTGTCTCATCCAAGTTCATATGGAAAAGTTATGAATTATTTTTAGATGTAACTATTTATAGAGACGAGCATCCTAGGATACCCGCCTCTGAAAATTGATTTTTAGAGAAGGCACTTACAATGGCCGCCTTTGTTAATAGCGATTTTCAAAGGTGGACATCTTAAGATGTCCATCTCTAAAAATTGATTTACAGAGATGAGCATCATGTGACCGCCTCTGTTAATAGATGATCTTCAAAAGCAATCATAGGACGCCTGTCTATGTAAATGATTTTCAGAGACGTGCATTTTCTTGTAGGCCACCAGACCATTTATAGAGATGGTCCCTAAATGAGTCTATCCCTGTCAATCAGAGATGTTGTCTCATAAAATTGTTTGTATGGAAAATGGCCGGAATATTTAGGGCCCACCTCTGTAAATGGTTGGACAGCCTCCATGAAAATGGTCGCCTCCAAAAATCATTTACAGAGGCGGACGTTCTAAGTTGATCGCCTCTAAAAATCATTGGTTAACAGAGACGGTGACTCTAAGTTGACCGCCTCTGAAAATCATTGGTTAACCGAGACGGTCGTCTCAGTAAATTAATTTTCGAGCATCTTTAAGATGCCTGTCGCTGAAAATCGCTATTAATAGAGACGGGCGTTCTTAGCATGTCTCTAAAAATCGAATTTTAGAGGCAGGCATGTTAAGATGTTTGTCTCTATAAACTGTTGCAACAAAATAATCATTCATAACTTTTTCATATAAACTCGTAGACAAGCTTTATATTGAAGCTGTGGCCCTTGATGTGATCTATATCTTTACAGTTGAAGAGTTTTTTATTTGAAACTTTTTAATCCCAAAATATTGTTTGAAATTCATGAATTTTGAAATTCGAAATTTAAAATTTTCAAACAACCTCAATGTTGACATGGTCGAACCAAAGTTGTTGTTCTCAATACAATTTACAATTTTGTAGTTGGAATGTTTTTTTATTTGAAGTCTCGTTTAGAGTATCAAATATGTGTCTAAGTTCATAGATTTTGAAATTCAAAATTTAGAATTTCTAGACGACCTTGAATGTTCACATAGTTAATACCACAATTGTAATGACTGATTTGCGCTGCGTTCGGCTGATAGGTGAAACAGTAGATTTTGGATTATTTTGGATGATTGAATAGTGTTCTGTGAGAGAGAATAAGCTGAAACAAGCAGGAACTGGCTGGTACAGCCGAACGCGGTGTTGATCTTTTTCTTTAATGCATTTCTTGAGGACTAACATGGAGGCTTGGTTTAATTGGGCCTCCAATTAGCAAAAGTATATATGATAATTAATCAGAATTTATTTTTCCAAAGAAATTATTAATCATCAGACACATCAACATTGATCTATATCAAATGTACGAATGTCCGACGGCGTACATACATGCTTATGATTATGTCCGACTCGAGTGTAGTTTTATGACGAATAAACCAGCTTTCTTTCGGTTCTGTGTGCTGTGCAATATATTCTCCGTCATATCCCTGCCTCTAGCAACGTGAAGATTTATGTTAATCCTAGTCAAAGTCACACGCAATATACACAGGCAACGAAGTATGAACATTGTAAAAAACACTACATTAATTAAGTTACAAAGTCACACGCAATACATCTATATACGTACTTGTTTATTGGCGAGGGCGAGTCTATATGCATATGAAGACGTGCTCAGCTGTGTCGGTGATAACGTGCTAATGTGTGTGTGTGTGTGTCTATATATATATATATATATATATATATATATATATATATATATATATATATATATATATATATATATATATATATATATATATATATATATATATATATATATATATATATATATATCAAGTTATTTGTTTTGCTGACAATCGGTTCAATTCTTCCATCTTCCTAAAATTAGTGGAGAGACAATGTATAATCGAATGAACAAGAGGAGAGACAAAAGGAGAACCATATATGATATGTATATATGAATATTCAATTGTGGATTCTGTGCTAATAACGACCGGCCAGTTGGTTGACACTCTTTGTTTACAAACAGACGCAACAATTAGCGGAGAGAATGTTCGATCAATAATACATATATTTGTCCCCAAATCTCTATCTCTAAATAAGATATGTCCATATATAATCATATATGCGACCTCAATCAATATAAACACAACATCGTGTCTTAGATCAAATAAATAAAAGAGACAACGTTCTTGATCGGACATATATAATGCCCTTCCAACAAGTATGAAACATGTAGGTAGTCAACCGCCGGCCATTTCATTCTTGGTCGTTGCTTCTGTTTGTGAGTTTGTCGGTAGAGAGGAGTTCCCAAATCCAAGTCAACATACAGCTTGATTATTAGGTACATACATGGAATCTTGCCCTAAGCTTGATTAGCTAGCTGCGTTCTCATCAGTGATATTGAATTTCTAACTCTTCACACCACAATGTCAATGTGCTAGCTCAAACTAAAGTCTTCTAATCCTGAACGAGATTAATAAGCTAGCACGTATATGTATGCATGATCGATTGGCAATGTCAACACGCCAATATCTAGCTGCTGTTACAAACTAACAACCAACAGTTGTAACCAGTTTATTGTGTAGCATTAGCAGTAACCTCCTAAATCATTGTTTCAGTAGTTGACTTACATTACATACATTATCAAACACAAAACAGAAAACGCAGTGAACAGAGAACTAGCTCCCTGCACTCGACGGGTTCATTAGCTCGCGTCTTTATCTATAAATACCAGCGGAGACCACACTGCTGTCAGCATTAAACATTCTGTTCATCACACACACACACACACACACACACACAGAGAGATTTCTGAAAGCTTTGAATTGCTTATTACACCGAGGCATGGCCGATGGCGACCTCAGCATGCCAGGCCTTAGCCATCATGGTGCTTGTTGCAGCTGCGATGAGCACGGCATCTGGTACGGCATTGCAGTACAACTTCTACAGCTCGTCGTGCCCAAAAGCCGAGGAGGCGGTCCGCAATGCCACTCAGAAGATCATCTCCAACGACCCCACCATGGGCGCCGCCTTTGTGCGTCTCTTCTTCCATGACTGCTTCGTCAGGGTAATGATCTCAGTTTGTCCTCCTTTTGTGACGTATATACTTTTATATGTAATTGTGAGTAATAATGCATGGTTAGAACAAAATGTCAAAAACGATGTATAGTGTATATATGTAATAGAACTACAAGCTCATGTGTAAGAAAGTGATCACAGATCAATTTATTTATTTATTTATTTTTGTTTCAGGGTTGCGACGCTTCCATTCTGCTCGATCAGTCCAATAGCAACTCACAGCCGGAGAAGTTAGCCATCCCGCTACGTGGTTACGTCGAAGTGAACACCATCAAGGCAGCCGTGGAGGCCGTCTGCCCTGGCATTATCTCCTGCGCCGACGTCCTCGCCTACGCTGCGCGCGACTCAGCCATCCTCTCTGGCGGCTTCGCCTTTGCCATGCCCGGCGGCCGGCGCGACGGATTCGTGTCCGACATGAACGACATTTTCGGGAACCTCCCTGCCCCGAACATGCAGGTCCAGGACCTCATCACGAGCTTCGACAGCAAGGGCCTCAACCCCACCGACCTCGTGGCGCTCTCCGGCGAGCACTCCTTCGGCCAAACGCACTGCTCCTTCGTCAAGCCCCGGCTGTACCCCACCGTGGACACGACCATGAACGACACCTTCGCTCAAGGGCTCAAGGCAGTGTGCCCTCCGCCGTCACAAGGTGGCGGCGGCACCGTGCTGAACAACAACCGTGTGACAGACCCTAACAAGCTGAGCAACCAGTATTACTCCAACTTGGCCACCGGGTGATGTTCACGTCGGACCAGACACTGACGAGCAGCAGCACCACCAACAAGATGGTGCAGGACAACGCTGCCAACCCGATCGCGTGGATGGCACGGTTCGCAGGGGCAATGGTGAAGATGGGAGGCATCGAGGTGCTTACCGGCACCCAGGGTGAGATCAGGAGAGTCTGCGGCGCCACCAACAGCGGTAACTGAGGCCGTGAAGCAAGATCCACCACCTGCTGCTGCCAACACTTCTAATCTTGCATTTCATATATGAGTTTCGATATCTGCTTGTCGCTTCATTTCTTGGCTCTTGCTGCTCTTGTAGCTTCGGAGGTGTACAATTAATTGATTGCATTATAGATTTAAAGTTGTTTCTAGTGCTTATATTTTATATAATGTTTCCTAGAGGAGGTACAAAAAGTTACCTTCATGGTGTAATCAGCCAGCGGTTGCCCTTTTTATCTTGACATCACACTTGAATGAAGCATACACTTGTGATAATAGATGGTTCAGCCATGTAAAGGCTCGATTAAAGCAACATATTATATTTAACCTTTGTGGGGATGGGCTATGAAACCAGAAAAGGACTGTATGTTTGTGGTTTGGGCGAAAAAAATAATAGGGAAAGGTTTTGGAATTTCTAATAAGATTTTGGGTTCCGGTCTAGAGAAAAGGAGATAATTGTCTGCACAAACCTGACAAAGCTGAAGTTGTCACTGCAAATTCAAAAATCGAGAAGAGTGCTTAAGAGTTGGCAGCTACAACTCCCAAGTTTAAATTCACATATTGCTAATATAAAACTGGTCATCACCCTATTGAAAATCATTGAAGAATACAGAGACCGAAGCTTAGCCGAGTGGAACTTTAGAGAAATTTTGAAAGAAAACTTGATCTCCACTACTACAGGATTTATTAATGGAGGCGGACACGGCGTCTGCCTCCGTTAATCAGTCTTCTTGGAGGTGAGCGTCTTAAGACGTCCGCCTCCGTTAGTGGTCTCTAAAAAATCCAAAAACCAAAAAATGTTACTTCTGAGGTTCAGTGCCAAGTTGGGATAATTTAGTGGCTTGGTAATTTCAATGTAGCATTTGGCTCAGTAATTTCAGAGAAGCATTTGGCTGAGTATAATTTCAGAATCTTTAATTTGCTTTGTAGTTTTAGACCACTGAGTAGAACAAATTTTCATCCTGAATTACTTTTCGTTTTGGTGAAGACAAATCTGTGCACTCTATGTGTATTTCTTTTCCTGAAGTTAATTTTGGTGAAGATGAATCTGTGCATTCTACAATTTTCAATTTTAGCTGCGTCTAGTGAGAGCTCATCACGAATTACTTTTCTTTTCTGCAGTATTGATGTTTTCGAAAACAATGAAGCCCTTTACTTTCTATGCGCTGCTATGATCAACTTTTTGCCAGAGTTCTGAAAACTCCTATTTGAATGTGAATGCTGCAGCCTGTAGTGTGGAAATAGCTATCTGAATTTTCAATTTGAGTGTGCCAATCGAATATTAAGATAATTAATATGTAGTTAAAGATATATTGTATCTAATTATTTTCACATATGCGACTCCATTTCATATCCTATGAATATTGAAGATAATTAATATATTTTCATTTACAATAATATGAAATGGCTACATAGTTCGTATGGCATACTTGATCATAACACAGTGCAGGAATTAAATGTTGCAGCTAGCCTATAAAACCGTGAAATGAAACCGTGCATTGAGAGAGCCTATTTCATACTCAGTTTTTAGTAGTCTCACGTCTTGGAAACAGCGACATGAAACCTTGCATTGAGACTGGCCTAATAGCTCTGGGCGATTGGCTGTATTGCCTCCTTTATTAACATCTCTACAGGACATTAAACGTTCGCTGTGGTGTGGGGGGGGGGCTTGCCGTGGATGGGGGGTGCTCGCCGTGGGGGTGGCTCGCTCGGTGCTCGGCGAAGCAGCAGCAGCCGAGCTCGATCCGTTCTGCGCCCCTCCGTTCCGTCTGTGCGGGCACCGGAGAAAGAAAGAGGAAAGGGACAGGGGCAGAAGAGGAAGAAAAGGGTCCCAATGTCATCGGATGGCATTCTGGCAGATGGGTCTGTAGTGATCAATCAAAATTTATAACTCACAAAGAAAGAGTCTTACCGCCTGTGACCGGAAGGTCCCGGGTTCGAGTCGCGGTCTCCTCACATTACACAGGCGAGGGTAAGGCTTGCCACTGACATCCTTCCCCAGACCCCGCACAGAGCGGGAGCTCTCTGCACTGGGTACGCCCTTTTTACAAAGAAGTTCAGCATCAGTAAATCTCATCATCATCCTTGTTTAACTGATGAATCTGCTCGCCTGGCTACTTGTGAATAGGTCTGAAGGATGAGGAAGGGACTGCATCCTCAGATGCCATGGATTTCATATGTGATGCAGAGTGGTAGGTTCATCAATATCATGATGACCAAGGTGAACCACACTAGCAAAGTGTACCACATGAGGGCCAAGCGACAAATGGCTCAAAGCCTTGGTCAGATTGCAAAGTTCAAACGTCGATACTAGCAGGAAGCAGAGGAAAGCAAAGACAAGTAGGATGACGTTGGGAATGAGATATATTATAGCCTCTATAACCACCTTAGTTTTTTTTACTGCAAAGTTTTCAGCTAATAAGGAACTTTGATCAGGATTTTATTTTAGATCAGATCCCCTTGCGTTCCACCTCAGAATTGGGTTGTACCACATCGTCTTGAGCAAACTGTGTCATTTGCTGGGGCTTTTTGGAATTCGACCATTATGGACAGTGGGCTTCAATGATTTGCCATCCTGCAACGGGGCTTCGCCACTTAGCCATTACGAAACGCGACCCATCTGCCAGAATGCCATCCGATGACATTGGGACCCTTTTCTTCCTCTTCTGCCCCTGTCCCTTTCCTCTTTCTTTCTCCGGTGCCCGCACAGACGGAACGGAGGGCGCGAGAACGGATCGAGCTCATTGCTGCTGCCGCTTCACGAGCACCGAGCGAGCCACCCCACGGCAGCACACCCCCCATCCACGGCAAGCCCCCCCCCCCCACACCACAATGAGCACCCACCCCACCCATGGCGAGTGGCCCAGCGCCCCCATGCCCCTACCCCAGCGCCCCACCCACGGCATGAGCGGCCCCCACGGCGAGCCCACCCACGGTGATTTGCTAGGGTAACAAAGAGCAATCAAAATCCCCATGGACTGCGGATGGAGTGACCTCATTCGGTATGATTCCTCTTTCTTGCAATGTTTGTATTCCTCTAACTCAGTTTGGGAAGCCAATACAGTGACATTGCCAAAAAAAAATCCAATTTCTCCAGGCTCGATGCGGAGCCTGAGGTTAGTGTAGATGCAGTAGAACAAATTGGAGATGTTGGTAGCAATGATAAGCCTGTAGAACAGGAAACATGTGATGTCCTTGGCAGTTCACAGGCTGTAGAATGTTATGGAGGTGTTGATTGGGACAGACTGCAGATTGCTGATACAGTTGATGAAGAGAGTGAGGGTGTGCTAGATATAATTGATGAGGATCAGTTGTTCTGTCTTTTAGGTTTGAGAACTGATGATGATCAGCATGATAGGCCTAGTGAGACTGAGGCTCATGCTGCTGCTGAGAGGGACAGCCCAGCTAGAAATAGAACTGCTGGCATTGATATTGACACAACTGGTGCTGCAATTCCTGTTGATGATCATGTACCAGGGGAAAGACTCTATGCTTATGATCCTAACAAGCCTTGTATGGATATTGGCACCGTGTATCCAAACATGAAGGAGTTTAGACTGGCTATGAAACAATTTGCAATAAATGAGGAGTTTGAACTGCACTTAATCAAAATAGATAAGAAGAGATACATTGCTGATTGCAATGCAGATGATTGCCCTTAGCATATTAATGGGTGAACACAACCTGATGGGATAACTGTCAAGGTGTATAACTTTTGCTAACTTTATGTCACCATTTTTTTTTTGTAAATATCTAATATTTTGGCTATTGGCTTGTTGCAGGTTACAGCTTTGATTGCTCTGCATACCTGTACTTCTAGCGCAAGGAGGAGGACCACCACTCCATCAAGTGCCTGGGTGGCATCAAAGGCCATTCGTCACCTCAGGAAGGATTCCACCATAGGCACCAAAAACATGCAGAAACTGCTACAAGATGAGCACAAGTGTCAGATTCACTATGACACCGTATGGAAGAGAAGACAAATTGCCTTGGAGGAGTTGTTTGGTAGCTGGCAACAGAACTTCGAAATGTTGTTCAATTGGACGGCAGAGGTACTGCAGCGATCACCTGGAAGTGTCATTGAAGTTGACATAAAGCAGGTAGATGGGAAATTCTACTTCCACAGATTTTTTGTGCATTAAGTCCTTGCATTGAGGGTTTTTGGAGGGTTGTAGGCCTTATGTTAGCGTAGACTCAACAACACTTAATGGTAGATGGAATGGGCATATGGCTGCAGCTATTGCTATAGATGGTCACAATTGGATGTATCCATTTGCTTTTGGGTTCATAGATGGTGAGACAATAGATAACTGGACATAGTTTATGAGTCAGCTACATAAGGCCATAGGACACCTACCAGTGCTTGCTATTTGTACTGATGCATGCAAAGGGTTAGAAAAAGTAGTAAAAGATGTGTTCCCTCAAGCTGAACATAGAGAATGTTTTAGGCATCTAATGTAGAATTTTATTAAAAGATTTGGGGAAGATATTTTTTTCAAAAATGTATTCTGCAGCAAGAACATATAGGCCTCAAGTATTCAGGCATTTCTTGAACCAAATTGTGTTAGCTAGCCCTGATGTATTGGAATGGCTTCAAAACCATCACAAATTGTTATGGATGAGAAGTGCCTTCAACCCTGAAATCAAGTGTGACTATATTACCAACAACCTTGCAGAGCGTTTCAATAATTGGATCAAAGATTGGAAAGACCTACCTATAGCTGAGCTTGCTGACAAGATTAGAGAGATGATAATGACACTATGGAACAAGAGACGTGCAATTTCAAAGAAGCTTCATGGTAGGATCCTACCTGCAGTACTACAACAACTGAAAGCAAGGACTAGAGGTTTAGGAAACCTAACAGTTGTGAAGGCAGGTGCTTTTGCTGTAGAGATACATGACACAACCAGCACACATAATAGGCATGTTGTCAAGTCACATTTGCATTGATATACCTGTTCAGTGGCAGCACACTGGAAAACCTTGTCAGCATGCCTTGGTCCTCATAACAGCACAACAAAGTTCTGATGTTAAGATGGAAGACTTTGTTCATGATTATTACTCAGTGGAAAGGTTCAAGAATGCTTATAAGAGACTGATAGAGCCACTTCCAGATAAGACCCAGTGGCCTGAAGTTGTGCTTGACTTTGCAGTTAACACCCCATTAGCTAAAAGACCTGCCGAGAAAACTGCGAATCAAAGGATGTCTGGAGGGGGGAAGTGGTGGCATGAGCAAAAAAAGATGCAAAGGATGCTGCCAATCAGGCCGATAAGGATGCAGAAATGGAAGCTGCTAAGGGAAAGAGGCAACTAATTGCAGGGAAAAGGAAGTGCAAGCGGTGCGGTGAACTGAGTCATAGAGAAACTAGCTACAAGTGCAAGCTAAATGGGACAAAGAAAAGGTAGCATCTTTTATTCTTCATTTTATTGATTGATTGCACCATGCTGTTTTATTGATTGATTGCAGGCAACTAATATTTTTTCTCCCTGCAGAAAAAGAAAGCCCAGGAAAAATACTACTAAATATGGGCCAAATGCTAAAGTCCCAACAAAAAGAGTAAAGAAGCAAGATAAGGAGCCTGAAAACTCAACTGTGCAAGCTGAGAATGAAACTGTGCAAGTTGAGAATGCAACTGTGCAAGTTGAAAATACAATTGTGCAAGCCTTGAATGAAAATGCTATAGTCCCATTTGTTGCAGAAAATTCAATTGTAGTAACCAGCCCCACCAAACCAAGTAATGAAACAATCTTGCAAGACAGCCCAATTAGGCTGACAAGAAGGTAAAGACAGCCATCTATACTTCCTGAAAGATGAAGGAGTTCAGTTACTTAATTTTGTTCCTTTTTTTCAGCCGCTTCGCATTCTTGATGGGAGAAGGCACAGATGGCCAACCTACTGATGGGTCGCCCAGCACTACTCAAGGAACACCAAGAAAGAAGAGAACGACACAGAAGAAGTTGGTCCCAAGGAAAATGAAAAAAATCTGAGAACCTGTGTCATTTTCATAACCTGTGTGTTTGATGAACCTGTGTCCTGTATGAGTTTGTATGTTGTTACTGAAACTTGTGTGTTTCTGAAACTTGATGAACCAGGCTTGTGTGTTTCTGAAACTTGATTGTATGTTGTTACTACTACTGCACTGGAATAGATGAAAAATATGTGCTTTATGTTGGTGGAAAATCTGAAACTTGATGAATCAGACGGAGAAATGCATCTTTAGCTGTTTCCATGACTTATTCTGGGCTTTATGTTGGTGGAATTGTGGCACTTCTGAACTGTTTGTGGTTTCCTGCACCTATCAGCTCTCGTTGCAACTGGTGCAGATTGGTTGCAATGAACTTTGGGCCGTTTGCATTTCAGAATATCAACGACTTGAAAAGGACAGTTTTTAGTTATAAAGGAATTTCACCCATTACTAACAAGCTAGTCTCAGTTTATCTGTTCTTCTGACCTCCAGAGGGAATCAATGATTCACATAGATGGGAAATAATTTGCAAGCTGTCTATCGGCATTGTCAAAGGACTGGACCACATTCACACAGCATCGCAGAAACCAATCATTCACGGCAATCTCAAAACAAATAACATTATGCTTGACACTGATTTCCAGCCCAGGATATCAGACTTTGGCCTCTACCTTCTTCTGATCCCTGCTGCTGCGCAAACTATTACATCATGAATCTCATTTATTTACCAAATACACTTCGACAGAGAACACAGCTAGAATCTAAAGCATATATTTGGTACTTGCTAAAGAATACAACATTTCATACCTCAAGTGATACATTCTGTTCATCTGACAGTTTACTACTACTGCAAACTTGATACATTGGCACACAAAATTGCTAATGTATACAAGTACACAAGATTCACCCACTCTTGACAATTGCATACAAATTGCTAACTAACACAAGTCCACAAACAAGAATCAAACATTTCCGCAGCATTACTATCTCCCTAAGCTGCTTAAGTTGTTCTTCCTGGCTTGATTCTCCACAGTTCGCCTTGTTTTCGACAATTAGGACTTGCTGCGGCAACTTTGTAGACTCGAAAACAGATTGATAATCTAAAGGCACCAATTTATTGTCAACCAAGTATTGCTCATACCCCTCTTCCCACTCCCAAAATGGACAACCAGCACCTTCTCCCTGTCGCCAAATAAAGGGAAACCAATCAAATCGACTCAGTCATCAAATCACACAAAATTTACAGCTAACTATTCTCACTGTTCGAGTTGGACAAATGTAGAACCGGCGGCCGTAGTTCTTGTCCGTCTTCGCTGTCAAGACCTTGAGAAACCGGCACTTACAGTACTCGCAATGAACAAGAGGGAGTTCATTGTTTGAAATCCTTCGGCTTCGAGGTACTGAGTACCTGCTGTTCTCCATGGCCGACCTTGGAGGCGTCGTTGCCGTGCTGTACTCCATGACCGCGTGGGGGAGGGCGGCGGGGAGAACTGCCGTGGGGGCGCTGGGTGGGCTCGCCGTGGGTGGGGTGGGTGCTCACTGGTGTGTGTGTGTGGGGGGGGGCTTGCCGTGGATGGGGGTGCCTCGCTCGGTGCTCGGCAAAGGATATCATGCAAGGAGACCTTTGGGGCGTACTCATAAGCAAGAACACGAGTTTTCCCTTCAAGAAAACATCCAAGAAATTGCACAACATTGTCATGGTAACACATTCTTAAAATGGTCGGAACCTGCAACAGAAGTATAATTTAGAAGGTAATCCTTTGTTGTACAGAACAATAAATGAAGAACAATAACTGGAAAAGTTAAAAAAAAAAGCAAGGCACACAGGCATGACCTCTACTTGAATTTCTTCAGAAATATCAAGCTTTTTTACAGCAAAATTCTGCCCATCTTTAAGAACTCCCAGGAAACATTTGGCGGATGGTTGGTTACTTCATTCAGTTCCTCCATGGAAATGGTTGATATGAGAGTTGGATGAAGTTTACTACCAGCTGCATTGAAGAAAATGAAATGTTTGCACGGTTAATCGAAGACCCCAACGGATCTACTAAAGAACGTGAAAGCATAAACACGATAGAAGAAAATAAGCAAACGAAAACGACACTGAGGCACAATGTTTCTTAACGAGGTTTGGACATCTGTTAGTTGTCCCATCGGTTATAACAAGGATTGGCCTCATTTTTTTATGTCCCTCTAGGTTACAAAGTCCGACTCAAACTCCATCCTAACCCCTAACTGAACTCAAGTCCAAAATGTAACCAAATTGTACTAATATTCAACACATATTTAAACTGAAGAAGTAAATACAGTATCTAAGGTTATTGCTTCTCTGGAAGAGCACTATGGCACAACAAATAGTATATTTTGAATTATATACATGGTACACAATTGCAAACGAAAATTCAGCAAAGGAGGGTGTATATGGTAAGGGTGAAATTTTATTGTGCTGAAAGTTATACCTAAACCTTAAGTGCTACAGGTTTTATTTGCTTTTTATGTGTGTATCTACCAGGTTAAGGCCGACAGGCAAATATGAGAAGAGAATATGTTTCGCGTACCAGCAAGTTTGCTTCTAGCAACAATGATCCGGAGACGGAAAAGTAAATGATCCATTTCTGGCCTCATTTGAATATCAGGTTGTAAGCAATCGATGGCAATGGAAATGGCCTCATGAACAAAGTACCCTCCATGTTCATCAGAATAATCACAAACCTTGCCAAAAATTCCAATTGCATTACGGTCTCTCCTATAAGAATCAAGGAAGTCTGTGGTAAGCACATGAGCCCTACCATGGTACATGTATCTCACTGTCTTCCAAGTGATGAGCTCTAAAAGAACAACTCCAAAGCTATATACATCAGATTTTTCGTTAAAAAGTTGACCAGAAACATCCCTTGGGTCTGAATAATACTTTTCTGGTCCATTGTCATGAATAGGAAACACAATATTTTTCTGTGCAACAGAAAGTCCAAGAAATGTTGACAAGTTCACATTGAAGATTTTTGGCACAAAGTTCTTGTCCAGAAATATATTGGCAGATCTGAAGTTTCCTAAGAGGCTGGTGCCACATGAATCAGGATTTTCAGCTGCTAATGAATGGATATGAACCAGGCCCTCTGCACACTGGACTGCTATCAACAGGCATTGTTGAAGAGGAAGTTTTTCCATGGAGCAGATAGTGTCATAAAGGTTTCTGTTAGAAAACGATACAGAGCCAAACATTGTCTTGGATAGATCACAGCAAGACTCGTACACACACTCTAAACTAGATGCCCCTAAGTGGAAGCCAACAACATTCGCAACATTTTTGTGATTCTTTTGACTCAATATGCTCATAGTGTTCAGAAATATCTCTGTCAGTTTCTGAACTTGTCTTAAGTAGTCTTACTATAATTGGACGATTCATGCCGAGGACTCCATTGTAGAGACATTCACGCATCGATTTCCCAAAGGCCATGCGGTAGTTTCTTGTCATTTTTTTCATTTGAGTTTTACTGAAAATTTTTAGATCTCCAAATTGGTATGCTGCTAACAGTACATCCAGCTCTCTCTGCATGGCTTTCCTGATCATCCTTAGACTAGTAGCTACTTCAACCATTTCAGGACGTGTTTTCACGTCCCTCTGCAAGCATTTAGCTGCTAACTGTCCAATGTCTGCAAGAAACTTCTTGTTTTCTGCAACACTGATTTCCTCATCAAACATGCGCTGCACATCCTCCCCTTTTGTAAGAGCCTCATTAAAACTTTGAGCAAGGGTAATGGTCCCATCCACTGCTTTTTTCCTTGTGATTAGTTCCAGCAAAACCACTCTCACAGTATGCTGGATCAAGGTAACCTATGGAACCAATGACAGTGGAAGTTTGCTGGAGGCCATTAGCATAAAGGAGTCTTGCAATTCCAAAATCTGATATCTTCGGTGTAAAATTTTCGTCTAGCAGTATGTTAGCCGGTTTGATGTCACCATGGAGAACAGGACTATACATCGAATGCATGCACCATAATACTTCAGCAACTTGAATGGCAATTTCTATTCTTTTCTCCAAAGGGAAGGGAACTGACCGTTAGCGCTGTTGCCATGAAGTATGCTGTTGAGGTTCCCATTGGAGATAAACTCCATGACAATCATTAGAGCATTTTCCTCCGTGCAGCAGCCCAAGAGTCTAACAACATTCTTGTGGTTTATTTGAGAGTGCACTATCACCTCCTTGGCAAACACCTCTTTATGGGTCCCATTTATATATCTCTTTACAGCAACTGAGGATTGATCTTCTAGTGTTCCTTTGTAGACCTCACCAAATGCCCCTCTTCCCAGAATATACTTATACCCACCGGTTATGTTTCGTATCTCATTCTCTGTGAAATATTTCAAGCTGTAGTTGTTTTCCACTCTTTGAAGCACCTGACGCCCATTAGTTTGAAGGAAATCTGTAAGATTGTCCCCTTGGGAATCCATGCGCAACCCAGCACAGTGATAGGAATGCTATGGATGGTCGCTTGCCTGCATAACAAGGTCATATGTAATGTTACTATTCTTTGATACTGAAGTGACCTTATACTATTGAAAAGAAAGGAAGGAAACTATTCTTATAGGGGATTATAATACCTGCTAGCTGAACAAAAGATCCTCAAAGAATCCTGACCTGCCACAGTGTAAACTTGGAGTGTAACAAATTCACGGTATCTGAATGACAACTCCACCGCATTACTCATTACACCAGACCTAGTATGATAGGAACAAGCAAAGGCACTATTATTACAGATTTAACAGTATACAGCTTGTTCTCTAAAAAAAACAGTAGACCAGAAAATGCAACACCTTCTTAATATGAGAGCTAATAGGTACTAAAAATTCGACATCTAAGGTTTAAAACAGAAAGTACTGATTTCATTTTTCATAATAATAAGTGAGGATCAACAGTGACTGATAAATCCAAGGTTTTGAGACTGCTGATGATTGAGAAATGTGTTTCGGCAATTTTTAATTCATACAGAGCGGAGTAAGCTTTTAGAGTTTCAGGCAAGTGTGAAGTGTCAACAATTTCACAGGGCAACTTCAAAGCCTTCAAGTGAGTTGGGGGAAAGTTTCATCAGAGAAACTAAAACAAAGATTCAATTGAGATCTCAGAGGTAAAAGGATAGCAAATATGAAAGAAAACAACTTGCATCCATACTTGAGGTGGAAACAGCATGCAGCAGACACACACAACCTGTGCTGAGGAATCAGCCAGGCGCCGCCGCTCCTGGTGTCCGGCGGCATCACCCCCACGCCCAGCCATCGTGGCTGCCCCCGCGGACCTCCGTGGGAGTCGCATTCTTTAGCAGCGGTGGAGATGGAGCGGGATCGACGGGTATCGATCGAGCAACGAGCGAGCAATGGAACGAGGCACAGGGAAGGGAACACCCGATTTCATTTTTGGGAAAAAGATAGGAAATCGCTGTTCACTTCCTGGTCAGTGGAGAGTGTTGACTCTGTGAATGGGAGTGGAGTGTTGACTCTGTGAATGGGGGTGGACTAGCCAGCTTTGTACGGTGAAAGAAACGTTTTTGATTGTATAGTCACCTGAATTTCTACGAAACGCTGAACAACACTAGGGGGAAGAATCACCCAAAAGGATGTTTCGCACTGATTCTAATAATTCGTTTAAGATAGAATCTACATCGCGAGAATTTAGATCTCTATATACGGGCTCCAAAATTTCTCTCGCTCCTCTGGGAGAGGGGAAACAATATTTATCAAAAAATCGACCGAATCAATGGCGACTTGGAGACGATAAACAAGGTATTGCTAGTCAGTCCTTGCAGGAGGACATATCTCATCGATCTTTCGCTGGAGCACAAGAAAACTGAAAGGGGAAAACTGAACGAATGATTCTATTTTTATATGCTATAGGCCCCATACATGCGGATGAAGATGCGATTGGGTCAACATACATGGATGCAAGGCCAAAAACCAAAGCCCTCTCAAATTGGGATGAATGAAATGAAGTCGCCATAAACTCACAGTAGGCATCAAGAACTGAAGCAGGAACAAAAACAAGAGGAGAGAGAAAGAGACGACTGACCACACCATGGATACTACCACTCCTCCATGAACTCAAGTAGCATCTAGGATGAGCGCATGAGCTAGTGGGGGGTGCCTACCTGTAACCTGTCGCAGCAGTGTAGCAGTAGGTAATGTGCGTAGGCGCCACCGCTAGGCTAGCTGATTGGAGTCGATCGAGCTTCTTCCGCTTATGGCGACTTCGGCGGATGCCGGATCGATGGTAGGTAAAGCAACCACAGACAGAGTCTTCGGCGGATGCCGGATCGATGGTAGGTAAAGCAGCCACGGCGTTAGAACGCGTGGATCGCCGCTGGCTGGACCCTCGGCGAGTTCGATGATTGCAGCCGGGAAGACCGTCAAACACTTTTTTTTTTAAAGGAGGATGCACCTCTGCTTTTAAGAAAGCAAGATCTGATACAATACTGGTGACACCAGTTTACCAAAGATTACATTCAAAAGCTACGCGCCTATTACAAGTTTCAGATTTCCATAATGTCAGTAGGCATCACCGCACTATGCTTGAACCCTTTCAGCCAATCCATGATGTCATCCTTGATCTTCTCCACACGCTCCCTGTCCTTTTCCTTCAGCAAAATACACCACTTCTGCAGGAAGGATAATGCAAGATACACAACATCAGTGGGAGCCTTTGGATGCTTTTTCTCGATCGCCATCTTATTCCTAGTGATCCATAGAGCCCAGGCGAACCCTGCAAAGGTAAACATATAAGCAGCTTGTGTGGGAGGGGCCCCTTGCCCTGTAACCAGGATTCAGAAAACTCTTTCAGAGATTTAGGCATAGAACCCCAGCCAAAAATTTCCCTAAAGATGCTCCAAACCATTTTAGCTAAACGACAGCCAAACAAAACATGGTCAATGGATTCCCAACAGTCACAAATGCAACATTTTCCACTACCCTTCCATCCCCTTTTGATCAGACTAAGCCCCACCTGAAGCTTATTATTTAAAACCTGCCAGAGAAAGAATTTGATCTTAAGAGGAATTCTGCATTTCCAGATTGCCCCAGCCACCCTACTTGGGAATCCCCTATTGGCCAGGAATCTATATAAAGACTTGGTCGAGTAGGAACCATGTTTTTCTAAGGCCCAAACAACAGAATCTTCAGTTTCTGAGTTCAAAGAGACTGTCTGAAGTTCATTCAGTAGAGAATTCCAGCTTCCAAACTCAGAAACTGAAAGGGTTCTCCTAAAATCTACAAACCAGTCACCTTCATCCCAACAATCAAGAAGAGAACAAAAGGGCTCCCTTGTCAAACACTAGTCCACGAGGGACCGACCTGTCAGAACTGGTGCACTTTTTTAGGGTAAATGCTTCGATTAGCGAGCCCACAAGGCTCTCGTATCTGCTCCCTCCAGTCACCATAGAAAAAAAACTACGCTCGGCTGCGCCTCTCGCTCGTCTTCCCCACCACGCCCCCTCTCCGTGGCGCCTCCTGCCTATCTTCTCCACCGGAGCGGCGAGCTCTGATCCACGCCACCGGCGAGCTCTACACACCAATGAACTCCACGTGCCGACGAGCCTCCATTCTCCTAAGGAGCAAGAAAATGTTGCACTGATAGTACATGTTGTAAACGTATGTTTCAAGTATTTTAGATGTTTCAACGGTATGTTGTAAGGGTGCCATTTGGATGTTGCAAAAGTAAATCCGGATGTTGCATATGTTTTTCTAGTCATATGTTGCAAGTATTTTTATCTGGAATGTTGTATATATTTCACACATATGTTACAAGTGTTTCATCTCAATGTTGCATATGTTTGCAATGTCTTTTAAGTGTTTTCAGTTATTCTGCAAGTGTTCCAGACGTATGTTGCAAGTGTTTCAGCTGTTTTGGCTATATATTGCAAGTGTTTCATCTAGATGTTGCAAAATTAGATCTGGCGTTGCACATGTTGCAATGGGACCCACTGTCGTAGTCGCCAACTACAGCTGCTGGGGTGCTGCCGAGCCAGCGTAGATGGTCCCCGCGTGCGGGCGTGCGACGTGGGCAGGGCGAGTCGTCCGAGTGGGTGCGGGCCCCGTGTGGGCATGCGAAGCGGGGTGCAGCGTGGGATACGAAGCGTGGGAACTGGGAATCCGAGCAGTCGAGGTGCGCGATACGGTGCAGGCGCGGGCATCCGGACGTCCGAGCGCTAGCCACGCCGCTTTTTTTCCTTACAAACAAATCAGTGCTTTATTGATCAAGAATAGTTACATCGTTTATCAAGAACTCAAGAATAAAACTAGGAAGCTCATGGTTCCAAATACAATCATCTTTAGTTTGCATAGCTCGTCTAACCAGCTCATGTGTTGTCTGCTATGCTTCCCTGCTGCAATGTTCGATGGAGAAGTTCTAGAGCCCGCTCCAAATGATGTTACATTCAGGGTACACGGCAGCAGCCGAGAAGTCTTCGGTCGTTTCTCATTGTTTCTATAACCTCCGTGCAATCGGATTGGACAATTAATCGGTTGGTTGTCGTAAGGTTAAGGCTACTTAGAACGTCTTAAATCGATGTAGAGACAAAAAGACAACAGAAAAACGGGGTTGAAAAAAATTAAGGCTCTGAAGAAATAATAGAAGTAGTAAAGTTTTATATTTAAATCTATTTGATACACTTAACCGGTCGCGGCTCTTTATATTTATAGTGTGAGAGATCTATCCCAGGGGTTAGGTCCAAACACATCATAAAATGTCAATCCAAATCATAGAAAGACTTGGACTCGACCTGGGCGGCTTCATCAGACCATTTGGTGTAGGTCTGTCAATTTTGACGGCAAACATATACCTCGCTTTTTTTTTGCAAAGCTTGCATGCCAAAAAAACCAATTTTATAAACTAAAAATTAACTAAGGATGATGATTACAAATATTTATTGGCCACATTTTATCTAAGGGAGATAATCATATTATCGGCCATGCATACTTTAAGCTTCCTGCCACGTACTAGGATAATACTTTTTGAAGTACTTATCATTAATAGCTCTAGGTAGATCCTCACCTTGCAATGTCTCAACCATTAGGAGTTGCCCACAATTATCTTCATAACTCCATATAGACCTTTCGAGCTTGGGGACCACTTACCAAACTTATTCGCCTTCGACCCAATTGGCAAAATCATTTTATAGATCTCCTACTTGAAAAGATTTTAACTTGACTTTCTTGTTATATGCTCTAGCTACATATATTTATCCTTTTCATTCAATCTCCTTCAAAGCTTTGAGCCTCTCATCGGCAGCTTCAATCATTATTTTCCATCATCAACTCATGATACTCCTTAGTAGACAGCTCATCTTGCTTAGGCCTGTTTGGTAGAGTTTCTCTCATGCTCCTCTGGAGGAGCCCTACCAAATGTTTAGCCATTTTTTCAGTGAAAAACTGGGCTCCTCTGCAGAGCCCCTCAGGAGGAGCCCTGCCAAGCATCTAGATTCACCTTCTTTGTCCATACACAAATTCAAAAGGAATAACTTTAGTAATACCATGCCTAGTCACAAAATGTTCCCGTTCCAGGCAAAACTTCATGCCAACGCTTAGGATTATCCTCCAACTTCCTCTTAATGAGTTTGGTCAAAAATTTATTACTTGACTTGATCCTTGGCCCGAGGATAATATGGAGATAAATTAAGTAACTTAATTTTATAAGATTCGGCGAATGCATATATCTCTTTAGATATGAACGACGTTCCTTGATCTATGGTGAAAGTACGAGGAATGCCGAATCTACGTATTATAAGCTCGGTAATGAATTCAATTACCTCGTGATGAGTCATATTCTTGAGAGGGTCTGCTTCTGCCCACTTCGGCAAGTAATCAATAGCAACCAATATGAATCCATGTCAACCGACCACAGTTCGTTTATTTCTGAATGTTCTGTTGGCATATTCTGTAACATCCCGGTGTTACTTGATAATTAATTATCTTAAGACGTGCCAGCTCACACTTGAGATGTCGGAGCACCTGGTAGAGTTGAGCACTTTTGGAAAAGGCTTTGAAAATGAAGTTTGTTGAGATGGATAGCCCTCCGGATAAGCTTTTCGAAATGTCCAAGATCATCAAAATCGAAGATCGGAGCTAAAAGTTATGGACGTTTTGGTTTTTATACTGAAATTTGAGAGCCCATACCTTCAAATATTCGATTTTTGTCGCTCTAGGCTGAGCTCATATCGGAGCTCTGGTTTGAACCGGAGGTTCGGTGTTCGCAGTAAAATTAATTTTTGAAACCTGAGTGCCTGGGGTGGAGGTCTGGTTTGGACCGGAGGTCCGGTTCTAGTGTTCCCGAGGAGATTCCTAAAAACGCTGTGCACCTCTTGTGGCTGCCCACGCCCTGCCCTGTCCTCGCCGGTCCTGCTTGCGTCCTTCCCGCGCTGTGCGTCCATGCCGCGCTGCTCCTCCTTACAGCCTTCTTCTGCGAGAGTTTTACACGTGTACCATTAAAAAGGAGGGCACTTTTCTACTTGTCACTAAAAAGTTCAAACGCACCTAGATGCTATGACACTTTTTTTTTTTGCCTCCCAAGCCATTCCGTTCACTTTTTCATTTAACGGTGTCAATCTGCGTTGAAAAAAGTCCCAAATGCCCTCACCTCGCTGACCAAACGAGATGCGTAAAGTTTAACAGGGGGATATCGGGAAGATTCACAAGACACATTATACAGCGAATTTATAAGATAGAAAGGGTAGGGCTAAACTGTAAAGAGATCTTCTTCAACCTTCAGCCATGGCCGATTGTGCACTCGTGCAGTAGAGGTGATGCTCCGGCCGGGAAGGGGTGGGCTCGGCTCCAGTGACCGGTGGTGCTTGGCCGTGTACGGGTGGGCTCGGAAGGCCGCACAGGCAGCAGCGGGCTCGGCGGGCGGTGCGCGGGCGAGCTCCGTCCCGTCCACTGCAGGTGGTCGCACGAGCGAGCTCCGCTCGGGCCACCACGGGCGGCGCGTACCGGGTGGCTGCCGAGGCGACCCTCGGCGGGTCGAGGCCCCAGCACGTGAGCACCCCCATCGTGGACAGCGCGCACGCGTGGTGGCCGCACGTGGCCACGACGTCGAAGCTCCCATCCATGGGCACGCCGGCAACGACCGAGGCCACCGTGTCGTTCCTGAAGCAGCGGATGGAGGCCGACGTCCCTTTGAGGATGCCGCAGACGAAGCCGTGGGAGCCACGCTCGGGATGAAGTACGCGGCGCTCGCCATGACGCCGGGCCAGGAGCATTGTCTCCGTCGCTAGTGTCACGGGCGTGCTCGGTGTCATGCGCCTACACGCCTACACCGCCTCCAAGCACGTCGTCATGGGTCTCACCAAGAACGCGGCATGCGAGCTCGGCGCGCACGGCATCCGCATCAACTGTGTGTCGCCCTTCAAATTCAGACCAAGGGGTAGACCACGGCGCAGAGGAAGTCCAGACCAAGGCGCAGAGGATGTCATCCCCACCGGCTAGCTCGGCAAAGGGGTGCGAGGACGGTTACGTCTCCTTACGTGCGTGGTCGCCGCCGGCGCGAAGGTGGAGAGCGCGGACGCCGCAGCCGCGGGCCGCCATGTCACGAGCAGCAGGAAGAGGAAGAAGGCGGATCTCCGGTGGGCTCGGCGGTGCAGGTCCGGCGGCGCGCGTGCGGGCGACCTCCGCCCCGGCCATGAAGATCTCGCTGGCCAGACCCTCAGCTCACGCTGCTCTTCTTGAGGAGGAAGAAGGTGATGGGTCGTTGACAGCTTGGCCCCACCGAACAGAGAGGGGATAGGATTGTGAGAGAAGGGTATTTTGGACATTGTCACCTGTAGGGGACCGTGACGCCTAAGAGGGGGGTGAATTAGACAACTTAAAATTTTACTTCTAAACTATGGTCTCTTTTTCTAACCTTAGCAAAACATATACAAAAGATAAATTATCTAAATGTGTAACTACGGTTTTGCTAGTGTGTTGCTATCTCTACCGCAAAAGGAGTAAAGTAATCAATGTAAATGTGTAACCTAAAGAGCAAGGTAGAGATATGCAAACTCTCGTCGACGACTCCGGTATTGTTACCGAGGTATCGAGAAGCACGCAAGCTTCCCCCTATTCCTCGTTGGAGCCTCTCATAAGGAATCCCTCACAAGGGCCAAGCTCCTGGTCGGATAACTCCGTGGATAGCCTCGGGCCTTTCCCATGTGCAAGTGGGTCTCCAACGTGCCTTCTGGCAAGCCTCTCCCGGATGCTCCCCGCCATCTTCACTATCAAGCTTTCGGTCGAAACGCCATGGGCCTTGTTCCCTCTGGTACACGGTGGCAGCCACACCACAACCACGGTTGGTGTGATCTCGCAAGACTACAAGCCCCTCCGATATACAACAATGGTGTGCGCAAGCACCGAGTGGTAAGAGGTATGCAAACCTCACTAAACACTAGGCCTAAACCTAGAGCAAGCGCATAAGTGGTGGTCTAATCAACCTAAGCACTTCGCAAAGCACCTATGCTAATCACCTAATGAATCACTAAGCACTATGCAAGTGGAGATCACTAAAATGGTGTATCACCACCCTTGATATGTTTCCTCAGCTCCACTCTCCTCAAATGGCCAGTTGGGAGGTCTATTTATAAGCCCCACTAAGAAAGTAGCCGTTGGGGACGAAATCCCACTTTTCTGCTACTGATCGGACGCTTAGGTCATCCTGATCGGACGCATCCGGCCATCCCGACCGTTAGAGCCGCGATCAACTGATCGGACGCTGCCAGCGTCCGGTCACATGCCACCGGATGCGTCCGGTCGCAGTATCGATACTCTATAACCTTTCTGTACTCGATCGAACGTTGTTGTCCTGCGTTCGGTCGATTTTGCTTTTCAGCGTCCGGTCGCTGCTGCTGCCGAGCCTCCTGATCGGAGCGTCCGGTCCAGCGTCCGGTCACCTCTGTGAGCTCGTTTCTTCATGATCTTGCGTCCGGCTTGGTTCCTATCTTTGTGCTTGGACTTTGCTTGATATCTTGGGTCTTCTCTTGTGCTTCTAAGGTCTTGCTTATGGTGTTGATCATCGGATCATCACGTCGCCTTCATCCAAGTCACGTCTTGCACCCTATTGAACTACAAAACAGTCACTTGCAAATTCATTAGTCCAATTTGGTTGTGTTGGTCATCAAACACCAAAATCCAAAGTAAATGGGCCTAGGGTCCATTTTCCTTACAATCTCTCTCTTTTTGGTGATTAATGACAACACGACCAAAGCAAGCAAATAATAAAAATTTGGAATATGAAAACTATCTACTTGCTAGGATGCAATGCAAGGAACAAGATCATATGTTGCTAAAAGATACTACTTGTAAGACTAAAAAGATACCACTTGAAAACTTATCTTGCCCTTGTAAATGTCCCCATGTGGGATTATGGATTTAAGCCTTGCTTCCTACAAATTCTCTCAATTTCATAGACTAATCCATAATCCATTATCCTCCCTTTCTCGGACCATTACCATTTGTAGACCATTATCACTTGTAAATTATTATGATCTTGCTTTTGGTCCTATAAGTTAATGCTTGCTTTTGGTCCTCTAAATTCTCCCCCTTTGGAATCAAACACCGAAAAGGAAGACATTAGTAGCACAAGGGAGGGTCAAGCTTTGTGATCCTTTATATGTAGAGTGGAGTAGATCATAAAATTTGACTCTCACATTATATAGACTAAGCTCCCCCTAGATATATGCATACATATGGTAGAAGACAAAGCACATGCATAATTGGTAAATTATTGCTCAAGGGAAGTTAATCTATATAATGCATGGAGAAAGCATATAAATATCAAAGAAATCAACATGATGTCACTCGCGAGAGATAGGTCATGGCTATTATTGTTACTGTTATCACATGGTTTGGATTGGGGTAATAATTGGAAACCAGGCAGGACTCTGGACTTTGGTTTGGATATGATTGATTATTGCAATAGAGCGAGGCTCTGGTTGTATTAGTCCCGCCTGTATCAATTAAGGACCATTCGTTGGTGGCCATTTGACAAGTTTGAAGGTACCAAATACATAACAGGGGACTCAGTTACAGTTGACCGTGAAGCTTAGTACTTTCTTATGACTAAGGTGCGCAAAATGTTCACCGGAGTGTTTCTCTGGCCATTCTAGCGGTTGTTTTAGGGAGGGGAATATCCATGGTAAAACTTATGAGGGGGAAACCCATCGCCGCCGGTTCATGGGGAGGGCCTCACAGGTGTATAAGTTCAATCAAGCCCTGAGTGGGTTTTGGTGATGTTGACGATATAACTAAAGGACTAATGGCTTCTCTAAGTGTTTGACAGTGTATCATTAGTTGTGGGTGCAAAGAAATAAAGGAGGAGACCCCCCAATTCATTTAGATGGCTTTCAATGGCTCAAAGAGCTAGTTTACTTCATTTTATATTTTGAAATTGAGTTATATAGGACAAGCCGTACTATCAAGGGGGATACTAATGGTGTGCTGGGTGGAACCAAGTGCTCAAAATTCCATCTACATCTCAAATAATCCTAGCCACAAAAGGCCAACCGAGCTAAAATCCTATCTGCTCTAGCCTACGCGGAACCTTCGTGCCCAGGCGTGGAACCTTCGCGGCGCGGAACCTCCGCGATCTGATGCGGAGGCTCCGAGGTCTGTCAAACCCGACCATTTTGTGGGTGACGGTGGGGTATTTATACCTCACCCCTTCGCCCCCAATGGTCATCTTCAACCTCACTCACTCTGACTCAAACTGGAGCTCTCTCTATCTCCAAGCTCAGTGCTCCCAACTCCGTTGCTCAAGATCTTCATGATTCCTTGAGGGATTTGGCTCTAGAGAGTGTGAGAAAGCTTGAGAAGATCCTTCTCCTCCGTTCTTGTGCACTTGGTGAAGCCCTAGCCGCTTGGTGTGTTCATTACTCTTGGAGCTTGGTTCCTAGATGGCTAGCAGTCGCGCAAGAGCTCCCAATCCTTTGTGGCTGAGCACCGGGACATTTGTATTATCCTTTGTGACTTAGTGGAACCCTTCAATCTATTGCCTGGTGATAGGTTAGAGAAGAGGAGCGAGTTGAAAGAGACTCCATAGCCTTTGTGGCTAACCTCAACAACGTGGACGTAGACAAGCCTTTATGGTGAGTTGAACCATGGGATAAATCCTTGTGTTTGTGATTGTTGTTGCTATTACTTGTGATTTGAATTGATTTTTAGAGTTTGCATCCGATCTACGAGTTCCTCATCTTCTAGGTGCAACCAACCATTTGGATAGCTCAACAAACTCCTTAGGAAGACTGGTATCACATTCCATCTATTTTTCATTCGCTAATTTCCGTAGTAGATCGATTTCTACTCTGATCCCGGAGGTTCTATGCTTAGCCCTGGAACCTCCACGCTCAGGCCCAGAGGTTCCGCGTTCTGATTGGTTTTGTGAAGTTGATTAAATTTTAGAAAAAGGCCTATTCACCCCCCTTTAGGCCACTTGCTAGATCCTTTCAATTGGTATTAGAGCAGGTTTCATCGTGATAGCACTTAATCATGTGAGGAAATGGCAAGTCCTAGAGAAAGGGATCCGGAGGAAGATGGAGAGGAACGTTATGAAGATGCTCCAAGTGGAGAAGAACTAGAAGCTCCTAAGGATGATCCTGCAGCAGCGCTTGAGCGACTTCCAAAGGTCAAGCTCGGTGGGAAGGGATCCTCCAAGGGAGACAAGCAAAAGGAAAAGAATAAGAACAAGGAGAAGAAGAAATACAAAGCAAGAAGAAAAGTAGAATCAAGTCCACAACCAAGCAGCGAGTTAGAGAATGGAAATGATGATGATGAGTACTATGCTCAAAGGCTACCAAAGAGAACACTCAAGTCCAACACCAAGAGATCATATTCAAGTGTATCCTTCAATTATGATTCCGTAAATTTGCCTACTAACACTCATATCAACATACCCGTAGGCAAGTTACCCTAATTTGATGAGACTAACTTTGCCAAGTGGAAGCATATGTGAAGGCTTATCTTATTAGACTCCATCCGGAGATGTGGAATATTGTGTGTGTAGGTTTCAAAGATCTCGCTGATCCCGAAAATCCCACACCAAGAGAGATTCACATGATACATCGCAATGCTCAAGTTACTAGTGCTCTTCTAAGTGCATTAAGCCCGGAAGAGTACAACAAAGTGATTGGTTTGGAGATTGCTAAGGAGATTTGGGCACTCTTCACCTTACACATGAAGGGGTTAGTAAGGTAAAGAAGTCCAAGATTGATCTATTGATGGCTCAACTCAATAGGTTTGTCATCAAGGATGGAGAAGGCCCTCAAGAGATGTTTGATAGATTGATGGTGATAGTTGGCAAGATTAGAGGCTTGGGTGGGGATGACTTGGGTGATCATCATGTTGTAAAAGTGATGTTAGAAGCATTTGCTCCAAGAAACCCAACTCTCGTGACATTGATTAGAGAGAAGAAGAGGTATGAAGAGTTCACCCCTAGTGATGTCCTTGGAGGAATACTCACTCATGAGCTCATGGAGATGGAGATACAACAAAGGAAGAAGTTTAGAGAGCTAGAAGCAAAGATGGAGAACTTGAAGGTCAAAGAGGTAGCTCTCAAGGCAAACAAATCAAACAAGACCTCCACCTCAAGCAAGCCGCCAAGATCAAGACCAAGCAAGGTTGAGACGGTTGATTCATCAAGTGACTCAAGTGATGATGAAGATGATGAAGTGTCTTCCAATGAGATTGGTGATGTTGCTTTGTTCATGAGGAAGTACAAGAAGGGGTTGAAAAGAGAAGGGTACAAGTTTGTGAAGAGGAGATTTCCCAACAAGCAAAAGAGGAAATACTATAATTGTGGAAGCACGGAGCATTTTATTGCCGTTTGTCCTTATAAGAACAAAGAGGACAAGAAAGACAAGAAGAAGAAGCACTACAAGAAAGATGACAAGACCCAACACAAGAAGAACTATTTGGGTCAAGCTCATATTGGTCATGAATGGGATTCAAATGATGATAGCTCAAGTGAAGAAGAAACAAAGAAAGTTACAACCATTTCTATCAAGAAGCATTCTTTTTCACCAAAGCTCTTCACCAACTTGACCGATGATGAGGAGAGATCTACACTCTTTTGTCTCATGGGCAAAGGAGAAAAGGTAAAACCTAAATCCAAGCCTAAACCCTCTCCTCCACCTAGTGATGAATCCAACATAGACTCCAGTGATTAATCTTGTCGGTGCAGAATGTGTTCAACTTAGTAAATATTTGTAGTTTTGTCGTACGCTGTGATCGGAGGTGACCTAGCACTCAATGACATAGGATTTATACTGGTTCAGGCAACATGCCCTACGTCCAGTTTGGGTCGGTCAGTGACTTTATTCCTGAGCCTAGGTGCTCGAAGTCTGTAGTGGGGTTACAAACAAGAGGGAGAAAGATGGGGTGTGCAAGAGGTCCAGTCGGCTCCGATCGGATGGGCCGAGAGCGATAGGAACTACGCTATGAGCTAAGTGTTCAGGCGTATGCTCGGAGAGCCTTGAACGCTGAACTGGCTTGGAGAGAACTTAGATGGAACTGTCTTTCGTTGGAGGGAGCGTACCCCCTTTTATAGATGAAGGGGATGGCTTTATAGGTGAGAGGGAGAGAGTAGGTTTGCTCTTGCGCCTTGTTACCCACGCCGGCAGGTACAAGATGTTTGTAGGGGCCCACAACACTGTTGATGTACTGTAGAATGGTAGGCGCCCGCAACACTGTTGATGTCACTGTAGAATGTTAGATGTATGTGGAGGCTGTGCTGCCTTCTTCAGGAACGATCGACGTCGGTACCTGCGAAGACTGTCCGATGCCCGGAGGCATGCGAGGAGCTTTCACTACGTTCTTCTGGCAGGTAAATCTTGGCGCCCACAACACTGGTGATGCCCAGAGGCACGTGGGGGGGGCTTACCGTATGGCCCGGTGCCCACAACACTAGTGACGCCCAGAGGAACGTGGGGGGCTTACCGTATGGGAGTTTTTAGCGGCGCCCACAATACTGTAGAGGAAAAAGTCAGCGTCTACAATACTGTTTGTGTTAGGGCAGTTGTAGAGCACTGTTCCTACAGGTGTGTAGTGTGTGGTCCCTGGTATTGTGGTTTGACTCGTGCGCGCTGGCTTGCTTTCTCCGTTCGTCCCCTAGTTCCCTCCGAGCGGGTGTCCCCGGTCGGATGGCTCCAGTCAGCTTTTGGTCATGCTGGTCGGAGAAGAGCGATGAGCAGGGCTTCTATGATCCCCGGTCGGAGACACGGGGTCGGGGTCAGAAGTAGCTCCTGGCCCGGGCCTCTCGATTGGAGAGGCCGTCCGGAGGCGGCTGGAGTCCAAAGTGAGCACTCCGATCGAAGAAGCGGGCCAAAGTAGTTGACGAGCGGGCGCTGTTCTCTTTCGGCTAGCCCTTCCGGTCGGTAACTGGGCCACCCTTTTGGCCTGTCATTTTAGACTTTTGTGTCGGCCCATGGGCTGCGTGCTGCTTTGTTCGAGCCTTGGCCTGGAAGCGGGTCCCCGAGGGACCCCGGGTTTATGAACCCGACAGGAGCCCCCGAGCCCCCAGGCGATTCGGGCAGAATCATCCGGGGGATTTTTATCTTTGACGGCGGGTGCGCGCGAGCGCACCCGTGGGTGTAGCCCCCGAGCCCCCGAGCGGTTCGGGCAGAACCATCTGGGGGTATTTGTTTTGGTGGGCGTGTGTGCGTGTCTTTTAGTTTTGAGATGGAGTTTTGTTTTAACGAAGGCGTCGTTGTGCAGCCGAGGCGTTTGAGTCGTTGTTGGGAGATCGGGTGAAAAACTCACTGATCCTGGTGTCGGTGCGCGCCGTGGATCGGGCGAGGAAGTTAGTTTTTTGGACTAGACAGAGCTTGCTGATGCTGGCGTCGGTGCACGCTGCAGTATCGAGCGAGGTAGTCGGTTGAGATAGGGCTCACTGATCCTAGCGTCGGTGTACGCCGTGGGATCGGGTGAGGTAGTTAGTTTTGGGCGAGACAGGGCTCACTAATCCTGGCGTCGTTGCGCTCCATGGGATCTAGCGAGTCGGAGTCGTGGATGGGGCGAGATCAGGGTCGTAGACCCGGGTGTTTTTCGGAGCACAGTTGGAAGCGTAGCCGGATGGGGCAAGATCGGGGTCGCAGACCTAGGCATTTTCTCGGAGCGCAGTCGAAAGCGTAGCCGGATGGGGCGAGATCGGGGTCGCAGACCCAGGCATTTATTTTGAGCCCCCGAGCCCTATCGGGCCTTCGTAGGGGTTCATGTGAGGTTGCGTGCGTTACCCCATCCTCGATTCCTCACAACCGGAGGGGCTGAGTTTCGTCGCTTGTCCCTATCGCTCGGGCTCGAGTGACTCGCTCGATGAGTTCGCTAACGGGTATGATCGAGTGGAATCTGGGTCCGTCGTTCGTGACGGGGTCGGCATAGCCCTCTTGTGACATTCCACTGCTCCTTTACCTACAACCCGATAGATGCCTAAGTCGTTTCGGAGGCTGACTCGGGTGGCCTGACGGCCTCCCCTCGATGGAGATTCTGTGGGCTTGGCAGAGGTTTAGGATCGAACAAGAAGGTTGAGATGACCCAGTCTGCTTCGGGGCGGACCGAGCAAGGACCGCACGGGGCTCATCTATGATTTTCTCCCCTGGCTCTGTTGGTCGCTCATGTTGAATGAGGCAACCGCCACTTCGTGACGCAACACGGAGCATTGTGATGCATTTCGCTGCACGTGCGATGCTTAGTTCTAGAGCCCCCGGGTGGTTCATGCCCTAACCATCAGGGAGATACGGGCGTATGAGATGAATGTGCGTATGGATGTATGAAATGCTTATAAGGAAATAGAGGGGGTTTTGGTAGTATTTACCTTAATGACTGGAGTGACGGGGTTTGGAGAGCTTCAGTCGGAAATGTCCGACCGAGACCCGTGCTCGTTGTTCGTGACGGAGTTTGGCATGGCCTACATGGGGCGTCCTTTTGCTCCTTACCCGCCGTTTGGTGTTTATCCTGGGTGATTTGATCGACTCAGGGGGCCCGATGGTCTCTCCTCGCGGAGATTTACCGGGCGAGCTTTGTTGAAGGGGAAGTTGTCCAGAACCGTGTCGGTGGAGGGTTCCGTGCCTGCAACTGCTCAAGTCGGCCAGTTCATAAAGTTTGAAGAGATATCCTCCAGCTATGATGTCATACCTTGGCGGGCAGTGTCCCCATCCAGGAGCTGCCTCGACTGCATGAGAAAAGTCAAGAGCTCCATGTTCTTCTGCTGAGCGTCCATGGGCGCGATGCCCTTGAGGTACCTATTGTGCTTGTCGTAGTCGAGGGAGTGGAGCCGGGCGCGTGCCGTGGCCTTACTTTTGGCACCGAGCGGTCGTAGTAGTATTTAGAGTAGACGTGGTCAGCAAATGTAATTGTTAAGTTCGTGAGGGAGCCCCCATGTGAACAGTTTTGTATCAATGAATACATCGGTTTTGTGATGGATTTACTCCGTTCGGGGAGGCTTGTCCCCTTCGTTCCTTGGTTTTATTTTTTAGCGTAATTTTGTTTTTTATTTTTCCTTTTTTCGCACCTGCCCGTTCGTCCGTAGGCTACAACCTTGAGAGCCCGGGGCATGGCCCGCAAGGCTTAGTAGCTCGTAACCATAGGTAGAGGCGGGGTGCGATCGATCGGAATATCTAGAACAAAGCTACATAAGGTAATCAAAGGAATGAACTACCCTTTCGTTCGGGTAGGAAGGAGTTTTTCCATATGATAGTAAGCGAAAAGAGTGGTAATTTTTTAGTATTGTTCCCTTATGTAGCCCCCGAGCGACCCGGGCTGGGGTGCTTTGACAGGAGCGAGTGCTGACTAATAAGCGGTAAGACCTAAATTTAGGGGGGAAAACGACGTAGCTGTTTAATGTTCCAGGTGTTGGTGAGAGCGTTGCCGTTGTCGTCCCTCAGTCGGTAGGCGCCCGGTCGGATTACCTCGGTCGGTGTATGGTCCTTCCCATGGCGGAGAGAGCTTGTGCTTTTCCTTTGTTGATTGGGTCCTCTCGAGCACGAGATCGCCGACTTCGAGGGTCCTCTCCCTGATCTTTCTTTCATGGTACCTATGGAGAGTTTGTTGATAGCGAGCGGAGCAGATGACGGTTGTCTCGCAGGACTCCTCGAGTAAGTCGACTGCGTCTTGCTGAGCCTCCGTGGCCCGGTCGCGGTCGAACGCCTTCACTCTTGGGGCGCCATGGTCGAGGTCGGAGGGTAGTACCGCTTCAGCCCCGTAGGCCAGGAAGAAGGGTTTGAACCCTATGGATCGGTTTGGGGTCGTTCTAAGGCTCCAGAGGATCGCTGGGACCTCAACAACCCATCATCCGGCGTACTTGTTGAGTCGGTTGAAGATGTGTGGCTTAAGTCCTTGGAGGACCATGCCATTGGCACGCTCGACCTGACCATTAGTACGTGGGTTTCCGACCGAGGCCCAGTCGATCCTGATGCCGTATCCATCACTGAAGTCCAAGAACTTTTTTCTGGTGAAGTTAGTCCTGTGGTCAGTGATGGTGCAGTTAGGGACGCCGAACCGATATATGATGTCGAGGAAGAACTTGACCGCCTCTTCCAAGCGGATGTTGGTGATGGGTTTAGCCTCTATCCACTTGGTGAACTTGTCGACTGCTACGAGCAGGTGGGTGAAGCCGCCCGGGCCCTTTTTGAGTGGTCCCACCATGTCGAGGCCCCAGACCACGAATTGCCAGGTGATGGGGATGGTTTGGAGCTCTTGTGCCAGCAAATGTGTTTGTCGAGCGTAGAACTGGCATCCTTCACACCTGCGGATGACCTCCTCCGCTTCTCATAGTGCGGTGGGCCAATAAAAACCTTGGCAAAAAGCTTTTCCAACAAGCGACCTTGGGGCCGCGTGATGTCCGCAGATTTCGGCGTGGACCTCGAGGAGGAGCTATTTCCCTTAGTGAACAGGGATGCACTTCATGAGTATCCCTGACGGACTCCGTTCGTAGAGTTCGTCACCGATGGCCACGAATGTCTTGGCGCATCGAGCGATTCGTCGAGCCTCAGTCCTTTTAGGTGGGAGGACCTCCTCAAGGAGGTAGGCGAGCAGTGGACCTCGCTAGTCGGTTTGATCAAGCGTTAGTACAGCTGCGTCAGCGGGTGGCATCGCTGTAGAAGTGCTAGGGTCGGAGCCCCCGAGCGCTAGGTCGGCGTCAGGGTGTGCCCGAATCGGACCCTCCAGGATGCGAGCAGACAGTTCGTGGAGGTCGTTGATGAAGACTCTGCTTGGGGAGGGATCTCTCTTAGCGGCCAATTTTGCGAGAAAATCGGCCGCGTCATTGTCCTTTCGTGGGACGTGATGTAGCTCGATCCCCTGGAATTTGTCCTCAAGCTCGCGACCGCTTGGCAATATGCTGCCATGAGGGGGCTTCTGTAGGAGGGCTCCTTCATGACTTGATCAACGACCAACTCTGAGTCACCGCGAACGTAGAGTCACGTAGCGCCGAGCTCGATTGCGATGCGTAGCCCGTTGATAAGGGCCTCGTATTCCACGATGTTGTTTGAGGCTAAAAAGTGGAGGCGAATGGCGTTGCATAGCTTACTCCCATCCGGGGAGATCAAAACCACTTCAGCCCCCGAGTCGGGTGCCATTATGGACCCATCGAAGTACATTGTCTAGTATTCGTGAGTGACGTCCGGGGCCGGCTGCTGCACCTCCGTCCATTCGGTGACAAAATCCGCGAGAGCCTGAGATTTAATGGCGGTACATGGGACGTACCTGATGTCATGGCCCATGAGTTCGAGTGCCCACTTGGAGATCCATCTCATGGCATCGCGGTTGCGGATGATGTCCTCGAGCGGGTACGAAGTGATGACCGTGACCTCGTAGTTGGTGAAATAGTGGAGGAGCTTTCGGGTTACCATCAGTACGGCATATAGGAACTTCTGCACCTATGGGTATCGGACCTTGGGGTCGGTGAGTACCTCCCCGACGAAGTACACGGGCCGCTGGACCTTAAGGTGGTGTCCTGGCTCCTCTCTTTCAATGACCAGGGCGGCGCTTACGACATGGTTGCTGGCCGCGATGTAGAGGAGAAGGGGTTCTCCTCGTTCGGGTGTGACGAGGATTGGGGCCGACGTCAAGGATGTTTTGAGGCTCTCCTAAGCCTGTTGTGCTTCCTCAGTCCAGACGAAGGTGTTCATCTTTTTGAGGAGCTTGTGGAGTGGCATTCCTCGTTCGCCGAGCCGGGAGATGAATCGGCTTAGCGCAGCCAGGTAGTCGGTGAGCCTTTGTACGCCCTTGACGTTGCGTATGGGGCCCATGTTGGAGATGGCTGAGATTTTTTCAGGGTTGGCTTCGATGCCGCACTCGGACACAATGTATCCTAGCAGCTTCCCCTTTGGGACCCCAAAAACACATTTTTCGGGGTTCAGCTTGATGTTGAACCTTCGGAGGTTCGCGAATGTCGCGGCCAAGTTTGGGATCAGGTCGCAAGCTTGAGTCGTTTTGACTACTATGTCATCCACATAGACGGCGATTGTTGGTTTTGGCCGTTCGGCCTGATCGAGCTGATCGAGTGGGTCGATCTAGTCGGCGAAGCATTGCTGCACGCACCTTTGGGAGGTGGCGCCAGTGTTCTTTAGGCTGAAAGGCATGGTTACGTAGCAGTACGAACCATATGGGGTTATGAATGAGGTTGCAAGTTGATCGGACTCTTTCATCATGATCTGGTGATAGCCTGAGTAGGCATCCAGAAAGGAGAGGATCTCGCAACCCGAGGTGGAGTCGACTATATGGTCTATGTGTGGCAAGGGAAAGTGATCCTTTGGACATGCCTTGTTAAGGCCAGTATAATCAACCCACATTCTCCATTTCCCAGTCTTCTTTTTAACAAGGACAGGATTGGCGAGCCAGTCAGAGTGGAATACCTCTCTGATGAACCCGGCTGCTAGGAGTTTGGCGATTTCTTCGCCTATGGCCCTGCATCTCTCGTCGTCGAAGCGGCGTAGGTGCTGTTTCGTGGGCTTGGAGCTCGGGATGAGGCGTAGCGCATGCTCGGCGACCTCCCACGGTATGCCTGGCATGTCAGGGGGTTGCCGTGCAAAGACATAACGATTGGCGCGTAGAAAGTCGACGAGCTCGTGTTCCTATTTGGCCAGGAGCCGGGTCCCGATTCGTATCATTTTGGCTAGGTCGGTGGGGTCGATTCCCACCGCCTTGGTTTCCTCGAGAGGGCGGAAGGCCGTCGAGGAGGCTGGTTTGTTGCTGTCTGGGACAGCTGGGGTCGATGACTCCCCGAGCCACTGGAGCTCGACCGAGTTGATGATGGCGGTGGCGAGCTCGAAATGCTCACAGTCGCACGTGAAGGCGTGCGAGAAAGCGATGCTTACAGTGATCACGTCGTTTGGTCCCGGCATCTTTAGTTTAAGGTAGGTGTCATTGGGGATCTCCATGAACTTGGCGTAGCACGGCCGCCCTAAGATGGTGTGGTAGGATCCTGGGAAATCCACCACCTCAAAGGTAAGCACCTCTGAGCGAAAGTTGGCCTTGTCGCCAAACGTGACGAGCAAATCGATTTGCCTGAGTGGGTATGCCTGTGCACCCGGAATCACCCCGTGGAAGGGAGAACCCGCTGGGCAGAGCTCCGACCGGGGGATGAGCATGGTGTCGAGGGTATCGACGTAGAGGATGTTGAGGCCGCTACCTCCGTCCACCAGCACCTTGGTAAGGCGCTTCTTGCGGATGATGGGGTCAACGACGAGCGGGTAGCGTCCTGGTCTCGCGACGTGGGAGGGATGGTCCCTTTGATCAAAGGTGATTGGAGATTCCAACCAGTCGCGGAAGGAGGGGACGACCGTCTCGGCGGCGCACGCCTCCCTATAGCGCACCTTGTGCTGGTGTTTGGTCTGGATGGCGTCAGATCCGCCGAAGATCATGATGCACTCCTCAGGGTCGGGGAAACCGTCTCCATCCTTGCCCGCCACACCTCCTTTCTTGGCTGCTGCTTCTTTGCCATCTTCCTCTTTCGGCCCGCTGGCCTGTCGAAAGAAACGTTTGAGGAGCTCGCAGTCTTTGTAGAGATGTTTGACGGGGTAGGCGTGGTTGGTGCATGGGCTATCCATGAGTTTGTCAAAGTGGTCAGGCAGGCCCTGCTGGGGCTGCTTGCCCGCGCGATCAGCCGCTGTGACCAATGTGGTGTTGTTCGACCGGCGCCGATACTTTTTGCTCTTCTTGCCCCTCTGTGTGGAGGGGCCCTCGTCTTGGTCCTCGCATTTGGCCTTGCCCTTGTCCCGGCCTCCATTGAAGACCGCCTCCTCGCTAGAGGTGTGGTTCATGGCGACGTCGAGCAGGTCGCGGGTGGTCTGGGGCTTTAGGCAGCCAAGTTTGTGGATTAGAGACTCGCAGGTCATCTCGGAGAGGAATGCACTGATGACGTCTACGTCGACGACATCAGGGAGTGAGTTGCATCGTTGGGAGAACCTGCGGATGTAGTCCCGAAGGGATTCGCTGGGTTCCTGCTGGCAGCTCTTGAGGTCCTAGGAGTTCCCAGGGCTGACATGTGTCCCCTGGAAATTCCTGACAAAGACCCTCTTGAGGTTCGCCCAGTTGCGGATGCTGTCGCGTGGGAGGAATTCAAGCCATGCCCGAACATGTTCGCCGACACAGATGGGGAGATTTTGAAAGATGAAATAGTCATCATCCACCCCTCCGGCTCGGCAGGCGAGCCGGAAATCTTTGAGCCAAATTCTGGGGTTTGTCTCCCTGGTGTACTTGGCGACATTGGTGGGTGGCCAGAAACGCCGTGGGAACGGCGCCCCCCGGATGCGCCGGTCGAAGGCCCGTGGTCCTGGGGCCTCCGGGCTGGGACTCCGATTGTTCGACCGGCGACCGTGCCCGGGGCGCGTTTCACCGCTCCCCTCGATGGTCTGTCCAAGGCCCGCACCGCCTGTCTTTGCCGCCGCCCAATGGGCGTCATCATCGCGCCGGGCATGATGCCGGTTGCTGATGATGCTGCGGGCATCTTGGTTCGGATCAAGCCATTCACGTGGCATGGAGCATGCGCCGGGTCGGATCCCAGCGCAGCCGCGACCTCCCGTGCAACGCTTGGTGGCTGTTGCGGTGAGCGGATGAAGTGATCCGTCTGGCGTGTCTTAGCCCCCCCAATGGGATGAGAGGGCATGCGTCGGAGTCATGATGTGGAGCTTCTCGCTTGTTGTACGGTGGCGGTTTCTACCAGTGCCCGAAGGTTCCGGTAGGCCGCCCGCTCCTAGGGGTCGACGGGCTCGGGAACACCACGCAGAAGTACTACTGCAGAGGCGAGGTTCTGGCTAGCTTGAGCGAACTACGGGGGGCCGTTCCCCTCATTCGTGATGTCGTGCTGGACCTGGCGGGCGTGCCCCTGAGCGACGCCGGCCGAGTGCACGCGCAGGTGGCGGTTGGCAATGTCGTCTTTGCCGCAGCTCCTCAGTGTGCCCTTGTGCACGCGCGAGTGCCCCCACACGTGGGTCTAGGGGGTGTGAGTCTGTACGGACTCCGCGACCACCAGTGGCTGCCTCGGAAAGTCCGCCATGGCGCACTCCCGGGACGGACGGTGGCTAGGTGCCATGTCACCGATGCTGGAGCCGTCGCTCCCAACCTCATCATCCAGAAGTTCATGAACATTGGTCGGAGCATGGCTCGTCATTCCCACAAACTCGGATGTGGAAGGAGGTGCCGTCAGCATTTTTCGGAACCCCCGGGCATACGTGTCTACGGGAGACGCAAGGTCGTAGGGGAACC
This sequence comes from Miscanthus lutarioriparius, assembly GCA_904845875.1. NCBI lineage: Eukaryota > Viridiplantae > Streptophyta > Magnoliopsida > Poales > Poaceae > Miscanthus > Miscanthus lutarioriparius. Next base: position 70,969,459 of record CAJGYO010000016.1, on the reverse strand, counting down.
GGTCGTGCGGTGGTCGTGGCGCGGACGATGTGGTGCCTCCGGATAACTGACGGGAAACAGTAAATGGCGAGTAAATAACAGAACGTGTATTACTCATAGTGAGGTTTGAGCAGAGAGTTTGCTCGGAATGAAGTGCAGATGCCGCGCCGTTGAAGTCATGGTTTGTCCCGAAGCCGATGGAGGGCGCCCCTCCTATGGGCTCCGGGATGATCGTCTCCTTGCGGAGTCGTAGTACGCCGAGCCGGTCGGAGATGAAATCCAGGCTCCCGAATAGGAGGGCCTGGGATGGCTCGAAGACGGGTGGAACCCACTTCCCAACAGGTGGGAGTGCGGGAAACTCCAGCGAGCCTTACCGTATGGGAGTTTTTAGCGGCGCCCACAATACTATAGAGGAAAAAGTCGGCGTCTACAATACTGTTTGTGTCAGGGCAGTTGTAGAGCACTATTCCTGCAGGTGTGCAGGGTGTGGTCCCCGGTATCGTGGTTTGACTCGTGCGCCCTGGCTTGCTTTCTCCATTCGTCCCCTGGTTCCCTCCGAGCGGGTGTCCCCGGTCGGATGGCTCCAGTCGGCTTTTGGTCGTGCCGGTCGGAGAAGAGCGATGAGCAGGGCTTCTACGATCCCCGGTCGGAGACGCGGGGTCGGGGTCCGAAGCAGCTCTTGGCCCGGGCCTCTCAATCGGAGAGGTCGTCCAGAGGCGGCTGGAGTCCAAAGTGAGCGCTCCGATCAGAGAAGCGGGCTGAAGTAGTTGACGAGCGGGAGTTGTTCTCTTTCGGCTAGCCCTTCCGGTCGATAACTGGGCCGCCCTTTTGGCCTGTCATTTTAGACTTTTGTGCCGGCCCATGGGCTGCGTGCTGCTTTGTTTGAGCCTTGGCCTGGAAGCGGGTCCCCGAGGGACCCCGGGTTTATGAACCCGACAAATCTAGTGATGATGAACTAAACAACTTGGTAAGTAAAATGGACAAAAATCTAGAAACTTCATAGCCAATGTGGTAAATGAATTAGAAAGAACTCAAGCTACTCTTGCCAAACAAGAGAAACACTATGTTACTTGCAAGAAAGCTCTTGGCCTTGCATCAAAAAGAAGTGAGGTTGAAACTTTACGTTTGGAAGTTGACCAAGCGAAAAGTGTCATAGCTACCCTAAAGGATGACCAAAATACTCTTCAAGAAAAGAACAATGCCCTCAAGACAAGAAATGAGGAGCTTGAAGAGCAATTTAGCATCCTTTGGGATAAAACCTCACATCCTACGAAGGCAAGTGAGATCTCTAATGCATCTACTAGCAAGGGTTGTGATAGATGCTACAATATTGATTTAGAAGCTCGTGCTACTAACCTTGCTAATATGGAAGCTATGAAGAAGGAAATTGCAAGACTCAACAACATCATAGCTAGTGGGTGCGTGGATGATGCAAGCAAGAAGCCCAAATTCATTCAAGGAAGACATCCTTTTTATCAAAGATGGTCTCGGCCACAAGAAGGGTGGCAAGACTGGTGAAAGAAAGATGGTGAATGGAGTGTCTTGCATCAGGTTTGAGAAGGAGACCATTGGAGAGGTGCAGCCAGTGCAGACCGCGGAGGCTCCACGTAGAAACGCGGAGGTTTCACGCCCTGGATGCTTCGGGCCAAAACGCGGAGGCTCTAGGGTCTGGCAGAACAGTGGCACCAACAGAACCAAGGCACAACCTCAACCAATACAGCAAGCCCCTAAAGCATCTAGCACTCATCTGTAGGTCAAGGAGAACCCAATCATACCAAAGAGGAACAAGTATGCCTACAAGCCTAAGAACCATGCACCCCATGAGAGCATGTCCTCTAGCTATGTGTTGAGACACAACAACCTTGGTAAAGTTGTTGCCATGTATGCTGGAAATGAGCCCAAAATATATGTGAAAAGATCTCTATGGGTTCCTAAGATTTTAGTGGCTACCACTCAAGGCCCCAATGCTAATTAGGGACCTAAAAGAAGGAACTAAACTTGTTTTGTAGGCATACTCCCCCGGTGGATCAAGTTGGGTGCTTGATAGTGGATGTATAAATCATATGACCGAAGAGAAGAGTATGTTCTCATCTTATGCCCAAACGGAAGGTCCAAGTGAAAATATAGTATTTGGGGATAATTCAAAAGGAGAAGTGCTTGGTGTTGGTAAAATCTGTATAACTCAAGATCATTCAATTTCAAATGTTTTACATGTTGATTCGTTGAGTTACAATTTATTGTCCGTATCACAATTACGTGAGATGGGCTATGATTGTCACTTTACGGATAAGGGTGTGACCGCCATTAGAAGGGAGGATTCCTCTATTGCTTTTATGGGTCGTATGAAAAGCAAGCTTTACTTAGTTGATTTCAACAAAAGTGAAGCTAAGCTTGAGACTTATTTAGTGGTAAAATCTAGCATGGGTTGGCTATGGCATCGCCGACTAGCTCATGTTGGGATGAGGAACTTGGCCAAACTTCTAAAGGATGAGCACATTCTTGTACTAACGAATATTCACTTTGAGAAAGATTGGATATGTAACGCATGTCAAGCCAGAAAACAAGTAGGCGTACCACTCCCACCAAAGAACATTGTCACAACAGTAAGCCCATTGGAGCTTATTCATATGGATCTCTTTGGACCGGTCGTGTACGTTAGCATCGGCGGTAACAAATATGGTCTTATTATTGTTGATGATTATTCTCGCTTCACGTGGGTGTTTGTTGATGGTAGTTAATAACCATTATAAACCATCAATTAAACATGTATAAGGGCATAAATATAATCACCAATGAAGGTTTAGGGGTTCAAACTAATGAATTCCACGAGCTTTGGTGATTTCATGACTGCAGGAGGATTTATCTAGAAAATAGCTTCTAGGACTACTATCATACACTCCAAATGAGCAAACCGACGATAACAAGTGATTCTACCCACGACACCTACGAAAGTCGACTCAAGACGGAACCCAAGCCTCACCACCAAAAGGAGGAGCCCACCTGGCACCATAGTGGGCCGGCCGGCCCAATAGGGAGGCCGCCTGGGCCATGAGGGTGGCCCATCACCCTCCGCCATCACGTACTCTTTCCTACGATCTACACTATTGATTCTAAGTTAGTTTTAGGTCGGTTCATCCAATGGTGGTCGGGAGAGTTGACGCAGATCGATGACATGGCAATTTCTTGCCCCCTACTCCTAGTGTCGGGTTCATAAACCCGGGGTCCCTCGGGGACCCGCTTCTAGGCCAAGGCTCGAACAAAGCAACACGCAGCCCATGGGCTGGCACAAAAGTCTAAAAGGACAGGCCGAAAGGGCGGCCCAGTTACCGACCGAAAGGGCTAGCCGAAAGAGAACAACGCCCGCTCATCAACTACTTCGGCCCGCTTCTCCGACCAGAGCGCTCACTTCGGACTCCAGCCGCCTCCAGACGGCCTCTCCGATCGAGAAGCCTAGCCCAGAAGCTGCTTCTGACCCCGACCCCGCGTCTCCAACCGGGGATCGCAGAAGCCCTACTCATCGCTCTTCTCCGACCGGCACGACCAAAAGCCGACTAGAGCCATCCGACCGAGGACACCCGCTCGGAGGGAACCAGGGGACAAATGGAGAAAGCAAGCCAGGGCGCATGACTCAAACCACGATACCGGGGACCACACCCTACACACCTATAGGAATAGTGCTCTACAACTGCCCTGACACAAAAAGTATTGTAGACGCTGACTTTTTCCTCTATAGTATTGTGGGCGCCGCTAAAAACTCCCATACGGTAAGGCCCCCCACGTTCCTCTGGGCGTCACTAGTGTTGTGGGCGCCGAGCCATACGGTAAGCCCCCCCCCCATGTGCCTCTGGGCATCACCAGTGTTGTGGGCACCGGGATTTACCGTGCCAGGAGAACGTAGTGAAAGCTCCTCGCATGCCTCCGGGCATCGGATAGTCTTCGTAGGTACCGACGTTGATCCTTCCTGAAGAAGGCAGCACAGCCTCCACATACATCTGACATTCTACAGCGACATCAATAGTGTTGCGGACGCCTACCATTCTACAGTACATCAACAGTGTTGTGGCGCCTACAAACATCTTGTACCCGCCGACGTGGGTAAGAAGGCGCAAGAGCAAACATACTCTCTCCCTCTCACCTGTAAAGCCATCCCCTTCATCTATAAAAGGGGGTATGCTCCCTCCAATGAAAGACAATTTCATCTATGTTCTCTCCAAGCCAGTTTAGCATTCAAGGCTCTCCGAGCATACGCCTGAACACTTAGCTCATAGCGTAGTTCCTGTCGCTCTCGGCCCATCCGATCGGAGCCGACTGGACCTCTTGCACACCCCATCTTTCTCCCTCTCGTTCGTAACCCCACTACAGACTTCGAGCACCTGGGCTCAGGAATAAAGTCACCGACTGACCCAAACTAGACGTAGGGCATGTTGCCTGAACCAGTATAAATCCTATGTCATTGAGTGCTAGGCCACCTTCGATCACAACGTACGGCAAAACTACAAATATTTACTAAGTTGGTCACATTCTGCACCGACACCTAGAGTCCTTGCCCCTTACTCCACCTCGATTCCATGGCCACTACTCTACCTCTGGCCTATATATAGCAGCCCCTACCCCCTTCCCTCATCAGATCCTAAAACCCTAATTCATATTCTCCTCGTCAGGATCAGAGCCAACTATCAAGAGAAGATTAATTCTCCATAGGATCTAGTCTTATAAATAGAAATAGTGAGATAGAGAGTGAGGGAAGAGTTTGGAGGAGGCACCGGCCTATCGGTGCTCTCTCTATGGCTTGTACCTTGGCGGATCCAAGTTCTATCCAAGCTTGCCTCTGAGATTTCTCTGGTAATCAACTTTTGATTTAAGTAAGCTTCTTGTTTATATTATTCATCAGGTTCACAACTTGTTTGAGTGCTTTATTCTTTATCTGAGAAGAGTAAAGTAGTAATTGTAGTGTAAGCATGGTGCTTAGACTCTTGTTACTTGTGGATGCATCCTACATTCTGGATCGGTGGTAGCTCGCAAGGGTGACTCTTATAGCCTCGTTGAATCCTCTATAGTCCACCTCCCGTTTGTAAGGGCACGTAGGACGCGGTTGCGAAGGAAAGCATCCTCTGCTAGTGTCTTTCCCTAGTAATGTCCCTAGTTGAATAGTAGAAGACATAGCTTACCCAAGTCAGAATTAGAGAACCTTAGTTTTCCTCTCTACGCTCCTATTTATCCTAACCTTGTTTCTACCCTTAGTATTGTTACCCTTAGTTAAGTTAGACCGTAGTTAGTCTCACATGTTTTCCTATGGATACGATACTTGGAATACTTCCGAGTGAAAGCTACAGCGGCATTCGTGTGCTTGCAGATTTATCTGTGTGCGTTAAAATATACTAACAAGCTTTCTGGCACCGTTGCCAGGGAAACGATTGTTGAATTAACTTCGAGCCTAGCTTAACATTTTTTAGCATGGATTTCACTCCTATTTATCAATATGCTAAACCCACAAGCGCAAGCCTAAAGCCACCATAATTCTCATAGCCTATCATAACACTTGGTTATGAGCTGCGCCTATGTTTAATAAAATTGATTCGGGATAAATCCTTCTCGGGAGAAGGCGATGAAAACCCATATTCACACCTACGAGAGTTTGAGGAGATCTGTGCATGCTTGCGTATCGCTAGCATGTCTAACAAGACCTTAAGATGGAAGTTACTTTAGTTCTCTTTGATGGGAAAAGCTAAAACATGGTATAGTCAAACTGTAGGAAGTGTGCAAGGAGATTGGGAAACGTTATGGCCTAAATTTTGTTTACATTTCTTTCCCATCTCTAAAGTGGTTAGCCTTCGAAAAGAGGTTCTAAATTTTAGACAACTAGAAGAAGAATCTCTTGGTAGCCCGCAAGGGGTCGAGCAACGAAGCTCAGACAGGCCACGACTACGAACCCAACACACACGCAACTTAGTACTTTAACGATCACTTCATGATCACAAAAACACTCGGGGGCTATTGTCAGGATTATAACCCCAGGGTGTCTCAAGGCATCAATTAGTTAGCAGGCCGAGCAGCCGACAGCACACCAGCAAGCGAAAGCCCAAATGACCGAGGCCCAGTTAAGCCAGACTAGACCAAATGCTAAGGCCAGGGTCGGCCACGACCCCTCTCTTTCGCCTTAGCCGCATAGCCACACAAAGGCTCATGACCTCTCCTCCATATTGACCCTCGAGAGGAACAGGGAGAGGTCAAGCCTAGCTAAGCATGCCTGCTCTGATAAGAGAAGGCACGCTGCACTGACCCCGTAAGGACCGAGAGGACAACAGTCACCTTGGCCCGGTCAGACGCCATCCCTGCGCCATGCAGTTCAGACAAGACAACACCGCCTAGCGGTGACGGCCAGTATGGTGCCCACCGTCCAGATACAGTATGACAAGATGTATGTATGATTCTACCCACTATAGGATGGGATCCACTATGGAGGCCTTGACCTAGAGGCCATCCAAGCCAACAGGAGCCTTGACCCTAGAGCTCGGTATCGTGGCCACCTACTCCACAAGCTAACCGGGCAATCGATGACCTGGGGGCGGCTACCAACTCCTGTACGACGCCCCTAGGAAATCAAGAGACGATGACAAAGGCCATGGTGGAGACCACGTAGCATAGGATGGTTGGCGAACCACCACCGTGCCTACAATGCCGCCACGGCCGGTGCAGTAGCACCATGCCACACCATGCCACGATGTGGCCACAAGACCATGACAACAACCATGCCTGGACGTGTGTAACAAGACGGCATATCTTGTAAGCCAAGTTAGCTAGGCCCCTCCCTTAGGCTCATAACCCCTCGGTCGGGAGAACCTTCTTCTTTGTACATGCCCTGGCCCCAAACTCTATATAAGGGTAGCCAGGGCATCCTTCCTAGGGGAGATTCATTCTAATTCATTCCTCACACTTCAAACTCCTGAAGCTTTCCTTCATGTAGTTCACCATTCTTGCACCCCCCATTATAAGAACTTCAGAGCATTCAAGCAAGAAACACGCACTTGATCATCTCTGAGACTAGACGTAGGGCTTCGGCCTGAACTAGTATAAATCCTCGTGTCTTTTGGATGCTACCATCATCTTCCTAGAGTAGCACGACAATCATATAAATTTACTAGTCTGGTTTACAAAACACCGACACAAACTTTTTCCATTTTCTGACATAAATTCAAAATCACAACTTCAAAATCATTTGGCAACAAGCCACTTGTCATGAAGTTGACCAAGTCAACAACATGACAAGAGCTATTTATCTAAATAAAATGTTGTTGAATAAAATAAAAGTTGAGTTGAATTCAAGCCCCGCTCGAATTCAACACGTAACCAAATCTTATATGATTTATTAGATTTTTCTAAAAACAAAACCCTAACTCTTCTCTCATCTCAATCAATGTTTGAGTACCTTGAGTTCGATCTTCTTTGGGAGTTTGATTGATTGTTGTTTGAGTCAAAATCGCCTTAGCAAGAAATGGGAAAAACCTCTTGGGCCCTAACCACCCAGCCAGCCTAGCCCACCTCTTCCCTTGTAGCCCAGCTGGCCCGCTTGTCCTCTCTTTCCTCGTAGGCTCATGCAGCACCACAGCCCAGCTAGCCTTGGCCCAACAGCAGTCGCAAGCCAATCCCCACGCCTAGGGCCCGCTCGCCCCCACCTGGCCTAGCTCACATTGCCCTCCCTCTAGCCCTACCCCGCGGCCTAGCTTGCGGGCACACACGCCCCACCTGGAAACCCTATTGGGTGCTCCCAAGGCAGGAGCTACCGCCGCCAGTGTTATCCTCTCGTTCGTACCTCGACATCAGCGCCCACCTACCTGCTCCGTCCTTCTATGAATGGATGAACGAACATGTAAGCATGGTGCTTATACGATGCTCTGCCTCTGAGTGCATCCTGTTCTCTGGTTGGGTGGTAGCAGCGGGAGGTGATAGCCCCGTCTATGTTTTGTAGTCCACTCTGAATTGAGTAGGTTCTTAAATTGTAGGACCGTAGTCGCGTCAGTAGAGTTATCTATTATGAGTGCTCTACCGTCTAAGTGGTGTCCCGAAGTGTACAAGAGTAGAGTTAGCCTTAGCTATAGTCGGGTATATATATATACTTTGATCCTATAATAAGAATATCATAGGAATCTACCTCACCTGTTATTCTCCCGAGTTGACTAGTTTACATTATCTTTATACATCTATCCCCTGAGTGTCACTATGCTTAATTCCTATCTATATATTTACCCTCTACTTAAGCTATGCTGGTATGTTGATAGATATTCCTCTATTACTCAATAAGTCTTACTCTATTGTTTTGTTGTGGTAAAATATAAATAACAATACCTGGAATACTCCCAGTAAAATGCTACAATGGTATTCTGTACGCTTGCGGAATCCTTCATATTCTTTTTGCGTTAATAAATACCAACAAGCATTTTTGGCGCCATTGCCGGAGAAACAATTGGCGTAAAGATTTAGATCATTAGCATACCACTAGCTTTAGTAGGATTATCCCTGTTATGTTGAATTGTGGAATAAGACAGGATAGTAGACGCCGTTTTGATCTTCCGGCAAGCTTCTACAAGAAAAGAAGAAACATTGAAGAACCCTAGGGTGCCTGAACATTCAAGATCCATCAACACTGGAACTCTGCCATCTCACAGGTTTGCATAAACATATATATATATATATATATATATATATATAACCATGTGTAGATTGGAGAAAAGGTCGACGTCACAAGAATTCAAATCACATCTCAAGTGACGAATATAGACACTGCACTACTCACAAATTCCATCATGTGTCATGGTAAGTATGATCAAGAAAGATGAGATAATCTTGCTCATGGACTTTAAACTTTATGAATAGTTATCTTTTAATTTTTGCATACCACTGCATGTTTACTTTAAATAATTCATGCATCCACTACGTTTAGTTTGAATTCTCTCATATCAAATTCACAGCATATTTAGTTACCTGCATATATCCACTTGCATCCTTTGTCTTAAAAAAAGAAATCACTCACCATGATCATGCTCTTTCATCTCTATTTGAATAAATCTCTATAATGCTTTCATGTTATCTTTGTCTACTATAGTATGCTTTAGTTTGGGAGTGTTGATCTCACTTGCAAAGGCTTTTTAAATTAAGCGTGGTGCTTAGGTTAAAATGCCTTCCTTAATTAAAATTAGACATGGAGTTTAGTTTGGTTATTGAACTAAAACTTGTTGTAGTAGATACTGGTTATTTTGTTGGACTAACCCTGCAGAAAACTTTCAAACTCAAATTGGGAAAGTCCTGAGATAAATTCACACCAGAGATGAAGCAAGGCATATGAATTCTAAAAACTTTGCACAAAGAAGACCCAGCTTATTCTTCATGGAAGGAAGAACTGTGAGTATCAAGGTTTATTCACTTATCTTTTGTTGCAAGTTATCTTAGCCCTGAACCATACTAGAATGCAGCCAACACATAAAATTTGATAAAAAAATAAAATCTATGCTAAAGCAATCCTAAAACTATATTTTCAATAGCATAGAGGAAAACTACAAAAGTTATGGACGACAACTTGTAATGCAAATTTGTTGTATTCTCTCGGGAATGTGTCCACTAACATTTTGCAGGAAAGAATGAATATAAGTTGTGCATGTCCATGGTTTGGTATGAACATGCGAACCCAAACTAAACCACCACTTCAGCTTTGAAACAAAGAGAAAGACAAGTGCCACAAAAAGGATCTACAATTGAAGCACTCACTCATAGGAAGTAGACGAACAAATCAACGGGCTATAGTAATGTCGAAGGCAACCTAGCATTGAGCCTTTCCAGGACTCAAGCTAGGAGGTTGATGAGAAGCAAGGTGCAACCCACCTCGTATTAGCCAGAATACGCCCGCTTCCATCATATTCAAAAAGGCCAGCTCGCACGTCGTCAACAAGGACAAGACAATGAGATGCCACTACATCATAGTGTACATTCTCGTGCCAACTGACATAATCAATCAATGGTTCACTGTTGATTGTGTCTCGTAAGTCCGAGAACGACCATGTCACATAAAAGACATCTCTAGGTCATTGAAGATAAAGCTTTCACGCAAACACCAATGAAGTTCATTCTTTGATCTTCAAGACGATTGGCGTATCGCTAACAAACAAAGAAGAACAACTTTCCGCCACGCTGTTAGACAATCAAGGAAGAATTTGAGTTGCATCTCCAATGAACACCAATTCGTCAACCAAGAATCAACAGAAATCAAGAAAGGTTGATGGAAGAAGAGCATGAAATTGTCCGTATCCTCATCTCCAGGATCGAGGCTTAATACAAGGAAAAGTCATGCTTAACGGATTACGAGCTCTCACCAACAGGTAAATCGGATAAGCCTCCTTCAGGTATGCTTGTCACTAATCATTTCAATAAAATAAGGAAAACATAAGGTATATCCAACCAAGCATTATGCAACATAGAATCACATTCATAGGAGAATTTTATCATCCAAACTTGATTCTGCATTTCGCAAAATTCGAGTATGGGGGATAGAGTTCTTCAAAACATCTCATGTCATGTTGCTAGTTTGTCTTGGTCATCCCTACCTTTATGATGAGCTCAACTTGCTAAATCACTAACAAGTAAAAATTTAAATAATCATGCTCCTTTGGGTCACCATATATAATCTTGTTTCTACTTGAATGAATCGCTTTAGTCTTTTAAGCTTCCTTGTTCTGTTACAAGTACGCTTCGGAATATTATTCAGACATGATTATTGAATCAAAACATACTTGTATAGAATTTGGTTGTATATATGGACTAACCCTTGTAGGAAAGTATTCAAATTTTGTTAGGAATGGTAGGAGATCATTCGTTGAAATAGATCAAGGTTTGAGGTATTCTTCAAAACGATTTTACACATCTTTGCCTTAACCTTGTTGAAAATTTGTAGTGGTGAACAATCAAGGTACATTATTTAAAACATGGGATAAAGATTCTATACTAATTAAAATGTTAAACTTAACTCTATTATAGCATAGAGGATGACCTTAAGCTCTATGACAACACTATCCTTGCTTTGAAACATTTGTAAATTCCTTTGGGTATGTGTTGTCTACTAATCTTTTGCGGAGAAGAAATAATAAAAGGAGCAGAAGGTCCAAACAAAGTGCCGAGATCCACAAAAGAAAGGACAAAAAGATAGCATGACAAAAGAATGAGAAAGGAGTGCGACATAGGAGACAAGATGCTCATGAACAGCTCAAGCAAGGAAAGCTTCAAGCATGAAGAAAAGACCACCACAGTCATCTACCTTCGTCACATGGTGTCATCACGCTCCAATGATGAGGTAACATATTAATGTAAGTGGTCATTATTTAAAAAGCTTTCCTTTGACCTTGCTATTCATACAAATAAAGAAACAAACATGTTTGAGTTACAACTTTGCTTGATCCAACCTGATCAACTCAACATGTTTTGTTCCTTAAGTTTGTTCATAGTACCACTTTCTTGATCTTATAGTCTTCACCAAATGAGCTAAAATTTTGCATATCTTATCTTTGGAAGATGATAATCATAATAATGTAAAGTTTGATAGATTTTGTAAAGATAGTCAGTCCTTCCATAGGTTAAGCAACTCCACTCTTTTTGATAAATGTATTCAAATGCCACATTAATACTCATCCTTCTGATCTTATCACCCATGTTATAAGAATGAATGCACATAACATCAACCGTAACATGATTTGATGTGCCTAAGGTTAGAGAACAATAAATAAGTTTTGGTTCTGTTGGTGTTTTTTCCACCAACAGAGCCCATGCACTTGATCTCTACCCTATCTTTATGAGCATAACAGACTTCGAGCAAGTGTGGGGGAGTCGATCCTCCTAATTCTACAAGTGAAAGTTCTGAACCGACAATAACGATGCACACAAGATGTCGCCAGTTTCTACTACTGATGGTTGATTTCGAAACGCTGAACAAGGAGGAGAAACAAGTCAAGAAAGGATGAACCTATCAAACCTAGATCAAACTCAAAACTAGAATGGGTTTGGCAAAATAAGGAGGCACCACCAGTGGAAGCGCCACTACTGGAGGCGCCACCTCAGAAATCCTCATCTTCAAGAACGAACCGAGGGTATCATGACTCTTAGGAGGCCTACCACCGATTCGACAACAGACTTGCAACCATTGAAGAGACAAATGCTGCCATACAAGGTACGTTACATAATCATGCACAATGGCAGGTAAGCATGGGGCACGAGATGGCTAGCCTCCAGCAACAATAGCAATAGCAAAATCAAAATTAGGAGGCTCTGTTCCAGCACCTCCACATTCGGCCACCTCGTTGAGCAACCACAACAACAACCAGCTTGGGGGAGAAGGCATCCCCCGTGTATCCAGATAAGTATTTCTTTTCCTTTTATTATTCTTACTTTGCTTTATATATATTAGAAAAAAAGATGAATAAGTGAAAACAAAATAAAAAGAGTGTCTAATTTGCTTTAATTTATTTTTAGGAACTGAATAAAATAAAAAAAAAGAACTCTGAAGATAATCTCTTATAATAGAAATGATGAATAGTTGCTCTGTTGTAATTTCTTTCAAGTACCTAGTTTTCAGCCTTAAATTCTTCCAAGTTTTGGATAAAACTATTTTGATATAAGGATTTACTCTGAACATGAAAATCATGGGTACCATATGCTTGATCTAAGTCTAGGTAATTGACGGATATGATATGAGAAGGTCTGAGCTGTTGTTTATCTTGTTCCTAGTAATACTAAAGTTCTAGAGAATTATCTTTTGAAAAACATAAAAATGCTACCAGAGCTTGAATTTCTACCAGAGCCATACATGTTATTTAGGCTAGGAAAACTTCCACATATATACTGCTTGCTTATGCCGTGAGTTTTGTCAAGCTTTATTGACCCTTATGAGAGGTTTGTCATGCTCTTAAAATCAAGATCGCGTACACACCACCCAAATATGCACTACTCCTACTCAGGGGGTAGGCGCAAAAACATGCCATCCATCTAGATCTACCCAAGAATGCTCTACTCCTACACTAGGGGTGAACACAAAAACATGCTTATTAGGTTTTCCATCCACCAAATAAATGCTCCAAGTTCTTGTTGATATTTCTCTCAAAGTTTTGTCGCAGAAAAGAGGCATGGGGCTATGCAAAAAGTTATTCATAAAAAAAGAAAAAAAGAATTGAAAAAAATGGACAAGTGTCCGAGATATCTAAAACAATAGGTACTTAGATGCCCGCCTGAAAAAAAGAGATAAATAAGATAGCCCATGTTCTCTTGCAAAATTGTTTCCAAGTTTCAAAAGAGAGATAAGTTTTCAAAGAGTAAAGTAGAATTAGGTTAGCCGCCATATATATCCACCATATACATCCATACACATGCATATCTTGATTTGATTGTATGACTCAACTCTCTTTGGATCCATTGTTTGACTTTACAATATATGCATTGCAAGTATGCTCTAGCTTTCTCCCTACCTATGCACTCCACATAAGCTTTAGTGGTAGGAAGAGAAAAGGAATAACATCTTTATTACCTTGGTGAGGATCCACAAATACCACATATATTGAGAGACTTGAGAGTGTCATACAATGGAATCTTTGAGTTTATTTTGAAAATTTATAAAAACTCCAGAACAATGGTAGAACAAAGAAGACATAGTGCTTGACTCGATCGTTCTGTCTTTCAATTGCTCAAGACCCAAGTGAAGGCTAAGAAGCCCCATGGTTGAAGGTAATATGGGTAAGTTTTAAAGTCAGATCAGTTTATTCTAATTCGAAGGGGATTTTTTGATTGAACACCTGTGTACTTTTGAGGCGTGAAAACATTATAGCAACTCCGGATCCATTACTGAGTTTGGCTTTGCTCAGGGACTAACAAAGGTTAAGTGTGGGGGAGCTTGTTGACGGTCGTTAACACCAATTATAAACCATCAACATATCCTGCATATGTACTTAATTCCATCACCAAACATAGGTATAGGGGTTTAAACTAATGAATTCCATGAGCTTGGGTAAATATTTGTATGCAGGAGAATTTATCCAGAAAACAACTCCTACGACCACTGTCATACACTCCAAACAAGTAAACCGATGACAACAAGTAATCCAACCTGTGAAAACTACGAAAAACAACTCTAGAAGGTTCCAGAAGACACCACGCCGAAGCTTGGGCCAAACAGCCACGAAAGTGGGTCGGCCAGCCCAGCCCATTGGCCGGCCGACCTGCCACGGAGCCCGCTTGCCCTCCACCGATTCGTACTCCTTCATACGATCTACACCATTGATTTTTAAGGTGGTTTTAGGTCGGTTTATCCAACGGTGGTCGAGGGAGTTAACGTGGATCGATGATATGGCTATTCCTTGCCCCCTACTCCACCTTGATTCCTTGCCCCCTACTCTACCTCGACCTATATATAGCAGCCCCTACCCCCTCCCTAGAGCCATCTTGAAAAAACCCTAATTCATATCTCTCATTCAGATCAAGACACACCAGGAGGATTAGATCTAGAGCTCTCCAATGTAGTAGATTAGTAGCTCAGGAGTGAGGATCGAGTTGGGCTCATGCTCAAGTTCCGGATCTAGTCTTGGAGGCTCAGCAAAGCCTTGTATCTTCACTTCTACATCTTGTAAGACTTATTATCAATTTATCATATTCTTATCTACATGGCTATGTTTACTTTGAATATATATCTTGCTTAGTTAAAGGTTATCAATACTTTTGTGTGCGGGTTCATAGAGCGCTTAGCTTGCTAGTTTACCGGTTAGGCTAAGTAGCCGAGTCTCGTGTAAGCATGGTGCTTATACGATGCTTTGCCTGTGAGTGCATCTTGTTCTCTGGTTGGGTGGTAGCAGCGGGAGGTGACAGCCCCGTCTATCCTTTGTAGTCCACTCTGAATTAAGCAGGTTCTTAAATTGTAGGACCATAGTCGCGTCAGTAGAGTTATCTATTATGGGTGCTCTACCATCTAAGCGGCGTCCCAAAGTGCACAAGAGTAGAGTTAGTCTTAGCTATTGTCGGGTATATATATACTTTGATCCTGTAGTAAGAATATCATAGGAATCTACCTCACATGTTGTTCTCCCGAGTTAACTAGTTACATTATCTTTATAGATCTATCCCCTGAGTGTCATTATGCTTAATTCTTATCTATATATTTACCCTCTACTTAAGCTATGCTGGTATGTTGATAGATATTCCTCTATTACTCAATAAGTCTTACTTCATTGTTTCCATGTGGTAAATATAAATAACGATACCTGGAGTACTCCTGGTAAAATACTACAATGGTATTCTATATGCTTACGGAATCCTTCATATTCTTTTTGCGTTAATAAATACCAACAAAGCCCAGCCATCGCCGCTCCCCATGTTCCTTGTAGCCGCCGTCGCACCCACCTGCTCCCTTCCTCCCCTTCGTGAGTCCGAGCCCATACCTCCCCGTGGAGGCTAGCACCGCCCTGCCCCGCCGCACTGATGCACTCAGCCGGCTATAGCCAAGAGGTGCCCTTCTTCTCTCCCCCTTGGGTTTGGATAAGAATGCGGCCCGATGGCTGCTGAGGCAAGGCATGAGAGGGAGTTGTCCTTGCCGCTTAGAGAGCGTGGTGGTGAGATGTGAGAGTGTGGTGTGACTGTGTTGGATATAGGATGGGATGGATGGATGGTTGGGTTGAGATACTTAGGCCCTGTTTGGTTAGATAGGACTAGAGACTAGTGAGCCCATTTAGTCCCAAATAGTCCCTACTTTGCCAAATAGGGGACTACTAGAGGGACTAAAGTGGGTTTGAGTTGTAGTCCCTTGAGGGGTGGCTATTTGAGACTACTAGTCCAACTTAACACCCCATGCCCCTCCCTCTCTCCTCTTTATTGTGTCGGGACCATCCTCACCCAAAGTATTTTAGTCTTTGTTCAGTAGCTTTAATGCCCTTTAATCCCTTCTAGTCCATGGAACCAAACACGGTAGGAGACTAAAGTTTAGTCCCTATTTTAGTCTCTAGTCCCTGGACTAAAGAAACCAAATAGGGCCTTATATATTATTATACTTGTTGTTACTCCGCATGCGCTAAGGATGAAAACCATAGCCAAACTATTAGGATCACCAGATCCTTTTATTTTCTCTTCCTGCACACTTCTGGTAGTGTGCAGAATTCTCGACCTGCAGTGATGATTAGTTGGATTCGTTCTACACTCAAGGATGCCTCTTGATTGGAGATTCGTCAAGCTTCGCTTCCATGATAGAATAATAGTGTTTTGTTTATTGTTAGTTGTACCAAACTATTGTAATTTATTTATGTATTTATACACTCTGAGGTTGTATGACTCTATAATCAACTGAAAATAGGATGCTGGTGATAGCTAAGATATCCTATGACTATCACAGAGGAGCAAGAGTCAGAATTTCTATTTTGAGAATCCCGATCTGTTTTACTCCACCTTTCGGCATCGGCTGGGCATCCGTCGTCGCCCCCTCTCTTCTAGATGCTGGTGACATTTGGAGCGACACGGGCCTCACATGGGCACGTAAAACGATGCGAAAAAATGACTGCAGGTGAAAGGATCAACATGCCCAAGAGGGGGTGAATTGGGCTCAACTAAAATTTTTTGCAATAATTAAACCCTACACTTAGCCCATTTCACCCCTGGTGCCTAAATGCGTTCTCTATTGTTTTACCGCATAAAAGTTTTGTAGCTTAGGTTCCAATCCTACTCTAGCATGGCAATTCTAAGAATGTAAAGACATAAATTGAATTGCTCAAATATAAATTCTCAAAGTAAAGAGAGGGAGAGGAACACAGCAACGTTTTTTCGAGGTATCGGAGAGTCGCCACTCCCCACTAGTCCTTGTTGGAGCACCTGCGTAAGGGTGTAGCTCCCCCTTGATCCGCGCAGGGATCAAGTGCTCTCTACGGGCTGATTCTTTGACACTTCGTCATGGTGAATCACCCACAACCGCTCACAAGACGACTTGGATCATCCACAAGCTTCGCTGGATGATCACCAAGCTTCCAATCACCGCCGAATCGTCTAGATGATGGCGATCATCAAGAGTAATAAGCATAAACTCTCATTTGACCATGACAAGCCTAATGAGAAAGGTGGATGTACACTTGCTACTCTATATGCACTAATAATATTCTTAATCTTGGATTATCAAATTTCAATTATCCTTACTAGGCTCTTGCTCTCCCGTACACTTTAAAGTATTTCTTTAGCTGAACAAATAGACAAGAAGGCTAAATTGGACAAGTAGAAAAAATATTTATACTCTCCACCTCAAAACATAACTATTGAAGTCTAACTTAGCACATTATAAAGTGGCCGAACATGTCTGTCCATATGACTGGATGCGTCCGGTCAATTACCAACGGCTACATAGTATCAAAACAGTGACCGGTCAGTAGCCAACAGCTTTTTTGTTTTCCGCATCCGCGCGGGCTCACTTCCGCACGTCCCCGCATAGCCCAATTTCGCGTGTCCACACGTGGCCTGCCACCACCAAGAGTTGCATACAAAGCTGAACGGTGTTTCTGCATACATACACAATGCCTAGGAAAGTGAGCCAAACTTTTCTTTAAAGTTTTAAAAAGCTGTAGTTGTTAAACTAAAAATCAAAATCAAAATTTGATTTTCACCATTGTGTTTGTTATAATAAATCTTTCAAAACAAGATCTCACATAAATATATTTAGATAAATTATATTAACGAACATTTATCTCGTGAAGATAGAACATCTTTATTTTATTGAGAAGAAGCGATATTTTATATCTCAAGAAAGATGTTCTGTCTTAATAAAACAAATGTTCTAAATTTTGAAAAATAATATTTCATATTAAGGATAAAAACATTCCAGAAAATGGTATTATAATATCCATGACGATAGAGGAAAGATGAATAACAAAAGCTATAATATATATAGAAATAGATTAATAACATAACATAAATAGAAGAAAAATGATAAAAGATAGAACAAAGCATAAGGAAAACAAAAGGAATAAAAATAAAAGACCACGTAATAGTAGAAAATAAAAGAACATCACATTCATAGTAATTGAGTAACTTAAATATGCTATAGAATATTTCACAGGTACTTGAATAATCAAAGATACTACACAAACATCGCATTTATACTACACGAACCTCACAAAATACATCATAAAAAATCGTATGTATACCATGTGAATATCACTGAATACATCAACAAAAATCACATGTATACTACCTAAACATCACAGAATACATCATAACATCACATGTAATAGGAGAAAAAGAAAGATAAACTAAAAACAAGAAAATAACAAATGAAATAAAGAAAATTAATTAGAGTAAAAAAGAAATAAAAGAAAGATAAAAATAAAAAGAACAATAAAGTACCATTGAAAATAAAAAAAGAAAAAGGGAAAACTGATGAACGAAAGGAAATAAAAAAAGAAAAATGCACAATAAAAAGAAGTAAAAAGATAAAAATATGCTAAGAGCATTTCTAAGAGTTCCCTAATTTTTTCTCCTAAAAACTTGTAGTTTGACGACTCCTAAAAAGATATTAGAAGAAAAAAAAGATAGCCATCTTCAAGAGTTTCTCCTAATTTTTTCTCATAAAAACTGTTTGTTTTCGCACTTTGAGATGATGGGTGGGTGCATTTGCACAAACACGGTGTGCCCTGCACTGCTGCACGTCGTCACTCGACTACCGTACGTTGTCCGGGCATGCTCGCTGCTCGTCCTCGTCGTCGTCGTCGTTGTGGAGGGAGGGCGTCGTGGTAAATGCCGGTGCAACATGGCAGAGCACAGTAACTGCCTTCAATAGGAGGGCACGTGTAGCTACACAATTTAATGCACGCATCAGTACTCCCTCCAGCTGCTCAGCCAGAGCCCAGAGAACGGCACAGCACTACACTTCAGGTCTTGAGCAGCGAGTGCAGCAGCAGGACCGAGCTCGCTCTAGGCTCTCCTCGCCTGTCGCCTCTGGCCTTGAGCCAGCTCCTGCGTGCGGCCATGGAGAACGGCGAGGGAGGGGGAGGAGGAGGGGAGTACACCAAGGACGGCTCCGTCGACCTCCGCGGCAACCCCGTCCACCGCTCCAAGCGCGGTGGCTGGACCGCCGGCACCTTCATTTTTCGTCGTCGGAGAGATTCAGAGTCAGCTAGCGGCGCTCTCTCGTTTCTCCGGCCGGCCGGCCGGCGGCAATGTTTCGCCGCCGGGATTTGCTTCGCGTGCCCATGGGCCATGGATCTATGACTATGCTACGCATGCATACGCAGTGTACGAGCTGTTCGAGCGAATGGCGTACTACGGCGTGGCGGCGAACCAGCGCGGGGGACGGATACGCGCGACGGGAGCTGCGCGTAAAGTTACGTGAAAGGGGAAGAAATTTCCCAGCTACTAAAAGACCAGAGTAAATATTAGGAGTAAATATCAAGAGTGGCTGGAGAGAGATTTTTTTCTATCTTTCTAAAAACAAGAATTAGAAGGGTGATTAGGGAACTCTTGAGATGCTCTAACTATATATCCAATATTTATAGCAACCCATGACCGAGCAAAAGAAATATTAAAAAAAGGAAAAAAAAGAGGAAAACAACCGCATGAGAAAGAAAAGGGAAACGAAAAGAAAGAAGAAATCTAAGCAAGGAAAGAAAAGATAAACGTACCAACCTGGAAGTGAACACACACAAAAGAAGAAAAATAATTAGAGTAAAATAAAAATAGATAGAAGAAAGATTAAAAAGGAAATATAATAAAACAAAAAAGAAATATATAAGAAAAAAAGGAAAGAAAAGAAATATAAGAAAAAAAGGAAAGAAAAGAAATATAAGCGAGTGAATTCAGCGGCCACGGAGTGTGCTTGAGCTTATATATGTTGTTTGACGACCACCTGGTGAGGACATGGATGACAAGAAAGAAACACGGTTGGATCGGATACTAGCATCCGACCCCTGTTATAATAAGGAATCCGAGTAATAATCATGTAAAACATGATTCAGCATTTGCACACAGATATAAGCTACACGTACTACCAAAAAAAAAAAGATGTAAGCTACACGTAACATTGCATGTTTCAAAACTGACCAAGATGCATCAGATCAGGACGATCCATTGTAATAACAAGTCTAAATCATATGTACAGACTAAAACAATGCAAAGTTCCAAACCTAGGGGAATGCAGTAATGAAAACTTTCTGTTCCACACCAATCACCTGCACGAAACCCCTGATCGTATGATCTTAAACTCGCAATGACACCCACCGAAAACCACATTCGAGTTCCAAATGCTTCACCGAGGCAGAGATGGTGACTCGTTCAGTAACGGGCACAGAGCCCTGACGACAATGTTCATTTCAGGCCTGCAGTCAGGCTCCGACTGTACGCACAGTGCAGCAACAGCAGCCATCTGTTTGCCAAACCAAATCAATAATTACACACACAAAAGAAAATAAAAGTTCGTTTGTTTCGCGTACTACTTTCAGAACAAGAATATATTGTTCTCTTTTAAGACTACCAATGTTAGTTGTAACTCTAAAGAGTAGCAAATTTGGCAAATTCGATTTGCTTATGGTTTTCAGTTTATTGTGGTGTGCACCTGCTCCATAGAAAGTCGTACTCTTAGTTAAAGTGTCTGTGTATACTCTTTCTTAAAATAATATGAATATTTAAATGAACATCGAGACTTAACAGTATTCTTACCTTTCTTACAGCCTTTAGTGGGTATCCTCCTCCAAGCCTTGGATCTATGCACTGTTCCACCTTGGCTTTACTAAGCCTTGGTGTAGCCTGCACCTTAGGATAAGCAAATTAGCTGCTGCATCCTATACAGAAACTAGAAAAGTGAATGCTGGCATATGTACCCATGTAACTAGGCTCCTCTGGCGATGTGGCATTGTATTATCAATTACTTTGCGACCAGTTAAAAGCTCCAATAGTACAACGCCGAAGCTGTAGACATCGCTCCTTCTGCTATGCATTCCTGTGATTGCGCACCTAACAAGTTCACAGAAGGAAACAGCACACAAGCAGCAGAATGCATATCATTTATCAGCCTAGGCATTAGTGTAAATCTGAAAGTGTGGAAGTATTCTGTCACATACTCAGGTGCATCCCATGCTGAATTGGGATCGCGAGAAACCTGAACAGTCTCATAGTACTCATCAAACCTGTTACGGGCTTCATGTATTGAGACACCAATATCACCTATTTTTGCAACATCATTGTCAAAGAGAAGTATGTTGCTAGACTTAATGCTGCTGTGGATGATGGGAGGTTCAGACTTGTCATGGAGGAACTCGAGGCCTTTTGCAGCACTTACGGCAATCTTCACACGCTGCAACCATGACAGAGGTGGTCCTGGTTGGGCTCCCTTGACACCCTTTTTACCTAAAATCATGGCGAATTCGAAGAATATCATCTGGGCTTTCCAAGCTTGATACTTTGTAGATTATTTAGTAGACTAACAATGTGATTGATACGATTGGTTCAAAATTTTTAACATAATCATGCCATTGCCCTATGTCTAAGGCTAACAAGAAAACACCAAATGATCAAGCTTGAAGCTTATGAAAGTAAATCTAGGGTTATTCCATACCATGAAGAATATCATACAAGGATCCCCTTGGTGCGTACTCATAAGCAAGAACACGAGTTTCCTCTTTGACAAAATATCCAAGAAGTTGCACAACATTGTCATGCTGACTCATTCCTAAAATGGCCGGAACCTGCAACACAAGTAGTTAGAAACTAATCCTTTGTTGTACATACTAAAAAATGAAAATATAATGGCCCAGGATCAAATAGGCCCAATAAGTGATAAAATTAGGCTCGTGAACAGTTCCACAGGTACTTTCGCCTAAGTGGACACTGGACAGTACCATGATTACAGTAGCACCACCGCCGGGACAGTGTTTTCTAGGTTAGTTTTAGGAAGAGTCCAGATAATGGATTTACTTGGACATCAAGTTGGATCCTTCCTATAAATCAAAGGGGAAATGCAACTATTTTGATAAAGCAGAGACAGGGTTTTGCCGACAATCTTCGCTACTGACCAGTCGGCGCACCGACGCCCCCCTCCCCACTGTTTATCTTCCTCCCTCCGCTGCTCAATTCGGCCCAGCAGCCCACCAACGCGCCTGCGCCTCCACCCGAGCTCACCGGCGCCGCCCTCGTCTCCATCTCCGGCGGCCCCACCCGAGCTCGCCGGCGCCGCCCTCGTCTCCATCTCCGGCAGCTCTCTCCCTCCCTCGTTTTCAACTCTGGCGGGCTTAGAAGGAAGGGGGTTGGGGGGAGGCAGAGAAGCCGTGGGGATGGTGGCTGGGCGGTTTAGGGGAGCTGGCGGCGGCTGCGGCGGCCGGGCCAGGATAGGGCGGGGTGTGTCACGGCTCGCCGTTGAGCATGCTCATGGCGGCGGCGGGAGTAGGGCGGGGGAGGGGAAGGAGGAAGCCGGTGCGGCCGCGCTAGGGTTCGGCCACGGCCGCGGAGCTCCGGCGAACCCTAGCGCGGCCGCGGCGGTGGGCGGTTGGCGGTGGGGTGGCGCCGGCGCGTCGCGAGGAAGAAGCCGTGGGCGGCAGTGGCGGTCGCGAGGAAGAAGGAGGCCGCGCGTTGGTGGGCTGCAGTGGGCCGCGGGGGGCAGGGCGAGGCCCAATGTCGCCCTGGTCGGCGGACGGCACGGCGCCCCCCGGGTCGGCGCATAGGACACCCCGGGTTTTGCTCCTCTGCCTTTTTGCTACAGTCTTCTAAACAACTCTCACTTCCTCATCCTAGCTGCCACCGCCTCTCCCCCTCCATACCCCTCTCTCCCTGTGCCCATGCCACCATTTCCATCGGTCAACTCCTCTCCCCCCAATAACTCGGACCCAGAAAAACAACAATTACTGAAAAAGGTGGAAAAGCAAGGCGCAGATGCATGACCTGTACTTGAATTTCTTCGACAGGATCAAGCTTTTTTATGGCAGAATTCTGTCCATCTTTAAGAACTGCCAGGAAAGTTTGGGCATACGATCCCTGCCCTATAAGAAGATCAATACTGAAGTTCCTGGTTACTTCATTCAGTTCCTCTAGGGAAATGGTCGATGTAAGAGTAAGAGTTAGATGAAGTTTAGCAGTATTGCTGACAGTGGCAGGAACCGTGTGTTGGCTAGACTTAGCTGCATTGAAGAAACAAAAAAGTAAATACAATAGGCTAAGGTGATTGCTTCGCCGGAAACTTTTATTTTCTTAGAAAAACAAATATTATATTTTTATATACATGGTACAGCACTTCAAACCAAAATTTAATGAACGGTGTATATGGTAAGGGTGCATTTTTATTATGCTGAAAGGTACACCTAAACCTTAAGTACTGCAGGTTCTATTTATTTTTTATGTGTGTATCTAGAAGGTTAAGCCTGACAGACCAGAACGAGAAGAGAGTTCATTGCGTGTACCAGTGAGTTTGCTTCTGATACTTTGTGCTGAAGCGATAATCCGGAGACGGGAAAGTACAACATTCATTTCTGGCCTCTTCTCGATATGAGGTTGTAAGCAATCAACAGCAATGGCAATGGCCTCGTGAATGAAGGACTTGCCTTGTTCATCGTAAACCTTGCCAAAAAATTCTATTGCACCATGGTCAGTTCTATAGGAATGAATGAAGTCTGTAGTAAGCACATGAACCCTCCCATCATACTTGTATCGCACTGTCTTCCAAGTGATGAGCTCTAAAAGAACAACTCCGAAGCTATAAACATCAGATTTCAGGTTAAAAAGCTGACTAGAAACATCCCTTGGGTCTGAATAATACTCTCGTCCATTGTCATGAACAGCATTCTGCACAGTTGAATGTCCAAGAAACGTTGACAAGTTCCAATTGAAGATTTTTGGCACAAAATTCTTGTCCAGAAATATATTGACAGACCTGAAATTTCCCAAGAGGCTCGAACCACATAAATCAGGACTTTCAGCTACTAATGAATGGATATGAACCAGGCCCTCTGCACACTGGACTGCTATTGACAAACGTTGATGAAGGGGAATTTTTTCTATGGAGCAGATAGTGTCATAGAGGTTTCTGTTCGATAACGATAGAGAACCAAAATTTGACTTGGATAAATCACAGAAAGACTCGTATACACACTCTAAAATGGATTTTCCTAGGTGAAAGCCAACAACATTTGCAATGTTTTTGTGATTCTTTTGGCTCAATATGCTCATAGTGTTTAGGAACATTTTTCTGTCAGTATCGGAACATGTTTTAAGTTGTCTTACTATAACTGGATGGTCCTCGTCAAGGACTCCATTGTAGAGACATTCACATGACTCTTTCCGAAAGGTCGTGCGGTAGTTTTTGGTCATCCTTTTCATTTCAATTTTATTGAAATTTTTTAAATTGCCAAATTGGTGTCCCGATGTCCATACAGTTAGCTGCTGACTCAGATTTTCTTGTTCTATCTGCATAGCTTTCCTGATCATCCTTAGATTACTAGCTACTTCAACTATTTCAGGACGTGTTTTGACGTCCCTCTGCAAGCACTTAGCTGCTAACTGTCCAATGTCTCCAAGAAACTTCTTGTTTTTTGCAACACTGATTTCCTCATCAAACATGTGCTGCACATCCTCTCCTTTTGTAAGAGCCTCATTAAAACTTTGAGCAAGGGTAATGGTCCCATCCACTGCTTTTTTCCTTGTGATAACTTCCAGCAAAACTACTCCAAAGCTGTAAACATCACTCTTTGGGGTTAGAATTCCACTCTCACAGTATGCTGGATCAAGGTAACCTATGGAACCAATGATAGTGGTGGTTTGCTGGGGACCATTAGCACAAAGGAGTCTTGCAATTCCAAAATCTGATATCTTTGGTGTAAATTTTTTGTCTAGCAGTATGTTAGCCGGTTTGATGTCACCATGAAGAACAGGACTATACATCGAATGCATGGACGATAATGCTTCAGCAACCCCAATGGCAATTTCTATTCTTTTCTCCAAAGGGAAGGGAACCTGACCATTAGCGCTGTTGCCATGAAGTATGCTGTTGAGGTTTCCATTGGAGACAAACTCCATGACAATCATTAGAGAATTATTTTCCGTGCAGCAGCCCAAGAGTCTAACAACATTCTTGTGGTTTATTTGAGAGTGCACTATCACCTCCTTGGCAAACAACTCTTTCTGGGTCCCATGTATATATTTCTTTACGGCAACTGAGGTTTGGTCTTCTAGTGTTCCTTTGTAGACCTTACCAAATGCCCCTCTTCCCAGAATATACTTGTACCCATTGGTTATGTTTCGTATCTCATTTTCTGTGAAATATTTGAAGCTGTAGTTGTTTTCCACTCTTTGAAGCACCTGATGCCCATTAATTTCAAAGAAATCTCTAAGCTTGTCCCCTTGGTAATCCATATGCAACCCAGCACAGTGATAGGAATGCTATGGGTGGTTGCTTGCCTGCATAACAAGGAGGTCAAGTAATGTTACTATTCTTTGATACGCAAGTAATCTTACTATTGAAAACAAAGAAAGAAAACTATTCTTATAGGGAATTATAATGCCTACTAGCTGACCAAAAGAACCTCGAAGAATCCTAACCTGCCAGTGTAAACTTGGAGTGTAACATATAACACGTTATCAGAATGACAACTCCGCAGCACTCATTACACCAGAGTACCAGACCTAATATGATATGAACAAACAAAGGCACTAGTATTACAGATTTAACGGTATAAGCTTGCTCTCTGAAAATTCAGTAGGCCAGAAAATGCAACACATTCTTAATATGAGAGCTAACAGGTAGTTTTAAAAATTAAACTAACTGAAACTTCGATATCTAAGGTTTGAAACATAAATCACTAATTTTATTTACATAAGTCAGGTTCACCAGCGACTAATTAATCGAAAGTTTGAAGGCTGCTGATGAATTTCAAGCGTGCTTCGGCAATTTTTCATACATCGGAGAAAGTTTTTAGAGTTTCAGGGGCTTCAGGCAAGTGTCAACAATTTCATAGGGCAATTTCAAAGCCTTCAAGTGAGTTTGGGGAAAGTTTCAGAGAAACTAGAACAATGCTTCAATTAATGTTTCAGAGATAAAAAGAAAGCAAATTTCAGAGAAATCGACTTGTATCCATACTTGAGGTGGAAACAGCCCGCGGCCCCAACACACAACCTGTGCTGAGGAATCAGCCAGCGGCCGCCGCTCCGTAGCCGGCGGCAGCGCCCCGCGGCCAGCCATCGTGGCTCCGCGTTGACCTCGTGGTACTCGCATTCTGCAGCACCGGAGCGCCCCCGGAGGATTCATGGTGGCGTAACGATGCGTATGGAGTTGGGATGGGAAGGGGCCGGCCTGGCCTGGCCTTGACCCGGCCCGTGGTCCAAAGCCATTTTTTTTATATATATATATAAACCCTCAAAAGAGTGCTTTACAATTGGTATAAGGGGCCATTTGGATACTTTCATTCTGGAGGAATTGAAATCTATTTGATGTATTAGGCTATTTGGTTTAGAATTTGACATTTCACAACTTTCCTAAGTTCACATATAAGTCTATCTCAAATTCACAAGGTGTGAGATGAAAATTTATTCTATAGATCATCATGATATGTTTCTCAACTTATAGCACGTTTTTCAATTCGCTTCCCTATAGTAAAAATGAAACATATAAGTATCTCGATGGCTATTGGCTAACAATAATGTACAAATATATTCATATTATGAAACCATAGTAGCTTAATTAACTTGTACATAAATTATAATTATTAGAATGAATTCAATTCAAGGATCCAAACAGCCCCTTAGCTAATTTTAGAGACATATATCATACACGATCTATTTCACCCAAAGTTATGATATTATTAGTCTAACCGGTAGCATGAGTCCTTCTAAATATTTTTCTATTATATCAAAGTATTATCAACATTTCTAGAAAAAATATGATAAAAGAATAAAAAGTATCATGATAGCACACTAAGATTATTAGCAATATTTAATAAGTTTGCAAGCTCACTATAATTTTAAATTTCTCTCTTTTTTCTTCTAAAATATGATATTTCTCGATATACTTCAAGTATAGACTTATTATAAGTTATTGTCAAGCCTGATTATTAAAAAACAAAAAAGACCAACAAATTAAGAAAAAGGATTATTATGTGATGATTGGGTTGATCAATCTGGGTCAATAGGTTCCGACCCTATTAATCCATTTTAGACACTAAAGTCAATTCTTGTGACCTATTGACTTTTAACTTTGCGGGTCGGATTAAATTCCTAGTGGCACATTTGCATGGGAATTAGGATAGGGGAAGAGAAATAGATTGGGATAAAAAGGAGGGGGTACGAGATGGGTATGCTAGTCTTTATTTCCCTATTCCTGTTTTAATTTTTCATTATCCAAACATAAGATTAAATCTATTTCACCCTTTATTTCCTTATTCCAACCCCCATTTCTCATGAACCAAACGCCCCCTCCTCCCTCATTTCCTTATTTCATCCCTCATTTCTCATGAACCAAACACCACTTATATATTGATTCGGTCCATTCTCATCCCTACAAGAAACACAAGATTTGTTTCTTTTTGTTTTTTTTTGGGGGGGGGTCTCATCTTGTGAATGAGAACAGTTTAATTTTCTTTATTTTCACTCCTCATGATGAGAGAAAATGGTATTTTTAGCATGAGTATGCGCCTTTCTCGTTCTCCCTTGAGCAAATCTTTGTATACTCCCTCCGTATTGGTAATTTAAGTCGTTTTAGAAAAGGCTTGAGTTAAACATTGGGAATATAAAATCATGAATAACTTTTAAGTTGTTGAGTTTGGAAATATAAAAACCATATGAATAGATTTGTCTTGAAAAGTACTTTCATAAAAATATACATATATCACTTTTCAATAGATATTTTTATAAAAATAAGTTGTCAAAGTTATACTTTGGAGACCTTGTTGCTGTCAAAAATGACTTGAATTACCAGTACGGAGGGAGTATTTTTCACATCTAACGGGCTGTTTTGGTTTGGTTGCTAGTTTTTTCTCGCCTCATCTCATCTAGTATTGCCAGAATTTAGCTCTCTTCTAAACTCACAAGAAAAACCTTACTTGCATGGAAAACGAGACAGGCAAACAAAGGAACCAAACACCCGTGATTTGTTCCAGTTTCTTGCCCAGCAGGCGAGATGAACTTAGCGAGAGATCCAAACGCTCCCTAACTTTCTCCCAAGCTTTTCTGAGTATATTTACGTATGCAGACAGTACATTTATATAGAAAAACCATGTAACTAGAAAAGTCAAAACGACTTATAATTTGAAACAGGAGAGTTCAAAAATTATCTCAAATTACAAGAGACTCTTGCAAAATAACTTGTCAATACGGTCTATAAAGACATGATTCACATATATACCTACCATTAATAATATCTATCACCAATCTAAATATAATAATTATAATATCTACCCATGATTAAGGTATGATTACATGCGCTTTTTGTTCATCAATAACATAACCTAGAATTCCTAAAGTGCATTATAGTTAGGACAAAGGTGGTATATGAGAAAAAAACCTTCTTTTAGGTCTGACGTACTCATCCGTACGGATCACAGCCTAAAATGGACTTTAAGTTCATGTTTAGAGGAAATATAAACAATAATACTTATAATGTCTAATGGGTATCATTATGTTCTCTATGAAATGTATTACCTCTTTGATGTCCTAAATGTTAATATTTTTCTCAATAACTTTTGTAAAACTTAAGGTAAATTTTTTAGATTCAGGAATATAAACTTAAGGTAATTGGACTTAGTATAAACTCAAACTAACTTTATTTTAAAATAGGGAGAGTACCATTTATAAGAAGCTTTAGTTATATTGTCAAATAAGATTCACCACTTTAATGATGTGTCAAAGTTATCTTAAACTGGACGGGGCCTAGACAGTGAAATACAAACCTCAAAAAAAAAAAAAAATCTCAACCTGAACCTACCCAGCTTGTGGGACGGTCGTCGTAGGCGTGATTACTTTCAGTTCAGGAGTATACATATATATCTCAATCAATCGGGAGTGCAAGAAAACTTAAAGGTTAAACTGAACGAATGAGTTCGATGCTAGGCCCAGACATCTCCCTGGCCCCGTCAACATAATTCACAGGATGAAGATGAATGAAATTGGGTCAACATATATACATGGATGCAAGGCCAAAGACCTCTCAAACTAGGACGTACAATCTATGAAATGAAGTCGTCATAAACTAGCTCACAATAGGGATCATCAGCTGAAACCGAAACAAGAACAAGAAAACAGAGAGAGACAGAGACGACTGACCAGTGACCACACCATGATCAGCATGTTCGCTCGTTAGTTTCAGTCAGAGCTTATTTAGTCAGCCAATAGTATTTTTCTCTTATAATAAACTAGCACCAGTCCGTCTAAATCAGTACAGAAACCGATCGGCAAACAGGCAGGATGAAGTAGCAGCTAGGATGGGTGCATGAGCTAGTAGCCTTATTAGTACGTGTAGGGTGCCTACCTGTCGCAGCAGTACAGCAGTAGTTAATACGCGCTTTGGCGCCACCGCTAGGCTCGCTGATTGGAGTCGATCGCTTCTTCCGCGTACGCGCAGAGTCGCAGAGAGTCCGCGACGAGGACCTCGCCCCTCGGTAATGGCGGGGCACCGGGGATCGTAGGTACAGATACCGCGGGAAGTCAACGGAGGAAGAGGCCGAGAAGCCGCTCTGGTCTGTTTCAGTGGACAACTTGACATGCATGTTTTATTTTTAGAATTGCTATCCGTCGACCGGATGTTTTGGCTCCATGCAACAATCGAATTCTGGACCATTGGATTTGACACGTGTCGCTTATCCCTCGCGTGCTGGTGCTGCGACGGGCACGACGTCATTGTCTGCGTCATGATGGGCTCCCCAGGATCCTCCGTGACATGATTCTGCAACATGATGGTGCAACGTGACCGTCGGTGTGGCACCGGGGCGCAGAGGATCCATGCGACCTGAGGGTAGTGGGCGTGGCAGTAGGGGCTAGTCGGGATTGCATATGATATTTGACATTTGTGAATAATTTGATATATATTTATCTGATATCTGAAATTTATAAAAAAAATTATAATTTTTTTTGAAAATTTTGGCATATGTTTGTGTTATTATCAAATTACATAACTCTGTCCGATAAATTACACTAAAGAAATTATTATAAATATAGTAATAAGATAATATAAATATAATAATAAGACAATATAAGTATATGAATAAAATCTGATCGTTAGGATGAGCTAAAATAATCGGATGTTGGGTAGATCGATTCTTTTTTTATATATAAAAAAAGGCTGCTCTGCTGGGTAACATGGGCGGATGGGCCGGGTCACGTTAATTTAATTCTGTTGTGCCTCAGGAAAAGCTGATTCTGTTTCTCTTAACTATATATCTCCGAAGTTGTAGGTTTCTCCTCCTAACTCTAAAACCGAAGAAATTGCTTCGTTAACTCTAAAAACCATTTAAATTTAAATTGCCTCACTGCTCTAATTATAAGTGGTTTTCTATGTGGTTTCATCATTTTTTAATTAAAAAATTCGGTAAACACGTTATAAGATTTTTAAACCACGAAAAATATCTCGAGCTTCTAAATTTTTGAGAAAAATCTAAGAGATAGATTAGGACATAAGAAAACCCGTAGATTACATCTATGCCCTAATTAGAGGTAGTTTTCGGGGTGGTTTCATTATTTTTAAAGACCTAGCGTCCGTCGTCTTGTCTCGAAGAAGGTTTTTTGGGGGGTGGAAAAAGGAAGGGGGAGTCAAATATTTCGGACTAGTTTTGTAGAGTATTATTTTGTACTGAATAAATTTTGCTATAGGAACGAAACTTTGATCAATGATTTTATTTTAGATCACATCCCCTTCTGTTCCACCTTAGAATTGGGTTGTATTGTACCCCATCTTGAGCAAACAGTGGCACTTGTTGCGCCTTAATCTTGAAGCCCCAAGAAAATAGTCTATGGGTTGCTTTTGCACTGACCTCATAATTGAGTTTCATGATTGATGTTTTTTCGTGTTATTATGTTTGATGATCTTG
This sequence comes from Miscanthus lutarioriparius, assembly GCA_904845875.1. Taxonomy (NCBI): domain Eukaryota; kingdom Viridiplantae; phylum Streptophyta; class Magnoliopsida; order Poales; family Poaceae; genus Miscanthus; species Miscanthus lutarioriparius. The sequence continues at coordinate 70,938,446 of CAJGYO010000016.1, read as the reverse complement.
TTGTCTTCTTCGTCTCTAATGACAATAATTCCAGTATGTGGTGTCTTGAGTTGTGGACCACAGCACTATTTAGCTGGTACCGTTTATTTTTGGGAACAGCTGGTATCGTTTGGTGGTCAAGTTCATTCCTTATCATACATTTTCTGCTGCAGCCTTTGACATATTTGGCGTTGACACTAAGCTGTAAGAATGTTTTAATCTTTATATTAGACTCTTTTTTAGCAAATTTATATTAGACTGTTGTGTTGTGGTGCCAGGGACATATCTGTTCTTTTGATTGTCTCTCGATGCTCATAAGCGATTTCTTTCCATTAAACTTCTGTCTGGTCTGGACTCTGAAGCGTTGTTCGTTTAGCAGGCCTCCTTGGCGGTGCAATAGGAGATCGGACATTCGGACTGGACCGCATCAAAGCCTTCGTGGGCCATGGGCCCGAGGCCCGTCTGACCGAAACTTCAAATCTCTGCTTCTTATATAATGCTTCCAAGTTCTCCTCAAAAAAAAAAAATGCTTCCAAGTTCAAAAAAAAAAAGAATTTGTCCTGACTTCTGAGTAAGCAGTAAACTATACCTAAAACGACTGTACAGTGTCCACCTTGAGGGGGAAAGAGAGAACGAGCTTATATGTTGTTTGGGCTAGGTTATCCAATGGTGGTATATTTTTGTTTGCGCAAACTCTAACGTGCGCACAGTCGCGCTCAGCGCCGAGCGCGGGACGCAGGCCCTCCCCCACAGCCCACCCCAGAACAGTGTTCACGTTCCCTGACATATTTGTGCGGGAGAAAGAGGAACACGGGTTCACGTTCCCTGACCGCGCGACGGGTTGCGGGATAACTGCGGCCTCGTTTGGCTGGTATGATATTTAGCTTGTTCGGCTTCTTTTTTTAGCCGAAATAATATTTTCTCTCATAACATTTTAGCCAGAACAGTGTTTTTCCGTCAGTTTCAACCAAGTTTCAGATCAGCGAACAGGGCTGCATCCTTTGTTTGACGACCACCGGGTGAATGCATTCCGGCGATGATGGTAGTCAGGTGAGGACATGGACGACAAGAAAAAGAAGTACGGTAGGATCGGATACTAGCATGCGACCCCTGTTCTTACTTATAGTAATAATAAGGAATCTGAGTAATAATGACGTAAAATATGATTCAGCATTTACAGAGCCGTGGATATGATTCACCATTTGCACACAGATGTAAGCTACACGTAGCATTGCATGTTTCAGAACTGACCAAACAAATACGCACCAGGATGATCCATTGTAACAAGTCTAGATCATATACGTATATACAGATTAAAACAAAGCAAAGTTCCAAGCCTTGGGGAATGCAGTAATGATAGCTTTCTTTAATTCTGTTTCACACCAATCACCTGCATCAAACCCCTGATCATGTGATCTTGAACTCGCAATGACACGCACTGAAATCACATTGCAGGTGCTTCACCAATGCAGGGATGGTTACTGCTGTCCAGTAACGGGCTCAGATCCTTGACGACGGTGTTCATCCCAGGCCCCCACTGCCGCAAGCACAGTGCAGCAACAGCAGCCATCTGTTTGCCAAAGTAAATCAAGAATTACACACACACAATAAAATAAAAGTTCGTTTGTTTAGAGTACTACTTTCAGAACAAGGATATATCGTTCTCTTTTAATGCAAAATACCAATATTAGTTGTAACTCTAAAGAGTAGCAAATTTGGCAAATAATATTTGCTTATGGTTTTCAGTTTATTTTGGTGAGTACCTTCTCCATAAAAAGTCGTACCCTAGTTAAAGTGTCTGTGTATAATCTATTTTAAAATAATATGAATATTTAAATCAACAGAAAGTTTGTTTGCTTTATGTTGGTGGTTCGTGTCAAGATTCACAAGCCATTGCTGACTGAGGTTTCCTCCATATCTTTGGAGGGGTAAAGCTTGAGTCATTGTGGAGAGCAGAAGCTATATCTGTCTGACACACTGACCCTAAATACTATTTTCTGGATAAGTTCAGCTTAAATGCAGGACAAACAAACATGATCTAAAAATTCCTTTTAAAAGAAGAAATAGAAAAATGATTATGTCTTCCTTTTCCAATGTCAAAAGATGGTTATGTTCAAGTCACACTGTATAGACCTCTACTTGCTCACTCGAGCACACAACATCCAGTCTTAACAATATTGGTACCTTGCTGACAGCCTTTAGTGGGTATACTCCTCCAAGCCTTGGATCTATGCACTGTTCCACCTTGTCTTCACTAAACCTTGGTGTAGCCTGCACCTTAGGATAAGCAAATTAGCTGCTGCATCCTATACAGAAACTAGAAAAGTGAATGCTGGCATATGTACCCATGTAACTAGGCTCCTCTGGTCATGTGGCATTGTATTATCAATTACTTTGCGACCAGTTAAAAGCTCCAATAGTACAATCCCAAAGCTGTAGACATCGCTCTTTTTGCTATACTCTCCTGTGATTGTGCACCTAACAAGTTCAAAGAAGGAAGCAGCACCTAAGTAGCAGAAATCCTGGCATATCATTTATCTGTCTAGGCATTAGTGTAATTCTGAAGTGTGCAAGTATTCCATCACATACTTAGGTGCTTGTGCTCCCCAGCCAGAACAGTACTGGGGACCCCAAACAGTCTCAACCAGGTAACCAGCCCTGTTAGGGGCATGATGTATTGAGACACCAATATCACCTATTTTTGCAACATCATTGTCAAAGAGAAGTATCTTGCTGGACTTGATGTTGCTGTGGATGATGGGAGGATCAACCTTCTCATGGACGAACTCGAGGCCTTTTGCAGCACTTACAGCGATCTTCACACGCTGCAACCATGATAAAGGTGGTCCTGGTTGGACTCCCTTGATGCCCTTTTTACCTAAGATCATGGCGAGCATGAAAAATATATCAGCTGGCGTTTCCATGTTTGATAGTTTGTAGATTATTCAGGCTAAGAATACAGTCGATGCAAGTGGTTTAACAGTTTTAACATAGATCATAATATTGACCTATGTCTGACAAGAAAACGCCAGATGATCACGCTAGGAACTTATGGAAGTAAATCTTGTGTTCCTCCATTATACCATGAAGAATATCATTAAGGAGCCCTTTGGGGCGTACTCATAAGCAAGAACACGAGTTTTCCCTTCAAGAAAACATCCAAGAAATTGCACAACATTGTCATGGTAACACATTCTTAAAATGGTCGGAACCTGCAACAGAAGTATAATTTACAAGGTAATCCTTTGTTGTACACAACAATAAATGAAGAACAATAACTGGAAAAGTTAAAAAAAAAAGCAAGGCACACAGGCATGACCTCTACTTGAATTTCTTCAGAAATATCAAGCTTTTTTACAGCAAAATTCTGCCCATCTTTAAGAACTCCCAGGAAACATTTGGTGGATGGTCCCTGTCCTATAAGAACATCATCATTGAAGTTTTTGGTTACTTCATTCAGTTCCTCCATGGAAATGGTTGATATGAGAGTTGGATGAAGTTTACTACCAGCTGCATTGAAGAAAATGAAGTGTAGCGGATCTACTAAAGAACGTGAAAGCACAAACACGATAGAAGAAAATACGCAAACCAGAACGACACTGAGGCACAAATTTTTCTTAACGAGGTTTGGACATCTGTTAGTTGTCCCATTGGTTATAACAGGGATTGGCCTCACTTTTTATGTCCCCCTAGGTTACAAAGTCCGACTCAAACTCTATCCTAACCCCTAATTGAACTCAAGTCCAAAATGTAACCAAATTGAACTAATATTCGACACATATTTAACATTAAGAAGTAAATACAATAGGTTAAGGTTATCACTTCTTTGGAAGAGCACTATGGCAGAACAAATAGTATATTTTGAATTATATACATGGTACACAATTACAAACGAAAATTCAGCAAAGGAGGGTGCATATGGTAAGGGTGAAATTTTATTGTGCTGAAAGTTATACCTAAACCTTAAGTGCTACAGGTTTTATTTGCTTTTTATGTGTGTATCTACCAGGTTAAGGCCGACAGACAAATATGAAAAGAGAATTTGTTTCGCGTACCAGCAAGTTTGCTTCTAGCAACAATGATCCGGAGACGGAAAAGTACATGATCCATTTCTGGCCTCATTTGAATATCAGGTTGTAAGCAATCGATGGCAATGGAAATGGCCTCATGAACAAAGTACCCTTCATGTTCATCAAAATAATCATAAACCTTGCCAAAAATTCCAATTGCATTACGGTCTCTCCTATAAGAATCAAGGAAGTCTGTGGTAAGCACATGAGCCCTACCATGGTACATGTATCTCACTGTCTTCCAAGTGATGAGCTCTAAAAGAACAACTCCAAAGCTATATACATCAGATTTTTGGTTAAAAAGTTGACCAAAAACATCAATTGGGTCTAAATAATACTTTTCTGGTCCATTGTCATGAATAGGAAACACCGTATTTTTCTGTGCAACAGAAAGTCCAAGAAATGTTGACAAGTTCGCATTGAAGATTTTTGGCACAAAATTCTTGTCCAGAAATATATTGGCAGATCTGAAGTTTCCTAAGAGGCTGGTGCCACATGAATCAGGATTTTCAGCTGCTAATGAATGGATATGAACCAGGCCCTCTGCACACTGGACTGCTATCAATAGGCGTTGTTGAAGATGAAGTTTTTCCATGGAGCAGATAGTGTCATAAAGGTTTCTGTTAGACGACGATATAGAGCCAAACATTGTCTTGGATAGATCACAGCAAGACTCGTATACACACTCTAAACTGGATTTCCCTAAGTGGAAGCCAACAACATTTGCAACATTTTTGTGATTCTTTTGACTCAATATGCTCATAGTGTTCAGAAATATCTCTCTGTCAGTTTCTGAACTTGCCTTAAGTAGTCTTACTATAATTGGATGATTCATGCCGAGGACTCCATTGTAGAGACATTCACGCATCGTTTTGCTAAAGGCCATGTGGTAGTTTTTTGTCATTCATTTCGGTTTTATTGAAAATTTTTAGATCTCCAAGTTGGTATGCTGCTAACAGTACATCCTGCTCTCTCTGCATAGCTTTCCTGATCATCCTTAGACTAGTAGCTACTTCAACCATTTCAGGACGTGTTATGGCATCCCTCCGCAAGCATTTAGCTGCTAACTGTCCAATGTCTCCAAGAAACTTCATGTTTTCTGTAGCACTGTCGAACATGTGCTGTACATCCTCTACCCTTGTAATGGCCTCATTGAAACTTTGAGCAAGGGTTGCATCAACTACTTTCTTTCTTGTGACAATTTCCAGCAAAACCACCCCAAAGCTATAAACATCACTCTTTGGGGTTAGAATTCCACTCTCACAGTATGCTGGATCAATGTAACCTATGGTACCAATGATAGTGGTAGTTTTCTGAGGCCCATTAGCACAAAGGAGTCTTGCAATTCCAAAATCTGATATCTTTGGTGTAAGATTTTCGTCTAGCAGTATGTTAGCAGGTTTGATGTCACCATGAAGAACAGGACTATACATGGAATGCATGCACCCCAATACTTCAGCAACCTCAATGGCAATTTTTATTCTTTTGTCCAAAGGGAAGGGAACCCAACTGTTAGTGCTGTTGCCATGAAGTATGCTGTCGAGGTTCCCATTAGAGATAAACTCCATGACAATCATTAGAGAATTTTCTTCTGTGCAGCAGCCCACGAGTCTGACAACATTCTTGTGGTTTATTTGAGAGTGCACTATCACCTCCTTGGCAAACACCTCTTTGTGGGTCCCATGTATATATCTCTTTACAGCGACTGAGGTTTGGTCTTCTAGCGTTCCTTTGTAGACCTCACCAAATCCCCCTTTTCCAAGAACAGATTTATACCCATCAGTTATGTTTCGTATCTCATTTTCTGTGAAATATTTCAAGCTGTAGTTGTTTTCCACTCTTTGAAGCACCTGACACCCATTAGTTTGAAAGAAATCTCTAAGATTGTCCCCTTGGTGATCCATGCGCAACCAAGCACAGTGATAGGAATGCTATGGGCGGTTGCTTGCCTGCATAACAAGGTCCAGTAATGTTACTATTCTTTGCTACTCAAGTAACCTTAAAATATGAAAAAGATTTTTTGTTTTTCAAACGATCCAGAAAACTATGCTATTGAAAAGGAAGAAAGAAAACTATTCTTATAGGGAATTATAATGCCTAGCTGAACAAAACACGTTGTAAACCTCGATGAATCCTAACCTGCCACAGTGTAAACTTGCAGTGTAACATATAACACGTTGTCTGAATGACAACTCCGCATTACTCATTACACCAGACCTAATATGATATGAACAAACAAAGGCACTAGTATTACAGATTTTCACAGTATACAGCTTGTTCTCTCAAAAATTAGTAGGCCAGAAAATGCAACACCTCCTTAATATGAGAGCTAATAGGCAGTTTTTAAAAATAAAACTAACTGAAACTTCGATATCTAAGGTGGTTTAAAACAGAAAGCACTAATTTTATTTACATAAGGTTCAACAGCGACTAATTAATCCAAGGTGTTAAGGCTGCTGATGAATTTCAAGCGTGTTTCGGCAATTTTTCATGCATCGGAGGAAGTTTTTGGAGTTTCAGGCAAGTGTCAACCATTTCATAGGGCAACTTCAAAAAGCCTTCAAGTGAATTTGGGGAAAGTTTCAGAGAAACCAAAACAAAGCTCCAATCGATGTCTCAGAGGTAAAAGGAAAGCAAATTTCAAAGAAATCAACTTGCATCCATACTTGAGGTGGAAACAGCCCGCGGCCGCCACACAAAGCCTGCGCTGAGGAATCAGCCAGCCGCCGCCGCCATCGTGGCTCCGCGTTCACCTCCTGGGACTCGAATTCTGCAGCACCGGAGCGCCCCAGGAGGATTCATGGCGGCGTATCGAGTTATCTACCAATGGACCAAGACACCGGGGACTCCAGATTTCGTTTTCCGGGGGGGCAGGGGGCGCGGGATGACTGTGAATGGTGATTTAATTTTCGTTTCACTCCTCACGAAGACGGGAAATGATATAATCCTTGGTCCCAAAATAAATATAGATACACCTCTAAGATTTGTGTCAGGACCCATGCTACTAGTTCTCCCTAAAAAAAGACCCATGCTACTACAGAAATTACATTTATACCCCTATCAAAATTTATTGGAGCATACAATAATTACACTTTAGGAATAGAAAAAGTAAAAAAGAAAAATTTTGGATGCTACACATGTATTTATTTTGGGACGGATGGAGTAACTTACATGCTCCCTCCATCCTAACAATGTTTTAGGATTCAAATTTGTTCTAAAATAATTATCATTTTTACTTTCCAATATACATTTCTCTTCTTCCAATATACATTTTTTCTCTATACATCTCTACATTTATCTCTCTCCTTGGTTTTTTTGTACCACATATCTTTACTCACAAATCTCATGTCCAAACCTAAAACATCAAATATTTTGAGACAGAGAGAGCATGATGAGTGCCTGCCTTTCGCATTGCGAGTGTAGCTCACTCGGTTAGGTCTATGTGGTGGAGCATATCCATCTAGGTTCAAGTCCTCAACCTTGATTTATTCTATTTTTTTGGTGGCAGACGACGTGCACGTCAAGCTAGTCCAACTAAGTCCTTCGAAGCTAAGGTGCTTTATATGGGTAGTGTATACGTGTGTCCATAGAGGTGAGCATATACACTCGTTTTTGTGGGAGTCTGTGCCTGCACTGATTTAACGATACTATTTTCAGTGGTAGACGACATGCCATCAATATGGTCCAACTAAGTTCTTCGAAGGTGCTCATAGAGATAGAACGTAGATACGTGTTCATAGAGTGAACGTACAACTAAGTACTTTAAAGGAGTTCATAAGAGTAGGGTATACATGTGTGTTTATAGAGGTGAATGTACGGTCGTGTTTATAGACACCCCAAGCCATCAAGAAGAATATTACTTCCATGGGAAATGAGACAGGTAAACAAAGGAACCATACATCTTGATTGGTTTCATGTTCTTGCCAGACGAGACAAGATGAGAGGAGCTTTGCTACGATTTAAATTATAAATCGTTTTATCTTTTCTGAATACTTAGCTTTTACTATGTATATAAATATATAATTTTACTATGAATATAAATATACGCTATGTCTAAATATATAGCAAAAATTATGTACCTAGAAAACTAAATGACTTAGGGTCTGTTTGGTTCCTTTAGTCCCTCGACTAAAGTTGAGTTTGGATCCATGAACTAATGATCGTTAAAGCTGATGAACAAAGACCAAAACGCCCCTGCTCAGCTCTCTTCCCCACCAGGTCCGCCCGGCCAATCCAATCCATGTGCCCGCCTCCATGGAGGCCGCCACCATGCTCGACGCCTTCCTCGCTGTGCCGCACCACCAGCACCGCCCGCCATCGGCAGTTGGAGACCCAAGCCGCCACCGGTGATGGAGACTTGCACCGTTGGTGATGCAGATCAGGAGCTCGAGCTGGACTCGGCCATGGCGACGGTCGTGACGCAGCCATGCCTCCATGGATCCGGTTGCGGACCCAGTCGCTGTCGTGGCGGTCCCTGAAGCCGGGGACGATCTGAGAAGGCGCGATCGCCGGAGCTGTCGCCTAAGATGAGTCTGGGTTCAGGAACATGGGTCCAGGAACATGGGAGGTGGCTGCGGCGGAGGAGATGATCCGGCCGGTGGAGGGGCTGGAGGGGGCGGCGGCCCGGACGCGCAGGGAGGAGGATGCGGAGGACGCAGCACGGGGCCTGCGGCAGGAACTCGACGCCGAGCGGGCCTCCTTCACCGACCAAGAGGATGAGGAATCATACGAGGAGGCGGGCGCTGGTGCATTAACGAGGGGTAATGGGTGTCTTTTGGCTATTTTAGTCCCCTTTAGTCACCCCAAGGGACTAACGATAGTGCTAGCGCCCGGACGTCCGAACGGCCTTGCGCCTGCACTCTGTTTCGCGTGTACACGTGGGCCTGCGCCACTAGAACATCGCTCATGCCACTCGACCCCACACGAGGACCGCTCGCGCCCCCTCAGCTTCCCTCGCCTGGACATCTTTGCCCGCTCGACAGCGCCCTGTAGCTGGCGGCTGCTGCTGGCGAGTCCCCAACAGCAACACCCGATCTACTTTTGAAACTTCCAGATGAAACATTTTCAACATGCGTCTGAAGACAGATGAAACACTTGAAACATGCGTCTGAAACACTTGCAAATAATATATGAAACACTTGAAAAAACCATTGCAAAACATATGCAATATCCAGATAAGACACTTGCAACATGTGTGAAACATATGCAACATCCAAAGAAACACATTTGCAATATACATGTGAAAAAACAGATGAAATATTTGAAACAGATGCTTGCAACATACATGTACAACCGCTGCAGCATATGCAATATCCCGATCTACTTTTGCAACATCCACATGAAATACTTGCAACATACCTCTGAAATATCTGAAACAATTGAAATGTACGCTTGCAACATGCGCTTTCAGTGCAACATCTCCTTGCTGCTTGGGAGAATGGAGGCTCGTCGGCGTGTGGAGTTCACTGGAGCCAATAGCCTGGCGATGCTTGTAGGTGGCACGCTGACGGTGGCGTCTGCACGACGTGGAAAGGAGGCATCGCCGCGCGATGCTGCAGGGAGACAGCGGCTGCACAACTAGAGAGGGCAGCCGCGCGCCGCGCCTGGCAAGGCCGGTAGCCGAGCATCGTGACTTAGAGGCGGCCGCGTGTCGCACCTAGCAGGGCCGGAGGCCGAGCGCTGCGCCTCAGAGGCGATCACACGCCGCGCCTGGCTAGGCCTGCGGTCGAGCGCTAGAGGCAGCAGGCGAGCGGATTGGAGCAAATGAGCGGATATGAATGAGTATGTGCGGCTGAGGAGGCAGCAGGCGAGAGAAAAGGAGCAAGTGAGCGGATAGGAACGAGTACGTGGACGAGCGGATTATTTTATTTAGAAGAAACGGAGGAGCGGGGGGTCTTGGACCTGGCGTCGCAGCCCACTAACGGAGCGTCCCGGCAGACGAACGTCCGCTTCCCAGCATTACCGAGGGACTAAAGGACTAATTCCCTTTAGTCATCTTTTTTTTATTTCCTCTTTAGTCACCTTTTAGTCAGCCTATTTGACATTTTAGGGACTAAAAAAGGCTAAAATGTGGTGACTGAGCTTTAGTCATGGAACCGCCCTTATAATTTAGAACATAATATCTGGGCATTTAAGATCCGAAGAGACTATGCAAATAACTTGTCAGTAGGGTCTAAAAAAAAGGCAGCACCTACATATCTACCATTAATATCTTTCACTAACCCAAATATAGTCATTATAATAGCTACCCATGATTAAGATGTGGTTACATATATGCTTTTTGTTTACCCATGACATAACCTAGAATTCCTAAGATACAAGATAGAAGGTATCCGATAAAATAAAAGTACTCATCCGTAAGGCCCCGAGCCTAAAATGTCTACCGACACTGAAATGCTAATCTTATTAAGGTTCACTAGGAAACGTGCCTGTGCGTTGCCAAGCAACCCAATACGTATAGGAATCGAACTCCCTATCATTGCTAGACATGAGTTATTCTAACTTGTATAAGCGCGGGTCATGAGTGTAGATCATATACGAGATAAGTAGGACGTAACCCAATAGGTACTGGAATCATACTCAGTATTCATCACTGCTAGACACGAGTTGTCCTAACTCATGAGTATGGGTCATGAGTCGGGGTCACATACAAGACAAGGATGGCATGAGTTCAGTTTTGAGAGGTAAAAAAAAGTGGGACGGAAGAAACTCTCCATTGTTGGGGTAGTTAAGAGGAGATGGACACAAGATGGGAGGAAAATTTTCCTCTTTAATATTAATTTGCAAATATGCATGTTGGTTGCAACGGAACCCTATACATAGAAATTAGTCGGACTCCGTATCACCACTAAGCGCAAATCATGAGTTTAGATCACATATAAGATACGTACGATGTGTCCCAATACATATTGGAAATTTGGAATCAGATTTTGTATTCATCATCGCTAGACGCAAGTTGTCCTAACATGTATATGAGTATAGGTCATGAGTTCGGATCAATATGACATGGAGGACATGAATGCAGTTTGAGAAAGTGGGATTCTACCATCCGGGTAGCAAGAGGAGGTCATACAACATATAATGTTTAGAGTCAGAGCAGCTGAATTAGAATTGCCTTGTTAAGCAGGGGAAACATTAGAAGGTACGTTTTATACTCTAAGATCATTTGCGGCCAAACTTTACTGGAGTTGCATTGCTAAGACTCTCCACGTCACCTTGCATAAGGGAAAAGAAAACCTTAAACAGTAAAAAAATCAAGTATGAATGCGTTTTAGGCCTAAACAACTTGGCCTACACAAGAGATGAATCTATCTCATCATGAGCTATCCATCAACATTTGAAACGAAATTTACTTCCCAGCAGTAAATAAGGCTCCTTGTTAAAAGTTTGACCTCTATTATGAGAGGCTATAATGTAGTAAAAAAACAAAACACTGAATAGAGATCAATGTACAGCCAAAACGTTCAAAAAGATCAGGCTGAATGCCTTGATTAAGCATCCAAAGGCTACAAACTGAAAATGAAATCATGAATAATGAAGAATCCAGACCATGTTGCAGCAATAATGAGGACCAACTCTCTGATCGTATATACCTGCAAGCACATTCTGATTAGAAGATTGTGGTAGGTTTTTAATAGATCAATATAACTTTGTTGGAAAGTAAAATATGAACCAGGTTTAGGGTCTGGGCCAACCTCGTTGCTAAAATGAACATAATATTGCTTTTCTTCTTAACTATTTGGAAATATCAAAAGCACCGAAGCTGGCATAAGAAACAGCAAGAACGAAAGGTAACACTTAATCTATTTCACATAAATTTTAATCTGACAAAGAAAGGAGAAGACAATAAATGATACTTGGTACATGAAACCTCAACTATGCCCAACTGAATGTATGAGATGCTGAAATCATTTGAGAGGTATGTAACCTTTGCCTATGCAATATCATAAACATATGTTTATAGAGGAAAATAATAGCAGTGGTGTAGTTGATATTCGTACAATGTAGCTATTTATCTTATTACTGAGCTGAACCGGTAAAATCGTGCCAGAGAGTGCCTATGTTTGAGAAGTTTTTTTTTAAAAAAAACATGAGATAATTACTTCCTTATTTAGTTAGGCTTACTTGCTTAAGTAGTCAAGCCGAAGGCTTTTAACGGAAAGCTTGAGCATAGCACAGGCATACAAATATAAAGATAAGATACCAGGAAAAATAAAGGCAATTATTTTAATTCATAGAACTGCTTTATTACCTCTGGAAACAGGCATTGTGTAACTCGTTTGGACTCAAATATTATATTCTTGCTAATACACTATTCTGAGTTCCATATTATTCAAAATAAGTATGATTTCTGTTTTGACTTTGAGACCAAACAAACCACATATAAGGATAGGAGCACCGTGTTGTAGCAAGCACTAGTTGTGGCCAACTGTGCATGAGAACATTCAAATCATCAAGTCTCAGCGGCCTCTATTTTATTCCCATAATTAAACACATACATGATTTGAAGGGCATTATTTTGTAAATTAATATTCGTTGTAATAGAAAGATAGGTAACCTATGAAGCATCGCTGTTTAATGGAACTAACTGTAACAAATCAGTGCACATGCTGATTGAAAAGAGAGGTGTGTTTGCATAGCAAAAGCACACACCAAGAGATGACCATGAAATGAAGTACCTAAAAGCAGTGGGTGTTCATCAGGATGGCAAAACAAAAGTTGCTGAACTGATTAGTCCTCTTCACATGAAAAAACGCAATACAGAAAGGTGTGCTAAGAAGACTGACCTGTAACAAATCAGTGCACATGGTGATTTAAAAGGGAGCTGTGTTTGCATAGTAAGGCCAGGAAACGATGAGGAACCTGCAGAGTGTCGTCGGTCGATTGAATCTAAAGCATGAAAAAGCACAGTAAGACATTTTTATAATCAGATACGGCATGAATATACACCTTGAAATCTGCATGGAGGAATTTAATATCATAATACACAAATATTGATGGAGAGAACACAAGAATTCTTTTTAATGATTGGTTAATGGTGTCTACCTCATATGTATCAATGCATGTGTAGCAGAACTTTAGCCAAATTGACAGAGGAGAAGAATCTATAAACTATGGAGTATACCTCATATGTATCAACAAAACTAAACCATGTTAATCAAAATTCACGAAGGCTGTAAACAATATGCTATACCAGTTTCAGTTTGATTTTTCAGTAAGAAAATTACAGAAAATACTTAGCACAAGGACATCAAATTAGGTTGGTGGTAAAGGAAAGAGCACCTCTCATTCTTGAAAGCAAAATTGAACTTGCTAATTATCAATATCTCTTAAACCAATATCAAGGAAGACATGCAATCCAGGGAAGGAGGTGGATCTTAGGCTTTTGTTCACTGAATCAGCCTTTTTTTTTTGCCAAAACAAATCTTCAGAACTCGGTGACAACCAGCAGGAAAGAAAGGGGTAATAGGATGCTAAACGGGCCATATTAAATGAATATGTCAAAGTGAATATAGAGTTGCCGTAACCTTGCATGGGGAGCTGCCGTAACCTTGCATAGGCAATGTCACAAACACATGGCGTGGAAGAATACAGGCCAAATCTGATTATCCAGCAATAGACCATGCTTGAATCATTATAGATGCCTGGTACACCAAGGGCCAAAGCATGGTACGGACCCACTTCAGCCCCCACTCAGCACTGATCCCATCCATCATCACACCGCGCACCAGTTTCAGTTTGATTATTCAATACGAAAATTACCGCTCTGATTATTGAAAGCAAAACAGAATGGTAATTACCAATATCTCCTAGACCACTATCAAGATATGGAATCTGGGAAAAGAATTCTTGAGAACTGTGTCACAACCTGCAGGAAGTAAAGGGGTAATAGAACATCCGATGCAGGGGCAAAGCGAGAAGGAAATCCGGTGCGAGGGCGAAGGCCTGACCTAGATCCGCGCCGCCGCCGGTCCAGGGGCCACCCGTGCAGGCCGAAACGGTGGAGGTCGCCGGTGCTGAGGCTGCGGAGCCGCCGGGGGACGGTCGCATAAGCCGACGCGAACAGCGCCGCCGTTGGTGGCGCTTCCACGTCGGGCACCCCGCATCGGTGCGCCGCCCGAGCAGGGGTTCGCCCAGCAAACCGAGGCCGCCGACGCCGCGCCGGGACCGGCGTGGTGGTCCGCGGCCAGGGGCAGGCATGGCGGCCAGCGGAGACAGCGAGCTCTGACCGCCGTCTGCGGAGGAGCTGATGGGGGCGGCGGGGAAGAGGGAAGGAGCGAGGCAGCACGGAGTGGCGGACGGACACGGATTCAGTACCGTAGCTTCTTCAAGGCACCACGTACCTTAGCTGCCTCTCTCCACCGTAGAGTTGCCATCCAACGGCTGCCAGACACAGGTGATCAGGTTCCCATTTTCATCAGGCGGGAGATTTTCACGGCGTCACGCGCACAGACGCGACTTTCCCGCGTAGAGCCATTCCCTCACGCCGAGCGCCCCTCCGCAAAAGGGTAGCAAAAAGAAGAATAAGAGCATGTTCAAAAGTTTTGTAAAATAACTCCCTAGCTTCATTAAAAAAAAAGGTGCCCTCCAACAGTTTGATAAAAGGGCATGTTAAAAAAATTAAAAGTTGTTAAATATCATCTTCAACTCATAAGTTTATACATTCGAGAGGAACTCCGTATCCGCTCCCCGTCCGACGTTTTTCTCGAGCCTGTCCTGTGTTTTTTTTGGAAGACTAGAGTAAATTAGACGCATGAGTAAATTAAGAAAATAATGGATTCTAGATGAGAACGCGATGAGACACAAATAAATTATTAAAAAGGTTTGGTTTGTTAAAAATAGTTCCGGGTTCCCAATGTAAAGCCGTTTAGAAAACTATTACAAGAGGTTTCCAATGTAAAATCATTTAGGATATTATTACAACAGACTGTTGGAGAAGGGAAAAATTTAAAGTTGTTATTTCATCTATTACTTTGCTAGATCTATTAGTTTAGCAAGTAAGCTATATCAAAATTGTTAGTACTCATAAATTGTGGAAGAGTATGCAGGAGTAGTATTAGCAGCAGTTAAAAATATATAATTTGGGAGTACAACTCCCTCTTTCTTCGTTAAATAAATTTGTATTTGTGAACATTGTGCTGCTGCTGCTTGACTACTTGTGAGAAAGAAGCTTTGCAGCCTTTCTTGGCCCTTGGATGCATGCTGTATGGTAGAGATGAGGAGCTAAGGTACGTGGTGCCTTGAAGAAGCTAAGGCACTGATGCCCTCTTTGGTTGGGCTTTTGGCTTTGGGCCAAAAGCCTAACCAAAGGGGCTGTTTTTGGAGGGTGTTTTTTCAGAAGCAGCTGCTTTTCCGTAGTTTATTTTTGAAAGCTGGGTTGACCCTGCTTTTGGCTTTTGGCTTTCTGCTTTTCGAAATTGGTGGAATAAAAAGCTCTTCCATAGTTGTTTCAAGAGAGATAAAGATAAAAGGTATATTTTATACTTGTTTAACCAAACAGCTTTCAGCTTTTCTACAGCTCACAGCCCACAGCAGCTTTTCCACAGCTCATAGCCCACAGTAGCTTTTTTCCACAGCCACAGCTCAACCAAACAGGGCCTGAATCTGTGTCCGTGGCGGACCAATGACTGGAGCGGAGGGCGGCGGCGGAGAAGGCGGGGTTAGGGATCGGGTGAAGGAAACGACGACGGTCATGAGGTGGACGCGGGCACACGTGCGAGGCCGGTGAGCAGGAACAGTAAAGCAGTAGCAAGTGGAGAACCGTTGGATGACCGGATCCGACGGCCAAGGCACTGTAGGACTGTGCTGTCTCAAAAACCCAAGGCTGGGACATGGCACTGTAGGACTGTGATGTCTCAAAAACTAAAGATAATATATAATAATAATAATAATAATATAATAAAAATAAAGATTTGATATTATTATTATATATTATATTAATAAATAAATAATATATATATATATATATATATTTGATGTATATATATAATATTTGATTTGATTTATGGGCTTATCCTATCTTGGGGGGAATGTATGGGCTTATCATATATATATACATTCCCCCCAAGATCCAGATCGGATCGTTCTGGCAGCGGCGGCCATCCCTACTCCTCCCATGACCGGCGGCGACGGCACGGCTCCAACCCTCCCCGACCGGCGACGGCATGGCCCCGCCCCTCCCCGAGCCGCGGCTGCACGCCCCTGCGCCCTCCTCGACCGGTGGCGGCGTGACCAGGGCCTCCCCGAGTAGCGGCTGCATGCCCCTACGCCCTCCTCATCTAGCGGCGGCGTGACCAGGGCCTCCCCGAGTAGTGGCGGCGCGGCCCCTCCCCTCCCCCACCAGCAGCGGCGACGGAGGCCCACCCCTCCTATGACCGACGACGGCGTGGCTCCGGCCCTCCCCGACCGGCGACAGCGTGGCCCCGCGCCCTACCCAAGCAGCGGCTGTGCGCCCCTGCGCCCTCCTTGACAGGCGGCGGTGCGACCAGGGCCTCCCCGAGCAGCGGCTGCGTGCCCCTGCGCCCTCCTCGATCAGCGGCGGCGCGACCAAGGCCTCCCCAAGCAGTGGTGGCGTGGCCCCTCCCCTCCCCCACCACCACCGGTGGCGGAGGCCCCTTCCCCCACCCCCACCCCCACCGCCGGCAAGGTGTCCCATGGTGAACTGCATGTTTGCAGTAACCTCGGCACGAGAGACATCATAGGTATGGTTTCTGTGCAATTGATTTTGGATTTTTATGCTTCGTGGATTCTATGCTTAATGAATTAGGCTTTTACACATTCAGATCCATTCCTATGTGGATGCCCTAACCCCTCACAGGCCCCTCCCCCACCACCAGCGGTGGCCCCTTCCCCCCATGCATGCTGGGAAGGCAAGTCCCTAGAGCCCAAGCACCGAAGGCCAGCTGGATCTCCGCTGGTGTGGCCTGGTCGAGTGGTGGCGGTCCGCTGCATGACGCAGTCCACGGCGGCGGCGCTGGTGCGAACCAGCGGTGGCAGTTGGTGGCGTGTAGTCCACGGTGGCGGCGCTGGTACGAATCAGCGGTGGCGGTTGGTGGCGTGGAAAACAACAACGACGCGCGCGCGACGCGGCCAAGGATTTGCATATTGTTTGCTGTTTTTTTGTGTTCTTATGCTTGTGTGCATAAGTTTCTATGCATGGCTAAACTCTAATGCATCCTATACATTGTTACAACAAATTTGTATACATTGTTGCAGCAGTTATTTGTGCTGCAACTTCCTTCGTCTTTACGCATTGTTGGAGCGCAATACTATACATTGTTGGAGCTGTTCTATGTTGTTTTTATGCAGCAACAAATTTACTTTTTATTCATCGAACTATTAATTTCTATGCAATGTTGGCACAAAAAAGTTAAAGCGCATCTTGACCACTGATTCTATGAATCCAATCGTCCATCATGTGCTATTTTTCAAATTTCAAATTTTTGAGAAGACAAGATCGTCTCCATGTTTACGCGTACGGTCCCCATGTTCTATGTATTGTTCCCATGTCAATTATACATCCTCGTATTGGGAAGCATGATGTTGGTGGAGGCAACCACGGTTGTGTGAAGTGGAATGTCCATCCCGTGGAGAGGTTTTTACGCAGCAACAAAATTAATTTTTATTCATTCAACCACTAATTTATATGCAAAGTGGCACCAAAAACCTTTATGCGCATCTTGACCATTGATTCTATGCACCCAATCGGCCATCACAGTGGGAAGCATGTTGTGAGATGGGACCATTATGGATAGTCTACCCTAGTCGGTAGTGTTTTATTTGTTTGTATGCATTGTTTCTCTATTAAATAAATATCCACCTAGAGGAAAGCACAGTGTGGGTGGCGTCGTTACAATGTTCGTTTATAATAATACCCTAGTGGGAAGGGTTTCATGGGTTTCTAAGTATTGTTCCTCTATTAAATAATCATCATATAGTGGAATGTCCATCTCGTGGAGAGTTTTTTATGCGGTAACAAAATTAATTTTTATTCATCAAACTGTAGCTACCTGGTTGCACCAAACCATCCTCCCACCAGCCCAACCGAACCAGCCCACCGGCCCACCAGGCCCACCCACCAGCCCACCAATCCAACCTTCCCAGGACCTATATATTTCACCAAACCCTAATCGCCACCCATCCACTCCTGGCCGCCACCCCCTACCGCGCGACAGATGGGACGGCGACAGCGTCGCCCCGCGCCCTCCCCGAGGAGCGTCAGCGTGGCCCCGCCCCTCCCCGTCTGGCGTTGCGGCCCCGCCCCTCCACCGACCGGTGACGGCGTGGCCTCGCCCCTCCCCTAGCCGGCGATGGCGTGGCTCCGCCCCTCCCCGAGCAGTGGTGGCACGGTCCGCCCATCCCTGAGCATCAACGGCGTGGCTCCACTGTGGGGAGTATAACCCTAGGTACCCATGATAATGGACATGGGCCGCACCACCAGGGGAGGTCCAGTCCATAAGATCAAGGCCTATGGTGCTTGGCTCTAGTCGGTGTGCACCGCAAGGCAATCAGAAGACATCTTGGCGGTGAAGGAAGATCTGTTCGGATATGATAGATATCGTATTCCTTGTAAATACTTACCATATAGCTGAATAGATCTAGACCTAAACTGACCTGTAACCCTACCCTCCAGACTATATAAGGTGGGTAGGGACCCCCCTCGAATGCATCTCATATTCAATACAATCCACCAAGGACACATGATGTATGGTATTACGTCGATCAGACGGTCTGAACCTGTCTAAATTGCTTGTCTCTGCGCTTGTATCACCATCCGGCTCCTATTACGCGCACCTCCACCGATTCATCTACTAATGTGGGCATACCCCTCAGTAGAATGTCGACCATATTTCGTCGACAGTGGCACGCTAGGTAGGGGGTGTGCGTGCTGATTCCATGGCGAGCCAGATGGTTCGCTTCTTGAGCTCCATGATCCTTGCCGAGCCAGGTCAGACCTTCATGGTTGGATCTATAACCTGGGTCATCAGCGCCAACAGCGTCGAGGAAATTGTGGAGGCGGTGCAGAATCACCCTGCGGCGATCGTGCCAACATCTCCAATGACATCTCTGATCTCGGCGCCTCGCCACTGGGTTAGGAGATCCATCAGCAATGACGATCTGATCGCATCCATCGATCGGGTCATAGACCGCTTAGCGGAATGCCAGCTCCTCGTGGATTTGGTCTTAGATCAATCTAGAGCGAGGGACGAAGTTCCTGCACTCCAAGGTCACCATGCCACTAATGCCGAGCACCCTGCTCGTGCACATCATCCAAGGTGGCAAGATGAAGATTTGGTGATCACGACAACTCCAGAAGGGCGTACCGTTCAATGCCAACCACTCCCCGCCCCGACGGAGAGCATGCCGAAGCCCTATTCTTTTGGGTTGGTGGGTACGGATCCGATCTGTCGGGACACCCTGCACCATCTTTTTGTCGACCACACCAAGCGCAGCTACGTCAATGACCTCTACCAGATCGACCTCCCTGAGGCCGACCAGCCTACGCCAACGGTAAACATGGTGCAAATTCGGCAGCTTTCGGATGAAATGCTCCATACAATCCTAGAGGAATGACCCAAGCCATATTCTGAGGGCTCTACTAGCAGCTTCCCACCTTTCCCTCTAGGCTTTGGGAGAGAGCTTTTCATGGTTAGCCATGATAGCATTGCTATCGATGGAGAAACTAGTGTCCAGCGCCGTGAGAGCGAAGCTAGGAACTCTGATCGCCAACGACGTCATAATGAAGAAGCAGAAAACACCGCCCAAGCCGCCAGAGGTGGTCTGCCGCCTCTCGCTCGTAATCTCCAACAAGAGTTCCTCATGGTGGACAACCAATAAGTGGAGCAGACGCCGAGCGCCAATCTGGCTGTGGCCACCCACGAGCTGGCTAGACTCCCACCAATGCCAGAGGTACTCAAGATTCAAGCGCTGCTTAAAGCACCTCAGGTCCAGATCAATGACATCTGGAACCCAGTACCATCTTTTTTGACCACATCGGTTCGCAGTCGAAACCCCCGTGGCTCTCACCATGAGAGGGGAAGCCATTATCATAGTGGCCAGATCATCCAAGGGGGGTCCAGGGGCAATGTTGCCATCAACCCTGGATCACAAGGACCACGAAATCAGCATGGCCGACCAGCTCATGGCGCCAACTAGTAGGTTAATCAACCCCTGCGTGGTGACTCCTGCAATCGTATCAACACCAATCTCAATGCCCGCAATCACATCGAGAATAGTCATGTCCAGCAGCATCGGGCAGAACTCCAACGCCGATAGGAGTACGACGACCAACACGACAACCCTGTCGGCCTTCGACCACTCCCCGCTATCGAGCCGATGGGACCTCACCCCTTCATAGCAAGGCCGCGAGCTATATAGTGGCTAATCCCGAGCAGTGGATGCAGCTCTATGAGATCGCCGTACGTGCTGCCAGGGGAAACAACAACATAATGGCAAACTATCTGCCTGTTATGCTCTCCTAATCTGCCAATAATTGGCTTATGGGCTTGGGGGAGGACTCCATCAAATCTTGGGATGATCTTAAGAGAGTTTTTATCGAGAATTACATGGCAACATGTCAGCAGCCTAGCATGAAGTATGATATAGAGAAACTCCATCAGACATCTGGGGAACCTTTGCGAAGCTACATCAGGCGTTTCTCAGAAATGAGGAACACCATCCCTAACATCGGGGACAGTGAGGCCATCTCCGCTTTCACCAGAATAATCCATCACCATCAGGAGCTGCGCTCCAAACTTTACCACAAGAGGCTCTAGACCATCGGTGAACTTCTCAAGGTTGCAAACTCATACGCAGACTCTGAAGAAGCTGATCGGCAGTTCAAGGACGATGTTGCTCATGCTTCCCGCTTGGATCGCCACCCACGTCATGATGATGATCACCATGAAGAATGGCATTATGAAGATCACGGCAGGCACTACGATGATCACGAATGTTGTCATAATGATCGGCCAGAGGGATCAAGGGCTGCACAGTCACATCACCGCAGACCGAAAAACTTCATCAACAACGTAGAGCAGCCACGCGCTAAGCGCAATTTCAATGCTTCCTACGGAAAGCTCCTTGACGGTCCGTGCCCAATTCACAAGGACAACAAGCACACCATGCGGCAATGCTATGGCATGGCCAAAGCTTTCCGTGATGAGGAGCAGAAATGGCAGCGGCGCAAGGATGTCGAGTCAGATGACGGCAAGGGGGAGGAGCGTTCTAAGGACACATGACCCACTTTCCAAGATGCCAACAAGACCATCACCACAATCTTCGGAGGGTATGCCACCTCCGAGAGCAAACACCAGTAGAAACTCACCGCTCTGTAGGTCATGTCGATCACCAAGTATGACATGATCACCGATCCTAAATATCTGGACTGGTCGGAGGACCCTATCACCTTTAGTAGGGCCGACTAGTGGGTGGATATCCCATTCCTAGGGCATTTCCCACTCGTGCTAGATCCCACCATCCACAACATGTGGTTCAAGAAGGTCCTCATCGACGGTGGGAGTGCCCTCAATCTCCTCTTCACCAGAGCCCTAACTGAGTTAGGCCTCACAAAGGATGATCTCGTCCCTGTTGATTCTCCATTCTAGGGGATTGTACCTGGCAGAGCGTCCCAACCTTTGGGGCAGATCACCTTGCTAGTCCAGTTTGGCACCACCGACCACTTCCGTACTAAGTATGTGAACTTCTTCATGGTAGACTTTGACACTGCCTACTACGCCATCCTTGGCCGACCAGCTCTTGCCAAGTTCATGGCCGTGCCCCATTATGTCTGCCTGGTGTTGAAGATCCCGACAGAATAGGGCATTCTCACCCTGCGTGCCAATGTCTCCACCGCCTATGACTACGAAAGAGAAGGACTCGCCATCGCTGATGCGATGGATCTCTTGGCTAGAATGGAGGCTTGCATCGTCGACTCCAAGAAGGTCCCAATGGAGGAGCAGGCGATCTCGACTCAGGAGCCACCTCGGTCTGTGGCTAAGTCCAAAGACACAAAGTTGGTTGAGCTTGTGATCTGCGACAGAAGCAAGATGGCCTGGATTAGGGCCCATCTCGACCGTAAATAGGAAGACGCGCTCATCAACTTCTTCCGTAGAAATGTCGACATGTTTGCATGGAAACCTATTGACATGCCTGGCGTTCCTTGGGAGCTGATCGAGCACTCCTTAAACATCTTGCCGACCGCCAAACCGATTAAGCAAAAGCTCCAACGATTCACGTAAGACAAAAAGGAGGCTATTAGGGCAGAAATAACTCGGCTATTAGTAGTCGGCTTTATTAAAGAGGTGTATCACCCGGAGTGGCTCGCCAATCTGGTCCTTATATGAAAAAAGAATAATGAATGGAGAATGTGCGTTGATTACACCGATCTCAACAAACACTGCCCTAAAGACCCCTTTGGCTTACCTCGCATCGACGAGGTCGTAGATTCAACAGCCGGTTGTGAGCTCTTGTGCTTTCTCAATTGCTATTTTGGTTATCACCAGATCACCTTAAAGGAGGAAGACCATATCAAAACTTTGTTCATCACACCCTTTGGTGCCTATTGCTGCACCACCATGTCCTTTGGGCTAAAAAACGCCAGCGCCACCTACCAGAGGGCTATCCAGTGATGCCTCTAGGACCAAATCAGGAAGAATGTCGAGGCCTACGTCGATGATGTGGTAGTTAAGTCTAAGACTGCCGACAACCTCATCACCGACCTCAAAGAAACTTTCCAAAACCTAAAGAAATTCCAATGGAAGCTGAATCCCACTAAGTGCATATTCGGCGTTCCATCTGGTATACTCCTAGGCAACATCGTTAGTCACCATGGCATTGAAGCAAACCCAGAGAAGATAGAAGCGGTTACCAAGATGAAACCGCCGACCTGCGTGAAGGATGTCCAGAAGCTAATGGGATGCATGACGGCTTTAAGTCGTTTCATATCCCGATTGGGCAAAAAGGGTTTGTCATTCTTCAAGCTGCTCAAAGCTTCGGAGAAGTTTACCTGGATGCCTGAAGCCAACAAGGCCTTTGCTGAGCTCAAGTAATTCCTCACAATGCCTCTAGTCTTGATGGCACCACAAGCTGGCAAAACCTTATTGATCTACATCGCTGCAACCAACCGTGTCGTCAGTACTGCCATCGTCGTTGAACGAGAAGAAGCTGGGCACGCCTATAAAGTTCAATGCCCTATCTATTTCATTAATGAAGTCTTGAATGAGTCTAAGGCTCGGTATCCTTAGGTCCAGAAGCTGTTGTACACTGTCCTTATTACGTCCGGGAAGCTCCGCCATTACTTTTAGACATATCAAGTAGCAGTGGTTACTGAGTATCTGCTGGGCGACATCCTCTGTAATAAGGAAGCCAATGGCCACATCATTAAATGGGCGGTAGAGCTTGGCACGTACTCCATTGATTTTAGGGGCCACCAGATGATAAAGTGTCAAGTGCTCACCGATTTCCTCACTGAATGGACCGACATGCAAGCTCCTGTCTCAGCCGATCGACCCGAGCACTGGGTCATGTACTTTGATGGCTCCCTCAACCTTGATGGTGCTGGGGTAGGTATCTTTTTTATTTCTCCATTAGAGGATCACCTCTGATATGTCCTCCGAATTCATTTTCTAGCCTCCAATAACGCCACCGAGTACGAAGCTTGTCTCCATGGTCTCCGTATTGCCGTCGAACTTGGCATTAAACGCCTCTTGGTATATGGTGACTCTGCACTAGTCATTAATTAGATCAATAAAGATTGGTCTTGTACCAGTGACAAGATGGATGCTTATTGCTCAAAAATCAAAAAGCTGGAGGGCAAATTCTACGGTATTGAATACCACCACGTCGTACGAGATCAGAACCAAGTAGCTGACCAGATATCCAAGATAGGGTTGACCAAAGCCGAGGTCCTGGCCGGTGTCTTTGTCCGAGATCTTCAAACTCCATCCTTTAAGCAGGAGCAAGCAGTTCATGAATCTTCCCTTGCCGAGCAATTGGTCCTGGTAATTCTCGCGCCGAGCAGTGATTGGCGAGAGCCTTTTATCAAGTACTTGACCACTGCAGATGTACCGGCTGACAAGACCAAGATGGAACGCCTAATTCGCCGTAGCAAGCATTACGTGCTAGTCGATGGCAAGCTAATGCGGAAGAATGCAAAGGAGGAATTGCTTCAGAAGTGCATATCTCAGGAAGGAGTGGCATTGCTTGAAGAAATCCACGTTGGATCCTACGACAACCACGTAGCCTCTAGAAGTCTGGTCAGCAAAGCTTTCCGAGCAGGTTTCTATTGGCCATCTGTAGTCGTAGACGCCGAAACGCTTGTCCGACGGTGTGAGGGATGCCAATTTTTTGCCAAATAGATCCACGTTCTAGCTCAGGCTCTATAGACGATTCCCGCCTCTTGGCCATTCGCATACTGGGGATTGGACATGATTGGGCCATTCAAGAATGCCCTCGGTGGATTTTGATGGGTTTATGTCGCTATTGACAAATTCTCCAAGTGGATCGAGTATAAGCCGCTCGTCCAGTCTATAGCAAAAAAAGCAGCAGAGCTCTTCAACGACATCATCCATAGGTTTGGGTTGTAGAATAGTATCATCATCGACCTTGGTTCTACATTTACCAGCAGCAACTTCTAGGATTTCTGTGAGGATCGGTGCATATTTGCTATGTATCGGTCGCGCACCCCAGGGCTAATGGCCAGGTTGAGCGAGCGAACGGCATGATTTTAGACACCCTAAAGAAGAGGTTATATGAGAAGGATCAGAAACATCCAGGCAAATGGCTCAAAGAACTGCTAGCTGTGGTCTAGGGACTAAGGATCCAGCCCAGTCGCAACACTGTAGCCTCCCCCTATTTCTTGGTGTTCAGATCAGAGGCCGTGTTACCCGCCGATGTCGCTTTCCAAGCACCAAGGATAGAGAACTATGATAAAGAGAACAACGATCAGGCACGACAAGACGATGTTGACTGACTTGAGGAAGAATGCTTGGTCACATGTGTTCGGATGGCCAAGTACCTGAACAGTCTGCGTAAATACTTCAACCACAATATCCAGGAGCGATCCTTCGTGGTCGGTGACATGGTACTCCGTAGGAAACAAAAGACCGATGAGATGCACAAGCTATCTTCACCATGGGAGGGTCCATACATTGTCAAGGCTGTGACCCGATCAGGATCCTATAAACTTTGCGATCAAGACAGCGTAGACATCCCTAACTCCTGGCACATTGAACACCTTAGGCGTTTCTATCCTTGAGACGTCCTACTAAGATATGTACCCCTTCTGTATTTATGCATTTCAATAATGATTTTCTCCATGATGTTTTCTCCATTTGTTGTTTTCTCTGTAATTTTCCTCCAATTATCTTTTGTTTTTCTCCATGCTAAACATCTTTAAGATGATATATTCTATCGCCATTCGATTCGCTGACCAGCCATGTTCTCATTCACGTTATCTAGAAGTAGTCCTGTTCTCGATTTAGCACCTAAACATTCATGGGCGGTAGCGCTCTATGTCATGGGCGGTCGGTAGCGGCTTGTCGGTGATGGCTATATTCCTAAGCGTGCGCAGGAGCTAAGCTCTTTACGCCATGGGGTGTGGGATACCCAGGGCTGATAACAAGATAAAGGACTAACAATGCATCGTTAATATTAAATATTAACACTTTATATGTACTAAAAACTAAAGTTTCATTAACAACTGCTCGACATAATACCGACAAGCCTGTTACATTCTAAGTTGTCATGGTTCATTGCCAGCATCGCCGAACAGATCCATGTTGTCCGCTAGTTTGATAGCCGAATCGGACACCTCCTCCTCTAGCACGGTGATTTGCTCATCACTCAGATTTTGGGCAAAGCCACCGTCGATTCGTTCGAGCTTCACTGAGGGGTAGACTGACTGGACAACCGCTAGTGCATGGCCCGCGGCAGAACACGCGATGCCACGAGCATAGTGCTTGAAGTTCTCCAGTGCCGACTTGCACCTCTCCACGATGATATCCGGCCACGGCGCTTTGTTTGGCTCCGGCACTTCCTGGTCGATGAGATCCAGCATGGGTTTTATCTCGTTGGAGATGGTCTTCAACTTTTCTTTACTGGCCTCTAGCCAGAGCTCGAAGTCATGGAACTACGCCTGACTATTTGTTCGGATCATTGCAGACAAGAAGGGCAATCGTCTTAAACACGTTTCTCATAGCAAGAGGGGTATTGACATAAGGAATAACTTACGGTTTAGTTCTTTGGCGAGTTGTTTTTTCCCCATTATAGCTTCATATCTTTCTTTCTCTTCTAGCATTTTGGCTTCATGCGCTAGCAGATCTTGGGTCTCCGCCTCCACATTGTCATCACATGCCAGGCGTGCTTCGGTCTCCGCCCGCTTCTTCGCTTCATCAAGCTCTACACCAATGAAAGATTACTACCAGCATGGGTGAATTAAGGATATGAAAGGAATACACCATGGGGCCTAAGGCCTTACTTTTCTCCTAGTCTACACCATCGCCTAGCTGATTCGTCAGCTCCTAGTTCTCTGCCTCCAGTTGCATCTTTTCTGCTTGCAACTTCTCTCGGTCAGCGTGCGCTTCCGCCAGCATCTTCTTTAGAGTCTCCATAGACTCATGCAACATCTAGTTCTTAGCAATTGATAGAGCCACCTGCTTCAGTTAGAGTGCGCGGTTCTCGAAGATCTTCATTAGCTCCTGTGGTAAACAACAGTTAACTGGCATAATCTCCAACTTTAATTGGTCGTGCAGACTAACTTACCTCAATCCGGCCAGACACTGATGCTAGTGAGACCCTGAGCTCCTTTACCTGCTCGCTTGCCTCCTCATCATCCACCACCTCAGTCGTATCTCCGCGGCACATGAAGGTCCACAAAAGTTGAGAAGGAGGATCTCAGGTATTTGGCGCTTTGCGCTCAATTTCTTCATTCACCTCGGGGGACTCCCTCGCCTGTGTTGGTGCCCGGTCAACTTGTGGTTAGACACAAGGGCCAAGATCCATCACTGGCATCTGAGCCTGGGGACTGGCCCTTGGCTCTAGGCGACTGGTTGGCTCGGCAGCAACATCTTCATTCATTTGCTCTGGGTGCTCGAGGACTTTGGCTCGAGGACCAGCCTAGTTTTTGGGTAGTTCTCATATTTCTTCTGGCTGTCCCGCCCCAGCACCATGAGCACCGGCAGTCGTGGCACTCGGCTCGGTGTCCTGTTGAGCATCGCTGATGTCGATTGGGTGAAGTTCCTCAGTCGACGCTTCCATGCCACATGATGTCGCATCATCAATACTTCCACTTTGGTTATGCTTGGACTAAGTCTGGGGCAGAGACACTTACTCATTGGATCATCTACGTGCAGCTCTGAATGGCCGGGTCTTCTTGGAGCTCCCCTATCCTTCAGTTGTCAGCACGAATCTTAAGAACACCGGAGGTGGCTGGTTCGCCTTCGGCGCTTCTAACCTCGCTGTGGTGGCTCTCTCGGCCGAAGCCCCTCGTCTAGGCTCAGGGACTTCACCCCGAGTGGATCTCTGGTCGACTGCACCTTGGGTTGGCTGGTCGGAGGCTCTGGCGGTCGGTGTTGGAGCAGTCATCCGCGCAGCTCATTGCTACAGCGTCTCACCTATGTCTTCATCATCATTCGACCAGTCTATGATGACTTGTCGGCGTGCCAAAGGCTCTCTAATTGAGATTCCACCACTCTTGCTTGGTGGCGAAGTGTTCAGTTTTTTCTTCTTCACCGGCTTTGCTCGGGCCGGTTGTTTCCCACGCGACGGTTGCCGACGCCTGGGAGGTTTCTCCACCATGTCCTCGGATGAGGACGATGAGCTGCTTTTCGAAGGAGGACTGGCCAGAGCTTGGGTTGCACAAGCATCTATGCCCTTCGGCCAGGTCCCATTCAACACATCGGAGACATACACAGCACGATCCTATCCACAAGTTTTCAAGAAGATGCTTCAACCTCAATAAGATTTGACATTACAAGGACTGCCAACGGTACACTCTTACCAGTGGTGGTGGATTCGTGATGCTGTATGCCACTTGCTACCCCATGTTGCTCAGTTTGGTGTTACTTGAAAAGAGCTCCAGGAGGCGAATATAGGTGTCGCCCTTATTTATCTTCTCGGGGGCTTCTCGAGTGGTATCTTCATCACCTGTATATTCATACGCGGGGTGGAACCACTCCTTGCTCGGCTGGATCCGATGTACGATGAAGTTGATGGCTACACCAACTCCGTCAAGATTGTTACGCATCTTACCCAGAATTTGTAGAAGCTCATAGACCTAGGTCATCTCCGAACCAATCGGTCTTGCCGACCAGTTTGTGCTTGGCACTGCTAAATGGTCTATGTCGGCCGACAGGCTCGATTCAACATTTCGGATATAAAATCACTTAGCATTCCATCCCTTCAATGATGTATTGAGAGGCACTTGTTTGTATTCCTTCACCATGCCATCCCTCAGCTGTAGATAAACTCTGCCGACCACTTTGGGGGACCCAAATCCAAGGAAGGTTTGAGGCAGAAGAAATAGCAAAAGAGGTTGAAGTACGGAGCGATTTCGATGAATGCTTCACACAGATTGATGAAGAGGGAGATATGAAGAATGCTGTTGGGAGGGAGATGGCAAAGGTTAATGCCGTAATAGCCAAGAAGCTTCCACAGGAAAGGTTGAGCTAGAATCCCAAATCCACGAACGAAATAAGCCTCGAATACAACAAGTTCGATGGTATCAGGGGTTGAGAACGGTTCACCTACAGCGGGGCACCATCCTACAATTACTTGATCTTGAAGGATGCCTTCGAACACCATTTTTTCCAAGGTCTCTTGGGTGTTGGTAGATCTAACCCATTCCTAGTCGCGGTGGACCTCACCGGTACTCTCCGCCGCCTTCCTCCCTGACTTCTTCGGGCTCGAGTGGCTGTGTTTCTTCCCACCCTTCGCCATGGATCAGATCTGATTCGATTTGGCTTTGCTCAGATTCGATTGAGGAGGCGATGCGGTTGTAATGCGACTATAGCAGGGTGTGCAAAGGTGAAGTGCCGAGTATTTTGTGGTTGCAAAGAAGAAGACATGCTAGAAGGAATGAGGGAAGTGCACCACGGTGGGTGGATTCATATGGTTCGACCCTGACCCTTCACCTTTAGGGTTTTTGGGAAACCGCGCTAACTCTGCCACGTCGTTCGCACCCCTCCAACTTATCCGTCAGTGGTTATTGGGCCGGTTTAATGGTCCCCTAGGCATACTGAACGACTGAGCCTGCTATGTTGGTTTACCTCTCTAATTTCGCCCTGATATAGTGCTAAGCACTCTCCAATTTCTCCATGGTATAGTGCTAAGCACTCTCCTATGTTCTCCACGGCATAGTGCTAAGCACTCTCCAAATTTTGCCACGATCAAGTGCTAAGCACTCTCCAAATTTCGCCACGGTCAAGTGCTAAGCACTCTCCAAATTTCACCACGGGCAAGTGCTAAGCACTCTCCAAATTTTGCCATGGCCAAGTGCTAAGCACTCTCCAAATTTTTCCATGGTCAAGTGCTTAGCACTCATCAAATTTTGTCATGGTCAAATGCTAAGCACTCTCCAAATTTTGGCACGGTCAAGTGCTTAGCACTCTCCAAATTTCGCCACGGTCAAGTGCTAAGCACTCTCCAAATTTTGCCACGGCCAAGTGCTAAGCACTCTCCAAATATCGCTACGGCCAAGTGCTAAGCACTCTCCAAATTTCGCCACGGTCAAGTGCTAAGCACTCTCCAAATTTTACCACGGTGAAGTGCTAAGCACTCTCTAAATTTTGCCATGGTCAAGTGCTAAACACTCTCCAATTTCGCCCTGATATAGTCCTAAGCACTCTCCAATTTCTCCACAGCATAGTGGTAAGCACTCTCCATTTTCTCCACAGTTTAAGTGCTAAGCACTCTCCAATTTTCTCCAATGGTAAAGTGCTAAGCACTCTCCATTTTTTCTCCATTTTTAAGTGCTCATCACTCCAAATTTTACTCCAATATCTAGTGCTAAGCACGAGGATTTTGTCCTTTTCACTTGTTTCTTTGATCCTGCTACAAGATGTTGCTCTATCTTATAACAGGCTCGGGGACTAAGTGTGTACACTTTACCTAGCAGTGAGTGTACTGCTTTTCCTCTTACTGGTCTTCAGCTAAGCTGGGACTCAGTTATTCTGATTAACTGATCGTTGTACTTCTTTGATCCTGGCACTAGGTGCATTCTTCACCTACTGTCAGGCTCGGGGACTACAATGTATACATTGCACCTTGCAGTGCTTGTATCAAATTTAACGGTTGGCTAAGTTCCCGTTTTCTTTCTCAGTCCTTAATATTCTTTGATCCTAACACCAGGTGTCTTCTTCACCTACTGTCAGGCTTAGGGACTACAATGTATACATTGCACCTTGCGGCGCATGTATCAATACTAACATCCTCTTTGACTAAGTCATGGATGATGATCATCTGACTTCGCCAACGAAACCTAAGTGTGTACACTTCACCTAAGGTGGATTTTTTTAAAATTTTAAACTTGAGCTCCTTATATCCTTCTAGCAAGCCTTACTTGAGTATGTTTGAGGTCTGTTGACCAGTTAAACTGGTCGGCACTTCATTTTGTTGATCGGATTACCAGTTAAACTGGTTGGATTACCAGTCAAACTGGTCGGCACTTCATTTTGTTGATTGGATTACCAGTTAAATTGGTCGGATTGCTAGATTAACTGTCTGACTCCAAGTTAAACTGCTCGGACCTACTCTAGACAACATTGCTCAGCGGATACATGGCGCTCGGGGACTAGCTGTGGGGTGTATAACCCCAGGTACCCACGACAATGGACATGGGCCGCACCACTAGGGGAGGTACAACCCATAAGATCAAGGCCTACGGTGCTCGGCTCTGGTCGGCGTGCACCGCAAGGTAATCAGAATACATCTTGGCGATGAAGGAAGATCTGTTCGGATATGATAGATATTGTATTCCTTATAAATACTTACCATATAGCTGAATAGATTTAGAGCTAAACTGACCTGTGACCCTACCCTCCAGACTATATAAGGCTAGTAGGGACCCCTAGAATGCATCTCATATTCAATACAATCCACCAAGGACATATGACGTAGGGTATTATGTCGATCAGACGGCCTGAACCTATCTAAATCGCTTGTCTCTGCGCTTGTGTCAGCATCCGGCTCCTATTGCACGCACCTCCACCGATTCATCTACTACCGTGGGTATACCCCTCGGTAGACTATCGACCATATTTTGTCGACACCCGCGCCCTCCCCCACCTGCGCCGCCACTGCCCCGTACCTCCATGACCTATGGCGGCATGGCCCCGCCCTCCCCCATCGGCGATGGAGCAGCCGCCGCCCTTCCCCGATTTGCGGCGGCGTAGCCCTTCTCCAGCGACCACTGCTTCCTCCCGCATGGGTCGTGGCCAGAGTCATGAGCGGCCAGGGTGCCAGCGGCATGGCTCTAGTGCAGGGCCTCGTGCAGGCGTGGGGGCTAGGCGTGTGGGCCAAGGGGATGGCCGAGGCGGACTTGTCGGCTGGTGGTAGCTGGCAGTGCGCGCGTCGTCCACGTGTGTGCCAACTGGCCCAATCGGGAAGGTGTAGCTGCCGGCGGCATTGGATGCCCTGGCAGCAGGCAAGGAGGCCGATCCAGCAGCAGGCAAGAGGCCGAGCGCCCTCAAATCCTGGCCCCAAGTGGTGTGGTGGCGCCTGATAGCCAACGACGCTCCCTCCCCTGCCACGAGCGCGAGGCCCCGGCCCCTTCCCCAAGATCTCCGGCAACATCATCGACGCATTGTTTTTCATTTTTGTTGATTCTGTGTTACTATGCTTGTGTGCATAAGTTTCTATGCATGTCTAAACTATAACTTGATATGCATTCTATACATTGTTACATCAAATTTGTATACATTGTTGGAGCAATTACACATATAAATGTATGCATTGTTAGAACACTTTGACATACATTGTTGGAACAATTATCTGTACGTTTCTTCACAATTCTATACATTGTTGGTATACAGTTCTATACATTGTTGGAGCAGTTTCTATGCATCGAACCACTAAATTAATTTTTATTCATCGAACCACTAATTTCTATGCAACGTTGGCACAAAAAACTTTTTGATTCTATGCAT
This sequence comes from Miscanthus lutarioriparius, assembly GCA_904845875.1. Taxonomy (NCBI): domain Eukaryota; kingdom Viridiplantae; phylum Streptophyta; class Magnoliopsida; order Poales; family Poaceae; genus Miscanthus; species Miscanthus lutarioriparius. The sequence continues at coordinate 70,906,255 of CAJGYO010000016.1, read as the reverse complement.
CCAATCGGCCATCACGTGCCATGATACAAATTTCAAATTTTGAAGAAGACAAAATCGTCTGCATGTTTTACGCTTGCGGTCTCCATGTTCTATGCATTGTTTCCATGTTAATTATACACCTTCATAGTGGGAAGCATGATGTTGGTGCAGGCAATTACAGTTGTGTGAGGTTGAATGTCCATCTCGCGGAGAGGTTTTTAGGCGGTAACAAAATTAATTTTTATTCATCCAACCACTAATTTCTATACAACATCAGCGCTAAAAACTTTTCTGCGCATCTTGACCATTGATTCTATGCATCCAATCGGCCATCACGTGCCATGATTCAAATTACAAAATTTGGAGAAGACTAGATCGTCTCCATGTTTTACGCTTACGGTCTCCATGTTCTATGCATTGTTCCCATGTTAATTATACACCCCAATTAGCGGGAAGCATGATGTTGGTGGAGGCAATCATGGTTATGTCAGGTGGAATGTTCATATCGTGGAGAGGTTTTTATGCGGCAACGAATTTATTTTTTATTCATCAGACCACTAATTTCTACGCAACGTCAGTGCCAAAAACTTTTCTACGCATCTTGACCATTGATTCTATGCATCCAATCGGCCACCACATCGCATGATTCAAATTTCAAATTTATGAATTTTAATTTTTTCTTGAATCATGCACAAAAATGTCAGGAGTTCAATGGTGAAAATCGTTTTTGTATCGGATGCTTCGTTGAGGAATTATAATGAAAAAACGAAAGAGATTAGATTGGATGTTTGCATGCATGCATGCGTCAGCTCTGTGAGGCTGTGTCAGATGGAAGTACTTCTCACGCGAGAGGTTTCTATGTGGTAACGAATTAATTTTGAATCATCCAACTAATGATTCCTATGCGACGTCGCGATAAAAACTTTTCTGCGCAGCTTGACATGGGATTTTATGCATTTGAAATAGCTGGGTCCACAGGCCCCCCACCTACACGTGCGCGTTAGCTCCATAGACCTGAATGGTTCGGGTGGGTGGCTAGGGCTCTCCATTAGCTATTAGAAGCCCCGGGCTCCAATAGCGAGGTGTGTGTATATATATAGATAGATAGAGAGAGAGAGACGCTATGCTCTAAATGCTATTAAGCGCGTCATGACACCGATGGCCCCAGGCTCCATATCCCACAACGTAGCTTCCTCCCGTGACCGTAACTGTCCTTTTTTTGGACGAGACCGCAAGACGCACCTAATAGCCCAATTTTTTGCAATTTGGTTCTTTTTTTGAAGAAAATTTATGTTTGGCCCCCTGGGAGACGTAAACTCATCTTTGGACCCTAGGGGTCGGTGCCAGGACTCATGGCTCCGAGGTAATACGTCTTGGCACCACAGATCTTGGCTCTGAGGTGCCTGGCCGTCACAGCAGGGCATCCTAGGTGGTGTTGACGTGGCCGATACCTCAGAGCCACAGATCTTGGCTCTGAGGTCGGTGCCAAGATCTGCGGCTCCAACCTCGGAGCCGTGGATCTCGGCTCCAAGTTTGGAGCCATGGATCCTGGCGCCGAGCATGGATTCAAAACCCACGGCCAAGTTTTCCTTGTGAAAGTGCATCTAGCCTTTTAGTGGGTTTTGGATGATTGAATGACAACGTGATTAAAGGTCTAACCCGTTTGCTAAGTGTGGACAGGTAATAGGTTATCTCACAGGTACTTAATGAAAGCCAAAATAATGTGTTGTTGTATAAACAATCTAATTCAAGCACAAGACAACAATGCAAATGGAATTCATGCAAAGGCTTGTTTATTTTGGGATTTCCATGTACTATGTAAAAGCAAGCTTGTGAAAATTAATTAATGAGACATAAGGGTTTGCATATGGAATGGTCTCATATTTGAAGCTTGCTAAAATTGAAATGAAAAAGATAACAATACATGAATGAATGATTCAACACAAGATGTGACTTGATGGCTTGAGATGGGATGGTGAAGATAGCAAGGAAAGGCTTCGAGGTACTAAGCAAGGGTGAAGGGCAAGCGATGACTTGGCAGCCGAAGAACCTAGCTAGGGTGAAGAAGGAAGTACTTGCATTTAGTTGAGGTACTAATCAAGCTATGATGACCATGTTTATGTGAAGGATCAAATCACTGTTGGAGTGTTTGATGGAAGTGACTTGATACATTTGGGATTATTCAAATTTGATGAATGGAATCAAGTCACGTGCTCAAGATGGCTATGCTCAAGTGAAAAAGATCAAAGTTGACATGTTAGCACCCTCACTTGATGAAGTTTGGAATACACGGCTTCGGTTGAAAGAGAACAACTCAAAAGGTTTAAATTCGTTTTACATTTGAATTTGAGTTAATAGGAATGCCGTACTTTTAAGAGGGATGCATCATGTTGATAGATAATGCTACATAAGTGCTCAAGCCAACTCATGTGAGTTTTGAGTATTTGAGCGACAAAAGAGCTTACTTTGTTTTTGCTGGTCTGGCAATACCGGACGTGTCCGGTATTAATACTGCACGTGTCCGGTATTCACCCAGCAGTTGTAAAATTGTTGTTCTCGGGTTGGTTCGTCGGGAGTTCCGGCAAAGGTCAGGAGTTCCGACGTCTCGCAATTTAACTGAAATAGAGTATTCACTGTGGTGGTCATACCGGACGTGTCCGGTATGGACGACCAGAGGCCAACGGCTAATTTTCAAATGCCGTGAGGGTCGGGAGTTCCAACATACGTCGGGAGTTCCGACACCTCACACACTTTAACTCAATTACAATGTTTTCAAATGTGCTGAGGATCAGGAGTTCCGACATAAGTCGGGAGTTCCAACGGTCGGAAGTTTCAGCATTCATCGGGAGTTCCGACGCCTCACAACTTCACTGTAACTTAGTTACCATTGGCGCAGTGTAAGTCATACCGGATGTGTCCGATATTGCAACGGCTAGTTTTCCAAAGGGGGCTATAAATACCCCCAAGCCTCCACCTTTGGAGGCTGCTGATTCTGCTGACATAGACACACGTTTTTTAGCCTTGCCAACTCTCCCAACCCTCTCTTAGTGAGTGATTGATCAAACTTGCCAAATCAATTTGTGGGTTAAGAGAGAATTTGAAAAAGAGAGCAAGCCACCACTTGAGCACTTGTGCATATTGTCAATCTCGTGATTCGCATTTGTTACTCTTGGACTCTTCGGTCCTAGATGGCTAGGCGTCGCCGGAGAGCAACCGAGAGATTGTGGTTGCTTCGGAAGTTTGTAATGGTCGATTCCGCTGCCTCAGAATCATTTAGTGGAAAGAGGAAAAGGAGTTGGAAAAGACTCCAGCTAGAGTGACCTTCGTGGTATCCTCTAGGGTTGACCTTCGCTGGGTCGCCCGCAGCCCCCTCAACAGAGAGTAGGACTCAAACGAGTCCAAACTTCGGTAAAACAAATATCGTGTCTCAATTCGCATTTCATTTGATATTTGTGTTGCTCCAACTCTTGTGCAGGTTCTCTGTGTATACTGATATCTCTAGTAGGTACCTGCAGTTTGGTTCGAAGATAGAAATCGAAAGGAGCAAGTTCGGGGCTGGTCTGCAGAAACCGTTCATACCGGACATGTCCGGTATTCATACCGGACACGTCTGGTATTAGAGCTCTGTGTTGAAAATATTTATTCGCAGTTCTAACTTTGTGTTGCAGGGTTATAGCTTCTAGATACATTCTCTTGTACCTTGTATACTAGGTGCCTAACTTGTGAGGGGTGGTACTACTCTTTATTTGGAGTTTCCATTTTGGAAACTCTCTTTACTATTTGTTTCCGCATTTAAAGGTGTTAATTTTTAGAAACGCCTATTCACCCCCCTCTATGTGGCATCCTAGGTCCTTTCACCTTGCTAAGGCTTCTTTTATTTCTTCCTCCTCCCTCTCAGGTTCTTCCTCTCCCTAACCCACCAAATCTCTTGAATCGATGAATTTGACCTTGGATACTTGGATTTGATCCATACATCTTCGCGAGCAAGGTATCCTCTCTTCCCTTATCATTTTTACGCATTGATTTGGTATATATTACGTCTATTTTGCAACCCTAGATACGTTATTACCTAATGTTTGAAGTTATTTTTTATTTTTTGTATTATGTAACGGTAGGATGCAAAAGCGTGGTAAAGCTAGTAAGCCAAGGTAATCTCTTATCATCGTGTTATATTATGTTTTCATTTATGTGCAACAAATGGAAAACCCCTAGGTTTAGGGTTTAATGTTCATTGCTTTCGGTTCTTAGACAAATTTGGTTTAATTGTAGTTATGTCCGGATGATAAAAAATGCTTTCGACCCATTGTCTCTGCCTAGTGGTGTTCTAGTGCCCATGTGCTGGTGCGGTGATCCTTGCAAGGTAGCCAAGTCTAATGAAGAGGACACGTATGGACAGAGGTATTGGATGTGTGCCAATTTTGCGTTTGAGCCTACACTTCGTTAGCGCCGCATTAACAAGATGGTGAGAAATTGATGTTGTGTAATAATTATTTTGTGTCAAATGAAGTTTTGCATGATTTATTTGTTTTGTAACAATTGCATTTGTTGCAGACCCCTCCACCGCTCTATGATTTTAAGAAGTGGATCAACATTGAGATCAAGCCGGAAAGACAAGGAGTGGATGCAGAACTATTACGGTGGGAGGCAGAGGACAAGGAGATGATGGCGAAGAGACGCGGAGAGGAGGCTCTAGAAAAGGAGCACAAGGAAGAGGAGGAAAGGAGGCGTGTTGTTATGTACAGGGAGGAGAGGGAGAGGAAGCTTGAGTGTAATAGAACCGCCCAATTTATACAAGATCAAGTATGGCTGTTCCCGCTAACACGTTGACACACACATACCTTCACTCATATAAACCCGGTAGTCCGCCGAGTGTCCCGAAAGACCTCGGTAAATCAACATCACAACCAAGATCGCGTGATTAAGCAAATACACATCACATACGCAGGGTTGCAGCGGAAAATAATATTACAAATGGATTCACAAATAAAAGTACAAGTTTGGGTTTCAAAACCGATTAGTGAAAACAACATAGCTTTCAAAAGATTACATTAATATATGTTCCAAATACATTGCTAGCATAAGTGACATCACCCGACAAAAGCATATAGATGAGAAGTAACTATAGAATCACCGAGCCCATCGGCGGTTAGCCACCATCTTCACAGGCCAAGAACTTCACCTACAACATGGTGGGATAAACCCTGCGTACGAGAAGGTACTCAGCTAGACTTACCCGTCAAACCAGAATAAAGGACACCAAGGATCATGCAAGGCTTATGAGGTGGGCTAGCTTGACATAGTTGCATAAAAGAGCTTATGAATATAGTGACCAATTTAAACTTAGCATCAAGCTTATCATCATTTACCTGTCCACTAGATTAGCACCTGTACTAGAGCACTCACTTATTAGGAGCAAACAATATTAACCATAGCAGGTATAATAAGGCTGTCATCATCATATCATCATTTCTGAACCATTATGTTATTAAGTGTATCTACTTTGGAGATAAGCCCGTCAAGTTCTCACTAACCGGGAGAGACGGCGACTCGAATCGAATTACAACTCAGCTGAGGGGGTATTCCTAACTCTCACCCTGGCATACTTTGCAAGGGTAGCCGTGGTCACCTTTGGGACAACTCAGGAACCAAATTCGCGGGTTCGATCAGCGCCAGCACTCTCAGGGATTACCCTTCTGCCAGGACGATCAGGACTTTTAAATCACCTGCCCTTGGACTCACGCCTACGGCTCCCTTCCGAGGCACACTTTATACTTATCGACTCCCGGCCTGAGGTGAGCTACTCGGCTTCGTGGTCGGTCTCCAGACCCGGCCAACTAAGAGAGAGGCATGCGTTCAACATGAACAGGAAAGGCTCCAAGATTCAGTCCTTAATCGACACAGACGGAGTCACTGCAAACCGGCAAGCCTCCGTCCGGTCTTCATTTCAAATTAAGACTGGTTCTTTTCCACGATAGCAAATATAGCCAACCGTGCCATATGTATCTTCCTATCTCTCACAGGTGACAGGAAATCACCTGACTTCTACCGTGTTTAAGCAGGGCTAAGCACTACACGAGCCTGAGCTACATAGGATTCAGGGTATCAATATCTGGACAAGGATTGGATAACCAATGCAGCAAGTGTTTGCATCCAACACCTAAACTTAATGCAACAATATATATATGTAACAATAATACTGTAACTGCATTTCGAAAATTAGGAGGCTTAATATGCTCCGGGGCTTGCCTGGGATCCGACACAAGTCAGTTCAGTTAGCTTGCACCGTCTTGGTGACACCTTCGGTCATGACACTTGCTTAGTCCTTCCATCTTTGGGATAGATCCATCAAACGCTGTCTTCGGGTTTGGCTCCAACATCACGTCCTTCACGTGGTTCATCTAGCGCACCTAGATGAGATGCAATATGCAAGTGTATGAATACATGGAAGTGCAATAGACAATGCATCGCATGCAGTAAGTAAGACAAGCACAAGGTTACATTAACATGCACAAGCACTTCGCATTGCCTACTTTAAATATCGCACAATTTATCATCCCACGATAGCAAAGAAGACGACAACACCAAGCATGACACAAGTTTCCTAAGACCTCAGGTACTCTAACTCAACCATCATCAAAGGTATGAGCCACACTTAGCAATATACAAGCAAACAACTATAATTGGAATCTGTCAATTTCTAGACATGCAAACAACGGCTACAAGATTTAGCTATAACTGGAGTTACACAAATCCAAATGACTTGCAAGAAGACATTTTAGAAAGCTTATGAAATTATCTACATTTCATCTGTAACCATCATAGCATGATTCACAAGTTAAGTAGGTCGAAATTATACATTTACAGAAACTGGTCCACAATTGACAGAGAGCAGCAATTTCTGAAACCCAACTTTAAACAGGCATAACTCACAAACTACTTGGCCAAATGATACCAAATTTTAACAGCAGCTAGATACATAAATTATCTACAACTTTTGTATAAACAAGTTTCACAACAAAGCGCCTTATCATGAAGAACTTTGCTAAGTTACCAGATCTGTCCAGAAACCACATTTGCAAGAAAATAAATATTAACTTATGTTGCAAACACATAATTAGGCAAAACCAACTTTACCAACATGTCACACATGACTAAATAACACCATAAAACCTAGTGTCCATGACCAAATAAATTCTTTTAATGCATTTCTTAATTTATTTTAGATAACAAGGTGACTTAAGGAACATATACCAAAATTATACAATAAATTCTACAAAAATTACAGTGGCTCACATATCCTCTCAATAGTCTACTGTCCAAATTTCACTCCATTTTAATATGTATAGCACCCTCCATGAAAAAGACAAGTTGCTAAAGCAAGAAATCATGTGAGAGCAAGATAAACCAATAACTCACTCATACTTCATCCAATACTCACAAAATTTTTACCACACATCAAATATCACATGAGTAGCATGCCACAAAAATTTCACTTCATTTGGAGCCCTAGATCTACAGTTATGAAAAAGACAAATACCACTAGCATTACAAACCTAGCTGCATAAATATATTTTTACAGCCAAAACTTTAAAGTAAAACATGTAATATTATAGATCTAGTGCACAGAGAATTTCATAAGGATTCCAAAAAAGTCCACATTTGTTATTTTAGGATTTTTCTACTAATTAATACGGATTTTCAAAGTGTAGCATTCAAATCTGTAAAAACCAGAGAAAACAAGGAAATTGGAATCTTGCATCGGGGCCCCTGCAGAAAACACAAATTAAATACGAACACATTGATCCTTTTCGGCACTGTTCACAGGAGTCACTAGTCTTCACAAAACCCCCTGCCTTTTCCCTTATTGCCGCGCGAGGTCCATCTTCTTCTCCAACACACAGACGGACGCAGAGCACGCTCTGTTGCCGGCCAGCGGCCAACTCGGCCGGCTGGAAGGGCGTCGGCGGCCACAGAGGGGCGTGCTGGGGATTGGCCGTGGACCGCCGTGGCCGCACCTGGCCCTGACCTTGGCCGGCTGCAGTCAGTAGCAGCGCCGCAACAGAGCCTCGCCAGGCCAGCGTTGCCGGCAGCGGCAACTTCGTCGACGGCGAGCACACGGTGGTCACGGCTCGGCCTAGGGCTTGGGGAGTCGGTCGCGGAGCCGTAGGCATTCACGGAGGCGACGCAGGAGGGCTGCAGGAGAAGGAACAGCGGCGCAAGGGAGTTCAGCCGCGACGGCCATGGCGGCCGCGCTCTGGCACGCGAGCAGGCGCGCGGTCGGAGCGAGAGGGGTAACGGGAAGGCGAGAGAATGAGTGCTGAGCAGCTCGGGCGCTCAGTTTGGAAGAGCAGGGCATGAGGCAGCGCGTGGCGCGGTGCTTGGACGCGCGTCAGCCATGGCGGGAGTGCTCTGTGCATGGCGGCCACGCCCTGGACACGCGCCGCCCATTGGGGCATTTAATCGAGCACGTGGCGGGCTGAGACGTGGGCAAGGTGGAACACCATTTTGGGCCGCCTCCAGGCCGAATTAGACATTGGGCCATAAACGAAGTTTGTACACCTCGGCCTGCTCTATGTTTCTTATTTAAGGTGCCCGGCCATTTGAGCTCCGTAACAGCGGATAATTAAGCTCCAAAATGATAGTGTCAATATGTTAACAGCGATCACGGAAACTCGCTTTCGGAGGTCGAAACTCGGTCAAACTCAGTGCAACTTTTTGTATGCTCTTCTCCATAATATAACCTTCAACTTTTATTTTTGGACCAACTCAAGTTGCTTAGCAAAATTTGGAGAACACGGGATGTCAATGTCGATGTCAGTGAATTCCGGACTGCAAACACTGTCGGACTGATTTCAGCTTTTCTATTAGACTTTGAGCCTTGTTTTGATCCATTTCAAAACCGAATCATGACTTGGTCTTTTAACAAAGTTTGTTATAATCAAACTTTTATTCAACTTTCATTTTTGGTCAAACCTCATATCTGGTCCAGAAGTCAACTTTATTTCTCGGTCAACGCAAAGCCCTTTTTGCTATAGAATCTAGGGTTTCCATGATTTTCGGATATTTTCTCCATCTTTGCTCAACATAAACCCTTCATAACTTTTGTTGTAGAGTTCAATTAGAGTTGTTAGAGCAAGGTGGCAAGGTTTAGTTGATGACCTACATTTCCATTCACTCAATAGTGCAATTCAAGCACTTAGTAAAGTCATTCCAATAAGGATATGACTTATCATTTCATGTGACTTTTTGATTCCAAACTTCATGAAACTTTTCCAGTGATCCATATAGATGGGTATTGATGTGAGACATATGAAGATATTTCAATAACACCAGCCAAACATATATCTTTAAAAGGGCCTATATGTAAAGCAAGGGTGCAACATCTGAGTTTAGGTTGGGGCTCATTCCCATAGGTTTGACCTTGACATCTCCATCACCACTTAACATGCCATGGTTGAGTTTAAACTCATTGCTTAACTGGTGATAAACACCTGGGGTGTTACATTGAGCGTGCGCTCCGAGCGAAGGCAGCGATGAAGGAGAATCCCCTCCACCACTCTATGATTTTGTGCTTGTTGTTTGCTTCAATTACCTAAGGCATGTTAGGTTTAGTCTAGGACCTCTGTACCCTAGTTTGGTACACGTTATCACATGCCATTTTATGTGTTGTGTGTGTTGAATTAGGTAATTCACTACTTCATTACGTTTTATTTGCACTATGTGAGCTCGTTTCACTACCTATGCAATATTAAACTCAATATTATGACAACAAATAATGAAACCAACAACACTATGAAAGGTCTAATAATAGAGCACATTAATCAACATAACCACATTTGAAGTACATGACGACAAACTAAATAACGCAAAACATGCCCTAGGTACGTCCATACTTAAAGTGCATTACATGACAACACAATGCAAAGTCTAAGATTAGACAACATTGTTCATGAATAAACCATAGAATTAGCAAGTCATGAAGACTACTAAGTGCAACGAGACCACTTTCTCTTCCTCTAGGCATCGAGATTCTCCTCCATCGCTGCCTTCGCTTGGAGCGCACGCTCAAGCTTTCTCTCCCTCTCCTCCCTGTATGCAGCAACACGCCTCCTTTCCTCCTCTTCCTTGTGCTCCTTTTCTAGGGCCTCCTCTCTGCGTCTCTTCTCTATCATCTCCTTGTCCTCTGTCTCCCACCATAATAGTTTTTGCATCCACTCCTTGTCTTCTGGCTTGATCTCAGTGTTGATCCACTGCTCAAAATCACAGAGCGGTGGAGGGGTCTGCAACAAATGCAATTGTTACAAAACAAATAAATTATGCAAGACTTCATTTGACACAAAATAATTATTACACAACATCAATTTCTCACCATCTTGTTAATGCGGCGCTAATGAAGTGTAGGCTCAACCGCAAGATTGGCACACATCCAATACCTCTGTCTAAACGTGTCCTCTTCATCGGACTTGGCTACCTTGCAAGGATCACCGCATCAGCACATGGCACTGGAACACCACTAGGCAGAGGCAATGGGTCGAAGGCATTTTCGGTCATCCGGTCATAACTACAATTGAACCAAATTTATTCTAAGAACCGAAAGCAATGAACATGAAACCCTAAACCTAGGGTTTTTCCATTTGTTGCACATAAATGAAAACATAATATAACACGATGATAAGAGATTACCTTGGCTTACTAGCTTTACCACGCTTTGGCATCCTACAGTTACATAATACAAAAAATAAAAAATCACTTCAAACGTTAGGTAATAATGTATCTAGGGTTGCAAAATAGATGTAATATATACCAAATCAATGCGTAAAAAATGATAAGGGGAGAGAGGATACCTTGCTCGCGAAGATGTTTGGATCAAATCCAAGTATCCAATGTCAAATTCGTCGATTCAAGAGATTGGGCGGGTTAGGGAGAGGAAGAACCCGAGAGGGGGAGGAAGAAATGAAAGTAGCCTCGGCAAGGGAAACTTGGCCGTGGGTTTTGAATCCATGCTTGGCGCCAAGATCCATGGCTCCGAGCTCAGAGCCGAGATCCACGGCTCTGAGGTCAGAGCCACAGATCTTGGCGCCGAGCTCAGAGCCAAGATCTGTGGCTCCGAGGTACCGGCCACGTCAATGCCACCTAGGATGCCCTGTTGTGCACGGTCAGGCACCTCGGAGCCAACATCTATGGCGCCGAGACATGTTATCTTGGAGCCATGAGTCCTGGCACCGACCCTTAGGGTCCAAAGATGAGTTCACGTCTTCTAGGGGTCCAAACGTAAGTTTTCTTAAAAAAAGATCAAATTGCAAAAATTTGGGACCTGATGATAGTAGTTTTACGTTCATCAACCGTAACAACCCATTCTCCATTTGGACCATGTATAAATGACGGCTCACCCCAGTCTTTCCATCCCACCCGACGGCAGCCTTCCTCCCAGGATTTTTTTTTAATTTTAACACTTTTTGAAAACTAATTTTAAATCTAACACTGTTTGTTTTTTTTAAACTAACACTTTTGGCTGCGCCTATTTCCATGGCGCGGCAGCGGGCTGAAGTGGTGGCGACCGGAATCGCTGACCGATGATGTGGCAGGGCCTGCCGCGCCACCGACCTTGGCGCGGTAGTGCCACGCCTTGATCCGTGGCACGGCAGAGCCGAATAAAACCCCGCAACCAGTCCCTCCTGCCCGAGCAGCAAGCCTGCCTGCCCGCGCCCGCCGCCCGCCCGGCGGTACCTAGACGGTTTAATCGGATCGCGTCGCGCCGATAGTGGGAGTTATTCTAAGTATTGCTTGATGTAAAATTAATAGTGGATTTGTTTCTGTCTTTTGTTGAAATTTTTTCACGGCCGAATAAATAATTTGATAAGCCAATGATTTTTTTTTTCGTCTTTCATAATATGGTTAACCACCATGTTAACTAATCGATTACGAAAAATTGGATCGGATTGAAACGAATATTTTTAAGGGAACTTATTTCTTTGGCTTTTTGGTCCGATATTGTAGGATCGGCAGTGACGCGACCATGGACCCCGGCTTCCTCGACCCCTCGTGCAAGACGCCGGCCACCGGCATTGAGATACGCCAGGACTGCCGGTTCCCGAACTAGTTGCTACTTAATCTCGCGTGGCAGTGCTGCCGCAACGCATTGAAACGAATATGAAGCAAATAAATAAAGTCCGTGCGCAAGTTGACAAGCTGCCACATAACATTTTCATTGGTTTGACATAAGTTCGACATAACATAACCAAATAACCCTGCAAGTTTCGGACGCCAATATTCGTTTGACCTAACAAACTAAGACCCAGGAGTGTAAGGATCCCTGGGACGCCTCTGTCTCTTCGGATTTGTTGGCAACACATTGGGAGTGTAGCTAACGTTGGTATGGTCGCGTCGCCGGTGTGTACGGCTCGTACCCTGCAAGTATATGATACGCATGATTACTTATAATTCTTTGTGATCGTTAGTTCATGGAGCATACATATTTAAAAAAACTACCTTTGTTAGTACCTATGAGGCTCCTTGGGTACCAAGTGGGGCACCACCTAGCTGAGACATGCCGATCTCGTCCCGCGGCCAATCGTCCCACTGGTCATGATGTATGCGGAAGCCCGGGGGGTCGTCGTCCTCGTCATCCTCGGTTGTAGGGTCCTTCCCAGCGCTATGATGTGGTGGTGTACGCACCACGAAAGTGGCACCTGTCACCGGCTGAGAAGAGCCGGCTGGTGTCGTCAAAGAGGCTGAAGACGTGCCACCCAACCATGCCGGGAGTGGCGGTTCCACATAAGGAGTGTCTATGCAGCTCAGCTTCTGAGCTAGCTTCCTGCAGCTCTTCTTCACCTTCTGTATAAATAGACGTTAAAGTTAGCGCATTTCCCAAACGCATATACACTAAAGAAACATTTTTGGAATAGACAAGTTTATGTTTACCTCCACAAAAGCCTTGAGAACGCCTGGCCCCTGCCCTCTAGACTCGTGAAGCCGGAACGCTGCTTCATTGGACATCCTTAACAATTGTGTCACCTGGATACAGAAACGCGGTTGGACAGTTTTAGTACACATACTTAATACTAAAAGGATAACAAATTGTACCATTCAAGTATCTTACCACGTATCTTTGAAACGGGGCTCTCTGTAGCTGTGTGTCCTCCCTAGTGGCAACGTCGTACACATCTTCGATCACATCTTCCTTCGAGTTCTCATCAATCGCCTCCTCAGTGTACGAGGGCTTGATATGTGTCCTCGTAGACCTGTGAAGCCACCACAGGTACTCGTCGAAGATGTGCTGGTCGTGTGGAGGACCCGTATGGATCGGCTGCCGTTCCCTGGTCTCCCACAAGTGAGTGTGCATGTTGTGTATCACGCGCCAATCCTTGGCCTTGTACCTCTTCCTGCGGTCATACCTACAACAAAACGATGTTAGTTGTACCACACACACCTCTGAATTGTAGCTTTGTTATTAATCGATAATGCACCCGTGCAATCCTTGGTTGGTGGAGTAAAGCGGTGGTGGGCAGCCTGTCATTCTTCCAAACTGTCTGCAGACCCTGATGGGCAAGTGAATCTCAACCACGTAGAAAAAAAATAAGAGGGACGTTGCAGCGATACTCATCTGACTCGTCCCTAGTGACAGGACTGAGATAGTACTAGAGCTCCGGAGCATCCCAAGGACACCAATGCACCTGAACATTTCGTAATTGAGTTAGATTGTGATATAGTGTACATCGAACAAGACACATGTATGATAGTAAAGAGAGCGTAACCTGGTGTTGTGTTAGGATGTCGAGACCGTTCGTGTACTCCCTGTACTTGTGCCTCGCATTCCCTCTAGCTAACTCCGCTTCCATCCAGATATACATAGCTGTAGGGAGTGTGTCCTGCCCGTTCCATTGCTGCATTGAACACGATAATGAATTATCCATTAATAATCTCATCATATGTAACTGTCTCGAAGAATATAGTGAACCGAAGTACTTAGCGGTAAACTAGTATTAAGTGGCCTCCCAATGGGCCATCGTTCCCAACACCAAACCTGGAGTAGGTAGGAGCACCCCCCAAGGTTCGCATACCGTATGGTGCGACGGTAGGCAACGCATAGCTGTCGATACGTCCATGCCAGGACTGCGCTGCCCTAGCTGTACGCCGCTATGTTCTCCCACGGCTAGCGTAGTATGTCAAGGAAGATCCAGCTGATGGTGTTACCCGAGGTGTCTGGGAAGAGGAAAGCACCAAGAAAGTGCCAGAGCCACACTCGAGCGAACCTGTCGATCAGAGCCTCCTCAGCCTGTGGGTCCAAGTAATCAAAGCACTATGTGATCCAGGATAACGAAACACCAAAACTTTTTCTAAAATTGACCAAATAAAATAAGACCCGATGGCTGTAGAAAAGCAATGCAAGTATTAAATAGGATTGAATTTCTCACTTATTTTTCTTAGAAGCCTCGTCGTCCGGTGGAAGAAAGCCAATAAACTGAGCCACCAGCTCCCTCCAGTGATCGTTGTCAACTATCTCGGTCACTGGAAGTCCCCCCAACCGAAGGCCAAAAATAGCCTTCACGTCCTGCATGGTCAAAGTCATCTCGCCACAAGGTAGGTGGAACGTGTGGGTCTCAGGCCTCCACCTGTTATAAGAATAGAACGACTGTGAGTTGCCTCAAATTTGTTACAAGAAAGTTTACGTACAAAGAAGGCACTCGCACATGTCTGTAGTTACAGTAAGTAGTGCTGGGTCAAAGAGCGAAAGACCATGGTTGACAACATGGACAAGCTCGAGGAAGCCAGCACGTCGTATGTACGACGTGTAACGCTCGTGCCACTAGTGCGCCCTGGTGTGCGTGTGGGGCCTCAAAGTAGGCAAGGCCACCTCTGTGTCGTTGTCATTCAAGATGTGTGCTCGGTGCTGGTCGTCGTACTCCACCTAAGAATAGGGTACAACGGGTGCTGCGTGGGAGGGGCCATCATGTTACAAATTGATAAACAAAGCGTTAGAGTATTCAAATTAACAAAATTCAAATTAATATTATTGAGCATTGCAAAATTTAAACTACTTGTTATGTAATACGAACACAATATGAAAGCACATGTATATATTCAAAGTAACATTAACAGACATATCACGCACTAGTAACATAAACAACTTCACTAGAAATATAAGCATTTGACGAAACTTCATCAAGTCATCAAAATCGACATATCACGCACAAGTAAGTACCGACGTTTGAAAACTAGTCCCTAACTAAATAACTAACTATAAACTAAATAATAAATACCTAATCAATCCATAAACCAAAAATCCTAACTATACTAGAACACTCAACCTCAAATCTAAAAACTACCTTACGTAAATCACAAACAAATTCACTAACATAACTATCCTAAATCACTAATTATCATAAATCACTAATTATCCTAAATCACTAAGTATCATAAATCAATAACAATCATAAAACCCTAACTATCCTAAATTACTAACTATCCTAAATCACTAATTATCCTAAATCAATAATAATCAAAATAACATGAAATCGAGAGGGAGGTACCTTGATAGGAGCGGGCGGCCTTGATGTGCGGCGTTAGGTGGCAGCGCCGGAGGGGCAGCGGTGTGGGTGTGGAGTGGGCGGCCGTCAAGGCGCGCGTTGGATGGCGGCTGCGCATGGCGGTGGCGGCGGGCGATGGGCGGGCTCGCTCGCGATATTTATTTGGTCTCACATCATGCTTGTGCCGTGGCTGCGACAGAGCCCACGCCACGCAACGGCCGCGATTCCGATCGTCGATCACGTCGACTTCGCCGCGCCACCATGCATGGCGCGACACAGATATTTGACCGCGCCTAAGCAATAGGCGCGGCAAAAAATGTTAGTTTTAAAAAAAACAGACAGTATTAGATTTAAAATTAGTTTTCAAAAAATGTTAAAATTAAAAAAAATCCCTCCCAGCGGCTCACCGGCGGCGGCGACCCTCCAACCACCCACGGCGGCGCGGCCTAGCCCCTTCCCCGGCCCGGCGGCGGCGTGGCCCGGCCCCTTCCCTGCCCGGCGGCGTGCTGCTTCCCTTCCACCAGCAGCAGCACATGGTGGGCGCCATCCACGTCCCCCAGCGGCGGCTGGCCAAGGTGAGTTTCTCGAGCCGCCATGTGGTCCATGGCGTTGGCCCTCATCGTCGTGGCTGAGGATCCATCCATGGGGAAAGCCAGCAGATCCAGTGCATATAGGTGGCGACGAATCTAGTACAGGACGGCAGGGACCGGGCTGCATTAGCTTCTGATCCATGGAGGCGGGGGACGATTAGTTCCATTTTTTCCCCATTGTTTATCTGTGCTTCTCTCGTTGTTTGTCTGTTGCGTTTTTCTCCCATTGTTTTATCTATCCCTTGTCTCCAGATCACAGATCGGCAGTGGGCTGCTGCTTCTTAGGTGGCTGGCGCATCCGCATGGCAACTCACCAGAACGGCGCTGCAAGTCTGCAACCCGGCAAGCAAGGTGACTGGATTCCCGTTGAGGAAGCTAGCAACAGAGCCCCCGTTCGTTCCGTTGAAAAAAAAACGGAATACTGTTCCGACTAATTTGTCGTGAGAGAAAAATATTATTTCGACTGAAAAAAACTAAGGTGAGACAAGCGAACATAGCCCGAGGATGCTTAGTTGCTAATTTTGTAGATTTTTTTATTGTTAGAGATCCTATCCCGTGTGTATGTATTAGGTGATATGTGCTTAGCTGACTTTTGAATTTACTACTCGAAAATACGTGCTCTGCTGATTTCAGCTTAGTCATTTACGGTTTGCTTGAATTCTTGTGGATTTTCGTGTAGAGCTGTTGACGAACTTGTTTTATTTTTATAAAAAAATATTGTTTGTAATGTTGCAGTTATGGTTGTAGATCGATGTGGTTCTGAATCTTTTATAACCTGATGAAATAAAATAATTACCAGTTGATAAGAATAAGTTTTATTGTTTATATAGATTGTGCGGACTGAGAAATCCTGTCAATTACTACTAGTATAAGTTTTATTGTCTATTGTGCGACCTGTGCAGAAAACCTGCCAGTTACGGTTGCATAAGTCATCTGATACTACCAAAATATTAAGAACGCAAGTGTATTGATCTGTATTTTAACCTTTACTGCCACGCCGAGAGCCACACGTACGCATTCATTATTATTAAAAGGAAATAAATTACTACCTTCCTTAATTACATTCATCATTAAAAGGAAACAAATTACTACCTTCCTTAATTATAGGCATTGACGGTATTTGATGAACGAGCCTTCATTCCGTTATACACACATGCACGAAGCTTGTGCTGGTAATGGACGCCCACCAATTACTAAACTTGATTATAAAATCACCTCTATTTACGGTTACGTGAAACAAGTTTTCTGGTTAAACAACTTAGCCGTATAGGAGGTGATTTTGATACGAACTTGCATGAATTTTGGACGACACATGGATGGACAAAAGATAATGAAAAATTTACCATATATTCCTAACCGTGGCCAAATTTTTACATGTATTTTTGGATAATATATTGACCACTAGATAAATTCATGTAGTAAATGGGAAAGGTAAACACGCACGTACACAGAGCAACAAGCCAACAACTACAGATCTACAGTTGCTAGATATGATGATTTACTGCCTTTGATCTTACGGCCAAAGTTGGCTCCACGATGCACCTTTTATGGATTCATGATTAAATTAAATTTGTTCTCCTGCTGGACCGCCTTGCATGCTGACATCCGAAGAACCGCCCTCCAGAAAATTCAGGTGCAGGATCAACCTCCAACTCACTTTTACGGTAGCGACATCTCAACTAGTTGCATGCAGACTTTAAGGCGGTTGCCGGTGGTCGCGGAGGCCACGGAACCGAATCTATCGGATATTTACGGTCGGTCTACGGAGGCGACGGAACCGAGACTCCCGCGTGCCAAAGTTGCTTCTTTAATGCCTTCATACGGTGATTACGGTTATGGAATGCTGTAGCATTAGTTACTATAAATATTTGATTCTTTAATAGCTGCAGCTGCGACTTTACGGTTGAGGGAAAAAACCGTTCGAACTTTACGGTAGAGGAAAAATCGGCAGAAGCCGAGCGCGTAGCGACGCCGGCGCTCTAAATACTATTTAGAGCGTAGCGCTCCAAATAGCGCTGTCCATATATATATATATATATATATATATATATATATATATATATATATATATATATATATATATATATATATATATATATATATATATATATATATATACTATTCTGCAGCTGGCTATAGAAATATATATATATATATATATATAACTACTATTCTGCAGCTGGCTATAGAATAGTTTATTCTGTGGTCACTTTGAGTTACGATAATTAATATGCTAATTTACCTAATTATAGTAACTCCTTACTAAGTGATTTACTATAACATTATGGTAAATATCACCGTGAGTTATAGTAACACGAGTATCATAAATGTATATTTATGTTATCGTAAATTGGTACAAACATTATAGTAAATCAAGGTGGCTATAGAATAAGCTATTTTATGGCCAGCTGCAGAATAGCCTTACCCCCTCTCTCTCTCTCTCTCTATATATATATATATATATCCTGAAGTTTTAGGTTTTTCCTCCTAACTCTAAAACCGAAGAAATTGCTTCGTTAACTCTAAAAAACATTTAAATTAAAATTACCTCACCGCTCTAATTATATGTGGTTTTTGTGTTTTCATCATTTTTAATTAAAAAAAGTTCAAAGAACACATGGTATAAGATTTTTAAACCACGAAAAATATCTCGAGCTTCTAAATTTATGAGAAAAATCTAAGCAATAGGTTACGACATAAGAAAACCCGTAAATTACATCCATGCCCTAATTAGACGTACTTTTTGGGGTGGTGTCATTATTTTTTTTAAGACCTAGGATCCGTCGTCTTGTCTCGAAGAAGGCTTTTTTTTGGGGCGGAAAAAGGAAGGGGAAAGTCAAATATTTCGGACTAGTTTTGTACAGTATTATTTTGTACTCAATAAATTGGGCTATGTTCAATAAAATAGGCCGGGATTCATTTCTACATTTAATTTCATATAATTATTTTACTGTCAATCCCACATTTTTAGATGGTCTGAAAGGAACAAGTAAAAAAATAGATCCAAATATCCAACACTTAGGAGGAATTCTAATTATAGAGGAAAACACTTCCTCTTCCACTTCAATATTGGTACCGACCCCGAGTTAAGCGCCTTCTCGAGGTCGTTCTTGAGGGAAGGTCAGACATCCAGCCAAGATGCACCAAAGCTGAAGTTGGATGTTGGCACAGCAGGGTGTGAGGGTGGTGCCTTACCACACCGCTAGCGCACGCACGGTAGCGTTTCTAGTGCTTCAGGATTCCAATGTACTGCATCAAGATCAGAACAAGTTTGTCGGCGGACCACTGCCATTCCATTATTTATTGAGCTAGAGGACTACTATCTTATCCATGGAAAACACATCAAGTTATCACAAAAAATATGATAAACACTTGATAAGGTTTTTAAACCATGAAAAAATATCTCTTAGTTTCTAAAAATTTTGAGAAAATCCAGAGATAGATTGGATATGAGAATCTCCAATAAAATATTTAGATCTTATGAAAATATATCTATAAGTTCCTTTAAATGAGATTTAGTTCTAGAAAAATAGGAAATTTTCAAAAAAATCTAGAAAAATCCCAAAATCCTAATCAATGTTTAAGCACACTCTCAGGGTTAGCTTGCCTGCCATCAGATGCAAGGATGGCACTACATGCATCTGTTGTTTCATTGACATCAAAATCGCTAGGTTAGAGGAGTTAGTTTTGATAACATGGCCATCAGGGACATCTAAAGGAATTCTAGTCCTAGAGATAAATTCAAACTGAGAACAATTCTTTTATAACATTAGACAAAGGAATTTTATTCCAATCTTTTGCATAAGTGTTGCACACAGATTTTAAAATTTCATATGTCTAATATAAATAACATATATTTTTATTTGTTCAATAACTTTAAATATGTTATTTGAAAGAATATTTAAAAATATATATGTATCTGTACTATTACTAAAGAAATATTCAGTACCACCTTCACATTGAAAAGGATGCAAACTCTCGGTTTCGTCAAAGTCAAACTATCTTAAGTTATTACACAAGTTTATAAAAATATTATCAACATATATGACTCCAAATAGGTATACAATAAAATTATATTTCATAATGAATCTAATGATATTTGTTTAGTATCATAAACATTAATATATTTTTTCTATAAATTTAGTTAAACTTTAAATAGTTTGACACAATACTATTCTAGACTTGCATCCTTTTTGGGATGGAGAGAGTGATATAATACTAGAGATAGGGGGCATGTATAACCTAGACGGTTTGTGGTAGGCTGACCGGATTTTTTATTTTTTAGCTATTTTTTTGAAAAAATTTTACAAATATACCCCTGGAGGTATGATTTCAAAATCTGGACCTTTAGCTCGGCGCCATCGTTGCTGGCGCCGAGATTACAGATCTCGACGCCATCGTTGCTGGCGCCGAGGTCTCGAGCTCGACATGTGCGTGGTGGCGCCCGACTTAGCGAGGCATCTCGTGCGCCAGTAGATCCCTGGGCGCCGAGCTTGACGTCTGAGATCCTAGAAGGCTGAGCTTGGCGCCAATATCTATGGCGCCGAGGTGGTGTTTTAACCCGGCCCCAACCTTCCTGTCCGAGCCTTCTTCCTCTTCTTCCTCCTCCCTCTCGAGTTGTGCTTCCTTGTGTGTGTGTACAATTCTTCCGGAATACACATGCCACGGACGTTGGAGAGGCGGTAAGAAGCACCTGGTCAAGGTTGGGCCCAAGGCGAGCCTGTAGGGGGGCGGGCGACCCTAGGGGTCGGTCGACCCCTAGAGACACCATCCTATAGGTGTACTATGTAAGTGAAGTGATAAATCATTTGCTTTGTCATCGTACTCCTCGTCCTTATGTAATTGAAAAGTCTATTTTCATTGTCCGAAAATCCTAGATTCGATTCATTTATTCATTGAAAAGCCTAGATGCTATAGATGTACTATGTAAGTGAAGTGATAAATCGCTATTGTCATCATACTCCCGGCCTCGGGAGCTTCTAGGAGCTCATCATCACGCCCCTACGCTGCGCTTTGATCGAATGAGCAAGATCATTTGAACTCGTGAACTCTTGGATCACGGCGGCCGGAAAGATACGCCTCAACATCTCAACATCACTCTCTGTCAGCTCTCCAACAGGACGATCATCATCAGAATCAAGAGCCCTTGCCATCTCATATGGCTCCGAATCATTCATAATTTCAACACTATTGGAGCCACGTAATCCATCTCCACAGAGCACTTGCGCAACAACAGTGGACACATCCATATTGTTAGGAATGTCTATTGGAACATAAGTAAAAAAAAATAAGGAAAGAATGAAAAATTGGATGTAAGGAATGGGGTAAGCTCCCAATAACCATGCGGATAAGACACTTACTCGGATGATTCTGTGTCAAAGGGATCTCATGAGGAGGATCTGCCACAACATCATGAGTCTAACAAGCATCTCCAACTAGCTCATTGGGGGCAGATTGAGCATCGAGAATCTTAGGTGCAACCTCCACATCCATATCAGGTTCCGGGATAGGAGGGTCGAAGTGTGCCTGTTGACCCATTGATGGGGAAAACTCATGAGGGATGGGATCAACTAACACCCTACGCACAACCATGTCCAAACATTGCAGCTGACTCTTCATAGCCGATCTCATATAGTTCTTCCACCGATCTACACATCCAATTGGGATCATTCGCCTAAGGATGTTGGGAGGAGAACCTAGGTGTAGTACACCCTCAATTGCAATGCCATCATCATCATCATCTCCAAGGCAATGCAGCTCCTCCCGAGCCCTTGCAACCATCTCACTAAATGAAGGCCTATCATTGAATAGCACAGGCACACTTTGCATGTCAACAAACTCAACATATCCATAGCGATCTCTTTCAATGGTGCCTCCATGATATATGGTCACTAGGTTGTCCATCTATTTCAAACACGTAATGAAACACATGTCATTTAGTCAAAAATACACGCTAACTACTAACGTGAAGGTCTCTAGTATTTAGATAAGTAAATGTATACTATGTACTACTAAGTACTAAATATATACCTATGTATGTATCTAACTATGTAATAACTATATACGAAAACTAGTTATACCAACATAAGTATCTATATATCTATCTACCTAATGCACCCTAACTATTGTTAACTAAGTACTAAATTACCAATTCAAATGAATAAAGTAACTTACTTTACTGTGCAGTCGGTGGAGTGCAACAGCAAGCCGCCGGAGCACCTTGGCGTGCCTGGGTCGGAGCTCCCGCGCGCCTTGGCGTGGCGGGTAGGGGCGGGCACGGCACGGCAGACCGTGTAGGGCAGGGCAGGCTGTGGACGGGTGGGGCGGGGCGAGCCGCGGCACCGAGTGGTGCGGCAGGGCAGGGCGCAGCCGGGCTGGGCGGGACGGCGCACGACGTGGCGGGTAGGGCAGGCACGGCGGCCGGCGAGGGCGTGGTGGTGGGCGGGCGCGGCAGCGGCGGTGAGGGCGCGGTGGCCGCGGGCGACTTGGATAGAGAGAGAGAGGAAGAGAGAAAGAGAGAAATGGAGGGAGGGCCCATACGTAAGTCAGGGCTCGACGTCAATAATCACGGCGCCAAGCTTGGCGCCAAGATATACGGCGCCGAGCTTGGCACCATGTCAGCGTCCACGCTGCCAACATGGCCCAAGACCTCGGCGCCAGCAACGAAGGCATCGAGACGTGTAATCTCGGCGCCAGCAACGATGGCGCCGAGCTAACGGTCCAGATTTTAAAATCATACCTCCAGGGACATATTTGTGAAAATTTTTCAAAAAATGGCTAAAAAATAAAAAATTCGGGCAGGCTGACAACTGGAACAGGCCGCTCATCACCTGCAGTCCTCTGGGCCGCTAATGAAAGATCCGTTACACAAGATATTTGACAGGCCTAAGCCCACATATCCTGCCATATATATTGTTTCACTCTTATCAGTTGTCACCCAAAATGTAGCTAGAGCTTAATACCACGCCCTTGCTCGGTAGAGATTCTCGCGCACAGTATATACAAATATCATTGCAAGTTATAACTGTAAAACAAAATCAATAAGTTTCATTTGGCAAACACGATTTGTGATTTACATAAAAATAAATTAATTCGGTAGACTCAATATGTGTGACATGAAAATTGATGTAGCTGTGTAGCCATCGTTGTAGTGAGTCAGTGACTAGTAGCTGTTGACGACGAAGCGCTTCTCCCTGATCTCCCCAACGTCGCCGGTGGGTGAGCACCTCGACGTTTCCCATCTTCACCATAGCCACGGCGAACTTGGCCTTCCACGCGTCCTCCGCGGCGGCGTGAAACTCAATGTCGACGATCCCGGCCGTACTGGGGCTGTCGAGGAGCGTCTGGTCGGAGGTGAGCACGACCTCGTGCGCCAGCACGTTCTTGAAGTACTGGTTGTCGAAGGTCGCCGGCGTGACCGGGTCGAGCGGCACCACCGTGGGGTCCATCTGGCCATCGCTGGACGGCCACGGGCACCGCTGTTTGAGATGCTCGGCGTAGGCGGGGTCGATGGACGGGTCCGTCCGCCCAAGCTGCCCGCTGAAGTTGTAGAGGCGCTGCGTAAAGGAGGAGCAGTGTGAGCGGCCGATGGTGTGCGCGCCGGAGAGCGTGACCATGTCGTCGGCGGAGAGGCCCTTGCGCCTGAAGCTCTCGATGAGCTCTTTGACGTCGTTTGTCGGGGCGGGGACGTTGTTGTCGAGCACCTCGTTGGCGTTGGAGACGCAGCCGTACGTCGCGGCGCCCAGAGGGGACCTGGTAGTCGATGCCGCCGGCGAGGTAGGCGCCGTCTGCTGGGTTAATCCTGCTGTGCTGTTCGGTCTTGATATAGTGGAGGCAGGCGGGAAATAAGTTTCACAGTTTGAATAAGGCGACAGAAGCGGGAGCCGGCAGTTGACGTGGTGACCGCGTCCACGTCGTGTCTGTGCATGTGCGTGTGCCAGAGAGCACTTTGTATCGTGTTTTATTTGCAGTTGATTAGGAGTTATGATGTATACTTGCTGCTGGTATAAGTAGCTTGTAGAGGCTCCTGTTAGTGGTGACGCAACCGCTCTATCTTGTAATGTGCCGTCCAAACACATCTGAGTAAAAGAGCTCTGTCCTCGGACAGTTCCCGTGTGCGTTCTTCAGTGTTCTTCAGATTTCTTGTGTTCTTGCGGTTAATCATGATTGATCTAGGACTAGCCACTGTGAAATTGTGCATATCGTGATCTCGATCCAACATCTAGTATCAGATACGAGGTTGGTCGTGCGCACAAGGTAGTTCTTAGGTTTCTTCCATGGGTGACCGGAGCGCCGGGGGAGCCGGTGGCGACAGTGACCGGATCCCGTATCCCTCATTGACCACCACCAACTACACGAGTTGGAGCATCCAGGTGCAGGCGATTATGGAAGATCAAGGTGTGTGGGAGGTTGTGGAGCCGCCGGAGGGGACGTTCGAGGAAGGACAAATGACAGCGGCGAAGGCGAAGGACAAAAAGGTGCGGGCGCAACTGCTCTAGTGCCTGCCCGACGATCTCCTGATGCAAGTTGCCAAGAAGACGGGGAAGGAAGAGTGGGACTGCTTGAAGGCCAGATTCGTCGGAGCCGAGAGCGTCAAGGAGGCGAGGCTGCAAACTCTGAAAAGCGAGTTTGATGCGCTGCGGATAAAGGAAGACGAAAACCTGGATCAATATGCTGGGAAACTGACAGGCATGTCAGTGAGGTATGCGAATCTGGGAGGAACTCTGGATGATGCTGCCATGGTCAAGAAGCTGTTTGACACTGTGCCTGACCGGTTCCTCAATGTGGTCGCCAGTGTTGAACAATTCTTCGAATTGAAGACGTTGCCTTTTGAAGATGTAGTGGGCCAGTTGAAGACGTTCGAAGAGCGAACACGACGGGGAGCTGTGAACGCGTCGGTTAAAGGCCAAGGCCAACTACTCCTCACTCAGGCAGAGTGGGAGGCATGACGGAAGAAGGACGGTGATGGTGGTGACTCCTCAGGTAGGGGAGGAGCACGTGGCAGAGGGCGCGGTTGCGGCGGCAGAGGACGGGGGAGTGTGCCAAACGAAGAAGGCGCTGGTGGCAAGCGTGACAAGAGTCATATTTAGTGCTTCAACTGTAAACAATATGGCCACTATGCCAACCAGTGCAAGGAGGAGAAGAAGGGTGATGAGGCGCATCATACCTGTGCCGTGTGTTGGCATTTCTTAACGCAATCACCAAGTGAGGAGGTTTTAAGTCCATCACCGGCAACGACGCCAGAAATGCCTGTTGGTATTTCTTAACACCATTACTAAGATTGAGTTAATCTTAGCAACGCCGCCAAGAAACACCAACTACGATAGTCCTTAAAGATTACAGACAATATCCGCAACGTATGGATCTATCGTTGTAGCATGTCACCCGGAAGTATTCAGTGTATCATTATTTATATTTTTCCAAAGGAAGGCAATGTATGCAGAGTCTAGCATAAGCATGATCAAAATTACATACTTGCATAAGTAAACCAATAGTTCATGACAGGGTAGAATTGGTATATCAAGGATAGTGGACACACATCTGGGCCAACCTCAAGGATAAAAAGAAAACAGAGAATAAAAGAATGTTCCTATGTGGAGCCGGCATTGTTCTAATATAACCATGCAAAAAATAGTTGATGATCATACAACATATATGGTTAGAACTAGAATTAAGTGTAAGATAGGTCGGGAGGCCACTGAGTACTAGTTTGCCAGCAACCTCATGTGACAATTTAGACTCCTACACCTTACTCGAACGTGGGGGATTACAAAGGACGGACATGGTTGTCACCACGTGCCGCCTACCCCTCAACTGTGGAGTAGGAAATGTATTCACCTGTTCCTATGTACCCGGGCACCTCGCCCGATTACACAGAAACTACCCACATCCCCCCGGGACTCTGACCCTACGAATCAATAAGCATAGGACATGGGCACACCCAAAGGCACGATGAACCGTCACCTCAACTCAGCTCTAATTCTACTCATATAAGTTATATAAATGATTAAGCATAAAGTTCTACATGTCAAGATCATCACACATAAACTATATGTTAGCTCATATATCACGAGAACCATAGTCTAGTTCATATGCACTACTATATAAATGATATGAGAGCATGAATATGGAAGAACTCTTCATAGTATTATTCATACCAAAGTTGCTCTTCTTCCAAGGAAACAAGCTCTCCAAGTAGCTTTGCTAGCTCCAAATACTACTAAGAACTAAAGCTAAAAGAATACAAGTAGAGAGAGGTGAGGTGTAGCTCCAAATGATGTGTGTGTTGAAGAATGAGCTCTAGCCCTCTTTATATAGTGGAGTGAGGATGGTTTGGTGTTGGAAAATTAGGAAACCCCAGGGAACCGCCGTAGCATGGCGGCATGCAACCGCCGTAGAAGAGTGGGGCCAAGTGGAGGCGTTGGGGGTGCGGCCACACCCAGGGTGCGCCCGCACCCTGGTGGGCCTGCCTCATGACCACCTTCGCTTGGTCGGTTCCTGGATGGGCCTGGGTCTCGTCCTCGATGGTATTCTGCCCAGGTAAGTTGTGTAGGTGGGCTTCTCTTCTTATTCTCCTTTGCGCATTTCTACTTTATGCTTTCTATTTGCGCCTTTTGGTATGTTTTCCACTTGTATTCGAATATGTGCCTGTAAAACATGTTTTCTCGAGTACAAGTGGAACTAGGTCAAAAGTAAAGGCATATATGTCAAAAGTATGTTTATTTCTCTTATTTTGGACTATAATTGGCGGTTAGATTTGGTCATTAGTGACCGCCAACACCGTGGAGACTGAACCTGTGCTGATGCTCGCGGAAATAGAGGAGCTGGGACCGCTCGAGCATGTGTGGAAGAAAGATTCAGACAAACAGCGGTGTGCTATGTATCTGAATGAGGAGATCCAGCCAAAACTCCTCCTGGCCAGCAATGGAGGTGACTGCGCAGGAGATGTGTGGTACCTCGACAATGGAGCGAGCGACCATATGACAGGCGACGTGAAGAAGTTCAAGGAGCTGGATCACTCGGCCGCCGGTGTTGACGGTAGTTAACAACTATTATAAACCATCAATATATCTTGTATAAGGGCATAAAATAATCACCAACATAGGTTTAGGGGTTTAAACTAACAAATTCCATAAGTTTTGGTGAATCTGTGTTTTCAGCAGGGATTATCCAAAAAACCATCAAGGTGGACCCAAACGTCAGAATTAATTACGCTTATCCGTGACGAAAATAGCTCCAGAAGGTTTCAGAGGACACCAGAGGACTCCACGCCGAAGAAGACTGCGAGAGGCAGCCAGGTAGGGCCGGCCAGCCCCACTTGTAGGCCAGCCGACCCCTAGGCCCACCTGTCAGCCCCCTCCTTCGAATGTCGGTTCTCCACCGCCTAGGGTTTGTATCTACACCGTTCTTTCAAGTTGGTTTGATCCGAGGGCTCAGGATTGATGCTATCCCCTATATATACCAGCCCCTGCCACCCCCTAGGGCATCATTGATCATAAGTCATCTAGCCAAGAAGGCAGAAACCCTAATAATCGTAAGAGCTCCATCATATTCTAGGGCATAGCAAGCTAGGCTGGATCTAGAGGGAGGCAAGCTTCGCTTGGATTCCTGATCATGTCAAGAGCGTGGCTTGGCATAGCCCCTTGCATCCTCTTATGTATCTTTCATTATTCATATGTTTGATACAATGGATTCAACATTGTTCTCAATATTATATATTCATGTTCCTAGTTATCATGTTCATCGTCTAGTTTGATTATATGCTTAGTATAGCTAGATTGTCTTTCAAGCATAAGTTCGTATAGCGCTCGCTCTAAAGTACACGGTGTGAGTGGTCGACATTGTGTAAGCGTGGTGCTTATACGTTGTTTACCTATGGATGCACCCTATATTCCAGGCCATGTGGTAGATCATAGATTTGACACTCTCGTTGAATCCTTTATAGTCCACTCCCCGAATATAGGACATGTAGGATCTAGTTACGAAGGAAGACAAGCTCTATTCTTAGTCTTCCTTAGTAATATCCCTTATGTGTAGATATGAAGTTGATCTTAGTTATGACTACTAAGTGTAATTGCACTAATCAACGTATGCTTTGACTTGTAATTAAGAACGGCTTAGGAATTATTCCTCTAATTTCTACTTAGCAATGCTAATGCCATAGAAAGGAGTACTCTGAGTGATCAGTGTTCAGTTATCATTTACCATTCATATGTATTTATCCCTTGACTTACCCCTGTTATGAGTAGAGTAATGGTTATGGTTTATGTCTCCATCAAAAGTATAAGTTATCAATATATTCCATCTGTCCATCATTCCCTATGGTAAAAATATAAATAACGATACATGAAATACTCCCAGGTGAAATGCTACAATGGTAAATTATCTGTGCGCTTGCAGATCCTTTTATTTATATATTCTTTCTAGTCACATAAAATACTAAAGTACTTCTTAGTATCATTCTAGTAGTGATGCTAAGTAGTACCAACAAGCATTTCTGGCATCAAAGTTAGGGATGACAACTTAGCAAAAGTGATGTTAAGGAGTGTCAACAACATTAGGTGGCTACTTAAACAAGTGATAAGTTAATAATTACCAACAAGCATTTCTAGCGCCGTTGCCAGGGAAGGTAGCTAGGCAAGAAGGAATATTGATAAACTTATTGTTGTGATCGAGAAAACCATTGACCCCTGCTCAAAATAGGCTTATCCTTGTTCTGTCTACTTTTATATCTTATGCAGGGTAATGTATGACCAGTTTTGACCTTCTGACAAACTACGTTGAAAATCCAGAAGCATTACTCAGGAGGACTAAGGCTAAACTTAAGAAAGTTTTAGCTTTAGAATCGGAAGACAACCAGACAAAGGTGTAGCTTAACACCAGTTTTTGAAGCCATGACTGATAAGAATCTCCATGAATTCTCTGCTCCAACTATAGCCAACATCCATACTAGACCAGCAATCAATATTGGAGACGATGCTTTTGAGCTCAAGCCAGCTCTTATCAACATGGTGCAAGCTAGCTAGTTTTGTGGAAAGGCACATGAAGATGCGAGTGTTCATCTCCAACACTTCCTGGAGATCTGCAACACTTTCACCATCAAAGGAGCGACCAGAGATGCCATATTACTTCACCTCTTCCCATTTTCACTTTTGGGGAAGGCGAAGCAATGGTTCTACACCAACAAAGATAGAAACACTACATAGGACAACTGCTCCACTGCCTTCCTAGCGAAGTTCTTTCCCATAGGCATGACTAATGCTCTGCGTGGGAGAATCTCAAGCTTCCAACAACAACATGATGAATCTATCCCTGACACATGGGAACACTTCCAAGACTATATTTCAGAATGTCCTCATCATGGAATAGAGGATTGGCTACTCATGCAGACTTTCTACCATGGGTTGACAAATAGCACCCGTGAGAACATGGATGCCGCTGCTAGAGGTGACAATCGCACAAGCAACAGCTCTCGTGGAGAAGATGGTCTCCAACCAAGGTTGGAATGAAGAACATCTTCAGACCCGCAAGAGAGGAGGAGGAATGCATCAACTCAAGGAGGTAGACATGTCATGCGCCAAGATAGATTTCTTCGATGAAGAGGCGTGAAGAGCGAGCCAATGAGAAGCAAGAAGTCATGCACATTCTTGATTCCCGCATGACATGTGAAGAGTGTGGAAACACTGGGCATTCAGGGAACAAATGTCCTGAAACCCATGAGGATGTGAACTTCATCAACAATAACAACTATCGTCCTCAATAGAATCAAGGATGGAATCGACAACAAAGGCCCAACTACCAAGGTAACTATCAAGGTAATAATTTCAATTACTTCAATAATCAACCACCCTTGAGAGAATTAATTTATGGTCAAGCTAAAATTATGGAGGGCTTATCTAAAAAACTAGCTTCCAATGATAAAATCTTAGAAAATATAAATAATAGAATGGATAGCTTCTCCTCAGCTATTAAAAACCAACATAGCTTTAATGAAATGATAGAATCACATATAGCTCAGCTAGCGGCTACTGTTCCTTCGACCAACAAAGGTAAGATTCTAGGGCAGCCGGAAGATCTTGAAATTGCAAATCTTGTCGATATTCACAATGTTGCAGGATGCTACATAGAACAATCGACAGGAAGATGGGAGGATTATTCCTTGCCTATCAAGAAGGGAGATCCAGGAAGACCTGTCATCCCCATAGGCATTGGACCTCACATATTCTAAGAAGTTGTTTGTGACTTCGAAGCAAGTGTCAACATCATGCCAAAGGTAATTTATGATAAAATTAATGGAGATACTCTGTTGTACACAAACATGAGTTTGCAGCTTGCAGATCAGTCACTCTACTACCCCAACGGAATTTTTGAAGACATCTATGTACAAGTGGTACAGTCCTATGTACCTGTAGATTTTGTGATTTTGGAAATAGGTAGAGATGTAAGGGCACCCATTATTTTAGGCTGACCTTTCCTGAGCACCGCAAAAGCCATCATCTACGCGGATAGTGCCAAGATCTATTTCACCATCAAGGATAGAAAGGAGAAGTTCACTTTCAAGAATCATATACACCATTCTCCTAGTCACCACAAAGCAGGCGATTCCTTTAGAAGAAACAACAATGGCCAAGAAGAGAAACAACCAAAGGAGGAAGAACAAGGCCAGGCAGCCACAAGAAGGATCAGTGAAGATGATCAATACACTCTGATCAGTGTACGACCACCTCCTCGCTTCACCATTCCTCACCAAGAAAGAAGACCCTCGTGTACTAACGATCGAGTGTACCATTGGACAAAGAATTTTCCATAATACCTTCTGTGACATTGGGTCGGGTGTCAACATAATGTCCAAGGTAACGTATGACTACTTATTTGGTGATGAACCTTTGTTCCCTACATATATGCAATTACAGATGGCAGACCAATCAAAATAATTTCTAGAGGGAATAGCAAAAGACATCATGGTAAGAATACAAGATCACTATGTCCCTGCCGACTTCATGGTCCTTATCTAGGAGAAGAAGAAGGAGGTGTACCCATCATCCTTGGAAGACCATTCCTTAACACCACCAACACGATCATCTACGCTAGATCTAGACAAATCCACTTCCAATTCCTTGGACAAAAGGTACGTTGCTATTTCAATAGTTATACCACTTATGAACAGCCCAAGAAGATCCGCTCCAAGAGGAGACGCCGATTATCCCAACGCCGGAAGAATCAACTCCCAAATTAAAGAATGAAGAGGAAGTAGACGCTATGAAGGATGAATCTACTACGCCAAAATCAAGTCCTCAGACCAAGTAGGTCTAAAAAAGAAAAGGTGGCATCATCATCGAGTCACCATCACAAGAGGTGCAGCCATCAAGGTCTCCATCTCTAGGACCGACGGATGCACCAAGAATGAACAAGACTAGAGAAGAGTCTGTCCAGAAGGACTTAAAAATTTGAACCCTCTTAGGGAGGTAACATCGGTAGTTATCCATATTTACTTTTAGCATTGCATGAATTATTTTTCCTTTAGCATATTTACTTTTCTCGCATTAGCATTACATTTAGAAAAGAAAATAAAAATTTCATCATTGCATTATAAATATAAGCCCCATGTGAATAATCTTTGCGAGCGTAAAAACCCCCAAGAATATTCATCGTGGTGGCATAAAAATTAAAAATACCATGCATGCATTATATCAGATAGACATCCTGCTAAAATTGTGCCAAATCAAAAATATTTCTAACTCCAAGAACGCCTAACCCTTGGACGGGTGACCGCTAACTCTTTTATTCTAATCCGTTCCACAAGTTATGTTGTTCTTGTTGAAGTTTTTGTAGTCTGGTCACGAGCAAGTTCATCTGGTCATCTTGATCTCGCTCCACCAGGAGTACATCCTTATCAAGATCCCGACTTCTTGATGGACGACAAAGACATCTGGTAGCGAACCCGCTCTGAGAAGTACAAGTTTGAACAACCACGCCAACAACTAGCTTGGGGGAAGGGCATCCCCATGTATCTAGATAAGTATTTCTTTCCCTTTGAATTTATTTCTAAGTTTGCTTTATAAAAAAATTCATAACTAAAAACAAAATAAAAATTTATCTTTGTGTTAGATATATTTAATAGTAATGTGTGATTAAAAAAATAAAATAAAATAAAGAGTGTGTGTCTAGTTTTCTATTTTTTAAGAGCTGAATAAATAAAAAGGGCTCTAAAGATAATCCCTTGAATGGAAATGATGAATAGTTGCTCTGTTGTAATTCCTTTCAAGTACCTAGTTTTCAGCCTTGAATTCTCCCGAGTTTTGGATAAGACTGTTTTGATATGAGAATTTATTCTAAACTTGAAAGTCGTGGGTAGCATGTGCTTGATCTAAGTCTAGGTAATTGACTAATATGATATGAGAATGTCGAGCTACTATTTATGTTGTTCCAAGTGATACTAAAGTTTCGGAGATTTATCTTTTGAAAACATAAAATATTACATGATGAGTTCTGTATGACAAAGCTTGAATTCCTACCAGAGCCATACATGTTATTTAGGCTAGGAAAACTTTCACTTATATGCTGCTTGTTTTGCATTGAGTTTAGTCAAGCTTTGTTGACCCTTATGAGAGGTTTGTCATGCTCTTCAATTCAAGATCACGTACATACCACCTACATATGCACTACTCCTACACTGGGTGCATGCGCAAAAACATGCTGTTCCATCTAGATCCACCAAAAAATGTTTCACTCCTACACTGGGGGTAAACAACAAAAATATGCTTGATAGGTTTTTCATCCATCAAATAAATGCTCCAAGTTATTGTTGCTATCTCTCAAAAGTTTTGTTACAAAGAAGAAACATTAGGCTTTAGTTATTCATAAAAAAGAGAAAGAAAGAAAAGAGAAAAAAGTTAAAAAAATGGACAAGTGTCCGAGATATTTAAAACAATGGGTACACTTATGCCCGCCTGAAAAAAAAGAAGAGAGATGAATAAGATAGCCCATGTTCTCTTGCAAATGTCTCTAAGTTTCAAAAGAGAGATATGTTTTTAAGGAGCATAGCAGAATTAGGTTAGCCACCATAAATATCCACCATATAACCACACACGTGCACATCTTGATTTGATTATATGACTCAACTCTCTTTGGATCCGATGTTTGACTTTACAATATATGTATTACGAGTATGCTCTTTCATACTTTCTCCCCTCCTATGAGCTCCACATAAGACTTAGTTGTAGGAAGAGAAAGACATAACATCACTATTGCCTTGTTGAGGATCCACAAATACCACATATATTGAGAGACTTGAGAGTGTCATACAAAGGAAGCTCTGAGTTTTATTTTGAAAACCTATAAAAACTCCAGAATAATGGTTGAGCAAAGAACTTGAGACATAGTGCTTGACTTGATCGTTCTGTCTTTCAATTGCTCAAGACCAAAGTGAAGGCTAAAAAGCCCCATGGTTGAAGGTAATATGGGTAAGTTTGAAAGTCAGAATAGTTTATTCTAATCTAGAGGAGAATTCTTGTTTGAATGCATGTGTACTTTTGAGGAGTGAAAACATCGAAGAAACTACTAATCCATTGCTTAGTTTAGCATTGCTCAGGGACGAGCAAAGGTTAAGCTTCAGGGAGTTTGTTGACGGTAGTTAACAACTATTATAAACCGTCAATATAACTTATATAACTACATAAAATAATCACCAACATAGGTTTAGGGGTTTAAACTAACAAATTCCACAAGTTTTTGTGAATCTGTGTTTTCAGCAGGGTTTATCCAGAAAACCATCAAGGTGGACCCAAACGTCAGAATTAATTTGTGCTTATCCGTGACAAAAATAGCTCCAGAAGGTTCCAGAGGACACCAGAGGACTCCACACTGAAGAAGACTATGAGAGACCTGTAGGCCGGCCAGCCCCTAGGCCCACCTATCAGCCCCCTCCTTCGAATATCGGTTCTCCACCACCTTAGGGTTTGCATCTATGCCGTTCTTTCAAGTTGATTTGATCCGAGGGCGCAGGATTGATGCTCTGCCCTATATATACCAGCCCCTGCCACCCCCAGAGCATCATTGATCTTAAGTCATCCAGTCAAGAAGGCAGAAACTCTAATCATCCTTAGAGCTCCACCATATTGTAGGGCATAGCTAGCTAGGCTAGATCTATAGGGAGGCAAGTTTTGCTTGGATTCCTGATCGTGTCAAGAGCGTGACTTGGTATAGCCCCTTGTATTCTCTTCTATATCTTTAATTATTCATATGTTTGCTACAATTGATTCGACATTGTTCTCAATATTATATATTCATGTTCCTAGTTATCATGTTCATCATCTACTTTGATTATATGCTTAGTATAGCCAGATTGTCTTTATGTTCAAGCATAAGTTCATATAGCTCTCGCTCTAAAGTACACGGGGTGAGTGGTCGACATTGTGTAAGCGTGATGCTTATACGTTGTTTACCTACGGATGCACCCTATATTCTGGGCCATGTGGTAGATCGTTGATGTGACACTCCCGTTGAGTCCTTTGTAGTCCACTCCTCGAATATAGGACAGGTAGGATCTAGTTACAAAGGAAAACAAGCTCTGTTCTTAATCTTTCTTAGTAATATCCCTTATGTGTAGATATGAAGTTGATCTTAGCCATGACTACTAAGTGTAATTGCACTAATCAACGTATGCTTTGACTTGTAATTAAGAATAGCTTAGGAATTATTCCTCTAATTTCTACTTAGCAATGCTAATGCCATAGAAAGGAGTACTCTGAATGATCAATGTTCAATTATGATTTACCATTCATATATATTTATGTCTTGACTTACCCCTGTTATGAGTAGAGTAATGATTATGGTTTATTTCTCCATCAAAAGTATAAGTTATCCATATATTCCATCATCTGGTCCTTCCCTATGGTAAAATATAAATAACAATACCTAGAATACTCAGCGGTGAAATGCTACAATGGTAAATTATCTCGTGCGCTTGCATTCTCTCATTTATATATTCTTTCTAGTCACATAAAATACTAAAGTATTTCTTAGTATCATTCTAGTAGTGATGCGAGGTAGTACCAACAAGCATTTCTAGCATCAAAGTTAGGGATGACAACTTAGCAAAAGTGATGTTAAGGAATGTCAACAACATTAGGTGGCTACTTAAACAAGTGACAAGTTAATAATTATCAATAGTCGGCAAGGTACGGTTTGGTGATGGCTCTATTGTTGCAATTCAGGGTTTTGTTTCAGTGTGTGTCAAGTGAACAATGGTTGCTATCTGAGGTTTATTTCATTCCAAAGCTCTGTAGTAATCTGGTTAGCCTCGGTCATTTAACTAAATGTGGTCATCGGATTGTGATGGATGAAACTGTCTTAGAGGCGTTTGAGAAAAATCCAATGAGGTTGATCATGAGGGTTGATAGAACATTGAATAGACTATATAAGATTCAGTTAAGGTAGGTTTCACCAGTATGTTTTTAGTCATCGGATTGTGATGGATGAAACATCTTAGAGGTGTTTGAGAAAAATCCAATGAGGTTGATCATGAGGGTTGATAGAACATTTAATAGACTGTATAGGATTTAGTAAAGGCAGGCTTCACCAGTATGTTTTCAGGCTAGTGTGGGTGATGAGGCTTGGTTATGGCATGGTCAGTTAGGTCATGTAAACTTCAAGTCAATTAAGCAGTTGGGTGACAAGAATATGGCAAGAGGTGTGCCTAAGATCAGTCATCCTGGTCAGCTATGCAGAGCATGCTTGGCAGTAAAGCAAGCTAGAGCACCTTTTCCTCAGTCATCTCAGTGGAGAGCTAGAAAGGTGCTAGAACTGGTTCATGTGGATCTGTGTTGTCCTATTACTCCTTCCACAGCTAGTGGAAATAAGTACTTCAGGTTGTTGATTGATGATAGTACTAGGTAGAGCTATGTTTTCATGTTGAAGACAAAGAACCAAGCTTTGGAAGCATTCTGCAAGTTTAAAGCTAAGGTGGAGAACATCACAGGTGAAAGGATCAAAGTGCTTCATTCTGATCATGGTGGAGAGTTTCTTGTAGGTGCATTCAAGGATGTAAGTGAGGCTGCTAGCATTCAAAGGTATCTCACTGCACCTTACACACCACAACAAAATGGAGTTGTAGAAAGAAAGAACAGGACAATCATGGAGATGGCAAGATCTTTGCTCAAGAGCATGCAGATGCCAGACAAGTTTTGGGGGGAGGTAGTTAGACACTCTGTATACTTGTTGAACAGACTGCCAACTAATGCTCTAGGAGATAGAACACCATTTGAGGCCTAGAATGTCAGGAAGCCACATTTGGGCCATCTAAGGGTGTTTGGGTGCATGGCTCATGTGAAGTCAATGTGACCTCATCTGAAAAAGCTTGAAGATAGGAGTCATCCCATGATTTATCTTGGAGTAGAAGAAGGGAGTAAGGTACATAAATTTGTTTGATCCAAACTAACTGAAGCTAGTTGTCAGCCGTGATGTTAAGTTTGAGGAATCAGTGAGTTGGGACTAGACTGTAGGAATAGATTCAGTGGAGCCCATGGAGTTTGTAGTTGATGAGAAGGCATTTGAGTCAGGAGCTATGCAGGGTGGAGCACAACAGATGCACTCAGTGCCTGAAGGCAATTCATCAAGTCAGGGTGAAGACACACACCATGTTTTAGGAGGAGGTGGTGTGTTGTTGGATGGGGAACAATATTTTGAATCCAGTGCAGTTACAGCACCAGCTTCACCAGTAACTCCTGTTGTAGGAAGTGCAGCACCAATGTCAATGGGTGAGCATTCAAATGCAGGATTGCATGATATGAGCAGTAGCTCAGAAGAAGGACCACACTATTTTAGATCTCTCAATGAGATTTATCAGGAGACATCAGAGATAGAACTTAACTTTGAATCTGACATTGAAGCCTTGTTAGCAGAGATGGAGGAGACTACTTGCTATAGGGAGGTTGTAGGTTGTTGATGGTAGTTATCATCCATTATAAACCATCAATAAAATTTGAAATCATGCATAAAAATGATCACCAACATAGACTTACGGGTTGAGTTGACAATTTCCACGAGTTTTGATGAATCTATATTTTTAGTAGGTGTCGCAGGATTAAAACCACGACAAGCATGTTGTTCAAGTCGGTGTTAGAGTACGGGGTCTCCGGTGGCTCGAGTGGACTCAAGAACACAAGAATCACCTTGAGAGAAGATGCAACGGTTTGTCTGGTTCGAGCCAATTTGGTCCCTACATCCAAAGAAATTGATGATCCTTATACTCAAGAGCACCTAAAATCTAGGGGGTTACAAAGAGTGTAAAGGAAGAGAGTTTGGTAGGAGGGTTAGCTCGATACTAATCCTAAGGTTGCCTCGCCACCGGTGGAGTCTCTCCCTCATCGAAGAGGAAGGAGACAGTGAGATGCGGTGGAGGAAAGGCTCTCGGTGCCCCTCTCAGGGTTGCCTTGCTCTCGGTGCAGAGCGAAGGCAGATAGAATGGAATGGAGTGTCTGGTGATTGAATTTGGATCCTCTCCCCTCTAGCTCTGACCTTATGCCTTATATAATGAGATTGGTCAGGTATAAGGTGGTTTAGGGGTTCTAGTCTATGGTCTACGTGCGCCGGAGTCTAAAAGGGGCTTGTAGTGGTGCGTAGTGGACCGTCGAGGAGTCTTGGAGCTGAAGAAGCCTGGGCGTCGTCCGACTGCTCTGTTCTGACACTCTGCATGTCAGAGGGTGTCGGCTTGGACTGGCCTCCCCTAGGTGAGACATTATGGAGTCTTCTTGGTGGCGAAGGAGGTAAGCTCTAGGGGCTGATGCATGGGCCTAGAAGCCCCCGAGCCCCTAGAGGCTGCAGAAAGCTTTATCTTCTTGTGTCATGCCCTGGACCTGACCCTATTGGAGGAGCAGTTGGCAAGGGCATGCCTAGGGAGTGATGCCAAGGAGCCCCCAGGCATTGGTAGCCTGGGGCTTGTCTTCTTGCGCCCGGGCCTTGGCTGGGATCATTAGCCGGGCAGGAGCCAAGGACCGGGCTTGGTCATGCCATAGATCGGGAGCCCAAGGCTTGAGGAAGCCCCAAGCCCAAGGCTTGTTGCCAGAGGGTGCACACGAGCATGCCCAATGGGCACAGCCCCTGAGCCCCTGGGTGATCCTGAAGGGGTCAGTTGGGGGGGTCTTCTTCATTCAGGAACCATTAGACCTGAGGCTTAACATACCTGTATGTTAGGATCTCGTCAGGAGCCCTTGAGCCCTTTGTGGCCTCACCTGACATGATGGCAATGAAGGGCTGAATTTGATCTTCTGTTGACCGAACCCTCCCTAGCGGAGGCAGCTTCCACTGGCGAGAGTGCTGTGCCCTGCTTGGGGCCTTCTTCTTAATGTGATGGATGGTGCTCGGTTATCGAGGCTGAGCAAAGATGATGATGATCCCTTCGTGAGTCCATGTCACATGGGTCTTCGAGTTGAGCGAGAGCTCGACGGACTCGTTTGGGAGTCACCGACTGTAGGCCCAAGGGTGCCCTCCTTCCTGACTGGAGCCTGCCGTGGGTCGGGTGATCAAGAGCACTGGGCTTCGGCTTGGGGCCATCTGATCATCCAGAGCTCCACAGCCTTCTGAGGGCTACGATAATAGGTCTCGATCCTCTCAAGCCAGCCTTCTAGGGCTGACCCTCTACGGCCATAGATCGGGGAAGTGGGAGCGCGCCGAGGCTCAGACGATGGCCCTTGTTGGGCCCACTACTCAGTGGCTCCGGACCCAACTCCGGGGAGTTGGTTGGTTTTTGGGGGATGTGCCACCTGAGCGCTCGTTGATCGGGGGGTTGGGATGCTTCGTTTGGAGAGCCGGCGTAGCCCGCAAGGCCATTGTGGGGCCTCCTTGCTAGCGAAGGGGGCGGCTTCTGGCGCGTCCCATCCGCTGATGCCTTGCGCAGGTGGTTGATGGCGTTTGGGCCATTGTGTCTAGTGGAGGAGTTATGATGCGCGTGTGCCCCTGAGCCGTCCTGTCTCATTTGGGAGATGGGACGTCGGGGCCATGTGGAGCAGATCTGGTGGAGGAGGAGCCGCGACACTCGGTGGGCATGGATCCGAGTCAGCGATGATAGCCGGTGGGCCCAGGGGAGGCGGATCTACGAGGAGGCATGTGCAGAGTGGGCGGTGTGCACGGGGGAAAGTCAAGCGGGGACTTGACTTGTCACCGGCAGTTCCCTAACTCCTCCTTTACTGTGCGACTGTCATCACGCAACCACCTGGAGGTGTGCTATGGGGATTGAAGGGACGCCTAGCCAGTTCCCAAGGGTCCTTTGTAGTCACTGATGGCTGATCGGAGGGCCTAGGGCCACTCATAGCGCACCACCTTTGGCAATAAAGGGAGGCCCCTAGGGGATGCGGCATCTTCAATCTCTTCCTTGGGCCCCCTCTCTTCTTCTGTAGATCCATCTTCTTCGATGGCGATGGCGGTGGCGATGAAGTGCGACGCTTCCCTTCGAGTGAGCTTGGTGTTGTCCATTGGGCGACCATGTCTTCGGGGGTGGAAGGACTCTAGCAATGGGGAGCCAATGGCATGGCATGGAGGTGGCTACAGAATCGTGGCGCTGGGAAGGAGACCAGGGTGTCCATTGCCGCTGGCGGCCTGAGGGTCCATGGTCTTGCCCTATGTTGCCAGTGCCAATGCCTCCTCGATGCCAAGGCCTATCGAGCCCCTGCCCCGCTGCCCATCCTTAAGAAAGGGGAGGGATCCTGGTTCCTCGGGCTACCGGGGTCTTTCCGTTTTGTCAGTGGACGAGTCAGTGGCCCAGGGGCTCGACGGTTCTTTGCACTGGCGAGCTTGGCCGAGCGCCGCTGGTCCCGAGCGGGGATCGGCTCCCGAGATCTACGAGGTGAGGTCAGCCCCGCCTTCACTGTGCCTATCTACGTGCCATGGAAGCTTGACCAGGGGCCCTGACTGGGTGACCATGGCCTTTGCTACAGCGGCGGTTGGTCGGTAGCGTTTTTTGCTGCCGTATATTCTAATCGGGTCGTTCCCAATCAATGAAATGAAATTACTTTTGTGTGTAATCCCATTTTGCTCTTGAGTCACGCTCAGAGACTTGATCCCTCATTAGGCTAGGCTAGTACGATGATGGCCTCATTGGCCAAGATCGCCGTGCCCATGCTGCTAGCGGGTAAGTCTGTGAGAACCCCGGGTCTACGATCGTTCCGTGCCTCGGTCTTGTCCCCCAGAGGTTAGATCCTTGGCTTCCTGACCAAGCCACTTGTATAGTTCCTGAGCCTATCTGTCAGTACTTAGGGGCTCACTGCCTCCCTTGTTGGGTCACCCAAAGTAGCTCAAGTTAGTACTCGGACATCATTCATTAAAACGATCGGGGCGCTCCTAGGTGCCCCGGCTACAGCCACGTGGGCTCACCTCCCGAGCGTCCCTCACACTTTTAGTTGCTTCAGGTGACCTTGAAGCCTAGTGGGCTAGCCTTGAACCCTTGGCGATGCCCTTCTAGGGGGCCCTTGGACCGGCATGCGGTGGGGTGGAACGATCCGATGAAGGATTGGGAGATAGGAAAAAAACTACAAAGAAAAATGAGATGGACACAAGAGAGGGGAAAGAGGACATAGCCGGTAACATGATGGCCGAGGCCGCTCCGTTAGCAACTTGCTGATCTTTTGCCTACTCCTCCTACTCTATCCGTCCCATCCTTGCCTCGCTCAGGGGCCTTCTATAGCGGTCCTCCTTCAGAAAAGTTTAGCAAGTGGTTAGCTTAGTCGATCTTGTGATGCGGCCGAGCCATCATTGGGATGGCTTGGGTCAAGGAAGACATTGAATAGAGTAAATAGAGGTAAGAAAAGCAAGAGGGTCAGGAGGATAGGAGTTATCTTGGTTTTTGTCATTGGAGAGGTAGGCCGGCGAAGGAGGTCGACAAGCGGGCCTTGGCTCAGGAGGCATCACTTCTGGGCGGATGGTTCGGTGATGGCCTTCCCTCATGGGGAAAGGTCGGAACTCACCTCGATCAGGTCAGCCCCTTTTGGGGAGCCGAGTGCCTAGATGGAGGGGCCAACTGAGCCATCACTGCTGCCAAAGGTCTTGACCGCCTTGTCGATGCTCGGTTGGTCGAGCACCACCACCGTCTTGGTTGCTTCCTCCACCGACGCCCTTCCTACGTTGTGGCCAGGGCCGTCGGGAGCATAGGGGGTGATGATCGTGACCACTTGGGTGACGCAGTCTTGCTTGTAGTAGTAGGCTTGCTCAAAGCTGCCCTCGACGGTGATGACCCCCTTTGGGCCGTGCATCTTGAGCTTGAGGTAGGTGTAATTGGGGACGGTCATGAACTTGGCGAAGCACGGTCGACCGAGGATGGCGTGGTAGATACCAAGGAAGTCAACGACCTCAAAGGTGAGCGGCTCCTTGCGGAAGTTGTCCAGCTGGCCGAAGGTGACGTTGAGCCAGATGTGCCCAAGGGGTACAACTTCCTTCCCCGGCACAATCCCATAGAATGGTGCTTTCTTTGGGGGTGCGAGGGAGCTCCGAGGGATGCCCATCTTGTCGAGGGTGCTGGTGTAGAGTATGTTGAGGCCGCTGCTCCCATCCATCAGCACCTTGGTGAGGCGCGTGGTGCCCATGATCGGGCTGACCACGAGCGGGTAGCGCCCTGGATGGGGGACATGATCGGGATGGTCTTCTTGGTCGAAGGTGATGGCCGTCTAGGACCACTGGAGCCGTGTTGGGGCGGCAAGGGCATGGACATCATTCACCTCCTGCTTGGTGATGCGGTGCTGCCGGTGGGATTCATAAGCCTAGGAGCCCCAAAGATCATGAGGCAGCGCTCAGCCTTGGGGAACTCATTGTCTTCCTCCTGGGTGCCGTCCATTGGGTTGCCAGCCTTTGGGGTAGGCTTCTGGGCCATGCCCTGTTGGCCAAGGGTGCTACGGATGTAGCCCTTCATGGTGGCGCAGTCCTTGAGAAGATGCTTTGCCTACCCCCCATGGAACAGGCCAGGGGACTCGAGCATCTTCTCGAAGTGCTCTGGGCATGTGCCCGTGGGGCTGAGGTCTGGTGGCGCGGTCGGCCGTGGTGACCATCTCCTTCCTGTGGCACTTCTGGTCCTTGTTCCACCTGTCGTGGCATCACTAGGATGAGGCGGGATCATCGGTTGCATCACCACCATTGAGGTGGCCGGTGGCCTTGGCTTTCTTGCTGAAGTTGGCCTGGACGGCCTCCTCGCCGGTGGCGTACTGGGTGGCGATGTCTAGGAGCTCCCACATCGTGCATGGGGTCTTGTGGCTGAGCGCGTGGACGAGCACCTCGCTGATCATGCCATAGATGAAGGCATTGATTACATCGGTGTTTGTGATGTTTGGGAGCTCATTGCGCTTCTTAGAGAAGCGCTAAATGTACTCCCGGAGGGTCTCATCGGCCCTCTGCTTACAGTTGTGGAGATCCCAGGAGTTCCCTGGGTGGGTGTAGGTACCCTAGAAGTGGCCGATGAATACCACACGGAAATCGCCCTAGCAGCGGATGCTGCCGGGCTTGAGCTGCTCAAGCCAAGCTTTGGTTGAGCATGATAGAAGCAAAGGAAGGTATTGGATGACAAAGTTGTCGTTTGACCCCCCGGCCTTCATGGCGAGGCGATAGTCCTCTAGCCAATGGTCCGGGTTGGTCTCGCTATCGTACTTGGAGATGTGCTTTGGTGACCAAAAACGCCTAGGGGTTGGGGACCGCCCGGATCGCTCCCCCAAAAACCAGGTGGCCGAAGCGATCCGGGATGGGTCCCTCACTCGGTCGCTTAGGGGTATGGGACCGCGCCTAAGCGTGGTACCTCACCTTGATGGTGTCGCTGATCTAATGCTACGCAGGGGGACATCGAGGAGAAAGGTCGCACCTTCGCTCCTACCGAGGCTTGGCACCCTGGGTCTGCGGCCGGTCAGAGCTGTTGCCGGAGGTGTCGCCGTTGCTCCCCGCCGCCTACGAGGTGTTAGCGTCGGAGAGCATGGCGCGATGCCAAGAGGCTGAACTCTTGGCCTGCTGCTTGAGGGCAACGTAGAGGAGCCGCTTCGCCTCGTTCAGCCGCTCGTTGGTCTTTGGGTCCGGTGTGTCGGAAATGTCTTCCAGGCGGCAAGTGGCGGCCGCCATGTTTTACGTCGTGCGGGGGAAGCAGAGGCCACTGTGAGCCCCCGTGCGGGTGTCATTGAAGTCGCTGAGAGGGTGCGCAATCTACTACTGTGCAAAGTCCTACCTTTGGTGCTCGAGCTCTACCTCAGTGGCCTCTAAGTCCACCTACCAAGCGCGCAAGCGGTCTGCCTTCTCCTGAAGGTAGGCCGTGCAGCTATGGGGACTCTGGTCCAACGGCCTGAGCCCGAGCGCCTCCTCAGCAAGATCGTCGCTGTTGATGTGGTAGTACATGCATGGCGGGGCATCGTAGTTGATGTCGTCGGAGTCGTACTCTGGTCCATTCCCCAAGAGGACCTCGAGGAAGGCACGGAGCGAGAGGATGATGCTCCGTGGTGCCTCGTGACTAATGAGGTGCTCTAGCTCTATTTGGAAGGATGCCGCCATGTTCTCAGTATCCCGAAAGGCGGGTGCAGGAGGTACTGTGGTAGAACCTCCTAAGAAATCAGGCCACGTGCACCTATAGATGTCTCAAGCAGGACCTCGGATAAGCGTACACAAGTTCCCAACAACTTAACAGTGCATCGGGTGTCCTCGAGAAACCCGAATCATCCACGAATCTTTTCCAAACAGGATCCCAATCACAGTCATTGCAGATTACAATAGTTTTCAATATACATACTAGAGATTATAAAGCGGAAGACTTAAGTTTTAATATTACAAACCAGTTGTTTCAAACTTACAAAACCATAAGTATCATACAACCATAGTAGCGGGATAATATTATATTAACATTATTTATTTCACACAAACTATTGCCTTGTCCAAAGGTCATTCATCATTCCTCATCGTCATCAACTTCAAACACTGACATGCAGCAGAGACCAAAACAAGCCTGCGCATGCGACTCACCTGCAACAAGGGTTAACAAACCCTGAGTACAAAAGTACTCAACAAGACTAACCCGACGAAAAAGGGGCGAAGGTCTTAGGGATGCAGGTGTTGGGTCAAGGTAAGGATGTACAAAGATTCAAAAGTTCTTTGCCAAAAGCTTACTATTCTTGATCCTATTTTCGAGTTTTACCCCTAAGTACTTTAGTTCATTATCTCAAACTAAGTATTCATATCACATATTTCAATCCTTCTCATTCCATTCTTTTTCTCATGTTTTAGTAATTCACCAGTCCTGCATTGCTTCTGTAATGAATCGAGTCTCCATATCTGCGGAGCACCGGCAATTCGAATTGATTCAAGTCCCAGCTGGGGATTCCTTATCACACGACATATGTAGAACTTAATCTTGCATATATCAACCTCACTACCGGATCCTCCCATACTAAGCCGTCTCCACGCCACCCGAGAGCACAACACGCCTTAAATCCAGCCACATTCAAGCCACGAGGGTACACGCTACTCCCGCCATCTCACCACTCCCAGTGCGTGGGCATTCGTCTTAGTATCGGATTAGCCGAAGTAGGCTTACCGGAGTATGTGACCAGTACTACAAAGTGTCTCGTTCAGAAGATCCACAATGAGTGGACTTTAAGCGACATAGTCGGCAACATTACCCAACATTCAAGATAAGTCACCTGACTAGTCTCTAGTTCATTCTATCTTCTTTCCTTCTTTGGCCAGTATGCCATCTTTGATTGTATCGAAACTTTTACTTTGAAAGCCTACCATAAAGCATACTAAGC
Source organism: Miscanthus lutarioriparius (assembly GCA_904845875.1). Taxonomy (NCBI): domain Eukaryota; kingdom Viridiplantae; phylum Streptophyta; class Magnoliopsida; order Poales; family Poaceae; genus Miscanthus; species Miscanthus lutarioriparius. The sequence continues at coordinate 70,861,405 of CAJGYO010000016.1, read as the reverse complement.
ATTCTACGCCTTTATAAATGAAGTCATCTCCAAGGATGGTAAACAATTAACAAGGTAGGCAATGCATCAAGTAGGTAACATTTGAATAAATCAACTTAATGCAATAGGTAACATAGGTGATAAACTTTTCAAAGTAAACAAGGTAATGGTTTAATGCATAAACTGGGGCTTGCCTTCGTTGACGATCTCTGGTTCCGGATCAGTACCACAATTATCGAATCCCGTGACAACCGGGGATTCTTCCACAACTTGCTCAACTAGAATCGTTTCACTCTCGGATTCTACATGAAATAATAACATATGCTTCAATATGATGATAATGTAAACATGATGCTTTCATGGTACATGAAATGTAATCACACCTTGAATACAACTTTCCTTCGCGATACAGTTGTAAGTCAACAAAACTACTTGACACTAACATCTAGGGTTTATGACCTAAGTGACTTGACCAAATTGATCTTGAAACCCTACTGGTCACACAACATGACCCAAACAAGATCAAACCCTAACCCTAACAATTAGGGTTTGCTTTTATTCAATTTTGAATTAATTTGGAAATAAGGCCAAAAATAAACTTGTTCCAAATGACCTCAAAATTTTATGTAAGCTTCCTCATAACAAATTAGTGTGCCAAAATAAATTTCATAATTTTTGGAGCTATACAGTGACCTACAAAAATTATGGAAATTACATTTATCAATGAATTGACTGAATTTTTGAACATTAAAAATTTATTCAAATTTCAAGTTTCAAATTTTAAACCATAATAGAACATGTACAGAAGCTACACACAAATTTTCAGAATTTTTGGAGCTATGATTATTTTCCTACAAATTTCCAAAGATTCAGCACTATTCAAAATCAGAAAATATCAAAATACACTATTCTCTCTCTCTCTCTCGCTCACTGACAGCCGACCCCCACATGTCATCCCTATCCTCTAGCATTGACCGTGGCATCGACGGCGCTGACCGGTGCTAACTCGCCGCCGGTGAGCCCAACAGCGACGGCCAAAGTACCAACACGTTCACAAGAACTAGGCGCATCGATCTGTGGTACTTTGGAGGTTGATTACGACATGGAACAAGGCTGACGCTAGCCATGGCGGATGCGGTGGCACGTCAGCGTTACACCGGCGAAACAAGGCCGGTAACGGTGAAACAGAGAGTTCAGGAAGCATCAGTGGCTCACCCCGAATGTGTTGAAGCAACGAGCGAGGCCGGAGGAGCTATGGTGATGCGTTTCGACGATGACTAGGATCACGGCGGAGCGGACCTCATCGACAACGGTGTTACGGCGACTGCAGTGGGAAAAACGAGCAGGCAAGAGTGGAATAAGTACTACAGCATCGAGACGAAGCCGTAGACTCAACAAGAAAGGGCAACAGCTCACCGGACGATGCTAGCCACGGTGAATCGGAGTTTCCGTTGAGGTCGCCGACCGCGAGGAAGATGAACGTGGACAGCGAGCTCTCGGCGAAATCAAGCGGTAGCAATAGCTGGTCGGATGCGCAAGGAGCAAGCGGAACTAGGACATGGCTTTTCTGGGGCTATCTTGCGCTGGGGAGACGAGAGAAGCTCGCCGGAGTTGAGACGGCGGTGTCGGGAAAACAGAGGGAAGGAAAGAAAAGCCAACGACGACGTCTGGGTCTTATAGCTCGGCCATGAGCGCGCGGAATCGACATGTAGTGTGCTCCCCGCACCAGCGCAAAGCCAAGGGCGGTCGCAGGCGCGCCTGGAAGACCAGAGAAAGGACGCCGGCGGTGGGGCGGTGACCGTGTACTGTTCACCCACAATTACAGAATTGCCACTGAGCTCATTTTACAAATTACTCCCAAATTTTCTAAAGAAGTTGAAAATCTCCAAAAATGAAAGTTGCTCAACTTTTCAAACTCTACAACTTTGTTTCAAGGAATATTTTCAAATTCTGCCTCCATTTTGAAATTTGAATTTGGGGTGCATTTGAGCATTTGAATCATTTCAAAATTACTTCAAATTTTATATGTAAACTTTAAAAACTTTGTATACCAAAGTTGATCCTAATAACATAAGCTTCAACTTTGCTTTTTTGTCACAACCCCAAGTTCCAAAAGGATTTGGAATTGGACAAAAGGGGCAAAAAAGGATTTTTATAATTGGAATTTGAATTCAAATTTGATTTGTTTACCTTTTGACTTAACTTTGATTTTTGACCAGTAACATGGCCCATTAGGGTTATTTGAGTCAATTAACACATGGTCTCACATGATCACATGAATTTTGACTCTTGTGGTCATGATTTTCATTCAGAGTTTTGAATCACATTGTAACACATAAAATAACAACTTATGAAATAAAGCTTATTTAGTGAATGCATTCAAATTTTTCTACTTTATGAATGATTTGTAATGCATATGATGACATGTCAAATTTTAATGATAGGTCAAAACACCAGAGGTGTTACAGGTAGTACTAGAAGCGATCAGGCTACGGGAGCACCTCACCATTGGTGATCTAGTGGTGGATGTTGGCCATCCTGTAGAACTTCTAGTGGTGGTTCGACGCGGTGGGGTTTGGGCCCACACCACGTTGTATCTTATGGGCTAGAACCTCGAGATCTGCTCCCAAGAGTCTTGGCAAAGGAGGCGGCGCTGGGGGCTCGTTGCCCACCGGTGCAGCCTCATGGAGTGAATGAAGCTCGCCGTAGCAGTCGGCGATGTAGGCCAGGCTCCCAAAGTTGAGGACCTGGCCTGGAGCGAAGGTGCCGGCCACGACGGAGAACTCACCGGGAAAGCAGACACCGCCATTGGGGGCAGTGCCACTTGCTCCAGTGATAAGGCGGGTGTCTTCGACCACTGTAGAGCCAGAATCGCACTTGACGCTGCCCTCGACCTGGCGTGCCAGCTATCGCGGGGTCAAAACCATGGCAAGCATGTTGTTTGAGTCGGTGTCAGAGTACGGGGTCTTCGATGGCTCGGGTGGACTCAAGAACATAGGAATCACGCAGAGAAGACGCAACGATTTATCCTTGTTCAGGCCAATTTGTCCCTACGTCCAGCAGCTGATGATCCTTATACTCAAGAGCACCCAAAATCTGAGGGGTTACAATAGAGTGTAAAGGAAGAGAGTTTGGTACGGGGGTTAGCTCGGTGCTAATCCTAAGGTTGCCTCAGCACCGGTGGAGTCTCCCGCTCGTCGGAGAGGAAGGAGACGTTGGGATACGGTGGAGGAGAGGCTCTCGGTGCCCCTCTCCGGGTTGCCTTGCTCTCGGTGCAAAGCGAAGGCAGATGGAATGGAATGGAATGGAGTGTCTGGAGATCGAATTCGGATCCTCTCCCCTCTAGGTCCCACTATCAATTATGTAATGAGATAGGTCGGGTACAAGGCGGTTTGGGGGTTCTAGTCTATGGTCTACATGCGTTGGAGTCCGAAGGGGCTTTGGCGGTGCACCATGGACCGTCGAGGAGTCTTAGAGCCAAAGAAGCTGGGCATCGAATGCTACTCTGTTACGACACTCTACATGTTAGAGGGTGTTGGCTTGGACCACTGCCCTGAGTGAGACCCTTCCGAGTCTTCTTGGTGGCAAGGAGGTTGGCTCCAAGGGGCGATCGTGGGCCTAGAAGCCCCAAGCCCCTGGAGGTGCATGGAAGTTGTCTTCTTCCTAGGCATCGGTAGCCTAGGGCTTGTCTTCTTGCTCCGGGCCTTGGATGGCATCGTTAGCCAGGAAGGAGCCAAGGACCGGGCTTGGTAATGTTGTAGATCAGGAGCCCAAGGCTCTAGGAAGCCCCGAGCCCTAGGTGGAAGCTGCGGTTGAGTCTGGCTTGGCCTAGTCTATTTGCTAGAGGGTGCACACGAACATGCTCGATGGGCATAGCCCCCGAGCCCCCGGGCGATCCTAAAGGTGTCGGTCGGGGGGTGTTCTTTGTTCAGGAACCATTGGACCTAAGGCTTAACATACCTGTATGTTAGGATCTCATCAGTAGGGTTTATCTAGAAAACCGTCAAAGTGGTTCAAATCGTCAAAGTAAATTGCACTTTTCTGCAGCGAAAACTACCCCAGAAGGTTCCAGAAGACTCGAGAAGACACCACACCGAGTCAGAGGGCAAGGCGCCACCACTGTAGGCGGTTGGTCCACAGGGCCTACTTATTAGCCCCCCATTCTTATGTTGGTTCTCCACTGCCTCATAGATTGCATCTATTCCATTTATTCAAGTCGGTTTGATCTAAAGGTCCAGAATTGACGCTCTGGTCTATATATACCAGCCCCTGTCCCCCTCCCTCAGGTAGATTTGCCATAAGTCAAGATCATATTAGAAATTAGGGTTTCCAAAGAGAAGAGAATAGAGCTCCAATTCTTCAAAGTTCTAGTATAGGCTAGCTAGCAAGGTTCAAGTAGAGTTGGAGCTATTGCTCAGGATTCCGGATTCGCCATCTAGATGCCGGTATATCCATTGTATCCCTCTTTATTTATGACTTTGTGCTACTTCAATATTATATTGCTATTTAATATGTTCCTAGTTTGCTCTTGTTATATGCTTGATATAGTCATGATTGATGATGAATTTATGCATATATTCTCAAAGCGCTTAGCTCAATACTCGAGTGAGTTAAGTGGTCGACATTATTTAAGCGTGGTGCTTCAATATTGTTTACCTGCAGATGCACTCTACACTCTAGGTCATGTGGTAGATCACGGATGTGACACTCCCGTTGAGACCTTTGTGACCCACTCCCCATTTGTAGAACAAGTAGAACCTGGTTGCGCAGGGAGACAAGCTCTATTCTCGATCTTCCTTAGTAATCTTCCTTATGCATAGATACAGAGTTAATTATGCTATAGATGAGAGTGTATATACTTGGGTGTAGAAAAGGCTTAGTAAATAATGAATGACTTAGGAATCTTTGACTCTTAACTAATCTCTTGCCTAGCCATACTACATTTATGAGTATCTATTTCTATCTCTGGATTACTATCAATGCCTTACACTTATCATTTATTTATCATTTGACTTACCCCTACTATAGCATGAGAGTTAATGATCTTGTCATAAGTATGCATATTTGTCAATATCTCTTGCCACCCCATCACTCCTCCCTGTGGATAAAATATAAATAACGATACCTGGTATACTCCTGGGTGAAATGCTACAATGGTATATTATCTGTAAACTTGTGGATTACTTAGTATATATAAATTTACATGTGTTCTCAATAATTACCAACAACGCAGTTCTGGCATCGTTGCTAGGGATGACAACTTAGTAAAGAGTGATGCTAAGAAATGACAACAAGCATTTCTGGTGCCGTTGCCGGGGAGGGGCACAAGGCTAAGACAATTGATCAAATAAATACTTATAGACGAGATCATAACTTTATACCTCTGCTTTAGTAGGCTTACCCTTGTTTGTCTTTGTTCATATCTTATACAGGATATTGCAGGATTGGTTCTAATTCATCAACAAATTCCATTGTAACAACCTAAAATTTGCATCACTTTTAAATAGGATAATTTGATTTATTTATGCATTTTGTGATCATTTAAACTTAGAGAAATAATGACTTTTATTAAAGAAAAAGCAACTATAAGGTCTAGCTACATGTTTGTACATACATGCTGCTGCATATTATTTTGTATTGAGTCGTTTGATTCAAAACTCAAAAGAGAATTCAAAACTCATTTGAAAATTGATTTGGAAATTTAGAAAATAAAATAAAAAGAAATTTCTTTCCCTCCCTTACTCTCCCTCTCTTTTGGCCTGCTCGGCCTTGCCTCCCCCGCAGCCTAGCTTCCACCTCTTCCTTCCCGTGGCCCATCATGCTTCGCGCGGCCCAGCTAAATAGGCCGATAGCGGCAGGCTAAGCCCACACGGAGACCTTCTCTCCCTTCGTGTTTCACCGACAGGCAGACCCCGTACCTATGCCACTGACTGTTGGAGTCCACTCGTCAGTGTCGTCCTCAACCTTCCGACGTCCCCAAACCGGACTCTGCTCCAACTCGAGCACGATGCCGAGCCTGATTTCTAGGATCCTTGGCATGCACGCCATGCCCCAAGCCCCTATATAAGCAAGCCCAGGTGCACCACCCCATTCCCAACCCTAATCGCAAGCCGCCGCCCTCGTTTGGGCTGCAGCCACCGCGGAACACTAGCAGATCGAGCCGCCAAAGTCTCCCCACCATTCCGTCGCTCGCTGCCACCATAAACTTTTCGCCAAGCTTCGCGTCGTGTCAGTGAAGCCACCGGACCTCTGCTCTCTCTTTTTCTAGCTTTGGTTTGCTCACTTCGTGCTATCGATGTTCACATGAGATCACCATCCACCCCACTAAGCCTCTCGCCACTGTAGTCTTGCCTTCGTCCGCCCGTAGCCCTTGGGTGAGTTCGCCATTGCCTCCTCTTGCTCCCAGTGCTTTTCCCGAGTTAATCCGAGGTCTCTAGGGCCAGGTTCAAGATGGCCGGCGAGCTCCTTCGCTACCGGCAATGGCAGCCGCCATGTTGGCTTTCTCTCCGGCCGATCGGTCTCCTCTGTCTCTCCTTCGTCTAATCTGAGCCGTCTAGATTAGATCCAATGGCTCCAATCTCATCGTACCCCTTCACCTATTACTTTTGCTAAAGAGCCCCTCAGGTTCTTAATATTCCTGGCCGCCATCCTTGGCTCTGTTTTAAATATGATTTAGATTTATGTTTAGTCCAAAAATTAGATCCATCTATTTATAGTTTTGCCACTAGTCTTATTTAAGCTATAACTTCTTTGTTTTAACTTTGTTTTGATCCGTTCAAGTTGCATTAGATTCACAATTGCATAATCTACATGTTCATACTACTATTAAACTTGTTTTCAAGTTTTGAAATTCAAGGTTGCATTTAATCTATTACAGCTCTTCATGTTGTTTATCTTCATTTAACCAGAGTATGCGAGCAATGCTCACACTAGTATTTGTGTTCATGCTGTTTAATTTAACTAGTATTTAGAATTTGCCTACTATCTCAACAGGTGTTTGTGGGCCTGATGGCGTCCCAAGCCTTGTTTGCCCTGGTGCCCTGTTCTTCGTCCACGGTTGCACTCGGAAAGTGTCCCCGTGAGGCATCCCCCGATGGAGGCAGCCACCCGTGATTCCGTGCCATGCTACACCGGTCAGTTCGATAAAAGTTGTTTGCCTTCTCAATTAGATTGCTCTCCCCCTTATCCTATATGGGCTTGAACTTGGCTTGCATTGTGTAGCGCTTCCTCCATGGCGGCGCCATCCTAGGTCATGGGGCTTTCCCCCGATGGTGCCGGAGAGTCATCCCGTCGTCGTTTGCCGCCGCCGAGCTCGTCTGTCCCTGCACAGCCCTCTGGTTCTGAAGTGGGCGAATCTTTAGAAGAGCATGAATCCTTGGACAACATAGAGTACCGTCAATTATTGAAGGATTACCATGAGGTCCAAGCGGATTTGTCATCGGCCAAGCTGAATGCTGAGACACTGCACGGTGAGCTAGACGCCACGCGCGATGCACTTCAAGCTTCAAAGAATCTAGCCTCCCAGGCGTGAGGCAACTTGGCGATCGCCTAGCAGCAGGCCCCACACATGATGAGCCTTGTTCTAGTACTAAGCACGCAAGTCGACACCCTGCAGATGTTCGTGCTAGCCACCTATAATGCGGCCTTCCCCGTTGGAAGAGTGGATAATTTGTTGGCTGCAGAGACGCTCCTCCGAGCCCTGCCGGCCCAAATTCGAGCCATGGTGACCGAAGCCATCTGTTTGGGGGCTACCGTGGCGCTGGCTGCTGGCCAACTTTAGATTGGCACAGCGGTGAACCTCGAAGTGGCGGAGTAGGGTTTTCCACCATGTTCGACAGACGATGACATCACCAATCTGATCGAGAGTTTTGAGCCGGCCGCCAATGCCATCTTACCAAAGGTGGACGTGGACGAGATCCTGCATGCCAACCTCGACACTTGATCTATGGAACATATCAGTAGTATTAGTAGTCACGAATAAGTTTGATCTACGGGACGCCCTTGTAAAATATGTGAACTCTTATTTGCATGTTGGTGTGAACTTTTATTGAACTTTGTATCAGGCCTTGTTTGGATGCATGTGTATCCACATCCATCCAAATGTGTTGGAGTGGAATGGAATAGAATTTAGTTTAATTCCACTCCAATCCACTTCAACACATGTGGATCAAGATGAATACATGCACATCCAAACAAGGCCTTAGGTGGGTTAAACTCTGTTCAGCATGGTGTAGCTCAGGTCCTTTTGGTCATTTTGTAGCTGGTTTGTAGCCCTTGTTGGTTGCTTTTCGCTACATATTTCTTTCTAGTTGTCTTTGATCTGATCTATAATATGCTAAACATTCATGAGTGCCTTTGATCTTTGTTGAAGCCAACTCGTGTCTTTGATAAAATTTGTTGAACTTGAAAGAACCATGCAGCGAGGAGTTCATCTGAACAAGTCTAGAATATTGCTTTTGCTTTTGCTTTTCTGTTGTTTTGTTTCAATTTTATTTATTTTCTTTAGGGATTCAACGAAAGTACTTGTACGAAATAGGTTTTCATGTATAACGTGAGATGTGTCTGGCCCGGTCAGATTTACGATGCTGGGACTTTCTTGCGCGCACATTAAATTTGAATACCTATGTGGCTCCCTAAAGGAAATAAATCTGAAGAAGGTACATGTGACAACCATTACAATTTCAACACCAGGAGCAAGTCTCGCACTTACAATCTGTTGAGCACGGTGTAGCTCATGTTATTTGGTTTTTGTTTGTTTTTTTGTTACCTTGGTGTCTTTGTCAATCTTTGTTGTACTTGCAAGAACCTTGCAGTGAGGAGCAAGTCTCGCCTTAGTGTAATGTAGAGCAGAGGAGCCATTGGTGTTGAAATATTATTGCACACATAAAAAAAGTCATTTCGCAAGTCTCGCCTTAGTCTAATGCAGAGCAGAGGAGCCATTGGTGTTGAAATGTTATTGCACACATAAGAAAGTTCGACCTCTGTACATTTGAACATGTCTGACAGTATCCTCAGTAGTTTTCCTTGTCTTCCTATGATGCTTGTTACTGTGTCGTTTACAATTTTAAGTTTGGCTAACTTAATAGTAGCATAACCTAGTAGTACAATTTGGTGGGTGCATTGTAGTGCTTTTGAAGTGTCATTTTTTTTTATATTTTGGAGTGCCCTCATCAGCATACCCCATGTATCCATGATATAAGAAATCAATATAAGTATTGTACTACAGCTAAATTAATGGATGAAATGGCGACGGGAGCTGTAACACCACCATAACACATGTGCGCACCAAACAAATAATTCAATTTGCAAACAAAACAAAGATGGCACACTAGTTTAGCTAAAATAATGACAACACCCAACATTGAGGAAATTAACATGTCCATAGATAAACAAACAACATTGGTCCATTTAAAATGCATGACAGAGAGATACATCAAATGCAGCTTTATTTACTGCTCTGCTAATGAATCCAAGAACAAGGGAACATAAGGAAGATAGTATGGTCTGCAGATGAACTCTTTTTTAACGGTACGTCTACCATACCGAAAGACATGGACAGGGATGACATGAACTTTTTTGCGGTCCATGTTATATGTGATGATTGTTCCATCCTCCCTAGCAAAGAAAATAAAATTCCATTCTGGCTGAACTGTGATCACTATGTCCTCATCATCAAAATCTGGGTAACCAAATATAATATTAATCCTTCCAAATAGGATCCACATGGTGACCGTATGCTTCAATGTCCAATTATCAGTACCATAGTCTTCAAGGATCCAGATTGAATGCTTGGAATCATTAGGACCATCAACAGTACATAACACAAGTGACCCTGAGCTTTATGCATGGAGTGGTGAAGACCATTTGGCCTATCAATTTTCCTCTATGTCTTTCCCTCTATATCCACAACAAATATCATAGAGTACCTCCCAGAGTGCCCCATAATGTGTAGACAACCGTTAAGAAACACACTTGGTTGTCTGTAAAATGTCACATCAGTATGTTCGCCCCATTCAGATTCCTTATAGATCCATGTTGTAGTTTGAGAAGAGTAGATCTCCACACCTATGCACACAGCATTGACATCCACATATTCAATCACATGGAAGTGAGAGGAGGCTGTCGGATCGAACACCAAGCAAGCCTTACCAATAGCATGGCCAACACCATGGGTGCTAGGCGGTAGAATTTTAAACTTCCGGGTCATTGGATTGTAGACGACATAGCAGTATCCATCAGCCCCAAGGCACCAGCATAGGATGAGGCCATTGTAGCAATCTGATAGAGCTACATTGTCAATGTTGAAGGGAAATAATTCCATGAGGTGGGGGCGTACACCACGGACGACGCTGGTGAAGTTTCGATTGCCGTTCTCACTGTCGTAGAAGTAGCTGGCACAGTCTGGGGCAGCTTCTTATGGTTGTTGGGGTCCTCGATGAGGTTTTTCCAGGAGTGACAGACACATTTGCAGTAGAACAAGGACCGGTGGGGAGGTGGCAGGGGATCTCGAGAATGACATCCTCCGTGAGGCTGGCCAGTGCGTTCCTCTTGTTGGAGGCCTCCTCCATTTCATCAGTGTACAGTACGATGAGACCTTCCTCAGTAATGAGATCACTGAAGAGGAAAATAATCCAACAAAGATCTATCAGTGAAGTCCACAACTCATACCAAAGTGCAACTTGAACAACCATTAACAATTTTCATGGTACGCCCTCATATAAATTTAGAGTAGCACCACATAGATATATATAACTCAAACTAGAGTAGCAGTTAATGGAGCTGTAACCATTATAATTTCAGCAATTAATTGAGCTTCCTCAGTTTTCACAAGTAGAATGTCAGTGAACAAGTGGTAGTGCTCGTCATTGGCATCAGTAGCAACATGTGTAGCTTAAACATTATTGGCCTCAGTGATGTGAATGACGGACACAAAGCATTGATTTGCTTTCGATGCCTTCCTCTTGTTTGGAACCAAATGGATAGCTTGGTTGTCAACAAGGAGAAGACATAGAAAGCAAACATATGAGCTGCATCTTAATACATCCAACAGCCATGTAGACACCATTGGCACAGAAATGTGGCCTCATATATGTTACAAGTTCAAAATACCATAAGGACTCACCGGTGGCACTAGAGCATATGAAACCAAAATATAGAATCAGGCAAGCACTGGACAGAAAAAATAATTTAAGACAGAAGCAAATGGCCTATATGTTTGCCTAGATAGATAGGTATAATCAAGCAAGCACTTGACAATTAACAAGCCTAGTTGCACATAAGCATTTATAGTAAGAACACTGAACATATGCAAAAAACCAAGACACCAGCAGAAAACCAACCAGTGCCACCTCCTAATTCTTTTCATCAGCATTGGCCTAACCAGATCTGCAATGCTGCAATGTTTCTTGTATACCTCATGTTCAAGCAAGGACCAAAACAGTGAAGGCAGGAAAAGGTGATGAAGGAGACCTACGGATCGGATCTATCGCCTCTGCCACGGCACACGATGGATACGGACACCAATGCTGTCACGCTCCACCGGGAAGACCCACCGCCTAGCCTCCAAAAGGATGCCTGAGCCACCATAGCACACTAGGGATCCCCCGTTGCCACCACCGCCACCGCCGCCGCAAGTCCAACGGGCATAGATTTGTTTCCACTTGCAGGGGATAGGGATATATCCAATGTATAAGTCAACCTATCCACACAGAGAACATATACTACTCCAAAGACATGTCAACACAACCAGGCATCTAGCGCAATGGTGAAGACGGTCTATTCCTTGATCTGGGTCCCGGGTTTGACTCCCAGGTCTCATGGTTTTTTTTGAGTTTGAATTTATTAAACCCCGGCGGCAACAAGTGACACACATGCCATCGGGTCCCATAGGTCGGATGGAGATGGAGAAAGGTCCCACTGGCCGTTGGGTCCCAAAGGTCGGATGGTCCCATAGGTACACGTGACACGCAAGTCGTTGGGTCCCACAGGTCGGATGCAGATGGAGAACGGTTCCATAGGTACATGTGCCACGTAAGCCGTCGGGTCTCACAGGTTGGATGTGGAAGGGTCCTATAGGTACTCGTCGGATGGAGAAAGGACTGAGCGGAGACTTCTATGATGAATTGGATGAGTAACTATAGGTCCCATAGGTACATGTCGGATATAGAAGGGTCCCATAGGTACATGTCGCATGGAGAAAGGATCGAGCGGAGACTTTTATGAGAAATTGCAAGCATCAAGGATGAGTAACTGTAGGTCCCACAGGTACATGTCGGATGGAGAAAGCACAATGTGGAGATCTATGACGAAGCCGTTCATTACAGATCAAATATTGTCCATCACAGATGTGTAATTAGTTCAATGACGAAGCCCTGTTCGTAATAGGTTTAAACGAGATCGTCACAGATGAGTCATGCGAGTGATCTGTGACGAAACCCTACGCTCTTCTATGATGTTTTTTGTGACGATGCCTGATTTCATCAAAGAAAGGGAGGGTTGCAGGATCATCACCACTGATCTATAACGAAATAGAAATATTCGTCATAAAAAATGATCTTCTATCATGATTTCGGATTCGTCATTAGCATTTTCATCATAGAAGTGGATATTTCTAGTAGTGAGATGATCACTATTAAATATTTGTTTATGCTATTCATTATTCATGTTTACCTGATCATGTGTTTACAATGGGTTTAAGACAATTTGTTGCTACTCAAATGCTAAAATTGTGACAACCAAAAGATAAATGCAGTCAAACCCATGTCAAGCTTTTGAGCATCATGAACCCCATGTTACACTTGTTGAGTACGAGATGTACTTACGCTTGTTTATTTTCATTATTTGGATAAAAATCTTGGATGGGTAACAGATTGCTATGGTAATGATGACTTCTCTGAGGATTACTAGTCTTGTGGTCAACGGTTGACATGGCGATATGGAGCTTCCATGAGAGAGTTATCTTTATATGGAGCTTCCATGAGAGAGTTATCTTTATATTTTCTACAATTTATTATATTTATGTGAAGACTGCGGGCACACATAAGATAAATTGGTATAAAATTGGGAGTGATAAATTGGTATCGATTATTTTGTAGGACACAAGCCTAGTTAGTAATGGTCATTTTAGTATCTCTTGCTTCACTTGTTTCATGCTTACTACCTCACTTTTGTTATTTGCTAAACTTTATGCTTCTTTCACCTCACTCTATTGTGAAAATTTATTGCCTCTATTCTAACTTCATCCTGGTCTACTTCTGGAGATGGCCTGTTCGCTTAAGACTGCCCACAAGAGTTCTAGAGGGTGCCTACCTATAAGGTATGAGCCTATGGAACCCCAGAAAGAGCCTAAAGTTGAGGGAGTCCCTGAGGAGGAAGATCCCCAGGAGGAAGATGCTGTGGAGATCATTGAAGTGGAGGATGATGAAGAAGACGAGGAAACTGCCGCTCAAGGAGGTGGCCAACCCCCATCACCATCACAAGATGATCCCATTGAGGAAAATGTGGTGCTCCCTGCCTTAGGATGGACTATGAAGACCTATGACAAGCCAGGGAGCGACTCCTTCGCTTCGCACCACCGACTTTTGGGAATTCTTCAAACCTACTACGCTGATTGGGACACATCTGTGGAGTATGTCTGCAATGAGTATACACACCCCCTAGAGGATGCTTATTGGAAGTCTAGGGTGTGCATCTACATTAAGGATGAAGAGAAGGATGCATATCAGATGGACGCGACCTATTTCCATTGGGCTCGTCGTGCCACCATGGAAGATAGCATAGAAGATGCAGCCTATGAAGCATGCATGGGTCTCCGTGGCCGCCGCTTTGAGGATATGAAGGAGGACCAATATCTATTCCTCCCTTGCCAACACCCTGAATTGGAATGGGCAATAATGTACCCTGAAGGCTTGGATCCAACTACTCAGGTGATGGTACACTTTGCCTATGATTTAGTAGAGAAGAATCAGCGGCTTGAGGATCAGTTGAAGGCACAAGGGAAGTCTCTCAAAAGATGCCAACAAGTGATAGATGACTAAAGGGTGCGCCTCAAGATGCCAAGGATTTATGAGAAACTTCCCCATGAACATCGCCAATAGGTGTTGGAGTCCCTTTCTATGTAATAAAACGTTAGTAGCACGAGTCAAGTTGAGTCAAGTCGAGTCATGTGTGTCGGTATGAACTTTGGTGTGTTTAATTGATTTATGATTATGCTTATGTTTGAGCTGAAGTTTTTGTAATGAGTGCGGAGATTTTGTGGGCATGTCCATAAATCTCTTAGATAAGGTCTAAGGTATAAGGAGTAATGAATTATATAGTTGGGGTTGTCATATCTTGTCTCTCCGTGTGCTGTTTTCTGGAGCAGCCTGTGATCTTTTTGTTATACCTCAAAATCGGTTCGTGCAAAGTTTATGAAAATTTTCTGGGAATATCTAGACATCAGTACATTTCCTATGCCACTAAAATCACCCTCATATCTATTTTCATTTGGGAGGTATAACCGCTGCAAGTTGAAGTTTCTGTGCAGTATGGAATCTTGAACATTTTCAGTCGTGTCCTGTTTATGATTAACATAACGATAGAATCTTGGCATGTGATCTAAATAAAAGATGTAGATAATTTTCTAAGCTTTCCAACCATGTAAAGAACGTCCCTGTTGGATATCTGAAACTTGAGATGTGACTGTTTTACTGAACTGCTGATGTTGTAACTCGCCCAGAAAATTTTCAGATTGCATTCTTTATCTCTATAAGCGCCTTTAACTTGGAAATCTCTAAGTTTTGAATATTGTGTTGGATGGAAGATGGCCACAAGAGGAAGAGGCAGAGTTCATGGTGGAGGTGTTCCCCCAAATCAACCACCACCGCCGCCACCTACGATTGAGCAGCTTTTGGCGGTGCAGACACATCTTATGCAAGCTCTGGTGTAGAATCAACTGAATCATCTAATTGGTGGGGCACCGCGTGACAAGCGTGATGAATTCTTGAAGGGCCATCCCCCGGTGTTTTCTCATGCCACTGATCCACTAGAAGCGGATGACTGGCTTCGTGCGGTGGAAAAGCAACTCAATATAGCGCAGTGCGACGACTAGTAGAAGGTGTTGTACGTGTCAGGACATCTTCAGGGAGAAGCTCAGGACTGGTGGGAGGCTTTTGAGTATGGGCGTCCCAATAATGCTCCTGCTATCACCTGGCAGGAATTTACAGAGAATTTAAGATCCCACCACAAACCTGAAGGATTGATAGAGCTAAAGCAGGAGGAATTCAGAGCTTTGAAGCAGGGGTCTATGTCTGTAGCTGAGTACCATGACAAATTTGCTCAATTGTCACATTATGCTCTGAATGAGGTGGCTGATGATATTGATAAGCAGCATCGCTTGCTTAAGGGTCTGTATGATGGTCTCCAACTCTAGCTTATGTCCAATACATACCCCAACTTCTAGACGCTCGTGAATCACGCTATTGTAATTGACAATAAGCGCAAGGAAATGGAGGCCAAAAAGAGGAGGCTTTAGGGACAGGTCTTTGGAAGTAATACTCGTCCGCGCACCAACCCTTAGCAAGGTTTCCAACAGAGGTACCAGGGGCCAACTAGTCAGTGGAATCATAATCAGAACTAGCATCATCCTCAGTATCAGCAACAGAATGACAATCAACGCCCCCAGCAGCAGAATGGCAATCAGGCGACATGCCAGGAGAATGCCAATAATACTCCTTTGAAGAGCAGTGCACCTAGCACCCCCAACGTATGCTATTGTTGTGGAGAAGCTAGGCATTATGCTAACCATTGTCCAAGGAAGCATAATCAACAAGCACCCCAGGGTCAGCACAGCAATCAGAAGGGAACGCCCCGAAGCCAGCACCCAACACTGGAAGGGTAAATCATGTGTCTACAGAAACGATGCTTGAGGAACCAGAAGTCATGCTCGGTACGTTCGATGTCAATTCCACTCCGATCACCGTTCTTTTTGATTCTGGAGCTTCGCATTCGTTCATTTCAGAAGCTTTTGTTAGAACACATAGCATACCTTTATGTGCCATGAGGAATCCCATACTAGTAAACTCGCCAGGAGGAAGTATGCAAGCTTCTTATCATTGCCTCCCAACTAGTCTATCTTTAAGGGGGGTAGAGTTTAAGGTGAGCCCCATTGTGTTGAGAACATCTAGCATTGATGTGATCTTGGGTATGGATTAGATGATGCAACAACTAGCAGTGATTCAGTGTAAGGAGAAGGCACTAGTTTTGACAACACCAAAGGGATATAGAATTAGTGTTGAGGTTGTAATACAGAAGCAGCAGACTGCCATAGTGAACCAATTGAATGATGATGCCAATCCGAAGGACCGTGTTGTAGATGAGTTCCCAGATGTGTTCCCCGATGACTTGCTAGGTATGCCACCTGACCGTGACATTGAGTTTATTATTGAATTATTACCTGGAACTACACCTATAGCTAAGCGTCCATATAGAATGGGGGTTATTGAACTAGAGGAACTTAAGAAACAAATAAAGGAGTTGTAGGAGAAAGGTTTCATTCATCCTAGTTCTTTACCTTGGGGAGCTCTAGTTATTTTTGTTGACAAGAAGGATGGTACCTAAAGGATGTGTGGATTATCGGTCACTCAATGAGGTTACTATTAAGAACAAGTACCCGCTGCCTAGGATTGATGATTTATTTGACCAATTGAGAGGTGTATGTGTGTTTTCAAAGATTGATCTACGTTCTAGATATCATTAATTGAAGATTCGTTCTACTGACATACCAAAGACAACATTTACTACACGGTATGGGTTGTATGAGTACATTGTTATGTCCTTTGGCTGACTATTGCTCCTGCATCCTTTATGTACTTGATGAATAAGGTGTTCATGGAGTTTCTGGATAAGTTCGTGGTGGTATTCATTGATGACATACTGGTATTTTCTAAGACTGAGGAACAACATGCTGAACATCTAAGGCTAGTCTTGCAGAAGCTCAGGGAACATAAGTTGTATGCTAAGCGAAACAAGTGTGAGTTTTGGTTGAGGGAAGTTTCTTTTCTAGGCCATGTTGTCTTTAATGGTGGAATAGCGATGGATCCAAGCAAGGTGAGAGATGTATTGAACTGGAAACCGTCAACCGATGTGGGTGAGATTCGTAGCTTCTTGGGATTGGCCGGATACTACAGAAGGTTCATAGAAGGGTTTTCTAAGCTTGCCAAGCCTATGACCGCTCTGTTGGAGAAGAATGCTAAGTTTGTGTGGTCTGAGAAGTATCAGGCTAACTTCGAGGAGTTGAAGAAGAGATTGACTACAACCCCACTAATGGTTTTACCAGATTTCAGAAAGAACTTCTCTATCTATTGTGATGCATCTCAGCAGGGTCTCGGATGTGTTCTTATGTAAGAAGGAAGAGTAGTGGCCTATGCATCCCGGTAGTTGAGAAAGCATGAGCTGAACTATCCTACTCATGATTTGGAATTAGCAGCAGTGGTTCATGCTTTGAAGATCTGGAGGCAGTACCTTGTTGGACATAAAAGTGACATCTATACGGATCACAAGAGTTTGAAGTACATTTTCACTCAGTTAGATGTGAACTTGAGACAACATTGATGGTTGGAGTTGATTAAGGATTATGATTTGGAAGTGCACTATCATCCTGGAAAGGCAAACATTATTGCCGATGCTCTTAGCATGAAGAGTTATGCCCATGAGGTGCAAGTGACGCCTATGTCAAGTGAGTTGTGTGCTGAATTTGAGCAACTAAACTTGGGTTTTGTCACTAATGCAGTGGAGTTGGTGAGAGAACCTACATTGGAGCAAGAGATACGCAAGGGTCAGTTGTAGGATAAGAAGTTGAAGGAGATAGCAGAGAACATAGTGATTGGCAAGGCACCAGGTTTCCGTATGGATGATAATGGAACTCTATGGTTTGGGAAAATACTATGTGTGTCTGAGAACAAGGCTATACGAGAAGCAATTCTGCGTGAGGCACATGAGTCTGCTTATTCTATACATCCCGGTAGTACCAAGATGTACTTGGACCTAAAAGAGAAGTATTGGTGGTATGGACTGAAGAGGGATGTTGCTGAATATGTTGATATATGTGATACATGTCAAAAAGTTAAAGCAGAACATCAAAGACCTATAGGATTGCTACAACCAATGAAGATCCCTAAGTGAAAGTGGGAAGAAGTTGGTATGGATTTCATAGTGGGATTACCACGCACTCAAAAGAGGTTATGATTAAATATGGGTGATAGTGGATCGGTTAACTAAAGTTGTTCACTTCATACTGGTCAAGACTACTTATAATGGACCAAAGTTGGCCGAATTATATATGGAGAAGACAGTGTGCATGCATGGAGTTCCTAAGAAAATTATGTCTGATCGGGGTACTCAATTCATATCTCACTTTTGGCAGCAAGTACATACTTCGTTTGGAACAAAGTTGAATTTTAGTACAGCGTATCACCCTCAGACCGATGGACAAACTAAGAGAACTAATCAGATACTGGAGGATATGTTGAGAGGTTGTGCATTGCAATACGGTACGAGTTTGGACAAGAGTTTACCTTATGCGGAGTTCTCGTATAACAATAGTTATCAGAAAAGTCTCAAGATGGTACCTTTCGAGGCTTTGTATGGACGAAAGTGTAGAACCCTGTTGTTTTAGAATCAAACAGGAGAAACTCAAGTATTAGGACCGGATGTTTTAAGAGATGTAGAGGAGCAAGTAAGGATGATTAGAGACAACTTGAGAGTGGCACAGTCTCGATAGAAGAGTTATGCTGACACTCAGAGAAGAGAATTGGTTTTCGAAGTAAGGGATTATGTTTACCTAAAAGTGTCACCAATAAGAAGTGTGAGAAGGTTCAATATGAAAGGAAAGTTAGCACCAAGGTATATTGGACCTTTCAAGATTCTAGAGAGACATGGTGAAGTGGCTTTTCAGTTGGAATTGCCTGAGAGTTTGTTAGGTGTGCATGATGTGTTCCATGTGTCTCAATTAAAAAAATGTTTGCGTGTACTTGAAGAGCAAATACCCTTGGAAGAACTTACTATTAAGGAGAATCTCACATATGAGGAATTCCCAGTGAAGATCTTGGAGACAGCAGAAAGGATTACAATGAGTCGAGTTATAAAGATGTGTAAGGTCCAGTGAAATCGGTATACAGAGAATGAGGCTACATGGGAAAGGGAATAGGATAATAGGAAAACATACCCGTAGCTTTTCGAGTAAGAATCATCCGAATCTTGAGGACGAGATTCATTTTAAGGGGGGTAGAATTGTAACACCCTAAATTTTGCATCACTTTTAAATAGGATAATTTGATTTATTTATACATTTTTGTGAGCATTTAAACTTAAAGAAATAATGACTTTTATTAAAGTAAAAGCAACTATAAGGTCTAGCTACATGTTTGTGCATACATGCTGCTGCATATTATTTTGTATTGAGTCGTTTGATTCAAAATTTAAAAGAGAATTCAAAACTCATTTGAAAATTGCTTTGGAAATTGAGAAAAGAAAATAAAAATAAATTTCTTTCCCTCCCTTACTCTCCCTCTCTTTCAGCCTGCTCGACCTTGCCTCCCCTGCAGCCTAGCTTCCACCTCTTCCTTCCCGCGACCCAGCCCGCTTCACGCGGCCTAGCTAAACGGGCCAAGCCCAGCAGGCTAAGCCCACGCGGAGGACTTCTCTCCCTTTGTGTTTCACCGATAGGTGGACCCCGCACCTATGCCACTGACTGCTGGAGCCCACTCGTCAGTGTCATCCTCAACCTTCCGATGTCCCCAAACCGGACTCTGCTACAACTCAAGTACGTTGCCCAGCCTAATTTCTAGGATCCTTGGCGTGCACGCCATGCCCTAAGCCCCTATATAAGCAAACCCAGGTGTGCCACCCCATTCCCAACCCTAATCGCAAGCCGTCGCCCTCGCTTGAGCTACAGCTGCCATAGAACCCTAGCAGATCAAGCCGCCAAAGTTGCCTCGCCGTTCCGTCGCTTCGCCGCCACCGTAAGCTTTTCACTGAGCTTCGTGTCATGTTTGCGAAGCCACCAGACCTCTTCTCTCCCTTTTTCTAGCTCCGGTTTGCTAACTTCGAGCCGCCGATGTTCACAGGAGATCACCGTCCGCCCCGCCGAGCCTCACACCACCGCAGTCCTGCCTTCATCCGTGAAAAGCCCTTGGGTGAGTTCACCATCGACTCCTCTTGCTCCCTGTGCTTTTCCCGAGTTAATCCAAGGTCTCTAGGGCCGGTTTCAAGATCGTCGGTGAGCTCCTTCGCTGCCGGCAATGGCAGCCGTCGTGTTGGTGTTCTCTCTCGCCGACCGGTCCGCTCTCTCTCTCCGTCGTCTAATATGAGCCGTCTAGATTAGATCCAATGGCTCCAATCTCATCGTACCCCTTCGCCTATTACTTTTGCTAAAGAGCCCCTCGGGTTCCTAATATTCCTGCCCGCCGTCATTGGCTCTGTTTTAAATATGATTTAGATTTATTTTTATTCGAAAAATTAGATCCATCTATTTACAGTTTTGCCACTAGTCTTATTTAAGCTATAACTTTTTCATTTTAACTCCGTTTTGATCCGTTCAAGTTGCGTTAGATTTGTAATTGCATAATCTACATGTTCATACTACTGTTAAACATGTTTTCAACTTTTGAAATTCGAGGTTAGATTTAATCTATTATTTTATTAAAGAAAATCTTGTTTAATTCATAACTTCTTCATTATAGCTCCGATTGTTGTGATCCTCGCGTCGGTATTTCATAGCGAGACGTAGATTAACTTTACAAACTTTTCATCTTGATTCTATACTATTGGTTTACTATTCTAATAGTAGCATTGTTTGCTTTGCATGATTGTCTCTGGATGCTTGTGTGTTGCTGCATTGATCGAGTATAGATGGTGAGCAATTCGTGGGTGATCAAGAGTACTACTTTGACGAACAGGATCAACCGGAGTACTTTGATCAAAGCAAGTATAGTATGGGATCATCCATGTTTCCTATTAACCTTAACACACTTAATTCATTTGCATGTGTCTCCTTGTTATAATTAAGGATTCCTAGAATTGGACTTATACCTTGTCATCTATGGGATATGCATTGGGTTACTATTGCTAGTGCTCAACTAAAATCATGATCTTGTAACTTGACGAATGGTATATGCAACAAACACTAAAATATGACTTTTTAGCAACTTGATAAAAGGGGGCTAGAGTATTTAGCTACTTTCTAAATGCTTCAGATTCTTCTCCTTAAGGACTTATCTGTAAGTGATCATCTGGGACTTACAGTACAACTGTGAGGGCCACATGGCTCTAGCTTTAGTCAAGTATGAGGACTTTTCTAGCTTGTTAGTGGTTACCTTCATGGAGCAAAAGGGGCTTGATGAGTGAGGTATAGGATAGCCTCTACTCTTATGAGTATAGCCGAGAAGGAATTGTGCCATTTGAAAGGGGGGTCCCTACATCTGCTTGCCAATTGGAAACCTAGCGGCCCTAACTTGTTAGACAAACCTTTGAAAGGCTTCATAGTGTACCCTGTCTACTCACCTTGGTAGTGTTTTGGGGACTTGCAAACCCCGGGCAAATGGGAATCACGACTCACAGTGAAAGTGTACAACCTCTACAGAGTGTAAAACTGGTATATCAGCCGTGCTCAAGGTCACGAGTGGCCTTGGAACCCTTATGGAATAGATGATCACTATTAATTATTTGTTTATGCTATTCATTATTCATGTTTACCTGATCATGTGTTTATAATGGGTTTAAGACAATTTGTTGCTACTCAAATGCTAAAATTGTGACAACCAAAAGATAAATGCAGTCAAACCCATGTCAAGCTTTTGAGCATCATGAACCCCATGTTACACTTGTTGAGTACGAGATGTACTTACGCTTGTTTATTTTCATTATTTGGATAAAAATCTTGGATGGGTAACAGATTGCTATGGTAATGATGACTTCTCTGAGGATTACTAGTCTTGTGGTCAACCAGTTGACGTCCCAATGCTATGGAGCTTCCATGAGAGAGTTATCTTTATATTTTCTATTATATTTATGTGAAGACTACGTGATAATATTCGTTATGTAATAAACACTTGTGATGGTACTTTCTACAATTTGTCAGCTTATGTGTGTGATTGATCTCTGGGCACACATAAGATATTGCATTTAATTTTATCCTTAAAATTGGGTGTGACATCCATCAATCACAATCAAACCAATCAAGAGGAAGCTCAACACCAGTTCCTGAAGCTATGGCTAAAAAGACTCTGCGTGAATTCTTTGCTCCAAGCGCCGAGAACATTCGCACTGGACCAACACTCAAAACCAACAACCTTGAGTTCGAGCTCAAGTCAAGCCTCATCAACATGGTGCAAGCTACTCCATTCAGCGGAAAGGCACATGAAGATGCTAGTGCTCATCTTTAGAAGTTCCTGGAGATAAGCAGCACAATCACCATCAAGGACGTTGCTCAAGACATCATACTACTCTACCTCTTTCCATTCTCATTAGTGGGAAGGGAGAAGCAGTGGTTCTACACCAACAAAGAAGACATCAACACATGGGTAAAATGTTCAAAGGCCTTTCTAGCAAAGTTTTTCCCTATAGGCAAGACCAATGCCTTAAGAGGAAAGATTTCCAATTTCCAATAGTAGAAAGGAGATACCATTTCAGAAGCATGGGAATGTTTCCAAGAATTAATTTTAGATTATCCTAATCATGGGATGGATGATTGGTTGCTCATGCAAAGCTTTTACCATGGATTAACTCAGAAAGCTCATGAACAATTGGATGCAACTGTTGAAGGATCATTTATGTCACTCACCCTTGGAAAAGCTAAAACTCTCATGGAGAAGATAGCCTCTAATCAAGGTTGGTCTCATTGCAATATTCAAACATGCAATAAGAGCGAAGAAGTACCATAAGAGGTGTGTGCATTGTCAACCAAGATGGACGTATTGTTGAATTGGCTTGAACAGCGAGCCAATTACAAGAAAGATCGTCAGGCCATACAAGATGCCCTTAATTCCCAAAATATATGTGGAGAATATTTGGGGGTTGATTTCCCCAAATATCAAGAAGACGCAAATGCTGTCATCAATAATTCTACTCCACAACAACAAAGACACAGATGGTGTCAACAACAACAACGCTCAAATCCCCAAGGTAAGTACCCAGGTAATAATTCTCCTAATCCTAAGCAACCATCCTTGAGAGACTTGATCTTAGAACAAGCTAGGATTAATGAGAATATTTCTAAGAAGCTTGTCTTTAATGATAAGATCCTAGAAAACATAAACACTAAAATGGATAGTTTTTCTTTTGCCATCAAAGACGAACTTAACTATAATAAAAAGATAGAATCACAATTAGCCCAGTTAGCAGCTGCTCTGCCTTTTGCCACTAACCTGATAAGGTCAATGCCATAACCACGAGGTGGCAAATCTACTCATGATCTGTCATATCCAACAAGGACAGGTAAGACACCGGCAGTAGCACAAGAGGACAAGAAGGACGATGAAGTTGAAGAAGTTGAGCCACAAGCATAGGAAATGATGCAAGATTTTCATGACACCACCTTCCTACCATTTCCACGCAGAAATTGGAAAGCCAAAATGGATGAGCAGTTTGGTAAGTTCGTAGAGGTAATTTAAAAGTTATATATCAATATTCCTCTGCTAGATGCCATACAGGTACCCACCTATGCGAAGTACCTCAGAGACATCCTGAACAACAAGAGACCACTGCCCACCATTGAGGTAATCAAGTTAATGGAGGAGTGTACTGCGGCCATCCTGAACACATCACAGGTTAAGAACAAGGATCTAGGATGTCCCACTATCGATTGTTCGATCGAAGACCAGAACTTTCAGAATGCGCTATGCGATCTTGGAGCAAGTGTCAGTGTCATGCCTAAGAAGGTTTTTGGCAAGCTCAACTATTCGACACTCACACCAACATCATTGTGCTTGCAACTGGCCGACCAATCGGTCCGCTACCTTGCAGGAATCGCCGAGAATATTCTGGTAAAAATAAGAAATTTCTTTGTTCTAGTGGATTTTGTATTACTTGACATGCAGGAAAACATGAAGACACCCCTCATTCTTGGGAGGCCCTTTCTGAGCACTACAAATGCACACATTGATGTCGGAGTCGGAGATATTAAATTCCATATCAATGGCAAGGAAGAGCGATTCGTCTTCAAGCCAAGATCGGAACACTGCTCTAATTTAGAGTGGCATGAGAAGCAAGAACAACCATCAAGGTCTCCATCTTCGAGACCGACTGACGCACCCAAAGAATAAACACGATCGGAGAAGTCCGGTTCGGCGGACTTAAAATTCCGAACCCTCGCCGGGAGGTAAATCGGTAGTTATCCATATTTACTTTTTACATTGCATTAATCATTTTATCTTAGCATATTTACTTTTCAACATCTGCATTAGAAAATAAAAATTCTCATCATGGCATTATATAAATCCAAGCCCCATGTAAATAATATTTATGGAGCGTAAAAACCCGTAATAAATATTTACCGTGGAGGCATAAAAAATTAAAAATACCATTCATTTATCTTCTTATATTTCATAGTATTATAAAATATTTTTGCATATATATATACGTGAGTATATGGTAAAAATACAGACATATGGGACCCACTCAACCACCATCCATCACTTCCATCACCTCCATTTCCACCTCCATCTCCACTCTGCACCGTCCAACTCCACTCTCCACCGAAAGAAGTAGATATTTTGCTTAAGCACTAAGCAAAGAAGAGTCTGGAGGAGGATGAGGCCATTTGGCCACAATGTGGGGCTAGCCGGCCCCACCACTTGGATAGCTGGCCTGCTGCTCTCCCGCCTATAAATACCACCCCTCCTGCTTGCTCTCGGCCACAACCACAGCTGCAATCAAGCATCCCAAGTTCAAAATTCCAAACTCCAATTTCGTAGTTCAAAAAATTCACTTAATAGAAGTGTTGTTGGGGTTAGGGAAGTTGAGAAAAGTGAGAGTGAAAGGGCTGGCAAAACTTTAAGAAGAGTGAGAGAAGATAAGAGTGGAATTGCTATTAAAATTAAGAGGGAAATAAAAAAGATTAGGGTGAAAGTTCTGCCAAAATCTTGATTAGAAAATTCATTAGGCAATTTCGAACGACTAACTTCTGGATGGCTAACCGCTGACTTTTTATTTTCCAAACCCGTTCCACGAGTTGTGTTGTCTGTTTATTTTGCAGGAAGATGAGTAGGTTTGTGAGCAAGCTCAAGCGCGCGGCATCATTCCATTCGACGAGAAGTTCTTCCCGGGGAGCGCTGACATGCAGATCGATGTTCCATCTCCCGCTGTCGGAGCACCATCTGGGTCATCGTCCGCTGAGAAGAACATTCTCCTAGAGGAGAAGCATCTCAAGCTTCAGAACAAGATGGAGAAGGAGGCCTACAAGCAACTAAAAACTCGGAGGTTCATCCACACTTCTGTCTATGACCCAACCCTTCTACAATCAACAGGTGAAGGAGGCAGCACCTCGCAGGAGTGTCTGTACAAGGTTGACTCACAACCCACAACCCAGGTATCATGGCGATGATCCAATTTCAGAGGGATCGACTTTCACCAGCTATGCAGGCTGGGATCAGCCAGGATCCTCCCGTATGCACCAACCCGACCATGCTGGTTGGGAGCAGCCCGCTCCTCAGCATGCTGAGAGCTCCTGGCAGCAGGGCTCAAGTGAGCAATGTCAGGATGGCAACTTTGACTACTATCAATAGCAGCCCTATGAAGAATTTTCGAGCGGCCACCAAGGAGGACATATGTCCTTCTCTGCTCGTGGCTATCATGATCATCCATTGGGCTACCACGACCAGCAGATGGAGCATTCCCGCCTTGACACCAAGTTGAAAACCATAGAAGAGACACAACATGACATTCACAACACACTACACCAGCACTCCCAGTGGCAAGCAAAAATGGGAGACCGCATCACCAACATCCAGCAACAGGAGAATGAGAACTGGAACTATTTGTTCTAGAAGTTCAATTTTGACCCGCCATTTTGATCGACTATAGCAACACCCAGCTTGGGGGAGGAGTATTCCCCGTTATCTAAGGTAAGTTTTCTTTCCTAGTATTTTGTTTCTTTTTACTTTTCTTTATTTTTTGAGTTTGTCTTATATTTATTAAAAAATGCATAACTAAAAAACAAAATAAAAATTTGTCTTTGTCTTTTATATATTAGTAAGGTGTGATCTAAAAATGAAAACCAAATAAAAATAGTGTGTATAAAGTTTGCTTTAATTTCTATTTTTAAGAGCGAATAAATAAAAAGAACTTGAAGATGATGATTCACAATGGAAATGATGAATAGTTGCTCTGTCATAATTCCTTTCAAGTACCTAGTTTTCAGCCTTGAATTCTCCCGAGTTTTGGATATGATTGTGTTGACATGAAAATTTGCTCTGAACTTGAAACTCATGGGTAGCAATGCTTGATCTAAGTCTAGGTAATTGACGGATATGATATGAGAAGGTATGAGCTGCTATTTATCTTGTTCCAAGTGATGCTAAAATTCTAGAGATTTCTTTTGAAAAACATAAAATTGCAACATGATGAGTTCCTGTATGACAAAGCTTGAATTTCTACCAGAGCCAAACATGATATTTAGGCTAGGAAAACTTCCACTTACATATGCTACTTGTTTTGCATTGAGTTTGGTCAAGCTTTATTGATCCTTATGAGAGGTTTGTCATGCTCTTAAAATCAAGATCACATACACACCACCCACATATGCACTACTCCTACACAAGGGGTAGGCGCAAAAACAAGCTTTCCATCTAGATCCACACAAAAATGTTTTACTCCTACACTGGGATTAAGCAACAAAAATATTATTGATAGGTTCCATTCACCAAATAAATGCTCCAAGTTCTTGTTGCTATCTCTCAAAAATTTATTGCAGAAAAGAGACATGAGGCTATTCATAAAAAAAGGAGAGAAAAGAACAAATTGAAAAAAATGGACAAGTGTTCGAGATATTTAAAACAATGGGTACTTAGATGCCTGCCTAAAAAAAAGAGAGATGAATAAGATAGCCCATGTTTTCTTGCAAATATTCCCAAGTTTCAAAAGAGAGATAATTTTTCAAGGAGCATAGTAGAATTAGGCTAGCCATCATATATATCCACCATATGTTCCACATACATGCACATCTTGATTTGATTGTATGACTCAACTCTCTTTGAATCTGTTGCTTGACTTTACAATATATGTATTGCAAGTATGGTCTTTTATGTTATCACCATTCCTATGAGCTCCACATAAGCCCTAGTTGTAGGAAGAAAGGCATAACAATATTTTTGCCTTGGTGAGGATCCATAAATACTACATATTTTTGAGAGACTTGAGAGTTTCATCCAATAGAATCTCTGAGTTTTATTTTAAAAACCTACAAAAACTCTGGAATAATGGTTGAACAAAGAACTTGAGGTATAGTGCTTGACTTGATCATTCTGTCTTTTAATTGCTCAAAACCCAAGTGAAGGCTACAAGCCCCATGGTTGAAGGTAATATGAGTAAATTTGAAAGTCAGATCAGTTTGTTCTAATTCGGAGGAGAATTCTTGTTTGAACACATGTGTACTTTTAAGGAGTGAAAACATTGTAGGAACTCCTGATCCATTGCTAAGTTTGGCATTGCTCAGGGACGAGCAAAGGTTAAGCTTGGAGGAGTTTGTTGACGGTAGTTATCATCCATTATAAACCATCAATAAAATTTGAAATCATGCATAAAAATGATCACCAACATAGACTTAGGGGTTTAACTAACAATTTCCTTGAGTTTTAGTGAATATGTGTTTTTAGCTGGGTTTATCTAGAAAACCA
Source organism: Miscanthus lutarioriparius (assembly GCA_904845875.1). Lineage (NCBI taxonomy): Eukaryota > Viridiplantae > Streptophyta > Magnoliopsida > Poales > Poaceae > Miscanthus > Miscanthus lutarioriparius. Next base: position 70,833,560 of record CAJGYO010000016.1, on the reverse strand, counting down.
TCAAGGTGGATCAAATCGTCAAAGTAAATCACGCTTATCCGCAGCGAAAACTACCCTAGAATGTTCCAGAAGACTCGATAAGACACCACACTGAAGCAGAGGGCAAGGCGCCTCCAGGTGGGGCCGGCCGGCCCCACCTGTAGGCTGGACAGCCCCTAGGGCCCACCTGTCAGCCTCCCATTCTTATGTCGGTTCTCCACCGCCTCCTAGATTACATCTATGCTGTTTATTCAAGTTGGTTTGATCCAAAGTTCTAGAATTGACGCTCCGGCCTATATATACCAGCCCCTGCCCCCACCCTCAGGTAGATTTGCCATATGTCAAGATTAGGTCAGAAATTAGGGTTTTTAGAGAGAAGGTAATAGAGCTCTAATTCTTCAAAGTTCTAGTATAGGCTAGCTAGCAAGGTTCAAGTTGAGTTTGTGTCGATGTTTGACCACCGATAGCCTGCCATGGGGGTCCCTGGGGCAGTATGTTCGGGCTTCAGCGTATGCGGAACTCGACGATAAACGCAAGAGACAGTCGATTTATCCTGGTTCGGGCCCTCGACCGTGATCGAGTAATAGCCCTACGTCCAGTCGGCGTTAGCCTTGCGTTGGATTGATTGTGTAAAATTCGGTCTGCCGCTAGGAACCCCGCCCTCCTTTATATATTCAGGAGGTCAGAGTCCTAGTCGGTTTATAATAAGAGTTCCTAGTAGGATTACAGAATAATACTACTACTAGGATTACATGAAAAGAAACCTAGTTAGACTAGATCTTCTCTCTTCCTTGCGGGGTATCCCGTGGGTCCCGCATCGACAAGCCCCCGAGCACTTCATGGTTGAGTTCTAGAAGCCTTGTATTATTCCTTCAGGTCTTGCCGAGTAGAAACAAGCATCGTCCGAGTGCTTTCTTGAGTAAAACCATGTAGCGCTTCCTGGGATCTTCAAGTGGTGTGTGCCTTTTTGAAGAAAAAAGCACATCCAGCTGGGTGTAGCCCCCGAGCCTCTTGCTATTTGGAACAAGTAGCTGGAGGGTCTTGTCTTGAAATTGCTCTGATTCTTCGCCGAAGGGTTTCCGAGTATACACCCGGGTTCTTTATAAAAAAGAACTCGGATATATCGTGAGGTCTTGAAGTGGTCTGTCTTAAATAAGTCTTCTTGGTGACATGCGTTTTTTTGAAGAAAAAAGTGCACTCACTGAGTGTAGCCCCCTAGCCTCTTGCTATTTGGAACAAAAAGTTAGAGGGTCTTGAATCCTATGTTGTTTTACAACTCTCGTCTTGAAGAAGTCTCTTGAGTGATGTGCGCTTTTTTTTGAGGAAAAAGTGCACTCACTAAGTGTAGCCCCCGAGCCTCTTGCTATTTGGAACAAAGAGTTGGAGGGTCTTGAATCTAAGTTGTTCAAAGAACTAAAAATTTCCCCTATTGCAGCCCCCGAGCATTATTCAAAAAGAACTCAGATACATAATCTTGACATATTCTCTGGTAGTCTGCTGTTGTCAGATGTAGAGTCTGCTACTTTCAGATGTAGAGTCTGCTGCTTTCAGATGTAGAGTCTACTGTTGTCAGATGTAGTTGTATGGTGGTGGTTGAATGTAAATGCCTTTTGTTCACTGGTTGTACAGTGTTGGCATATTCTCCCGAATATGCTTGTTGTTGAGTACTGTTCCTTCACGCCTGAGTTCTCTTCCATTGAATTCTGTCTTTTCACCATGTCCTTCGTTAGGTTTGTTTCGCTGGTGCTCCCGGTCCATGCGCACCGCTTCTTTAGTCTATAAATATCCTCCTAATGTGCTGTTTTGATTCATCGAGCATTCTGTTGCATGGTCTGAAATCTCCGTAGCCATGAATATGATAGTTTGTGAAGTAGAGCAGCCCCCGGGCGTATTTTTTAGTTCTTGTTCATCTTGTCGTAGCTGGAGGAAGTCTTGTGATAGGGATTAGAGGTAGACTAATCCCGTAGCGGCATTGCTCCGGGAAGTACATGGCGGTAGTTGGAGGAAGTCTTGTGATGTGGGATACGTTCCTTCATCCAGCAGTTCTGGGTTGATCCTCGTCGCCTGTCCTGAGACTGTCCGGTGCAGATCAACACCATATCCGCTTTCACATCGGACTTTGGTAGATAGATGCCTACAGGCTCCTCTTGTTCCATGTTGTCCCGCCGTGCTGCTGATCTCCGCCTTGGATGTGCTGCTTTCTTCCTTTGAAGAAAACAGTGTAGCCGAGTGCGGTTTGTTCTACCGAGTAGCAATTTGAAACACATAGTTGTTCCAGAGCCTAGTTGTTTTTGGGTTCCTTTTTGCTACCTTGCCTGTCGTAGTACCGAGTTCGTTGGGTCTTGTAAGATGTGTAATCTTGTATCTTTTGAAGTCATTTGTAATGGAAAGAATCTTGTCTTCTGAGTTGCCATTCTTTATTCTGCTGATGTCCCGGTTGTTTTTGAGATTCCCGAGTTCTTTCTATAAGGACCGGGTTGTTATGCTCCTTGTGAGGTAACCTGTAAGGTCGAGATGGCGGACTAGAGGGGGGGGTGAATAGTCTTTTCTAAAATTAATCGTGTCGGCTAACCGATACAAATGCGGAATTAAAACAATCGGTCTAACCAAGACTACACCCCTCTATATATGTTCACTAGCACCTTGCTAAGATACCAATTATGCAACAAAGGTGCCGGGCTAGTTAGAACTCTCCTAAACAATTCTAAGAGCAAGGTTACACAAACATATGCCACTAGTATTTTAAGCAACAAGAGAGCTCCTACACATGCTAGTAAGCAAAAGCACAAAGCTAACTATGCACACTAGCAATGCTCAATAACAAGGCAACCAATGCCTAATTAGAGAGCGCAAGTACTTAGCTATACAAACTAAGCAATGTGACTAACAAGGTTACTAAAACCAAATTAGCCATGCAAGGGAGCTACTTCTATGCTACACAAGCAAGAAGGTAATTAGCAAGCTACACAAGCTATCTAATTACAAGAGCAACTACACAAGCTTAATATATATGAAAGTAAATGCAAGCTTGTGTAATGGGAAGCAAACCAATGGGAAGAACAAGGTTGACATGATGATTTTTCTCCCGAGGTTCACGTGTTTGCCAACACGCTAGTCCCCGTTGTGTCGACCGCTCACTTGGTGGTTCGGCGGCTAATTAGCATCACCCGCTAAGCCCGCACGTCGGGCGCTGCAAGAACCTACCCCTTGAGTGAGGGTAGCTCAATGACACGCTTTACTAAAGTTGCTCTTCGCGGCTCCCGCGGGGCGAGCACAATGCCCCTCACAAAGCTCTTCTCCGGAGCCCCGCACAAGCTTCTTGCAGGCTTCGACGGAGACCACCACCAAGCCGTCTAGGAGGTGGCAACCTCCAAGAGTAACAAGCACCACCGGCTTGCAACACGACCACCTAGTGCCACTCGATGCAACCTCACGATGCAATCGCACTAGAATCGCTCACTCACACAATCGAATGATCACTATCAAGTATATGTGTGATGGAGGGCTCCCAAGCACTCACAAGCATGGACACTAAGTCCCCTTAGGTGCTCAGCACCAGCCATGGCCGAAGGCCACTTCTATTTATAGCCCCAAGGGCTAAACTAGCCGTTACCCCTTCACTGGGCAAAAATCAGGCCGACCGGACGCTCCGGTCGTGTTGACCGGACGCTGGACCTCAGCGTCCGGTCGCCCGTAGATGGCCATGTGTCCTGATTCCAACGGTCACTTGACCTGACCGGACGCAGCAGCTTCAACTGACCGGACGCTGAAGCCCCAGCGTCCGGTCGTTTCCAGTAAGCTCCCCGAGGCGTATTTCTTCGACCGGACGCGTCCGGTCCACCTTGACCGGACACAGACCAGCGTCCGGTGCAATACCCTCGGTACTGTGCCGACCGACCAGCTCGACCGGACACATGCTACCAGCGTCCGGTGCTTTCCGACCCAGCGTCCGGTCAGTTGACCGACGCCAGCGTCTTCGCGACCAACTCGTTTTCACTTCTAACTTCTTCACCCTTGCTCCAATGTGCTAACCACAAGAACTTGCATCCGGCGCAATAGAAAATAGGCATTCTATTTTCCCGAAAGCGCCGAATGTGTACACCACCATGTGTATGTGTGTTAGCATTTTCACAATCATTTCCCAAAGGATGTTAGCCACTCAACTTGCCACGCCACTCGATCCTAGCGACAATGCAAAGTTAGATCACTCGAGTGGCACTAGATGACCGATATGCAAACAAGTTTGCCCCTCTTGATAGTACGGCCATCTATCCTAAACCCGGTCATAAACTTCTCTATACACCTATGACCGGTGAAATGAAATGCCCTAGGTTATACCTTTGCCTTGCGCATTCCATTCCATCTCCTTCAATGTCGATGCAACACATGCACCAACACGATCAACAATGATATGATCCACTTCATATCATCACATGATCATATTGGTTCATCGATCTTGACTCTACTTGCTCTTCACCGTTGCTATCGTCCATCGGCGCCAAGTCTTGCTCAAGCTTCACCACCACGCGGTCCATCACTCCAAAGCCTTTGACTTGCCCTTCACGCTTGCAACCGGTCCATCAAGCCAAGTCTTGTCTTGATCTTCTCCACCTTGATCACATGACTCAATGTCATGTCTCATATGCAATAAGCTCCTTCATCATCACATGTGTGAGCTTTGCAACATCTCCAAGCCATTTTCACCTCCATGGCATATGTTGCTCATACACATATACCTGTGGACTAATCACCTGTGTATCTCACATAAACACAATTAGTCCACCTAGGTTATCACTCAATTACCAAAACCAACAAAGACCTTTCATAACCTTTCGTTGCTTCATGGCTGATGAGTTCTTTTTGTAGCAATATGATAACTCAGCCGTTTTGCTGGATGGATAAGTCCGAAATCTGCCCGTTGAACTGTACCGTTATGTGGATTTGTGCCTTCCATCATTTTAGCTGTGTCAGTAAATGGACCGTTGCGTTCTCATGCCGTGTTTTAATGGGCCTGGTGGGCCGCGTTTTTACTGCTGTAAAATCTATTTAAGGGCCTTTCATCTTCTCTTTCTTTACTGCTCCGCTCTTGCCTTGAAACCCTAGTCTTCAGGAATCCACTGCCGCCATTGTCGCCGTCATCCGAGCACCGCCATCTGAGCCTCATCTTTCCCTAGCGCTTCATTGCTTCCGCTAGTACATGGGTAGGAAGAAAGCCGTGAGCAAGTCCTAGGCAGCTTTTGTGGATGAGGAGTCATCACTTTCTATGATCGAGAACCAGGAGTTCATGGCCATGAGGGCTGCCCAGAAGGTTTGGCCGGCTCCGACAATGACTGAATACCAGCTTCGCGAGCTTGTTAGCGATGGTCTGATCCAGAGCAAGGACATTGCTGAATAGAGAGCTCCCTGCGAGCATCGGGTTCCTGCTCCAGGTCCTGGTGAGATTATTCTTTTCGTCTCCTTTATCCGTGCTGGACTTTGCCTTCCTGCTTCCGCCTTCCTTCATCGATTTCTTGGTTATTTTGGGGTTAGCTTGAACCATCTTGCTCCCAATGCTGTCCTCCATCTTTCTGTTTTTGTTCATATTTGTGAAACTTTCCTTGGAATTCCTCCTTCTCTTTCTCTCTTCCGTCACTTCTTCCGTCTGAAGCCCCATCCCCGCCGCGAAGACACCAATGTTCTTGGTGGCTGCGGGATTCAGTTTCGCCAAGGTCTTAAGAGTAAATTCTTTGACTATGACTTGGTTGATTTTGTGAGGGATTGGCGTGCTGAGTGGTTTTATGCCGCAAATATGATTCCTCCTCTTTCTGTTCATTCTGGATCTGGTCCCACGGTTAACGACCGATGGGAAAAGAACCCTCTGACGACTGCTGAGCTCCAGGCGATCAAGCCGTTTCTTGAGAGAATTTGTACTCTAAAACAGCAAGGCTTGACCGGCTTTGGAATTATTTCTAGTTTTCTTCACCGCCGAGTTCAACCTCTGAAGGAGCGAGAAAACTTTGGGTTTGAGTACTCTGGGGCGGAGGACCCTTCTCGTATGGTCCCTGCCCTTGAGTTGACTGACGAGGAGGTGCTCGAGCGTCTTCAGAAGATGTTGAAAGGAGTAAGCGTCGTCCCGCTTGCTGTCCCCGAGTACTATGCAAACAACCCACCTCTAGCTGTAAGTTGTTTTCTCTTTATGCGAGTACTTTTTGTATTTCTTTTGCTGTATCCATTTTTTGGTTAATCTTCCTTGTCTTGTTGTTTTATTCTTTTTGTAGGAATTGGGGCGTAACTTCATTGACCCGGTTCCCCTTGATGACTGCCCTGCCATTATGGGGACTGGGGATAGTCTTGCTGGGGATTCTTTAACCAGTAAGTCTCAAACCGCCACAATGTTTCCTGGTGTTTCTTCCACAAACCTTGATGTATATGTAGAGTATGTTCCTCATCTAGTTCCTCGAGCTCCTCATAGTGTCAGCAAGAGGGGGCGAGCTGAAAGTTCTTCTTCTGGTTTGTCTTCTGCCAAGAAGTCTCGCCAGTCAAGTACTCATCCAGGTACTCCAGTTGTAGCTAGCATGCTCTTAGGTGAGCATATTAATATGCTCTATCCTTTTGTTGTTTGTTTTTGTCTTTAACCTAGTACTTTTTTCCTTTTTCAGCTGGTGCTATGGCGGCCTTGGTCGAGAGTGAGGAAGAAGAGGATGATGATGATGCCCTTGTTACTCGTCGGTGAGTTGTTATCTTGTTTTCCTGTTGTTGAACCCCTCTTTTTTGTTTTGACTTTGGTCTTGTTCTCTTTGTAGTAAGCGATCGTCGGGTACGAGTTCTTCTGGGGCTCCAGTACTGAGGTCTTCTGGGGCTCCGGTACCGAGTTCTTCTGGGGTGCCGGTACCGAGTTCTTCTGGGGCTCCGGTACCGGCTACGCCGCTCCTGTCGTAGAGTGGCGGTGACGTTTTTGCTGCCATAGTTCCTCCTATAAGGTCTTCTTTTGGTTTTATGAAGAAGAAGATAGCTGAGTAAGTGATTCCTTGTTATGCTTCTTTGCTTCTTTTTTTTGTTTTCCCCTGACTCATATTCTTATCGTCGATTTTTCTTATCATCTTGTAGACCCTCGCCTTCCCTTAACCCTCTACCGACCTCTGGTCAGTCCCCTGATGCTCCTCTGTGTGCTGAGTCTCGAGACTTGGGATGCACGGTCGACGAGGTGGCTGTGAGGCCTGGTGATGACGCTGCTACTGATTCACCAGCACCGGAGGTGACTATGGCCACGGCGGTGGGTTCCTCTGAGGAGGCAGCCAGGGCTTCCTAGGATATGGCCCTAGCTTTGCCCTATGCGCTGGCTTCTCCTTCTGCTCGTCTTGGTACCGGCGCTCTGCATTTGGATGATGATGTGTTGCATCAATCTGATGCTACTCATTGGTTGTCTGAGCTGACCTCAGCCTGGGGAAACTTGGTGACCTCTATGACTTCTTTTGGGGAAAAGCTCCAGGTTAGTTTTTCTGGAGTTCTTTCTTTGGATGCTCGTCTTTGTTTTGTTCTTATGCCTTGTTTTTCTCTCTCTCTTTTTGCTCAGTCTTTTTCTCGTGACCATACCGGCTTCTTTTTCTCGTCTGAAACCGAGAAAAAGTTGTCTTCTGAGGTGAGTACCCTAAAGGCAGAGCTCGATCTCTATCGGGCCGAGATGGAGACTGAGCGCCAAACGCACCAAAAGGAGGAGAAAGCTCTTCGTGCCCTGATGGTAGAGGTAGAGAAACAGAGGGATGCTGCGGTGGAGTCCATGAAGAACGAGTGTAAAGGTATTGCGGGTTCTTCTTGTTTCCTTTTGTATTCTGATTTCCCTTTCTACTGACTTGTTTTTCTTGGTCTAGCTCTCCGAGTTGAAAAGCAGAAGCTCTCGGAGGGTATCGAGGAGATGAAGACACTTGTTCGCACTAACCACAACAGGGCTGAGGAGGTAATTACTTGAGCTGAAGAAGAGCTTGCGCTTGCTAAGTTGATTAGGCGTGGAGCTGACAGGGATCTTGTGTAGGCCCAAAAAACTATTCAAGACTTGACTGGTAAGTTGGCGACGGCTACTGAGAACTAGAATGCCTTGTGGAAATCTTTTCGGTCAGTAGCCGACCTTCTCCGGACTCCGGCAGATGATGGTCAACCTTGGGCTCAATTTATTCCCCAAGTTCTGACTCGTTTCCAGGAGTTCATGAAGAGGTGCGCCGGCTTATGTACCAGGAATGTTCTTGCCCAGGTCTGGGTTCTTTCTCCGGAGTTTCCTTTGTCCAAGATTGCTGATGAAGCCGAGAGTCAAGAATATCTGGACGCTGTTGAAAAGTTGGAGCCTGAGGTCGAAGATTTAGCCAGTAGGATTGTTGATAACCTTAATGTTGATATTTCTTCTCCCAATGACAATGCTTGATGTAATCGACCTTTGTACTTCATCTTTTGTAACAGAATACTATACTTCTTTTTGAATGAAGATTCTTTATCTTTGTTGACGTCTTCCTTGCCTGGATGTCTTTGCCTTGCTTATTCTTTAAATGAGTTGTCCAAGTAATCAAAATTTTCTCCGAGTAGTTGTTTGTTCTGGCTCTCATCTGCGTTGTGTGAACCACTCGGTGTATGTTGATCGTTGTCTTGACAAACTTACTTGATTTGACTGGTGCTTGTCTGGCTTTCGTCTGCACCATGTAAACAACTCGGGGTAAGCATAACTTTGTCTTGATAACCTTTTTGTTCTTGTTAGTACTGAAAAGACTTGGGACCGGTGATCTCGAGTACTTTTAGCTTCTTCTTTTTGGCTTTTTTGCTTAACTCGAGATGTGGCCAGCATCTGGTCCTTTCCTTGGTTGCAAAAACATCTTTGGTATTTGGCTTACCAACTACCCTCATCGTCAAGTCCCCGAGCACTTCATGGTTGAGTTCTGAAAGTCTCGTCTTGTTCCTTCAGGTCTTGCCAAGTAGAAACAAGCGTCGTCCGAGTGCTTTCCTGAGTGAAACCATGTAGCGCTTCCTAGGATCTTCGAGTGGTTCGGGTGTTAGCTTATTAGCTACCCTCATCGGCGGCCTCAAGCATCTTTTCAGCTCTTTTGCTCTCGGCCGGTATGCTCAGGCATAATTCCAGCCATTTTGCTTTTTGGTTCGGGTGTTAGCTTATTAGCTACCCTCATCAGCGGGCTCAAGCATTTTTTCAGCTCTTTTGCTCTCGGCCGGTATGCTTAGGCATAATTTTAGCCATTTTGGTTTTTGGTTCGGGTGTCAGCTTATTAGCTACCCTCATCGGCGGGCTCAAGCATCTTTTCAGCTCTTTTGCTCTCGGCCGGTACGCTCAGGCATAATTTCAGCCATTTTGCTTTTTTGTTCGGGTGTTGGCTGATTAGCTACCCTCATCGGCGGGCTCAAGCATCTTTTCAGCTCTTTTGCTCTCGGCCGGTATGCTCAGGCATAATTTCAGCCATTTTGCTTTTTTGGTTTAGGTGTTAGCTTATTAGCTACCCTCATCGGCGTGCTCAAGCATCTTTTTAGCTCTTTTGCTCTCGGCCAGTATGCTCAGGCATAGTTTTAGCCATTTTGCTTTTTTGTTCGGGTGTTAGCTGATTAGCTACCCTCATCGGCGGGCTCAAGCATCTTTTCAGCTCTTTTGCTCTCGGCCGGTATGCTTAGGCATAATTTTAGCCATTTTGCTTTTTTAGTTTGGGTGTTAGCTTATTAGCTACCCTCATCGGCGGGCTCAAGCATCTTTTCAGCTCTTTTGCTCTCGGCCGGAATGCTCAGTGAAACAACTCGGAGAAAGTCATAATAAGACATGTTGTGTAGAAGAACCATCTTTATTGATCATGAACGTTGATAATGCCATAATAATACATATGTTGTCGATGAACACTATCTATATTGATTATGAGCATTGATCCCTTGTGGCTTGTATATGTATCCTTCCTTGAGCTGTTTTCATGCGTAGAATCTTCTTAGTTGGCTGATGTGCCATGTGTTGCTGACTTCTTTTCCATCCTCGGTTGTCAACTTGTATGTGCCTGGTCCGGTGACTTTTGTGACAATAAAAGGACCTTACCATGGACTTAGTAGTTTATGGCATCCGTCAGTTTTTTGTATTCTTCTTAGTACTAGATCTCCGATTTGGAGTGATCGAGGCTGGGTACTCTTGTTGTAGTGGCGTCTTAAACCTTGTAGGTATCTAGCTGATTGAAGGGTAGCGTTTACTCTGACTTCTTCTGAATTGTCGAGTTCTAATCTTCTGGTGTGTTCTGCTTCTCCTTCGTCATACTGTTCTATCCTTGGTGACGTCCAGATCAAATCGGCAGGTAGTACGGCTTCTGACCCGTAAACTAGGAAGAAGGGTGAGTATCCGGTGGCTCTGCTTATTTGAGTTCATAGCCCCCATACTACTTTGGGTAGTTCTTCAATCCATTTGGATCCATAGTCTACTAGTTCTTCATATAGTCTTGGCTTTAATCCGGCTAGTATGAGTCCATTAGCCCTTTCTACCTGTCCGTTGGCTTCTGGATGTGCGACTGATGCGAAATCTATGCTGAAGCCACAATCCTGTGCCCAACTTTTGAATTCTGTAGCTGTGAAGGGAGAGCCCAAATCTATGATTATTCGATTAGGCATGCCAAATCTGTGCATGTTGTCTTGGATGAACTCAACTGCTTTGGCTGTGCTGTATTTTGCGAGTGGTTTGTATTCAATCCACTTGGTGAACTTGTCAATTGCTACGAAGATGTACTCGAATCCGCCCTTTGCTTTCTTGAGAGGTCCTACTTGATCCAGCCCCCAGCAGGAGAAAGGCCAAGCAGGTGGGATGCAGATAAGATTATGAGCTGGTACATGAGCTTGTCTTGCGAACATTTGACAGCCTTTGCATTTTCTGACGAGTTCTTCTGCATCTTTCAGAGCTGTTGGCCAGTAGAATCCGGTGCGGAAAGCTTTGCCGACTAGTGTTCTTGAAACGGCATGATTTCCACAGCAACCTGAGTGTATTTTGTCTAAGATCTCTTTGCCTTCTTGAAACGAGACACATTTTAGGAGTACTCCTGATGATGCGGCTCTTTTGTACAGCTTTTCCCCTACTAGGACGTAGTTTCTGCTTCTACGAACAACTCTGGTAGCCTCCTCTTTATCTGCTAGCAACTTGTTCTCTTTGATATAGTTAATAAAGACCTAGGTCCATGAGGTGTTGATTACCAAAATATGTTTGTCTTTAGCTTGAAGCTCAGGGGCTATTTCACTGGGTTATTTGATAGATGGAGCTGATAACTCCTCTATGAATACGCCGGGTGTAACTTTCGCCCTGTCTGATCCGAGCTTGGCGAGGACGTCTGCTGCAATATTAGAATCGCACAGGACGTGTAGAATTTCTAATTCTTGAAAATGTTTTTCAAGCTTTCGTATTTCAGCACAGTAGGCGCCCATGTTTTCTTTGGTGTAGTCCCAATCTTTGTTGACTTGTTTGATGACTACTACCGAATCTCCGTACACGAGTAACCGCTTGATTCTGAGGGTAATTGCCACTCAGAGCCCGTGGATGAGGGCTTCATACTCTGCTTCATTGTTTGTAGCTTGCCATAATATCTGAAGGACATACTTGAGTTGTTTTCCGTCTGGAGAAATTAGGAGTACGCTTGCACCGGCTCCGCCTAGCTTGAGTGATCCATCAAAGTACATCTTCCAATGGTCAAGGATTGTATTTGACATAGGTTGTTGAATTTCTGTCCACTCGGCAACAAAATCGGCAAGGGCTTGAGATTTAATTGCCTTCCGCGGGGTGAAATCGATATTGAGAGCACCAAGTTCAACTGCCCACTTAGATATGCGCCCTATTACATCTCTATTGTGTAGGATGTCTCCGAGTGGGAAATCTGTCACCACGGTAATCTTGTGGCTTTCAAAATAGTGGCGAAGCTTGCGTGAAGAGTTTTTGCACATGTGGGTACCGGATTTTTGATTCTGATAGTACTTCGCTGATGTAGTATACGGGATGTTGTACTTTATATACGCGCCCTTCTTCTTCTCTTTCTACGACAATCGATGTGCTGATCACAGTAGAAGTGGCCGCAATGTATAGCATCATGTCTTCGTATTTCTTTGGAGGTGTGAGAACGGGTGAGGATGTGAGGTATGCCATGAGTCTTTTGAAGGCTTCGTTGGCTTCTTCTATCCACTCGAACTTGTCTGTCTTATTTAGTAGTTTGAAGAAAGGTAACCCTTTTTCACCGAGTCTTGATATGAATCGATTGAGGGCTGCCATGTAGCCTGTTAGTTTCTACACATCTTTGACACTTCGAGGAGGGCCCATCTCTGTTATTGCTCGAATATGCTTGGTGCTGGCTTCGATTCCACGATGACTGACCAAGAATCCAAGTAGTTGTCCTGAAGGAACTCTGAATACACACTTCTTTGGGTTCAATTTCCATCTCCACCTTTTTAGATTTTTGAAGGTTTGCTTTAAGTCTTCAATCAGTGTGTCCGGGTTCTTCATTTTTACTACTACGTCATCCACGTATGCCTCTACATTTTCACCGATCTGATCACCAAGGCACATTTGGATAGCACTTTGGTAAGTGGCACCAGCATTCTTGAGTCCAAATGACATGGTCTTGTAGCAGTAGGCACCGAACGGAGTGATGAAAGATGTCTTGCTCTGGTCTTGTTCCTTTAACGCGATTTGGTGATATCCTGAATAGCAATCAAGGAAGGATAATAGGGCGGATCCTGTCGTTGAATCAACTATCTGATCAATGCATGGTAACCCAAATGGATCTTTCGGGCAGTGTTTGTTGAGATCTGTGTAGTCGACGCACATGCGCCACTCGTCCGTATTTTTTTTCTATACTAGAACTGGGTTTGCTAGCCAATCTGGATGAAGCATCTCTCTAATGAACCCAGCTGCCAATAGCTTCGTGATTTCTTTTTTAATTGCTGCCTTCTTGTCGGGTGAAAATCATCGAAGTCGTTGCTTCACAGGCTTGGAGCCTTCATTGATATCAATTCTGTGCTCAGCCAACTCTCTTGGGACACCTGGCATGTCGGCTGGCTTCCAAGCAAAGATATCTTTGTTGTCCCGAAGAAAGTTGGTGAGCGCGAGTTCCTATTTTGCCGAGAGGTGAGCACTGATGGTTGCCGTTTTGGAGGGATCACCGGTGCCCAGGTCGATTTGCTTGACGTCGGCTTCTTTTGGTGGTGCGAGGATGCTGGGCTTTTTAGCCGGTATCTCTAGTTCTTCTGGGTTCATTTCTGCGGCAATGGTGGCTATTTCTCTTCTACCATTGGCGGCTTGTGCTTTGGCTGCAATTCGGATTGCCTGAACGTCGCAGTCAAAAGCGCGCTTCAAATCACCTCGGAGGGAAAGTACACCGTTAGGCCCTGGCATCTTGAGCAATAGGTACGGGTAGTGTGGTATTGCCATGAATTTGGCTAGAGCTGGGCGCCCGAGGATTGCATGATATGATGAATCGAAGTCTGCAACTTCAAACTTGATGAACTCTGTACGGTAGTTTGAGGGAGTTCCGAAAGTAACTGGTAGAGTGATTTGCCCAAGTGGCATGGCTGCCTTGCCAGGTACTATCCCATAAAAAGGAGTGCTTGTTGGTGTAATCATTCTGGCAAGTTGAAGTCCCATCTTCCTTAGTGTTTCTGAAAAAATGATGTTGAGCCCAGCTCCTCCATCAATTAGCACTTTTGTGACAGTCATACCGGCAATAGTTGGATCTAGAACCAGTGGGTAATGGCCTGTGTTTCCCACGCTAGTCCATTGGTCCTCTCTTGAGAACTGGATTGGATATTGTGACCAATTGAGATATCTTGGAGTAGCCGGTTCTGCTGCCAAGATGGTTCGTAGAGCTAGCTTTTCTTGATGTTTGCTTCTGGAATCTGGGACCCCGGCGAAGATCACTGCTACTGTTCCCCTAGATTTTTGGAATCCCTTGTCTTCGTTGTTGTCTTCATCTTTTTTCTGATTGTCTTCTTTTGTGGTTTCCTTACTATCTTTTCTTATGTATCGTTCATTGAAGGTGTAGCAATTTCTGATGGTGTGATTTTCTTTAGGGTGCAAGATGCATTGCATATTTTCAATGTCGTCATATCTTCTGGGTTTGGAAAACTTCCTTGTCTTGTCAGCCACCGCTACGGTGTTGTTTGATCCACGCTTTCTTTCTTGATGTCTGCTGTTTCGATGATTTTTTCTGTCCAGGTTGTCTCGGTTGCTTCTTTCCGGGAACCTTTCTCGTATCTTCTCCTCTATAGTAATTATCTTTTCTACTGTGTATCTGAATTCCTCATTGTTTCTCGGGTTCTCTTTGCAGAAATCCTAAAATTGCCACCTAGCCATGATTCCGTGAGAGAAAGCTTAGATTACTTCTCGTTCGGTGATGTCATGTACTTGGGCACGTAATTCGCCGAATCATCGATAGTAATCTCTGAGACTTTCGCTCCCTTTCTGCTTGAGTCCTTTTAATTCTGCGTGGGTGATGGGGTGCGTAATGATGCCCGCGAAATTTTGACAGAAAACTCTTTGCAAATCCTCCCAATTTCTGATTGACCCTGGATTCAATTTGTCGAACCATTGGAGGGGCATAGTTTCTAGGGCCATGGGGAAGAATAAGGTCTTGATATCGTCGTCTCCTCCGGCTAGTTCAATCGATTGTGAGTAGATTCTGAGCCACTGCCTTGGTTCGGTCTTGCCATCATATTTAGAGTGGTTGGACGGCTTGAACTGGTGAGGTAGTCGTATTGAAGCAAGTCTGCTTGCAAAACAGGGGAATCTATCGTGCGTCCCGGCTTCTCTATATTCTGATTTAGCACCTCCTTCCAGCCAACTGTTGTTTTGGTGAGAGTAGTTCTGCGGGGCTGTCCAGATGGGTGCTTCGCTTTTGATCTGTCTTGGCTGTTCGACTCGGTAGTTTTGACTGTGGTCCCTTCTACTTTCTCTGTTGTGACTTCCACTTGGTCCAAGTCTCTCGAATGCGGACTTCCTTTGATTTTGATCTTCCTTTCTATGAGATGTTGACCTGGCGGGTAGTCTTGAACGGGTTCTTCCATCGTGCATTTTTAGGGCTGCTGTCCGGAGAAGTTCCCGGAGCTGTTCCTGCTGTTCGCTGGGATGCGAGGTCGTTCCGAGTTCTTCAAGTGCTTCTCGGATCCTGTTGTAGGGTGTGTTCGCCGCACATCTTTCTTTGACTTCTTGTTCTGATTTTCTTCTATTGTACTCGGCCAGATCTGACTCATATCTGATCCAAGCTTCCTTGCGCTGCCTAGCACGTTGTTGGCATCCTTGTTTCAATTTGTTTCTTCTTTCTCTGGCTTACCTTTGATTCTCGGTCTCACCATCATAGCCCTGAGCAAAGGGTAATATGTTGGACTCAGATTCATCCGATGACCTGATGTCGGGCACTTCTGGGGGGATCAATGGTGATCGAGGACGGCAAACCATGAGTACTTCCCGTGCGTGAACTGTTCTGTTATTGGCGTTGGTTTCCATACTGTCAGAGTTATTGATAACTTTAGTAGAGGCTTCGAGGTCGCAGATCGAGTCTCCTTCTTGGTAGGGTAGAATTGCTGTTGTCGTCGTGCTGACTAGTCGGGTATTGCTATCCTCAGGAATAGAACCTGGCCAGTGGATGATGTAGTCTTGAGATGTTATAGTTAGTACGAGACCTTCCTGAGCTCCTTTCAGTGGCATTCTAAGCACCAGATTGAGGGATCCTTCGAGCTGTGCCTGATAAGACTTTGCCATGTTGCGGAGTCCAAACAGAAAAATATCTAACTTTTTGAAAACGTTCTGAGTGTCCTCTGAGTTATATTCTTGATATGCTGAGGCCGCATTCTGGAGTCCCATCGGAAAAGAACTTGGATCTTCGAAAGAACTCGGGTCAGACTCCATCTCAGATGCGGAGCCTGAGTTTGAGTCAGATGCGCAAAGCCGCGAAACCTGAGTTGAATCGGACATCACGAGCTGCGCGAATCTTCCGGTGATTTGATCTGTCGTAGTCGCCGAAACAGAAAGGTCTTCATGGTGAACCGAATCTTCGAGGAGATGGCTTTGGAGCTTGCCATCGTCGCCTGCCTCGCAGATCCACGAACCAAATATGAAGGTGGATCCTATCGAGAAGATCATGTTGTCGAGGTCCATCGAGCTCTCGGATGCAACTTCGCCGAAAGCCCCTACCTGGCGCGCCAGCTGTCGTTGTTTGACCACCGATAGCCTGCCACGGGGGTCCCTGGGGCAGTATATTCGGGCTTCAGCGTATGCGAAACTCGACGGTGAACGCAAGAGACAGTCGATTTATCCTGGTTCGGGCCCTCGACCGTGATCGAGTAATAGCCCTACGTCTAGTCGGCGTTAGCCTTGCGTTGGATTGATTGTGTATTGTTGTGTAAAATTCGGTCCGCCGCTAGGAACCCCGCCCTCCTTTATATAGTCAGGAGGTCAGAGTCCTAGTCGGTTTACAATGAGAGTTTCTAGTAGGATTACAGAATAATACTACTACTAGGATTACATGAAAAGAAACCTAGTTAGACTAGATCTTCTCTCTTCCTTGCGGGGTATCCCGTGGGTCCCGCATCGACAGTTTGAGCTATTGCTCAGGATTCTGGATTCGTCATCTGGAGGCCGGTATATCCATTGTATCCCTCTTTATTTATGACTTTGTGCTACTTCAATATTATATTGCTATTTATTATGTTCCTAATTTGCTCTAGTTATATGCTTTATATAGTCATGATTGATGATGAATTTATGCATATGTTCGTAAAGCGCTTAGCTCAATACTCGAGTGAGTTAAGTGGTCGACATAATGTAAGCGTGGTGCTTAAATATTGTTTACCTGTGGATGCACTCTACACTCTGGGTCATGTGGTAGATCACGGATGTGACACTCCCGTTGAGTCCTTTGTAGTCCACTCCCCATTTGTAGAACAAATAGAACCCGGTTGCGAAGGGAGACAAGCTCTGTACTTGATCTTCCTTAGAAATGTTCCTTATGCATAGATACATAGTTAATTATGCTATAGATGAGAGTGTATATACTTGGGTGTACAAAAGACTTAGAAAATAAGGAATGATTTAGGAATCTTTTGCTCTTGCATTTATGAATATCTATTTCTATCTCTAGATTTATGAGTATCTATTTCTATCTCAAGATTACTATCAATGCCTTACACTTATCATTTATTTATTATTTGACTTACCCCTGCTATAACATGAGAGTTAATGATCTTGTCATAAGTATGCATATTTGTCAATATCTCTTGCCACCCCATCGTTCCTCCTTGTGGATAAAATATAAATAACGATACCTGGTATACTCCCGGGTGAAATGCTACATTGGTATATTATCTGTGTGCTTGCGAATTACTTAGTATATATAAATTTACAAGTGCTCTCAATAATTACCAACAACGTATTTCTGACATCATTGCTAGGGATGACAACTTAGTAAAGAGTGATGCTAAGAAATGCCAACATAGGTTAAGTTGAGTGGATAGATGCAATGAACAAAGAAGTTCAATCAATTGAGAAAAACCAGACATGGCAGCTGGTCAAGCTACCACCTGGACATAAAACAATTGGTCTGAAGTGGGTGTTTAAATTGAAGAAGAATTCAGAGGGAGTGAAGTCATCAAACATAAAGCAAGATTAATGGCAAAATGATATGTTTAGAGAGAAGGAATTGACTTTGAGGAGGTCTTTGCTCCTGTTGCCAGGATGGATACAGTGAGAGTAATTCTAGCACTAGCAGCTAATTATGGGTGGCAAGTTCACCACCTTGATGTGAAGTCAGCCTTTTTGCATGGTGTGCTTGAGGAGGAGGTCTATGTCACTCAACCAGAAGGGTATGAGGTGAAAGGAAAGGAGCAGTATGTGCTCAGATTGAGCAAAGCTCTTTATGGACTCAGGCAAGCACCCAGAGCCTAGAATGTTAGACTTGACAAGAGTTTGAAAAAGTTGGGCTTCAGGAGATGTGCTAGTGAGCAAGCTGTATACATAAGAGGAACAGGAAAAAATGCCATAATTTTGGGAGTATATGTGGATGACTTAATTGTCACTGGCAGTGAGCCAGCTGATATTGAAAACTTCAAGAGTCTGATGACAAAGGAGTTTGAAATGAGTGATTTAGGACTGCTGTCATATTATCTGGGGATTGAGGTTGATCAGCAGTCAGACCACATGATGGTGAAGCAGTCAGGCTATGCAAGAAAAGTACTGTCACAGTTTGGTATGATGGACTGCAATCCAGCCAAGATACCAATGGATCCAGGAACCAAGTTACATGAAGATAAGGGTGGACAGCGAGTTGATGCAATTGAGTACAGGAAGATCATTGGCTATCTTAGATATTTGTTACATACCAGACTAGACCTATCATTTTCAGTTGGGATGGTTAGTAGGTATATGGAGAAACCTACAGTGATACACTAAAAAGCAGTGAAGCAAATACTGAGGTACTTGAAGGGAACCATCAATCTTGGGTTGGTGTATACTCAAGGGAAAAATGAGTACGTGCTGATTGGGTATTCAGATAATGACTTGGGAGGTGATCTGAATAAGAGGCGAAGCACAGGAGGCATGGCCTTCTACCTAAATGAGAGTCTAATCTCCTGGTGTTCTCAAAAGCAGAAGACAGTGGCTTTATCATCATGTGAATCAGAGTTTATGGCAGCAACAGCTGCAGCTATGCATGCTCTATGGCTCAGAACACTATTGAGTGAGTTAACAGCTAAGGAGCCAAGAGTGGTGACACTCTATGTCGACAACAACTCAGCTATAGCTCTGATGAAGAACCCTGTTTTTCATGGAAGAAGCAAGCATATAGATATAAAATTCCACTTCATCAGAGAGTGCATTGAGAGGGGGCAGATTTCAGTGAAGCGTGTCTGTACTGATGAGCAGAAAGCAGACTCACTGACGAAGCCATTGCCAGCAGCAAGGCTGGCTGTGATGAAGCATCTCCTTAGTGTGAGGGATCTCAGTGCACATCAGAATTAAGGGGGAGTATGTTGGGTTAATCCTGCTGTGTTGTTCGGTCTTGATGCAGTGGAGGCAGGCGGGAAAGTTTCACAGTTTGAATAAGCGCGACAGAAGCGGGAGCCGGCAGTTGACGCGGTGACCGCGCCCACGTCGTGTGTGTGTGTGCACGCGTGTGCCCGAGAGCACTTTGTATCGTGTTTTATTTGCAGTTGCTTAGGAGTTATGATGTATACTTGCTGCTGGTATAAGTAGCTTGTAGAGGCTCCTGTTAGCGGTGACGCAACTGCTCTATCTTGTAATGTGCCGTCCAAACACATCTGAGTAAAAGAGCTCTCTGTCCTCGGACAATTCCCGTGTATGTTCTTCAGTGTTCTTCAGATTACTTGTGTTCTTGCGGTTAATCTTGATTGATCTAGGACTAGCCACTATGAAATTGTGCGTGTAATCATGATCTCGATCCAACACCATCGCGGGTTGTGAACGCGACGATGTCAGCACAAGAGACCATGCGCGGGCAGTGCGCCTCGAGGACGGCCTTGGCATCGTCGATGACGTCGAAGCCGTGCATGCTGGGCTTGTTGGCGACGGAGTCCTTCTCGGCCTTGTTGCCCGGCGTGGAGTTGATGAGGATGGAGCCGTCGTAGCCCCGGACGAAGCAGTTGTGGAAGTGCATGCAGATCAGGCCCGCGCCGAGGCTGGGGTCGAGGGCGACGGTGCGGCGGACGGCGTTGCGCACGATCTCTTCGGGCTGTGGGCATGAGTGCTTGTAGAAACCGACCTCTAGTGACGGCAAGGCGTGTGCGTGCGCCACCGATGAGGAGACGACGACGAGCGCCGCCATGGCAAATGCCAACCACGGCGTCGACCTCATGGTGCCTGGTGGTGCGTGAACAATATTTGATTATTGTTCGGTCAGATGCTACGCTCACTCTGAGCTTTGTGCTCGATGCAGACGGTGATGAGGAGATGAAGAAAGAGGTAGCTGCTCTGTATTTATACAAGCGCTACATAAAAATGATTTTTAGCAACGGGACAAATTTTTTATAGGGGTGGCTGGTGATGGAGTCGCCCCTACAGTGCCGTGCTCGGGAGCCCAGACACCAGCCGCCCCTACAAATGGAACAGCAAGGGCGGCTGGTGATACGAGCCACCCCTACAAATGTGTCTGATTTATAGGGGCGGCTCACTCACCAGCCGCCCCCGGCGTTGCTATTTGTAGGGGCGGCTGGTGATTGAGCTGCCCCTACAAATGCCCCCATATAAATATCTCCGATTTGTAGGGACGGCTCAATCACCAGCCGCCCCTACAAATGACCCACATATATAACAACTGCAACACATTCTTTCTCCTCGGGCCACTCACTTTCACCCGTGAAAGAAAGATGGGGAGGCCTTGGGCACCTCCCAAAAATTGCTCTACTAAGGGGGGAAGGTTTTGGTCTCAAATCCTTTGGCGGAGAGGTTGTAGAAGGTAAGAAAATGCTATTCCACACATTTTTTGAAGTTTTAATGGTTGGTTAGTGAGTAATTAAAGTTTTATTTTTCTCTCTTTTCTATGGTGTTTGAGCTACTTATGAAGAAAATTAGACCCAAGTTTTAAATGTACTAGGGTAAATTAGGGAGGGGAACAAGATCATACTCTTATTTGGTCCATGTTTCTTGATTTTAGTGAACAATTAGTTAGTTTTATACATGTTTTATGTGCATGTAGATCTAGATCTAGGGTTTGTTTTTTTTATTAATTTCATTTTTTTTAAATTTATGTTTGATGAAATTGGACTTGGATTTGTATGAAAGATATTGGGTAAAGTATAATTGTTGCTAATTGTTGTCTTTGAAATTGTTTATTGTAATCAATAAATATGTATTTTAATTATTTATGGATAAATGGGCCATTAATTAATTTTTCTCTACCATGGTGTGTTTGTATGCTTCATGTAATTATATTAGATTTATATTCATATATATCTGAAGTATGTACAATTATTCTCAAGTAATTATTAATTTGATTTATTTTTATATATATCTGAATAAGTAGTCCTTTAATATTTATTTTGTTGTTGTTGTAAAAGATGGAGTACAGGAACTCTTGGATGTATGGTTCGTTAAGATTTAAGGCAGGTTTCCGGGAAGAGGTGGATAAATTTATTGAAGCCGCAAAGAAGCATGCAACGACATTGAAAGATAATAAGAATACAATTATTTGTCCATGTAAAGATTGCAAGAACCGTATGGCATGGACAGATGTGACTATCATCAGATCACATTTGATTATGCGAGGATTTGTCAAGGACTACACAGTGTGGATTCATCATGGTGAAACAGTTATTGTTAACGACGAGGATGAGAAGGAATACGACGACGAAACCATAGAATCCCTATCCCAATATTCAGCAGAGCTTAATACACGAATGAATTTCGAGTTTGGCAATGAACAAGGTGGTGATGCTGGTGGTTGGGATGGTAACGACGAAGGTGGTGCCAATAATAATGGTGGAGCACGTGTCGGGGATGAAGATGATTTGGAGGACATGATTTGAGCCCTTGGACCAGAGATTTTACTAAATAGCCTGAAAGGTCTAGAAAATTTAGAAAGGATGACAAAAGCATCGAAGGAGATTGTGCATGGTGTTGAAAAGGGTTGTCCGACACATTGGACATTGCTACGTTTTGTGCCTGAGCTGCTCATCCTGAAGGCTAAGTACGGCTGGTCAGACTATAGTTTCAATGATCTATTGCATCTCCTGTCATGGGTGCTGCCACAACCAAACTCAGTTCCCGCCAATACATACCAAGCGAAGAAGGTCATAAGTCCATTGACAATGGGGGTTGAAAAAATCCATGCATACCCCAACCACTGTATACTTTTTTGTGGCAAAACATTCAAGTCACTAGATAAATGTCCTCGGTGTGGGGCCAGCCGGTACAAGAACAATGATCTTTACGGTGGGGACGAAGCCTCCACGGGGAAAAAGAGAAATAGGAAGGATATAAAAAATGTGGTACAAGAATCTCAGCCCCCAGAGGACACTCCATTAGGCAACGATGCAAAGTAGAGAAGAATTCCTACGTTGGTAATGTGGTACCTGCCAGTGACCGACTGCTTGAGACGTATCTTCCTAAACCCTAAAGAAGCCGCACTCATGACATGGTGGGATGATGAGCGCAAGATGGATGATGATAAGATTGCACACCTAGCTGATTGTAGTCAGTGGCAAAGGTTCGATGAGAAGCACAAAGAATTCAGCGATGACCCAAGAAATATACGGTTTGGCTTGAGCACTGATGGAATAAATCCCTTCAATGAGAGGATGAGCGACCACAGCACTTGGCCAGTGATCTTGACCATGTACAACATCCCAACATGGTTGTGTTAGAAGAGAAAGTACCTTCTCCTCACTATTCTTATTTCTGGCCCTAAACAACCAGGCATTGATATAGACGTGTTCCTCGAGCCTTTGATGCAAGAAATGGAGAGGCTATGGAGGCATGGCGAGCAGATGTATGATGCGTTCCGAAAGGAGGACTTCATATGTAGAGCAATAATATTTGTTACTACCAATGATTACCCCACGTTGTTTGCTTTGTCTGGACAGATCAAAGGGAAGACAGGATGCTTGGTTTGCTTGGATGGTACTACATGGGTGTACCTGAATGCATCCAAGAAGATAGTTTACCTAAGGAACCGACGCTTCTTAAAGACAAGTCACAAGTACCGCAGCAAATTGTTCTTTAGATTTTATGACAACGCCCTGAAGATTGAACCCCCTCCGGAGAGACGTCATAACGGAGAACACATGTACAGAATGGTGAAAAACATACGCGTCGTCTATGGAAAGAAGAATTCAGATGGGACGAACAGAGATAGAAGCACACCTCCTGTTGAAGGCGTACCTTTCAAGAAACAATCGATCTTCTTTCAGTATCTGCCTTATTGGCCAGACTTGGAGGTCCCCCATGCCATTGATGCTATGCACGTGTAGAAGAATGTCTTTGAGAGTCTCATTGCTACCTTGATGGACACAGGCAAGTCAAAGGATGGTCTGAAAGCACGGAAAGACATGGTGTAGCTAAACATGATGCCACAGCTTCACCCGGTACCTGAGGCTAATGGAAAATACACTTTGCCCATGGCATGCTTCAACCTAACACCAGACGAGAAGAGAGCTATATGCACTTTCCTGAGGGGGGTCAAAGTCCCAACTGGGTTTTCAGCAAATGTGAAGAAGCTAGTGTCGATGAAGGACTTGTCAATAACACACTACAAGGCTCACGATTGCCATGTGATGCTGATAGTGTTTCTACCTATTGCAATCAGGGCTATAAAGCCAGAGTTCTTGAAAATGGCCATCACCCGTATGTGCTACTTCTTTTCGAAGATCTCACAGAAGACGATTGGCAAGCAAGAGCTGGTGACCTACATGAATTTGTGGTGGAGACACAAAACCAACTAGAGATGTGTTTACCTCCTGCTTTTTTTGATATAATGCCACATCTCATGATTCACATGGTTCATCAGATACAGGCGCTGGGCCCTTGCTACTTGCATGAAATGTGGTCCTATGAGCGGTTCATGTTGGTTCTAAGTCGATACGTGCATAATCGAGCATACCCAGATGACTCCATGATAGAGGGTTACAGTACTGAAGAAGTCATCGAGTGCTGTCAAGAGTATCTAAAAGTACAAAAAGGTATTGGTAAACCTGATTCTCGTCACAAGGGTAGGCTGTCTAGGAAGGGCACCAGTGGTAGAAAAGTGTTCATCGACCATGATTACAAAGAGGTGAGCCGGGTGCATTATAGTGTCTTGCAGAGTACACAACTGATGCAACCGTACATTGATGAACACTTGGCTATCATTATGGCGGAGAGAAATGGCCGTTCGGATGATTGGGTCATGAAACAACACAAGCGACGACTAACTACATGGTTGAAGGATCAAAACATACAGCCTGGAGAAACCATAGACTCTATTACCATCAGTAGGTTGGCGGAGGGGCCATCGAGATAAGTGACATCTTGGAATGCTTATGACACCAATGGGTATACATACTATACCCACGCAAAGGATAGTAAATATGTGAACCAAAACAGCGGCGTTTGAATAGAGGCTCTCGATGGATTAGGGTGAAAGATCCAATACTTTAGCATCATTGAAGAGATATGGGAACTTGACTATGGAAGGGATATAACGGTGGCCCTGTTTCGATGCCGCTGGATCATACAACACCAACTGAACGAGATCGGATTGAGAGTCCTGGACCTCGAGAATCTAGGCTACCAAGATGACCCTTGGGTGCTCGCTTCACATGTCGCACAAGTTTTCTATATGTCTAACCCACAAAGTAACCTCCCCCGAAGAAGAAGACAAAGCACATGGTTGCCTCCGGGAAACAGC
The DNA here is from genome assembly GCA_904845875.1 of Miscanthus lutarioriparius. Lineage (NCBI taxonomy): Eukaryota > Viridiplantae > Streptophyta > Magnoliopsida > Poales > Poaceae > Miscanthus > Miscanthus lutarioriparius. Next base: position 70,809,228 of record CAJGYO010000016.1, on the reverse strand, counting down.
ACATTATTGGAGTTGATGGCGTGGACAATGTTGAAGCTTACAATAACTACGATAAGATGCCGTTATTCACAGACTTTCCTAAGAAGATCAGTGTTGTGGAAAAGAACCTACCCAAAGACATATTGCCATGGGAACGAAAAGGTGTCAAGGGGAAACTCGTTACAACAGGCTAGCTAGTTGTTGAACGTGGAGTGTTTGTGTAAGTGTGTGTTTGTAAGACTTCATTTATTCATTACCTTTACAACTAAAACCATTTATTAAAATTCAAAATTTCAACTGTTTAAATTTGGTCATATGAAAATATGATCAAAATAAAACTTGTACATATTGATGAGTTCTACAACTTTGGTATTCATGAGTTTTTCATCTGAAATCATTTACTCTTTCAAAATATTGTTTCAAGTTAAAATTGTTTGAGTTTCAAATTTTGAATCATTCAAACAAAGTCACATGACAAAATGACCAAAATAAAAGTTGTACATATTGATGAGTTATACAACTTTTATATTTTACAACATTTTCATTTTATTTCATTTAATGTCATAAAATTGTAGTCGAAGTTTTAAAATTTAAATTTTTAATTTTTGTTTTTTTGTTTTCTATATTATTTTGACAACAATTGTTTATATATATATATGTGCATATATAGAATAATTCAAAATATTATATTTGTGAATATATACAATTGTTTTTATATTACTTTGTGTTTTTGTGATATAAAAAATACAGAATTAATAATTTAATAAAATAGAAAATATTTGTAGAGGTGGCTGGATCAGGAACCGCCCCTACAAATGCATTTGTAGGGGTGGCTGGATCAGGAACTGCCACTATAAATTCATTTGTAGGGGCAGTTGGATCAGGAACCGCCCCTAGAAATCGTCCTGAGTATAAATAAAGGGCGCACGGGTGAGAATGGGTTGGGCGCTCTCTTCTTCCTGCCGATGCCGTCAGGCTGCCCACTTTTTCCCCCGCACCCCGCCGCCGCCACACCCCCGGTCCTCCCTCGACGCTCGCGCCCCCTCTCCGCACCCGCGCGCCCCATCCCTAGGTCCCCTCCCTCGCATGCAGCATCGCCTGCTCGCCCTCTCACCTCGCATGGTAAGCCATGGTGGCTAGGGTTTGAGCGGCACCCCTCTCCTACTCGTGCGCCTCCCATCTCCGCTTGCTTCGTCTCCAGATCTCTAATTCGACTTCCTCGCAGAGCACTGCCATGGGGGCTAGGGTTTGAACGCCACCGGTCGCTGCTCCCTACGTCTCCAAGCCATCAGTTGCGACCCTCGCCGTGCTGCCACCGCCGCCGCTCTCATCCCGGCCAGTTGGCCCGCGTGTGTGGTATGTTAGTCACAGGCTGGACGCGTCCTCATCTATTATTTTTGTTAGATAGATCTACTATATATATATATGTATATATATATATATGCATGGATGAATTGTGGTGGTTCCTGAATTACTCGTGCTTCTTCCATGATATATAGAGCTTAGAGATTTTGCATTCACTTGAGCAACCTTGCTAGCCGAATTGTCAAGATAGAAGTCGCAAGATTGAAGCTTTCTTCATTGGAAAGAGCAAATTGCTTGCGTTACTGTCCCCTCTAAAGCTTTTATGTTATATACATGTAATGGAGATACCAGTGGGCTTTTCCTCGAAACTGAGATCTAGATTTTTATATATGTGATGCCTATATGACTCATGCATTTTGTAATGCATCATCTCATGATTCTATAGCAGTATTGAAGGCCATGCTTTCAATGTTGTGATGCAGAACTTGTATTTTATGAATTGATATCTGGCATGATATCAATTGAAGATTGCATTTTAGTAGTTCTCGAGTAAGGTGCAATCTGTTATTTCAATGTTGTGATGCTAAATTATATATATATATATGCAGGTTTCTATATACCAATGAAATCGATTGATAGATTTCATTGTAGTACTTCTCGAGCATGACTCATCTTTAGTTAATCATGCAGATCTAGACGGCGTCCATGCTCCCTCCCGCGGCGAGCGGCCATGGTGCCCGAGCTCTCCGGCGTCCGCACTCCTTCCCTAGCGTCCACACCTCCAACGGCGGGAGGCCCGGCTGCCCGTGCTCTCCGGCATCCGGTATCAGGTATTCATTTGGTGTGGTTCCCTGAATCTTGCTGCTGAAATTTAATGGTCTCGTGGTTGTGGGTGCAGGCACCTTCTTGGGTTCATGCTATTCTTCGGCCTCACCCTGGTGCATCTCGGTCAGTACTTCCCCCAGGTGGCTGATCTGATTGGACACTTCTCCTGGTGAGCTACTCTTCAGATTTTGCTACTAAAATCTCATGCCAGTGCAAATTGGTTCATTTGTTAGGAATTAGTAGCGCAACACCATGTTTCAGGCTTTCAGTCATTCAGTGACAATGGAGGACAACTGAGTCACAAAAAAATAAAAAATAAAAAATAAAAAAAGAAGACAATGGAGGACACCATGAGTTAAATATCTACTAGGATTTTACGCCATGCTTAGCTTCTGGTTCAAAGGCACACGCATGGAACTAGTCAAAAACAATTAGCTAGCAAGTACATTATTCTGTTCGGGTATGTAGGTACTGAAAATTTTTGGCCTTTTTAGGTCTGCTTCCGCTGTTTGGCATCTTGCCAGACTGGTTTGTGCAGTTTTTTTCCCCTCTTTTAATAAAAATCTCTGAAGTGGGGGCCTCCCCTGCTGTTCTGCATACCCCTTGCTGGAGCTTATCTTCAACTGCGGTAGCACCAAGAAGAATCAAGTCCCGTTCAATGCTATCAGCAGCCTGCTCAATTTTTTCATCTCTATCAGCACTTACAGATGCTTTGGCAGCATTCAATTTTTCATACTTTCTGTACCAGAATGTAAAAGGATCAGTATTGGGTACTAAGTAAGGATAATCCATAGAGAAAAGAGCAAAGAAATTTGACTTACCTTTTCTCAACAACATTCTGACTTGGATCCCGTTCACGAACAATTATAGTTGCCAGCGACCTCTTGTAAAACTCAAACCCTATTTCCGCAATGCATGTGTGGCAGATGGCTAGGAGACGGAAAAAATCTCTTATCATATCTCTGTTAGGCTCATGAATCCACTTCCCATCCATTATTCGTGGATCCTTGAAATTGAAACCTTTAACATGGGGACTGTTATCAATTTTTTCATCTTTGTGGTCTCCATTTTCAATGTCATCATCTAACCTGGCACCTTTCCTCATACCCATAGCTCTCTCAACTTCAGTGACACCCTGACCATAGGCAGTACCAGCAATTGAACACTTGATGAACTCCATCATGTTGCACGTCAATGTTCCAGTCTTATCGGATAGAATTGTATCAACCATACCTAGTTCTTCATACCTAGTTGTTCTGGGAAGGACATGCATTGTGGATTAATCTGTAAACTGGTAATCAGTCACTTATGTTTTTTTGCCTTTTATGTTTGGTAAGATGTGCTTTTAGTTCTATATATATGATGAAAGAAGAATTCCTTGGATATGGCTGTACCATCAATCTGCTAGTTCATTTTATTCTCATGTTCCTATATGTTCATTCTGGTCATTCTGTGCTAGTTTTAAGGACACATATAAATGGACTTAGGATATTTATTAGGCTGTCTGCATTGATGACATTCTGAGATATTTCTTTTTTAGTTGTAGAATTTTTAAACCACTTCATTTTATATTATGTAGATCTGGGTAGGGAGCTGCTAACTAGACTGTTTGAGTCTAATGTTAATAAATCATATTTCCTCCATTGCTCATTTAAACTGTCAACAAATTGGCTTTATTTCCTATCACATTGTCAACATGGTACTACTGATGCTTGTATTCTATCACATTGTTCTTATTAATGGCTTTATTTCCTGGAACACATTGGTTGCTGCTCTTAACTACACTGTTGGCTGCTACTTCTTCTATACTACTGTCCTACTACTACTACTACTACTACTACTGCTGCTGCTGCTGCTGCTGCTGCTGCTGCTGCTGTTCTACTATTACTCTATACTACTCTAGTGTTGGTTGCTGCTCTGCCCTCTTCTCTATACTCTTAGAAACTACTACTGCTACTAGCTGGCTGCTAGCTACTCTACTTGCTGCTAGTTACTCTCCTAGACTACTCTACTGAACTACTACTACTCTACTTGCTACTGCTAGCTACTCCTACTACTACTAGCTGGCTGCTACTCTACTCTCTTCCCTAGCTGCTGGCTGCTACTCTACTCACTTCCCTATACTACTAAGTGGCTGGTACTAAGTGGCTCACTTCTATCACAGTGTGTTATATCTACTATTACTCCTCTTCTACTCTAATCCATTATTTACCACATCTAAGTTACCAGATTTTGATCTGCAGGGGTCTTCCAACCATGTGGCAACAGTCAACTATTTTTTTGGCTATTTTTCCTATCCTCTATGTTTGGGAAGCAGCAACTGTTTTTTTTACATCTTTTCCTCTCTATGTTTGTTAAGCAGCTGTTGCTTTTTTTGCCAAATCTCCCTTCTCCTCTCCTCTCCTTTGTTTTGCCGATGATGAAATTGTCTAAGTCCATACATTATATGGAATATGAGCTGATGATCAAGAACTTGTGAGGAACTTGGCATCATTAGCAGCCGCCCCTACATTACCTTCTCCTCTCTTCTCTGTTATGATGCCTTGATGCTCCAAGTTCAAGATCAGATGATGATTGACATGTTTCTGAGGCCTCTACTACTGCTACTACTCGTTTTTTTGATATATTGTTGTTTTATAGGACTACTTTGGTTTATAGACCTTTTTTATTTCTTATACATTCTCGCGTACCTAAAGCACACTTTCTTGCATCTATTAGAACAAAGCATGAAATAATATCGCAGACACCAGACAGTGCAGCCCGGTGCCCCGAGCATGATGAGCAGCCAACCTATGAGGAGCAAGCACTAGAGGACTAACTAACTCAGGAGCAGTTCGATAACGAGTTAGAAAAGGATCTAGAAGTGATGCTTACTCAGGAGCAGTGTGACGAGGAGGAAGGGAGAGCAAAAGGAAGAGCAGGAGAGGCTGCTGAAGGTGAAGAAGAAGAGGATGATGATGATGACTCAGAAAAGGGATATGTAAGTCCCAAGGATCCTTTCCCACGTGAAGCCAGAAGGAGGCCAATGGAGGAAGATTTGGACAAGGATTTTGACCCGAACGAGGAAGTAGGGAAAAAGCCTTAGCTTGTAAATTTTGCTAAAGCTTTGGCTGTGTTACCTCTGCTAACACTTTGACCTGTCGTATATACAGGTCCCTCCTGAAACTCAGAAAAGACGACGTCGATGTCCACGACATCTCGCTGGACTAGATGCGGTAGAGGAAAGGAGAGCAGAGGCAACAGCCATAGAGACGGATCACGATGCCTCTGCTCGACAACCTCAAGACACAACCATGACTACCAAGCCTAAGAGGAAACGAGGGGATGGAAAAGGAAATCTATATCCAGATAAGGCATGCTATGTGATAATGGAGGTCGGGCCAGCAAGGGAGATCCTTGAGCCAAAGGAATTAAGAGGACGATTCCATAATACGATCAGGGCCCTAGTAAGAGATAAATTTAACCCAGCAATCTCTAACTGGAAAGAGGTACCAGAGAACAAAAAGAATGAACTATGGGATATGCAGTTGAAGCTCAATTTTAGATTTCCGGAGAGTAAGCACGAACTGGTAAAAAAATGCTTTCAGGATGATGGGAGAGTCATTGCGACGTTGGAGATCGGAGCTCAACACGAAGTATATCCAAAAGGGGTTAACTCCCTTCAACGAGTTCGGCAAAATAACTCCTAGTCAATGGGAGAAGCTCATGGCTCAAAAGACTTCACCGGAGGCATTGGAGCTCAGTGCCCGTAACACCGAGATGGCAAAGAGGAACAAACACCACCATCATCTAGGCCCCGGTGGCTACTATGCCAAGGAAGAGTAGTTTAGGAAGATGGACGAAGAGGCCGCAGCTGCTGGGAATATTGATGTGACAAATTTGAAGGTACGCTCAAGAAATTGGATATATGCGAGGAGTACAGAATCATTCGGCGGTAATCTTAAGTTTGATAAGCCAGAGACCCAAGAGGCAGTATCAAGGATACTAAAATATGCTGAAGACAAGGAGAAGGGCTCATTCAATCCTTCTAGAGAGAGGGATGAGCTTAGCCTTGGCTTGGGAAACAAGGAGCACACAGGACGCACCAGGGAGCTAGAGAAAAGGATGACCTAGAAGCAAGGATTCGAAGAGGACAGGCACATGTACAAGAAACATGGCAGAGACCGGGAGACTAGTCTTGAGCTCCAAGTGAAGGCTCTAGTTGTGAAGGCGCTGGAGGAGCAAGGACTGTATATGGAGCCATGGATATTAGTGACACCGTCGGGAGAACTGGCATTAGTTGGCAGCCCTCCGAAAGTTCCTAGCAGCCAAGGTTCCACTGCAGCCACAACCCCTGTTGATAGCATACGGGAACCAACTTGTTGCACCTTGGTGTTTCTCAGCGGCCGGCAGAACACTGTGATGGAGGTGGCAATGGGTGTGGCACATCCTCCCGGTGGCTTATACCACAATAATAAGATAATGCCGGACTACACTAGGGTCGAGGTGCATACCGTGAAACCCGAGTTCATGCAGTGGAGGATAGACTACGCAACTCCCGAGGGGCTGGTGTTACTCGGAGACGTTATTGGTCAGTTCATCCTCTGGCACAAATGGGACATTATATTGACTGCTTCTTCGCCGCCTCCCCCTCTCCCAAATTTGGAACGAGTTGTTGAGGTCGGGGAGATATTTTCACCGTCTCGTGACCACCACATTCCTGAGATGCCACATTCTTCCCCGCCTCCTAGCGAGCATGTGCCTGATGAGATGCCACAACCTTCTCCAGCTCGTACTGAGCAAGTGCATGATGAGATGCCACAATCTTCTCAACAAGCACAGCCGATACATGAACAACGAGTGCCTCCTAAAGAAGGTGATGCACAAGAAGATGAGGACATGCCTGAATGGGAACTTCAAAAGAAGCATCCAATCATCATAATGCTAGTTTATGTTTCGATGAAAGACGTCTTGTCGGTGTCTAAGTGGTATTCCCATGACCAGTTCAAGGCTGAGAACCAAGTTAAAAAAGTCCCATCACGGGGTTCTGAGGAGGCCGTCACTAGAAAACTCCCCAAATTGCAAAGCAGTATCCAAATGTTGATGCCATCAAATGGTCAAAGGATTGCCCGAAAACATATGAAAGAGGCAAGCCCTTCGTACCAAACCGGGACATCCAGCGCTTACCACTTGGAATGAGAAGGTTCCATGATTGGTACTTGCGTGTTCTCCCAACGAGCATAGATCTCATACAAGCATGCTTCCCTACCGGCACATTTGGAAGCCCAGCCGGGAAAATTGTCTTTGACTTCAATGACATGCACACATGCTTTCACCTAGGAGAAATGGAGATGAATCTAATTCGCACGTGGTGCCTGTAAGTCCTTGTCCTCCTGATATGATATGAATGTAATCTTTGAATTTTGTTGCAACTAAACCACGCCATGATTTGTAGAATGCAAGTGCACATTGTCAAACAAATGCCAAGTGTGAAAGCCGGGTATCCAGACCCTCAAGCTATAGCCCAAACAAATTTTAATTACCCTAAACAATGGACACTAGATGCCAAAGAGCTAGCTGCTGCAAAGACTCTTCGGGAGAAAGAGCACATCTGTATGGCGAAACTAAGGGAAGATTCCCTTAAGGTTGTGGCATACATTGCTCTGGCTTTCAAAACTCTCCAACAACACTCTACTATATGGCTACCATACAACTTCGAGTAAGTTTAACTCTATACTTAAAGCTTTGTTCGATATATTTTATTCGATGCAAAAGAGCTTATCTAGTTCTATGATTAAATCCATGCAGCAACCACTGGATTTGTATAGCCGTCGATGTCGGGAGGAGCATGGCATGGGTCTTTGATTCAATAGATAGGGACCCAGTGACATACAAAGATTTCATATCGATTTTCAAGACGTATACATATCGACTATCCTCATTAGCTTATATGTTTGTATACATACTTGTAACATTCACTTTTGGACACTAACAAGTTGTATTTGCTAAAATAATTCGAATAGGGCATTTAGCTTCTATGTCACTAATCATCATGGAAGGCATGATCCAGCAAGGAAGGAAAAGCTGGCTATAAAACACTATGTGCAGTAAGTGTAACTTACTTCTTCAGTACTCCGTTACATGGCTGTCAAAAGCATTACTTAACATTTTCATATGCAAAACACACAGTGCCCCAAGCAGAAGCCTGGGAGTGTATATTGTGGATACTATATATGTTCTATGATGAGTAACACCGGTGCCTACAGGAGACACCCCTTAAGGGTAAGTTTGAACCTCTTCACCCATAGTATAAAAACTTCATACATGGTATGAAATACTAAACCAAAACTTGTTCTCTTGTAATGGAGAGAAGAGAAAGGAATGAAAAGAGACCCATACAAGGATGACCAACTCTTAGAGCTCGTCGACGACCTTTGCAACTTCATATTGGACCAGATTGTACACGTCAAAGGCGCCTACCATGACCGAGAGTCTGACTTAGGTAGAAATCCTCAGTACCAACACCTTCGTGAGACTGAAATGCTAGCTCTAGGACGTTGATAACAATGTGTATGGAATTTGTATATTTAATGATGGATTGTATATATTCTTATGAATTGGACTTATAATTGTAGTTTATATAATACTCTTGTGCTTGTAGTCTAAGGGGTTCAGAACGTTGGTCGCGGGGCATTCAGCAACGCGAACGCGGTTCGGAATGTTGGTCGCGGGGCGTTCGGCAACATGAATACGGTTCAGAATGTTGGTCACGAGGCGTTCGGCAACGCAAATGCGGTTCAGAATGTTGGTCACGGGGCGTTCGGCAACGCGAACGCTGGATGGAATACGCGGAAACAAACAGTGTTCTGGTCGAATTTGAATTGTAAATTTATTTTTTTTGTGGGAAAACGTACTGTAGGGGCGGTTCTAAATTTAACCGCCCCTACAAACAGGTATTATAGAGGCGGCTAGTACTACAGCCGCCCCTACAAATCGATTTGTAGGGGCGGCTGGTAATACGAACCGCCCCTACAAATGCATGATTTATAGAGACGGTTCGGTAGGGGCGGCTGGCTAAACCGCTCCTACAAAGGGTTATGAGCCGCCCCTAAAAATGGTTTCTATAGTAGTGAGGGGAGCATGCAACCGTGCATGCATGTTGTAGCAGTTGGAGAATGGCCTGTGTTGTGCACCACTGAGTCAACAAAGACCCAATTCTAGCACCGGAAAATGTACACTAGAATCCTTGCATCAACTTGTTGTGTCTAACAACTATCACTGTGTCACGCACATGCAATGAACCGTGTCATTGGACTTAGGGAATTGCTAGCGCCTGCGCATCCCATCCGGGTGCTAGCGTCCGGACACTCACGCCAGCTTCACGTGGGGGGCCGACGCCGCTGTGTTTCCCGCACATGTGCGCGCCCACATGGGGTCGCATCTCGATCTGCGTCCGCTCTCATTTCCTACACTTGCCGCTCACGCCCCTCCTCTCCCACACGCATGTATGCGAGCCCAGCAGCTGCAAGTAAGTGGCTGTGGCAGGTGGGTCTAACTACAACATTCAAACACCAGATCTACTTTTGCAATATCTAGATGAATACTTTGCAACATACATCTAAACACAGATAAAACATTTGGGACATATAGTTGCAACACGTTGCAACATGTTCTAATTCCGATTCACTTTTGAAACATCCAGATGCAACACTTGCAACATACAAAAGAAGCCAGATAAAACACTTCAGACATGCGTCTGAAACACTTGCAACATACGTGTACAAAAAATAGATGAAACATTGGGATGGACGCTTGCAACATACGTGTACAACCATTGCAACATATGCAACATCCCGATCTACTTTCGCAACATCCGCATGAAACAACTGAAACATATATCTGAAACAACTGAAACACTTGAAACATAGGCTTGCAACATGTCTGAAAAACGTCCAAAAACACTTGAAACACAACATCGCCGCGGCGGCCATGACCTACTTGGTGGTGAAGTATGGTAGATCGGCGAGGAGGACAGGGAGCGGATGGAGGCCACCCTAGCGGAGGCGCTGGAGTGGCAACGGCAAGGCCTAGCCGAGCAGGGGGCTGAGGAGGGCCGCAGCCTAGAGGGGCCCCGCGAGGATCGCCGTCTCCCAGGCCACCCCCAACACCTTGGGTTGCTCTAGCACCATCGCCACTTCCGACGGCACATAACCCATCGGAACCAGGCCGGGCTACGACGAGGTGGGGGGACAGACACGGTAGTGTGTGTGGGTGGGTGGGGGAGGAGATGAGGCATGCGGCGTGGCGCAGGATGGAGCACGACCTGTGAATGGGGAGCCAAGCGTCGCGGGTGGGCGCACGCATTGTGGGAGGGAGAGAGCGGCGGGGAAAGGCGGCAGCAGCAAGACGGAGTGCGGGCGTGGCGGAGATTCGAGAATGGGTGCGGTCACGACGATGATTCGAGAGGAAAGTGAGCGGAGATTTTTTTTTTATTTTTTTGAGCAACGCGACTGATCGTGCGATTGATAGTTGGGCCATTTAGGCGGGCGAGGCCCACCAACATGGGCAATGTCTTTTTTACAGCATTACCGTTGGACTTAACGACTTTAGTACTCCATCCGCTCCAAATTATAAGCTTTTCTATCTAAATGTATAACAAAAGCTATGTATCTAGAAAAACGAAAAATGTCTTATAATTTGGAATGAAGGGAATAGAATATAGTAACACGGCTGCCTCACAAAACTTCATGAGGACCGATGGACGGTGTTGATGAACCAGCATGACGTAGACTATTTGGACCTTGGGTTGCAAGCTTGCAATGCATGCACGGTGGATGGTGCAAGCTGGAAGAACTGGTAAGACGACCGACAGGAGCCGACAGTGTATATACATAATACATGTCACCATCTACCTAATGTTGCCCAGACTTTTTTTTTTGTTGTAGCAGCAAATGATGAGCAAAGCAGGGAGACATTTAGAGATCGAAAACGATAAGTGGGTCTGAAGGTTGCTTGATCAGAAAGTTCTTTTAGACAAAAGTAAAGTTTCTCTGGATTTGATATTGACATGGTCGATACCTCTACCGCATGACCGGGACAAATCAAAGCCGTGTCTGTATCATCACAATTTTTCAAGAATTTCTATCATTTTCGATCATTTACCTTTGTAGCTCACAGCACAAAGTCAAAAAGAGACCTGGTGATCATATGGATTATGTTATCACTAAGCCTGCTGTATGCAGTGTGTTCTCCGTATGGATTACTCCGTATTATGTAAAGCCTGTTACAGCATGGTCAAAATGTTAATTGAATGTGAATCCATGCCCAAAAAAAAAAAAGGTTTTGCACTAACGGTTGATGCAAGTACAGGTTATATTAGCCTGCCTAACCACAACAAACATGAAGAAATCGATGGGAAGAATACACAAATACTAACCTTTGACTGTTCTAAAGATCAGGAACTGGATATATACGCTCCACACTGCATCTCCTCAGAAAACAACGCTGAGAAGAAAGAAACTAACTTCAGACAATTTCAAAACAATAAACCTGTCCAGATAAACCATCAGTTTTTGTAGTAGTTACCCCTATCGTAAGTCAGATCAGGAAAGCACTGCGGTGAATTTTGGGTGACGAAGTTGCAAATGTTTGGAATACATGACAATGTTTGAATCGTCCGAAGTTATTAAAAATGAGGAGGAAACGAAAGGAAATTTCATTCTTCTGTTGTGTTGATGCAGTAGTTTGATCTTGACAAAATTGACACGGTAATTTGGTACTGCATGCTGCATTAGTTAGCAATTGTAGAAAAAAAAACTTTGAAACAAAATCAAACATGGACATGCATCGATGAGTTTTGTAGGATATGATTTTATAATATAATTAAAAAATACACCACATATTTTATTTAGGGCGTGCATGTAGTTTTTAATTGGTTATGTTGTTATTAATTAATTCATGCTAAGCAAACCCACATACAAGACTCTTGAATCTATTCCCAAGCTAAATATTGCTGAATTTTTGTTTCGCCATTTGTGACGAAAATGTCACCTACCTAGGGCCGTTAAGTGATTTTGGTGAGTGAGTGACAACATGGTCATTGAGAGTAATGTTATACAAGCTGCAAACATGGACTTAGACAGGGCAACATAAAGATCAAGTGATCAACACCTCAAGCAAGGTCAAAGGAGCTGTTTTGAAGATCCTAAAAGACATAAGAAGTCCAAGATTATCGGTGAGGAGTACCGGAGCTTAGATGCTCCACAGTACAGAGGGTTGAGGAAGAAGACCTCACCTTAACTTTCGGTGGGCATTGGAGTGCTCATCACCGGAGTTTAGGTCTAGAGGCAATTGGAGGCACGGTGGATAAGAGCAAAGGGCACTGGAACCCTCTGGTGATAGAGCATTGGAGTAAAGGTATGATCTAGAGGCTGCACTATGCAGTACTGTTTTAACCTCACCTAAAATCTCCAGTAGTGCATCGGAGTTTAGGCCATCCAACGGTTGACAACGGCTAGTCCAACATCTAGTCTATGTGGCAGGCATCGGAGCTCTCCGTTGGGATCACCAGAGTTCTCTAATGCTCATTTCTATATGCAATCCGAAGCCAATGGCTACATTGTACATTTGGGGCTATATATACCCCTTCGTTTGGTTAATTCAATGATGATAAAGTGTGCCAAAGTTTCTAGTGAGTTGAGGCTCTATTCCTAGCAGTAGCGAATCTAGCTGAGAATGGCACTGAGGGTTCATCCACAATGCTATATAGTGTCTTGCGTAGGTTTTGTTAGTAGGTTTTAGTTGCCTAATTAGTTTTTAAGTTGCCTAATTAACCCTCCTCTTTGGTGCCACAATCCCTTCACCATCTTAGTGTAACCTTCTTATCCTTGGATTTTATTTAAATATTGTTTGAAATACAAGCCTAGGGTTATGACGACGCACTAAAGCAACAAGGTCATGTACTATCCCGGAGTTCCCCATCCTTCTCAGCAGTTCCAAACTAAAACATTCATTACTCCTGATGGAGATTGTCATAAACACCCGTTAGGCTACAAGGACTTCCTTTCTATAACTTGCTCTTTTGCGCGGGTGAAATCTCTGCTCTATCGCCCTTTATGTCCTGCTGTAGCTCGCTCTTATCCACTTCCATCTTGACCGCTATTAGCCAACTCTAGTGCAAAATGTTTCTGACTCTACAAGGGCTAGGTATTTCCCTTGGTTGTGCACCTCTTTCATGCACGCCGCAGTTGATGCCGCAAAATTAATTCTTCTTCTATGCTCCCCTTCTCCATTTCCCTCGCATACACCATGCGCTCAACACTGCCTCCTCTCCTCTATTTTTCTCAGCGTAGCCTCTCTAGCATTGTGGATGAACCAAAAAGGAATCCTCACTTGAGCTGAAGTATGAGTTAATTTGAGAAACTCTATCCTTCTTTCCTCCTTGCTCTCCCCATGCTCCTATGGAGGTCCGATGATGATCTGTGAAGGTCTCTGAAAACCACCATAATCGACCATAATGAATGCATCTCCATCCTATTGAAAATTAATTCAGATTCAAACTCTAGCACAAACCCATTATCATTCAATGGTTTGCTCTCCATTGGTACTTGAAGTCCCTAAGCTTTACTCATCTCCCACAAAGAACCCTTAAGTTAAACGGGTCCCACGAGTAGTATTTCCCAATGCCATAAACTTCTTCAGTTCTTTATCTTCCATAGAAAAAGGATCAAACTCCTCCTCCTCCTCCTCCAATGCCGGCTATTTCTTGGCTAACACTATCACCATATCCTTTGATACATCCTTCAACACATCTGGGACTTGTGCTGGCAAACCAACTCATTTTGCCAAAGTACCCTCTAGATGCCCAACTCCTCCTCCAGCTATCATGTCCTCAACCTTATTGCCCAGTTTCTTCTCCTCCATGATCCCCAAACCCTCAACTCATGTCACCAAATATTCCTTTCCACTCCATGCCTACCAATTAGTCCTGCACTTTGAGTTCACCCCCTTGGCTTTCAGTGGGCAATCTTCTCATCAAAGATCCTAGATCACCCAGAGTGGAACAGAAAACTCAAGAACGTGGAGACCGAACTAGCGATGGCGCAAAGAAAAGTCGGTGGAAGAGAACTTTGTAATGTGAAGCAATACTGACTAGATTTGTCCCCGCAACCATTAAAAACACTAGTAGGGAAGGGGCATACACAAGTAATCCAATCGCCTAGGGCCTTTGTACCATAGGTATATGACGTTTTACAAAACTCACCAAAAAGTCCCTATCTGATATAGAAACTGGGTCGCCCACCCTGATGAAACCCTAGGAGTCCCATGTGGTGGAAAAAAGATCAGGAATCCTTGCCAGCATCCAAGACATGTAGTCTGCCACAAGCACGGTCCCACAGAAGTTGTTTAAGCCATCCCTTAACACCTGCAACATTTCTTTGATTGCTCCAAGCACCGCCATCATACTACCGCCACCCAATCGCTTATGACACAGCCACATCTACTAGGTTATTATTGATTTTCGTAATTACAGTTACTTTATTTATATTGGGTTTATAATCACTTTTTGTGTAGTTTTCAAGAAACACTAGTATAACAAAAAAAAATCCAGGTGTTGCAGTTCTCAATAACACTCTTTTTTGTTAGTACAAAATTAGATCAAACTTGAGCTGAAATCAGATGCTAGAAGCTCCTAAAACTCTCGGTTTTGTACAGACACACTGCTGATTGTGTGTGTGTGGGGGGGAGAGCTTCTATATTTCTATAAGAGGATGTCATCACTAAATTTCTTCATGCTATGCAAATTACACCATTTTACTTGACAAACTTGTGTTTGATTTCATTCACAGACTTGAAGAGAAAACAATCTCAAAATTATGACGTATTGACGTGTGGAAACGTATAAACAAACATAGTACACGAGCTAATTAGCTAAACTTGACTAGTAGTGTGGGTTGACGACGAAGCACTTCTCCCTGATCTCTCCCTCGTCGCCGGTGGGCACCTGGACCTTGCCCATCTTGACCATGGCCTTGGCGAACTTGATCTGCTATGCGTTCTCGACTGCGGCGTTGAAGTGGACCATTCCGACCGTCCAGGGGTTGTCGAGCAGCGTGTTGTCGGAGATGAATAGGACCTTGTGCGCCAGCACGTTCTTGTAGTACTGGTTGTCGAAGGTCGCCGGCGTGACTGGGTCAAGCGGCACCACCGTGGGGTCCATCTGGGCGTCGCTGGACGTCCATGGGCAGTGGATCTTGAGGTGCTCGGCGTAGACGGGGTCGAGGGACGGGTCCGTCCGGCCCAGCTGGCCGCTGAAGTCGTAGAGGCGCTGCGTGAAGGAGGAGCAGTGGGAGCGGTCGATGGTGTGCACGCCAGAGAGCGTGACCATGTCATCGGCGTTGAGGCCCTTGCACTTGAAGCTCTCGATGAGCTCGACGACGTCGTCAAACGGGGAGGGGACATTGTTGTCGAGCACCTCGTCTTCTTTGGACACTCTATCGTCTTGGCGCCCCGAGGGGACTTTGTAGTCGAGGCCGCCGGCGAGGTAGGTGCTGTCACGGGCCGCGAACACCACGATGTCGGTGCAGGAGACCATGCACGGGCAGTGCGCCTCGAGGACGGCCTTGGCATCGTCAATGATGTCGAAGCCACGCATGCTGGGGTTGTTGGCAACAGAGTCCTTCTCGGCCTTGTTGCCCGGCGTGAAGTTGATGAGGATGGAGCCATCGCAGCCCCTGACGAAGCAGTCGTGGAAGTGCATCCGGATGAGTCCAGCGCCGACGCCAGGTTCACGGGTGATACCGTGGCGGACGGCGTTGCGCACGATCTCCTCGGCCTATGGGCACGACTGCTTGTAGAATCCGACCTCCAGTTCCACCGGCGAGGCTTGTGCGTGTGCCGCCGATGAGGAGACGACGACGAGCGCCGCCAAGGCAAATGCCAACCACGTCGACCTCATGGCAACGGTGAACAATATGGGTTATATATTGGTCGATCAGATGCTACTCTCACTCTGAGCTTGCTATTAGCTTCTTTAGCTTTGGAGATCGATTGAGAATTCGAGATGGTGATGAAGAGATGAAGAGCGGCGCAGCTGCTTGATCTCTATTTATACAGTACAGGGGATGCATGGCGTGTGCATGGATGGAATACCGTGTTTGTGAACCGAGTTAACCAATAAGCAAGAGCCAATCCCTGGATCGCCAAATGTAACCTAACAAGTAACAACTGCTACAAGAACCATGTTAGTGGACTTTGTAGTACATCATACATGTCACCAACTGTGGGGGGTATAACCCTAGGTACCCACGGCAATGGACATGGGCCGCACCGCCAGGAGAGGTCCAGCCCATAAGATCAAGGCCTATGGTGCCCAGTTCTCGTCGGCGTGCACCGCAAGGCAATCAGAAGACATCTTGGCGATGAAGAAAGATCTTTTCGGATATGATAGATATCGTATTCCTTGTAAATACTTACTATATAACCGAATAGATCTAGGCCTAAACCGACTTGTAACCCTACCCCCAAAACTATAACCCTCGAATTCATCTCATATTCAATACAATCCAACAAAGACACATGACGTAGGGTATTACGTTGATCAGACGGCCCGAACCTGTCTAAATTGATGTCTCTGCGCCTTGTGTCACCATCCGGTTCCTATTACGCGCACCTCGACCGATCATCTACTACCGTAGGTATACCCCTCGGTAGACTGCCGACCAGATTTCGTCGACAGTGGCGCGTCAGGTAGGGGGTGTGCGTGCTGATTCCATGGCCAACCAGATGGTCACTTTCCCGAGCTCCATGGCCTTTCCCAAGCCAGGCCAGATCTTCACAGTAGGATCCATGACTTGGATCATCGGCCCCGATGGCAACGGGGAGATCGTGGAAGCGATGGGATCACCCTGCGCCGATCACGCTAACACTTGCAACGACATCTCTGGTCCCGATGCCCCGTCGCTGGGTTAGGAGATCCATCATCAATGATGATCTGATCGCATCCATCGATCGGGTCATAGACCGCTTAACAGAATGTCAGCTCCTCATGGGTTCGGTCTTAGATCAATCCAGAGCAAGCGATGAATTTCCCGTACTCCAAGATCACCAAGCCACTACAACCGAGCGACTTGCTCGGCCACTTCGTTCAAGGCGGCCAGATTCTGATCTGGTGATCATGGCAACTCTGGAAGGGCATACCGTTCAACTCCAACCACTACCCGCCCTGACGGAGAGCATGCCGAAGCCCTATTCTTTCGATCTGTCAGGACACCGTGCACCATCTTTTCGCCGACCACACAGAGCGTAGCCACGTCGACGACCTCTATCAGATCGACTTCCTTGAGGCCAACCAGCCTGCCCCAATGGTAAACATGGTGCAAATCTGAACAGATCTTTCGGACGAAACGCTCCACACCATCCTAGAGGAAAGTCCTGAGCCGTACTCCGAGGCCTCTGCTAACAGCTGCCCATCTTTCCCTCTAGGTTTGGGGAGAGAGTTTTTCATGGTTGGCTACGACAGCGTTGCTGTCGATGGAGAGACCAGTGTCTAGCATCGTGAGCGCGAAGCGAAGAACACTAATCGTCAACGACGTCGCAATGAAGAAGCAGAAAACGCCGCCCAAGCCGCCAGAGGTGGCCCACCGCCTCTCGCTCGTAATCTCCAACAAGAGTTTTTCATGGTGGACAATCAGCGAATGGAGCAGACGCCGAGCGCCAATCTGGCTGTGGCCACCCACGAGTTGGCTAGACTCCCACAAATGCCAGAGATACTCGAGATTCAAGCGCTGCTCAAAGCAGCTCAGACCCAAGTCAACGACATCCAGAATTCGATGTGGTCACCCGCGAATTGGCTAGATAGTGAGGTCATCTCCACTTTCACCAGAGGACTCCAGCACCGTCAGGAGCTGTGCTCCAAAATTTACCGCAAGAGGTCCCAGACCATCGACGAACTCCTCAAGGTTGCAAACTCATATACAGACTCCGAAGAAGCTGATCGGCCAGAGGGATCAAGGGCTGCACAGCCACGTCGCCGCCGACCGAGAAACTCCATCGACAACGTATAGCAGCCACGCACTAAGCGAAATTTCAATGCTGCATACGAAGAACTCTTTGATGGTCCATGCTTAATTCACAAGAACAACAAGCACACCATGCGACAATGCTATGGCATAGCCAAAGCTTTTGTTGTAGCAGATTTTATTGTAGCAGCAAACCATAAGCAAATGATAAGCAACTCAAATGATTAAGCACTCGAAGTTGGGGTCTCACAGACCAATGTGACTGTTCAAAGATAGGTTGATCTAAGAAAAAACCCAAAACCTAACATGAGCGGCAATGTCTCAACATAAAGTCTATGGGGGGCATGAGTACCCTCTGGACGAGCCCCCTAATGGTCTCTATGACGATACGCGATCCAGCAGACCAAAAGACAGTGTCGAAGCACCCTGATAGATTCTGGATGTAGACTTGCTTTGACAATTCTCATTGACTTCTATGGAATTTTCATGTGAGACCGGTGCCATTGGTTAGGTTATCTTCTCAGCTTTAATTTGGTGTATGGGTAGAACGTCAAACCCAGAGTCTATGCATCCTATGCATCCATTTTAGTATGGGCTGCTCCTAGATGCCAAACTGGACTCGAACTTGACTTGTGTTGGATCTCCCTCTTGGCTTGGACGCCCTTGCTGGTCTTCTTCACCTCCATGCCTTTCTCGAAGCACTTCATGACCCTCTCCAATGTTCATAAGAATTAAAACATCATTAGGCAACAATCTATTCTCATAGACCTGAAAAGGATCGCTTAAGAACAAGCTCACCTCTACATTTAATTGCCGCATTCGAGCTCTAGTCATTGGTCCTTGCATAGCGGTTGGTGGGGAGATGGGTGCATCTAAAGGAGTGATGTCCTCATCAACTTCCATCTTGATCACGAGCCGCTCTTGAACTCTTTTTTATCAATTGGGGGGTAGGGAGCACAAAGCGCAAGTTTTATAGCATACCCAACAAGCATACCAGCGGAAGGCGGTGATAGTAAGTACAGAATAGTAGTGAAATAAAATTATAGATTGTTACATCATTCTTGAAAGAAAAACCTCCATTGTTGGACCAGGTGCCTCAACTATTCATATTGACAAGCCCTATAGTCCATGTCCCTGATTATAGCCCGCATCATACCCTGAAGGCATTCCAACTTGTTGTTGAGGACCTGCTCATTCTTAGCGATCTAGATCCTCTAGAGAACCATAAGCAGCATATCCATGCAAACACATGATGTAAGGTGTAGGCAAGAACCAATCAACCATGGGCATCTCCTGACTCGGGAGGCTAGAGGGCAGGACACAAAGATGTGATCACTGGTCTCTGGGGTGCATGCATAGTTTTGGCAGTAGGAATCTCATAGATGACGAATATTTTTATAGTAGATATTCGCCCAGGAGTTGAGCCTATCGTTGTAGATGAGTCAGCTAAAAAACTTGCTTACTAGGAAGCTTGCACCTCCATAGATCCCTCATCTCTAGAATGACAAACCTCTTCAGCGTGGAGAAGATCTTAGGCACCTCGGCTAGATAAGGAGGGGTCATTATGGGTGTTGAAGAATCTAGTATTAGGGAGCTCCTTGAGAGAGAACGTCTCAAGAGCTCGCCTAAGAATGCAAAGTTCATAGGCGGCGGTGTTAGATAATGATAGCCTAAGGGGGATATGGAACTCTTTGGCCATGATCTCATTAATGCAAAGATTCAATTTGATGTAGTGTGAAAACAGAGCTGGTGTTTGGTGGTCAAGGGGTCACATGCAAACCAATTATCCAACCAGAAAGGGGTGGACAATCCATACTCAACATGGATTGTTGTGAGCTATCGGTATCGAGGGCACTTATCATTGATAATCTGAGCAAGAGGGGAATCATTGTCCATGGACCCAAAAGCAAGGTTGCACTAAGAAAGGAGCCAAGTTTCCAAATGGGAAGAGTTAGGCCCAAGTAGCTTGTGGATGAATTTTAGCAAAATATAATATAATGATTTTGATCCTCCAATGAGCAGATCCCCATCCCTCTGACATCTTTTGAGAGACAAGCCCTGTCCCATGCTATGAGGCATTGAGAGCCATGATATTTTTCATCCCCCATCAAGTGGAAAGTGCAACGCCTACGGTCAATTATGTCCTAAACAATTTTGAGGAGCATCATGGCAAGCATATGGTGTATCACGAGGCTTTCCTAGCATAACATTGACAAGGACAATCCGTCCCCCATAGGAAAGGAGGCAAGACTTCTAGCCTGAAAGGTGGCTGTTGAAGGAGGAGATCATTGGTTGGTAGTTTGAAACTTTAAGTTTGTGTGGGGAGAATGGTAGGCCACGGTGAAGTTGGGGAAAGGAAGAGATGGAGCATCCCAAAGGTGGTTGGCATTATCGAGGCCGAGGCCTTCCATTCATCGATGAATTGGGATGAAGGTCGACTCGTTGTAGTTGATGGTGAGGCTGGTTGCGCGTGAGAAAGAATCCATGGTGCTTCTCAGAGGCCAGATAGACTGATTGTCTCCTTTTTTGATAATAATAAGCATCTCATTAGCATATTGAAGAACTAGAAAGGGGAGGGATGGGTCGAGTGGGTGGAGAACTTCCCCTGATGAAGACAAACACGGGATGAGGAACTATGGAAAGTTCGCGACCACAATAAATTGGTAGGGGGACAATATAGGTCCCCCTAACGGAGACCAAGGCAGCATAGGGGTGCCATTCAAGAGTATGGCCATTTGGCAAGAGGTGAGGATGTTGGCAATCTAGCCGCACCAAAGATCATCAAAGCCACTCACATAGAGGATTGTATCTAGGCTTTCACAGGACATAGGGTTGAAAGCTTTATTGAAATCAAGCTTGAGAACAACAATGGGGGCGCGACACTTCTGGGGGCAGTTTAGAAGCTGAGCTACATATACATAATTTTTAGCAATGTTCCTGCCATGAACAAAGCCAGTTTGACTCAGGTCCATAAGAGTTGGGACGACCAAGCGTAGGTGGTTCGCAAGGACTCAAGTGCAAAAAAAATTGTGACTCTACAAGGCAGGTATTTCCCTTGGTTGTGCAACTCTTTCATGGATGTCGTAGTTGACGCCACAAAAGCACTCTTCCACTCCCCCTTCTCTATTCCCTTCGTGTATGCCTTGCCATCAACATTGCCACATCTTTTATATTTTTCTCGGTCTGGGCTATCTAAAAGTAAGGCTTACTTTCCATCTAGTTCTTGTGGATGAACCAAAAAGGAATCCTCACTTGAGCTGAAGTATGAGTTAATTCGTGAAACTCTATTCTTGCCTCCTCTTTGCTCCCCATGCCCTTGTGGAGGTCTCTATGATGATCTTTGGAGGTATCGAAAAACCATCATAATGGGCAACAATGAATGCATCTCTATCCTGTTGAAAATTCATTCAAACTTGAACTCCGGCACAAATTGATTCCCATTCAATGGTCTGTTCATCATTGGAACTTGAAGTCCCCAAGCTTTTCTCATCTCCCCAAAGAGAAGCCTTAAGTTGAACAGGTTCCCCATGTACCATTTCGCCATATGGCTAGAAACTTCTTCTGTTCTTCGGTATCCAACCTCATTATCCAACACACCAAAAAGTCCCGATCTGTGATAGCAACTAGGTCACCCACCCTAGATGAAACCCTAGGAGTCCCACATGGTGGAAAAATATCACTGTTCTCTGTCGACGTCCAAGACAAGGAGTACACCACGAGCACGGTCCCACAAAATAAAGTTGCTCCAGCTCGCGTCATGCTTGTATGATACGGTTCTTTTCCTTACCCTGACGCTGTAATTGGACTCAGAAGCGTAGCCAATGCGTCCCCACAATATTGGTTTCACCATTTGTACTAGAAGCCCCAAGAAGTCGAGGTCATTGCTAAATCTGTACATGTTGTGCAAATAACACCATTTTACTTGACAAACTTGTGTTTGATTTCACAGACTTGAAGAGAAAACAATCTCAATAATTATGACATATTGACGTGTGGAACATATAAACAAACTTTCGTACACGAGCTAATTTGCTAAACTTGACTACTAGTGGTTGACGACGAAGCACTTCTCCCTGATCTCTCCCTCGTCACCGGTGAGCACCTGGACCTTGCCCATCTTGACCATGGCCTTGGCGAACTTGACCTGCCATGCCTTCTCGACTGCGGCGTTAAAGTGGACTATCCCGGCCGTCCAGGGGTTGTCGAGCAGCGTGTTGTCGGAGATGAATAGGACCTTGTGCGCCAGCACGTTCTTGTAGTACTGGTTGTCGAAGGTCGCCGGCGTGACTGGGTCGAGCGGCACCACCGTGGGGTCCATCTGGCCGTTGCTGGACGGCCACGGGCACCGCTGCTTGAGGTGCTCAGCGTAGGCGGGGTCGAGTGACGGGTCCATCCGCCCCAGCTGGCCGCTGAAGTTGTAGAGGCGCTGGGTGAAGGAAGAGCAGTGGGAGCGGCCGATGGTGTGCGCGCCGGAGAGCGTGACCATGTCGTCGGCGTTGAGGCCCTTGCGCTTGAAGCTCTCGATGAGCTCGGCGACGTCGTCAGTCGGGGCGGGGACATTGTTGTTGAGCACCTCATCCTCTTTGGACACGCGGCCGTCACGGCGGCCCGAGGGGACCTTGTAGTCGAGGCCACCAGCGAGGTAGGCGCCGTCGCGGGCCGCGAACGCGATGATGTCGGCGCAGGAGACGGTGCGCGGGCAGTGCGCCTCGAGGACGGCCTTGGCGTCGTCGACGACGTCGAAGCCGCGCATGCTGGGGTTGTTGGCGACGGAGTCCTTCTCTGCCTTGTTGCCCGGCGTGGAGTTGATGAGGATGGAGGCGTCGCAGCCCCGGACGAAGCAGTCGTGGAAGTGCATCCGGATGAGTCCAGCGCCGACGCCAGGTTCACGGGCGATACCGCGGCGGACGGCGTTGCGCACGATCTCCTCGGCCTGTGGGCACGACTGCTTGTAGAATCCGACCTCCAGTTCCGCCGGCGAGGCATGTGCGTGTGCCGCCGATGAGGAGACGACGACGAGCGCCGCCAAGGCAAATGCCAACCACGTCGACCTCATGGCGACGGTGAACAATATGGGTTATATATTGATCGATCAGATGCTACTCTCACTCTGAGCTTGCTATTAGCTTCTTTAGCTTTGGAGATCGATCGAGAATTCGAGATGGTGATGAAGAGATGAAGAGCGGCGCAGCTGCTTGATCTCTATTTATACAGTACAGGGGATGCATGGCGTGTGCATGGATGGAATACCGTGTTTGTGAACCGAGTCAACCAATAAGCAAGACCCAATCCCTGGATCGCCAAATGTAACCTAACAAGTAACAACTGCTACAAGAATCATGTTAGTGGACTTTGTAGTACATCATACATGTCACCAACTCACCATCTACCTAATATGTTGCCCAGATTTTGTTGTAGCAGCAAATGATAAGCAAAAGCAGATAGTTGTTTAGAGATCGAAAACATTGTCAGTCTGAAGGTTACTTGCTTGATAAGAGAATTATTCTAGACATATACAGTTAAAGTTTCATTGACATGGTCGATACTGCTACCGCATGACCGGGACAAATCAAAGCCGTGTCTCCTCACAATTTCAAAATTTTCTGTCGCTTTAGATCGTTTACCTTTTGTAGCTCACACCTCACAGCACAAAGTCAAAAGAGACGCTAACGGTTGAATGTGAATCCATATGTATTATGTTGAAGCCTGCAGAATGATCAAAAGTACTGATGTTTTTGAATGTGAATCCATGCCAAAATGCTTTTGCACTAAAGGTTGATGATGCAACAGGTTATATTAGCCTGCCCCTAACGGCCCAACCACAACAAACATGAAGAAATGGATCAGAATACACAAATGCTAGGGGCATTTGACTGTTCTATAGATCAGGAACAGGATATATACCATCCACACTGCATCTCGTCGGAAACAACGCTGAGAAGAAAGAAACCAAACAGTACAACTCCAGACAGTTTCCAAACAATAAACCTGTCCAGATAAACCATCAGTTTTTGTAGTAAGGGGTTACGCCTATCCTAAGTCAGATCAGGAAAGGACTCCAGTGAATTTTGGGTGACGAAGTTGCAAATCTTTGGATTACATGTTTGAATCCTTCAGAGTTATTAAAAATGGCGAGGAAAAGAGTATTCTTGTTTTGTGTTGATGAAGTAGTTTTTTTCTCTACAAAATTGACGCCATAATTCCTTACTGCATGCTGCATATATTAATTAAGAATTGTAGAAAAAAGGCTATGAAGCCAAATCAAACATGGACATGCATCCATGAGTTTTGTGGGATATGATTTTATTATATAATTATCAAATATACGCCAGTTGTTTAATTTAGGGCTTAACTGTAGTTTCCAATTGGTTATGTTATTAATTAATTCATGTTAAGCAAACCCACATACAAGACTCTTGAATCCATTCCCAAGATAAATGTTGCTGAATTTATGTTCTTGCCATCTTAGTGTAACCTTCTTCTCCTTGGATTTTGTTTAAATATTATTTGAAATACAAGCTTGGGGTTATAATGACGCAATAAAGCATCCAGATCATGAACTATCCCGAAGTTCCCCATCCCTCTCAGCAGTTCCAAACTAAAATGTTCATTGTTCCCTCTCCTTTCTATAACTTGCTCTTTTGCGCTGGTGAAATCTCTCACCTATTTCAGGTACTTTATGTCGTGTTGTACCTGGCTCTTATCCACTTCTGATGAGAACGGAGGTCCCGATCTTCCGTTAGATGGAGGTAACTATTGATTTAGTGGAGATGCAACACACCGATCTGGCTACAAATTATTAGAAGACCCAAATCCTGCAACCTTAGCATCACGTCTCCTCTGGTTATTAATCGTGTCATCATCCAGTTAACCTCATCGAGAAGGCTAATCCGTGCCTGTGAAACGAAGAACACAAGCAAGAACTCCAAAGAACGCAACTCAAATGAAGTGATAATTGTGGACATATGATTAAGTAATCGAAGTTGGGGTCTCACAAACCGATATGACCATTTGAAGACAGGTTGATCTAAGAAAAAGCCAAAACCTAACATGAGCGGCAACAACTCAATATAAAGTTTATGGGGGGGGGCACAAGTACCCCTGGACGCACCCCCTAATGGCCTCTAAGATGATACACGATCCAACAAACCAAAAGATAGTGTCGAAGCACATGGCAAATTCTGGATGTAGACTTGTTTTGATGATTTCCATTGACTTCGATGGAATTTTCATGTGAGACCAGTGCCATTGGTTAGGTTACCTTGTTAGCTTTTGGTATATGGGTAGAACGTAAAAAACAGAGTCAGTATGCATCCTAGGCATCCGTTTTAGTATGGGCTGCTCCTAGAGGCCAAGCTGGACTTGAACTCGACTTGGGCTGGACCTCCCTCTTGACTTGGACACCCTTGCTGGTCTTCTTCACCTCCATGCCTTTCTCCAAGCACTTCATGACCCTCTCCAATGTTCATAAGAATGAAAACATAATTAGGAAGCAATCTATTCTCGTAGACCTGAAAATGATCGCTTAAAAATGAGCTCACCTCTATATTTAATTATCACATTTGAGCTCTAGTCATAGGTTCTTGCATTGCGGTTGGAGGAGCGATGGGTGCATCGAAAGGAGTGATGTCCTCATCAACTTCCATCTTGATCACTAGCCGCTCCTGAACTCTTTTTTATGAATTGGAGGGTGGGGAGCACAAAGCGCAAGTTTTACAGCATACCCATCTGGCATACCAGCGGAAGGGGTGATAGTAAGTACAGAATAGTAGTGAGATAAAATTATAGATTGTTACATCATTCTTGGAAGAAACACATCCATTGTTGGACCAACGGCCTCAACTATTCATATCGGCAAGCCTAACAGTCATGTCCCTGATTATAGCCATCCATAATACCCTAAAGGCATTCCAACTTGTTGTCGAAGACCTGCCAGTTCCTAGCGATCTAGATCCTCTAGAGATCTACAAGCAGCATATCCATGCAAACACATGATGCAAGGTGTAGGCGAGAAGCAATGAACCAAGGGTGTTAGTGATCCTCCTCAACAAATCTGATGCCTAGGCATCTCCATACCCGGGAGGCTAGAGGGTGGGACACAAAGATGTGATCATTGGTCTTTGGGATGCATGCATAGTTTTGGCAGTAGGAATCTTCCAGATGACGAATGTTTTTATAGTAGATATTCTCCTTGGAATTGATCCTATCATTGTAGAGGAGTTAGCCAAAAAAACTTGCTTACTAGGAAGCTTGCAGCTCAATAGATGCCTCGTCTCTAGAATAACAAACCTCTTGAGCATGGAGAAGATCTTAGGAACCTCAGCTAGATAAGGAGGGGTCATTATGGGTGTTCAAGAATCTGGTATTAGGGAGCTCCTTGAGCTCGCCTAAGAATGCAAAGTTCATAGGCAACAGTGTTAGATAATCACAACCTAAGGGGGATATGGAGCCCTTTGGCCATGATCTCATTAACGCCAAGATTCAGTTTGATGTAGTGTGAAACAGAGCTGGTAT
Organism: Miscanthus lutarioriparius; assembly: GCA_904845875.1. Lineage (NCBI taxonomy): Eukaryota > Viridiplantae > Streptophyta > Magnoliopsida > Poales > Poaceae > Miscanthus > Miscanthus lutarioriparius. Next base: position 70,782,607 of record CAJGYO010000016.1, on the reverse strand, counting down.
TTGGTGGTCAAGGGGCCACACCCAAACCATTTATCCAACCAGAAAGAGGTGGACAGTCCATATATACTCAACATGGACTATCGTGAGCTATCGGTATCGAGGGCACTCATCAATAATAATCAAAGCATGAGGGGAATCATTGTCCCCGGACCCAAAAGCAAGGTTGCCCTAACAAAGGAGCCAAATTTCCCAAGGGGTAGAGTTAGGTCCAAGTATCTTATGGATGAATTTTAGCAAAATACAATGATTCTGATCCTACAATGAGCAGATCCCCATCCCTCTGACATATTTTGAGAGACAAGCCTTGTCCCACGCTATGAGGCATTGGGAGCCATGACATTTTTCATCCCCTATCTAGAGGAAAGTGTGACACCGGCCTACTTTCAATTATGTCCTAAACAATTTTGGGGAGCATCATGGCAAGCATATGGTGTATCATGAGGCTTTCCCAGCATAACATTAACAAGGACAATCCATCCCCCATAGGAAAGGAGGCAAGACTTCCAGCCTAAAAGGTGGCTATTGAAGGAGGAGATCAGTGGTTGGTAGTTTGAAACTTTAAGTTTGTGTGCGGAGAGTGGGAGGCCAAGGTGAAGTTGGGGAAAGGAAGAGACGGAGCATCCCTAAGGTTGCTACCATTATCGAGGCCAAGGCCTTCCCTACTTGGGATGAAGGTCGACTTATGGTAGTTGATGGTGAGCCCGGTTGTGCATGAGAAAGAATCTAGGGTCCTTCTCAGAGACCGAATAAACTGATTGTCTCCTTTGATAATAATGAGCATCTCATCTGCATATTGAAGAATTAGAAAGGGGAGGGATGGGTCGAGTTGGTGGAGAGCTTCCCCTGATGAAGAAAAACACATAATTAGGCACTACAGAAAGTCCACGACCACAATAAAGGGGTAGGGGGACAACAGGGCCCCCTAACGGAGACCAAGGCAGCAAAGTGGTATCATACAAGAGGATGGCCATCTGGCAAGAGGTGAGGATGTTGGCAATCCAGCCGCACCAAAGATCAGCAAAGCCACTCACATGGAGGATTGCATCCAGGCTTTCACAGGACATAAGGTCGAAAGCTCTATTGAAATCAAGATTGAGAACAACAATGGGGGAGCGACTTCTGGGGGCAGTTTAGAAGCTCAGCTGCATATACATAATTTTCCGCAATGTTCTTGCCATGAACAAAGACAAATTGACTCGGGTCAATAAGAGTTGGGATGACCGAGCGTAGGTGATTCGCTAGCACTCAAGTGCAAAAAATATTGTGATTCTACAAGGCAGGTATCTGCCTTGGTTGTGCAACTCTTTCATGGATGCCGTAGTTGATGCCACAAAAGCATTCTTCTACTCCCCCCTTCTCTATTCCCCTCGCGTATACCTTGCAATCAAAATTGCCTCATCTTGTATATTTTTCTCGGTCTAGGCTATCTAAAAGTAAGACTTACTTTCCATCCAATTCTTGTGGATGAACCAAAAAGGAATCCTCACTTGAGCTGAAGTATGAGTTAATTCGTGAAACTCTATGATTGCCTCCTCTTTGCTCCCCGTGCTCTTGTGCACGGCTGGCCCTGAGGGCGGGCAAGCGGGGTGGCCGCCCTAGGCCCCCAATCCCATGGGGCCCCACCCTAGATATACACTCAGTATGTAGCTGTATTAGTATATGGCTTGGTTGGTTCGTTGAGGCCCACCGCAGCCTAGCAGCTGGAAGAGTGATCGACGTTCACGATTTGTCGATTCTGCGAGACTATGATTGCAACTCCTCGAGGCCCGTCCACCCGAGCAACGCTGTTGAAACACTCATGAGTTGCGACTCCTTTATCAAGGAACCAAATCGGCAAATCCCCAAACACGATTACACGACACAGCAACCGCGCGACGCGATCACCCAACTCAACGGCGGCGCCTCGGCGGGCGGCCAACTCGGAGTCGGAGAATCAACGAGCCGAAGTCTCCAGACTCCAACAAGGCGTACGTATCTCCGTATGAACTTGCTACCAATGTCCGAAGTCCCCAAAAGGCCAAAACCACCCCCAACGTCCTTGATTTTATAAGATTTTATATTAGTGTGTATCCGGTATCCGTGGAGAATCCCATGCTGGCGTGCTTGGAATTGAATTTGATTGGATTGGATCCATGTTAATTTTTTGAACTAATTGTTTCTTTAAAGTTTAATGGTATCATGTCATCAAGAAAATATGCCTCCGGTAGTGAGAAAAGAACTATACAACATCTCGAGCGAAGTTAAATGGTGTCATTAGTGTCATGAAGAATGAGGTCTTCAACATTACAAACTGGGTTCATCAGTGTTATCAACAACACAAAACAATAATTTTCTAGTGAATTTAGCAAAATTTATCACGGTTGGCGGACCTCGACAAAGAGGAGCTTCATCTTTGGTCAGAAGAAATTTTTAATGTAACTTAATATATCTGAGTTGTTTTTTATGTATTACTTTTGCATATGTATTTAAGTGTTTATCAGTAACAATTCATCATTCATGTGTTTTTTTTTCTCGAACACGCTAAAAGTTTCGTCATTCATGTATATATAAGGGCCCCAAATTTTGGTTTCGCCCCGGGCCCCTAAAAACTCAGGACCGACCCTGCTCTTGTGGAGGTCTCTATGATGATATCTACAGGTATCTAAAAACCATCATAATGGACAACAATTAATGCATCTCCATCCTATTGAAAATTCATTCAAACTCGAACTCCAGCATAAATTGATTCCCATTCAATGGTCTGTTCTCCATAGGAACTTGAAGTCCCCAAGCTTTTCTCATCTCCCCAAAGAGAAACCTTAAGTTGAACGGGTTCCCCAAGTACCATTTCTCCATATGGTTAGAAACTTCTTCAGTTCTTCAGTATCAGATCTCATTATCGAACACACCAGAAAGTCCTGATCTGTGATAGCAACTGGGTCACCCACCCTCGATGAAACCCTAGGAGTCCCACACGGTGGAGAAAATATCAGAGTTCTCTGTCGACATCCAAGACAAGGAGTCCACCACGAGCGCGGTCCCACAAAAGTTGCTCCAGGCTCCAGCTCGCGGCATGCTTATATGATACGGTTCTTTTCCTTATATTGACAATGTAATTGGACTCAGAAGCGTAGCCAATGCGTCCCGTGAATATTGGTTTCACCATTTGTACTAGAAGCCCCTGGAAGTCAATGTCCTTACTAATTTCTACATGTTGTGCAAATTACACCATTTTACTTGACAAACTTGTGTTTGATTTCATTCACAAACTTTAAGAGAAAACAATCTCGATAATTATGACGTATTGACGTGTGGAACCTATAAACAAAAAACTTAGCACACGAGCTAATTAGCTAAACTTGACTAGTAGTGATTGACGACGAAGCACTTCTCCCTGATCTCTCCCTCGTCGCCGGTGAGCACCTGGACATTGCCCATCTTGACCATGGCCTTGGCGAACTTGACCTGCCATGCCTTCTCGACTGCAGCGTTGAAGTGGACCATTCCGGCCGTCCAGGGGTTGTCGAGCAGCGTGTTGTCGGAGATGAACAGGACCTTGTGCGCCAGCACGTTCTTGTAGTACTGGTTGTCAAAGGTCGCCGGCGTGACTGGGTCGAGCGGCACCACCGTGGGGTCCATCTGGGCGTTGCTGGACGGCCATGGGCAGCGGATCTTGAGGTGCTCGGCGTAGGCGGGGTCGAGGGACGGGTCCGTCCGCCCCAGCTGGCCGCTGAAGTTGTAGAGGCGCTGCGTGAAGGAGGAACAGTGGGAGCGGCCGATGGTGTGCGCGCCGGAGAGGGTGACCATGTCGTCGGCGTTGAGGCCCTTGCGCTTGAAGCTCTCGATGAGCTCGGCGACGTCGTTAGTCGGGGCGGGGACATTGTTGTTGAGCACCTCATTCTCTTTGGACACGCGGCCGTCACGGCGGCCCGAGGGGACCTTGTAGTCAAGGCCGCCGGCAAGGTAGGCGCCGTCGCGGGCCGCAAACGCGATGATGTCGGCGCAGGAGACCTTGCGCGGGCAGTGCGCCTCGAGGACGGCCTTGGCGTCGTCGATGACGTCGAAGCCGCGCATGCTGGGGTTGTTGGCCACGGAGTCCTTCTCGGCCTTGTTGCCCGGCGTGGAGTTGATGAGGATGGAGCCGTCGCAGCCCCGGACGAAGCAGTCGTGGAAGTGCATCCGGATGAGTCCCGCGCCGACGCCAGGCTCACGGGCGATACCGCGGCGTACGGCGTTGCGCACGATCTTCTCGGCCTGTGGACACGAGTGCTTGTAGAAACCGACCTCCAGTTCCGCTGCGTGTGCCACCGAGGCGACGACAAGCGCCGCCAAGACTGTTGCCAGCCATGTCGACCCCATGATCAACTGCAGTCCTATCCTATCTCTCTGCAAGTTTGCTTTAGTCGCTTGAGCTGAGATCGAGGACGGTGGCGATCGCTGAGAATTGAAGCTGATGAGGAGAGGAAGAATGGCGCCACTGCTGGGTCTCTATTTATACAGGAGAGGTAGCTTGCATGGCATGATGATGTGCAGTTGGCAGTTGGAGGGTGGCGTGTGCATGTCATGGATGTATTGTGTCTGTGCACCCAGTCAACAAATAAGACCCAATCTTCGCATTCCCTAATGTCTGCTAGACCAATCTTCGCATTCCCTAATGTCTGCTAGACCCTCTTTCCATGCAGCATAGTTAAAACTACTCCTGACAACAGCTGCAAAACAGCATGCATCTTGTCTTGTGTTTTCAATCGCCACACGCACCAAATTCTCAAAAGCAAGGAAAACAATATTTTGTTTCGGTTCCACCTGCAATCACATATGAAATGGATGAAGGGAGAAATTTAGCACCACTTTTTTTAGTTGGATCTCCTGCAAGAAGAGAATAATCTCTAACTTCGGCTCGTCAATTTTATTTCTCATAAAAGTATCAAGTTAAGTTAACTCAAAAAAATTATCACACGAATAGTCGATTGGTTCGAAAGGATTTTTTCCATTCACAATCCCAAATAATACGTTTAGAATAAGAATACAAGTGCGCCTGTCTGCGAGCCCATAAATAAGCTTTTTTTTACGGGTTCCCGTGGATAGGTCTGCTTGCATCCCTGCACACACATGACACATGCAATGCAAATTGCAAATGCAAACCGCGTTAGTGGACTTGTTGGTACATCGCTGTCTCGCGCATCTCGAGGAGCTATGGACGGATCCATGGTGGAGAAAACTTCACTTTGTATTGTAAATTAAGTAGCTATATATCACGAGGGGATCGATATCGTGCTGATCAATCAACGTAACTGGGAGAACTGGTAAGAGAGCCGACAGTAACAGTAAGCATATGTATCACCATCTACACCTAATGTTACCCAGAGACCTGGTAGCACCGTGTAGCAGGAGCAGCTATCATAATCATATGCAAAAGCCAGAGTTGTTAAGAGAAAACGATGTGTGAAGGTTTGCTTTGGAAAATCCTCTGACAAAGTGCAAGTTCAGGGATGAACGTAACATTGACGAGGTCGATCGACAGGGAATGACCGGGACAAAACAAATTGGAGACGTATATATGAGCCTGGAGGACGATGTCAACAAAATCTTTATAATTTATGTACCTTTCCTTTACCTTGTATCTCGCACTTAGTCAAGAGGTTTGGTGAGATTATTGTCTCATCTCATAGAAGAAAGTCTGAGATGTCGGCTCTAGCTGTATACTACATGTACCATTCTCCAAAGGCAGAAAGCTAGGTATGCATAGCTTAACGAATTCAATCAATTCCATCATTACTTACGAGTTACGATCACGCGTGATGATTTGATCAAATCCCATGCAAAATCTAATTCTTCTGTAAATTAACAGTTTGCTTATTAGATCGAGGTACTACTACAAAGGACCTAGTCACCCTACTTTTTGACCTTTTCTTGTTTTTTCTCTTTGTCTTTGGTGCACGGAAACGCTTTTAATTTGGTGCGGTTAGTTGATGCAACAGGTAGCATAGGTAGTTTTCGAACCACAACAACCAATAAACACGAAGAGATGAGACGAGCACAAGAAATATTGGCCAGTAGCGGTTGACTATGTACAAGAAAGAAGAAGGGGGCCCTGCACACTGCATTTCCATAGAAACAACGTTGTGAAAACAATGTCAACTTTAGACCACATATATGCATGCATCCATACTATAACATATCCCGGTCGCCCAAAAGTGCTGATCAAATGGCCGACAGCTGTACAACGACAATATCCTCGGGTTATGTACAAGATTTGCAAGCTTCATATATATTGTTTTTAAAAAAATAAAACTTCTTACTTTTGATAAAAGAATTTTTCAATGAACGAATGTCAACACTGTTGCATATGTAGGAAAACAGGATTAGGAAGTGCAAGCGACTGCATTTGACAAAAAAAAATTTGAGGGTGGACAAATCAACATATAGCCGTGCATCTGCTCAATGTTTCTAGGGCATGCATATTGCACAGGAGAACCAGATCCTCTGACTTAATTTAAGTCATGTGACGTGGTCACTGGTATGTGGGCTCGTGTCTCTCAAATCCCACCACTATAAATGATTTTTCAGCAGTTTTTAAGTCTTTTCAAAGACAGTGCTTTTAGGAAACCACCTCTAACTAGGACGTGGAGTGTTATATAGCTAACGAACCATCCCCTATAAATTATTTTCAGGAGCGGTTTCCTTAAGTGTTGAGGGTTTGACTGATGCTATGCCAAAGACGGAAGTGTTTATTCTTTCAGGGCCATCTATAGTTGGCCATTTGGCCCGGGCACTACGGGCCAACCCAAGCACGGCACTAATTAGCACGGCCTAGGAATAGCCCGGCCCGACGGCCTTCGTGCCAGTGCCTGGCACGGCCCGGCCTTAGTGCCGTGCCTGGACCACCATTCTGGCCCGTAGTGCCGGCCCGGGCACGGCACGCTATATGGGCCGGCCCGGCAGCGGCACGGCTCGGCCGCAGGTGGCCGTTGGATCCCCGGCCTCGCTCCCATCGGACCGTTATATCCGGCCGTTGGAATCGGGGGTATCAAACCGCCCGTCCCGGCCGGCCGGCCGCGTCTCCATTGCCCTAATTCATTTGCTCTCACTCTCTGTCTCTCTTGCCTTGCTCTCGGCTCTCCTCTCTCGGCTCTCCCCCGCAGCGCCGTCTCGCCCGCTCCTCTCTCGCCTCGCTCTCCTCTCTCGGCGAGTCAGCGTCGCCGCGTCGGCGACTCGCTCTCCTCTCTCGCCTCCGACTTCCTCTCTTCTTCTTGCTCTCCGGTGGCCTCTGGAGCCACCGCTGGCCGGCACAGGCACAATCCCTAACCCTAACCCTAACCCTAACCCTTGATCTCGCTTCGTCCTCGCCGGATCCGTCATCGACCTTGCCGGATCCGTCGGTTTCCTGGTCGGATCCATGGGTTTCCTCGCCGGATCCGTCGGTTTCCTCGCCAGATTCGTCGTCGACCTCACCGGATCCATCGGTTTCCTGGCTGGATCCGTCGGTTTCCTCGCTGGATCCATGCCTCGTCGACCTCGCCGGCGACTCTGGTGCTCTGGCTTTGAAGGTAAGTCGCCGTCGACCTAACCCTTGCTCAATCCCTAACCCTAACCCTCAATCTCTACTAACCCTTGCTCTGTTTTGTCTGAAGCCGTTGAAGGACCGGGGCGCCAACGAGTGGCGATGGCTGGATCCCTAACCCTAACCCTTGTTCTCTACCTGTGTTTGTGTGATTATGTGACTTTGAGTCTTTGATAAGTTCTGTGAACATGTAACTTTGAGTCTTTGATAAGTTCTATGAACTTGTAACTTAAGATTGAGATGATGAAGTGTTTGAGGTGTTTGATATTCTGATATGTTTGAGGTGTTTGAGATGATGAACTTGTCCCTGATATTCTGATCAGTTTGAGGTGTTTGATCACTTATAGTGCCAGTGCCGGCACGGGCACTGCTGGGCCGCCGTGCCCAGTGACACGGCACGGCACGGCTAAGACCTGATAGTGCCGTGCCTGGGCCGGCATCTCGGCACGGCGGCACTGATAAGCACGGCACGGCTAGTTTACCGTGCCGCGTAGTGCCGTGCCTAGCCGGGCTGTGCCTGGCCGTGCCCATGCTAGTGCCGCGCCGGGCGGCCCATTTGGCCAACTATAGGGCCATCTTCGTGGATAGACTGAAATAAAAGAACCTCCATTTAGCAATGGTGAAGACTGATACGTGAAGCCAAAGACGGATACACAAAGACAAAAGCCAATAACGCAATGTCGTAGACAAATTAAATGGCTCACTTTTGGGATCTAGCGAGACAATGCCAGACAAAGATGAAGTAACATGAATCTGTCTTATGAAGACTCCCTGTGACGCGAAGACTCGTCTCATCTAATGAAGCCGTAGGATTCTTGTGGGAATGTGCTGCCATTGTACAAATGACAATATTATCCTTATTGAAAATAGTAGCTATTGTCATGAATGTAATAGGAAAGTTGAGGATAGAAAGGGAATTGTATAGAAAGAGCCGAAGGATCCCCCACTATAAATATCCCCTAACATGTACTCTTTTTCGGACCAGAAAAATTTATGCAATTGAGTTAAATCCACTCATTGATGCTTGTGTGATTATTCACCAACATTAAGAAAACCGACCGTAGAGATACATCCATTTTCAAGGACAATTCTCTTAGGAGAACCACCCCTAGAAATAGGAGATTTCTTTGGGTGATGCTACCAAGAGAACTGTCCTTGAAAAATAATTTGCATGAACAGTCTCTTAAGGGAATTACCACACCTAGAAATAGGAGAAAAAAGTGTTCTTGCTACGTTTTGTGCTTGTCATGTTGATCTTGAAGGCTATATATAGTTAGTTCGATAGCAGCTTCTACAACCTATTGCTTCTCTTATCTAGAGTGTGCTTATGAAGCAAACTCTGTGCCCCACCAACAAATATCAAGCAAAGAAGCTTTGTTAGTCCATTGATGATGGGTGTGGGAAGAATGCATGTGCTAGGGGTGGATCTAGCACCACAGCAGGGTGGGCTTGAGCCCTTGCTACCGCTATTTGAAGCATCGAGCCCCTCCTAAACTCCCCTACAGATTGGTACCTATGGAAACTTGAAAGAAGGGGCTCTAGAGGTAGAAGATAATAGAAGAAGCCCCTCCTAGCTTATTTTCCTAGATCCACCATTGCTTGTTGCATGGTGTTAGTCAGTACAAAAGGACTGGCAATTGCTACTAGGAAGAGAACGGTCCCAAAATGGGAAGAAGAGAAAGAAGGGAGGTAAAAAAATACAGCTTCTCATCATCATGATAAGAACACTACCTTAGCAGAAGATGGTAGAACAATCCTCTGCCTTAGTTATATGGCCTGTCATCAACCGATCACTTGAGACATTTGCTCTCAAACGCTATGGAGTCACAACTCATGCGCTAGCGGGCTTATGACAAGCACAAGAAGGAACATTGTCGGGGTCATAACCCCGGGGTGTCTCAAGACACCGATTAGTTAGTAGGCCAAGCGGCCCATGAGACATCGGCTGGCGAAAGCCCGAGTGATCGAGGCCTGAGCCAAGTGAACCAGGCCAGACACCAAGGGCAGGGTCAGCCATGACCCCTTCCTTCTATCTCAGCTGCTTAACGAAAAGAAGACTCACGACCTCATCACCATCCTGACCCCCGGGAGGAACAGTGAGAGGTCACACCCAGCCAAACCTACCCGCTCTGACAAGAGTAGGCACGCCGCACTGACCCTGCAAGGACCGAGGGGACAGTGGTCACCTCGGTCCGGTCAGACGCCATGCGGCACGGACAAGACAACACCGCCCAAGGCGGTGATGGCCGGTACAGAGCCCACCATCCAGATATGGCCCGACAAGATGCCTGTACAATTGTACCCACTACGGGATGGGATCCACGACGAGGGCCTTGACTTAGAAGCCATTCAACCCGACGGGAGCCACGACCCCTGCAGTCGTGACCGTGGCCCTCAGCCCCTCAAGCCCACAGGGCGATCGACGACCCAGGGGTGGCTACCAACTCCTGTATGATGCCCCCCCTGAAAACCAGGAGGCGATGATGAAAACCACGGTGGAGACCATGTCGCATAGGACGGCTGGCGAACCACCACCGTGCCTACAGTGCCACCACGGCCGGCACAGTAGCACCACATCACACCATGCCACGACGTGGCCACAAGACCATGATGACAACCATGCCCAAACGTGCTCCACAAGGTGGCGTAGCTTGCAAGCCAAGTTAGCTAGGACCTCCATCAGGGTCATGACCCTTCAATCTGGAGAACCTTCTTCTTTGTATATGCCCAGGCCACGAACTCTATATAAGGGCAGTCGGGGCACACCCATCTAGGACATCCTCTACCATTTTACTCATTCTCCATCGTAGTAGGGCTCCTAGGGCTTCCCCTAAGTCAGTCCATCTCCTAGCCCTAGCTCTCCAACCTCTTCTACCATTCTTGCACCCCCATTGTAAGAACTTTAGAGCATTCAAGCGAGGAACACGCACTCAATCATCTCTGAGACTGGACGTAGGGCTCCGACGTGAACCAGTATAAATCCTTGTGTCTTTTAGATGCTACCATCGTCTTCCTAGAGCAGCGTGACAATCGTATAAATTCACTAGTTCGGTTTACAAAACACCAACAGTTGGCGCGCTAGGTTGGGGACAGTTGCGCACTCTCGTTGTTGAGAAGGAAGTGATGGCTCCCTGCACCTATGTCAGACTTGCTCTTGGTGTGGCCCCCGACGGCCGCATCCGCTTTGGAAGCCTCGAGTTCGCCGACATCGACGAGCCAAACTCTACGCTTCAGGGACCTAGACTTCATAGCCGACCACCTAGGTCAGCTGCAGCTCAGTGAAGAGAATGCGGCTCTGCCGCACATCTAGACACCCGATCACGGACTGGCCTAAGCCAGTCCCGTGATCGTCGACTCTGATGCGCAAGCATGCAGAATCGATGCATATCTCAGGCCGAATCCTGAGCCAAAGCTAAGCCAAAGCTAAGCCAACGCATTTTCTACATGTTGACGAAAGCTTTCGCTCAACTCTTTGGGAACAGGCCCCTGCTTCTAGAGGCCTAATTCTAGAACCCTAGCACTGCACTGCCCTCCAAAATGAGGGACATAATCACACTCTTCGAGCAGGAGCTAGCCAGGCGCAGCGGCCATTCGACGACGCCAAAATCCTCCAGGTTTGTGGGGATGATGGAATAGGATCCAGAATCCATCTATGACCTCCTGTTGGTAACCCCTGAGAACATAGACTCTGAGTCCAATTCCGAGGGGAGCTGCCATCCACTGAGAGAATGCAACATGTTTCACCTCTCGGAGGATGGGGTGGCACCGGCAGAGGACACAGAGGATGGCGCCTATCTGATTCCACGCACCCCCGGAGAACAGGCCGAGTATGACCAGGAGCGCCTAGAATGAGCCAGGGCCTGTGAAGCTGATCAGGCCAATGAGTGCCACGACGACGGATGCCCTAGCCCGCAACACCTCGACGCTGAGGGCGCGGATACGGGCCCACCGTGTGTATGACCAGATCCAGTAGGGCAAGAGGGAGACCCCCATCTTCCCCCGAGCCAGCCAAAACATTGCGGCGACCACCATGATCATGCTGACGGCCCCTGAACCCTCGACCGATGAGGGAGAGCACGTCCATCAGGAGCTGTGAGACCTGCTGGAAACTGGGCGGTGCAATAGGCTCAAAGCTCCACGGAGAGGTGGCACCTCGAGGCCATCCTCGTGCACATCTTCTTTGGCGCGTGGTGCCCCCACCAAGTGCGCTCCGGTCAAGTGATGGCGGCATGGCGCGTAGGTGGGAACCCTTCCCAGCGCATAGCCGCTACATCAGAAACTTCAATGCCCATCCGACTCAAGGCACTAGGCGCCCTAGGCCACATTGTGCAGGCAAAGATCAACTGCACTATGGTGACAGTGACCCGAACAATCATGGTCGATACCCCAGGGTTCGGGACACTTGATGCAGCCCGAGCCCAGATGCCTACGGCTTGCATGTGTTCGCAAAAAGGATCCAACAGACACCATTCCCGATGCGCTTCCATGCACCACCGAACATCATCAAGTACTCTGGGGACACCAACCTCGCCGTGTGGTTGGAAGACTTCTACCTCGCCTGTCGAGCAGGCGGGGCGAACGACGATCTCTTCATCATCCAATACTTGCCGCTCTACTTTGCGGAAAGCGCCAGAGCATGGCTCGAGCATCTCCCCGCGGATAGCATCCACTCATGGGCAGACTTCAAGCGCATCTTCATAGGGAACTTTTAGGGCACATACGTGTGCCCTGAAATTTCCTAGGATCTCAAGGCCTACAAATAGAAAGTGGGAGAGACTACGCGAGTACATCCGCTACTTTATCAAGCAGTGCAATGAGCTTCCTGATATCATGGATGCGGACATGATCAGAGCGTTCATCTCTAGCATGACCAATGAAGCACTCGTTCATGAGCTCGGACACCACAAACCACCGACAACGCGGGAGTTGCTTGACCTCACGACAAGCCACGCCTCTGGCAAGGAGGCCATTCGTGCAATCTTCTGCAAATACAAGGGCAAGGCTCAAGCCAAACCTACGGACGAGGCTAAAGACTGCAATCGACGGGTAAAGGGCAAGAAGGACAGCTAGAGGCGCTGTGACAATGAGTTCGTCGTGGCAGTCAACAGGGTCCATAAGCATAAGATTGTCAAGCTTGACCACGTCAGCTTCGACAAAGGTAGTCAAGATGTGGTGCCACAACCATGGCTATCCAGTCAAGCACACCCTCATGGAGTGCGACCTCATCAAGCGCTACTTGAGTGGTGACTACAAGGCAACCAGCACGGACGCGCCGTCTATGCCCACATGGAATAAGGAGAAGGGGATGCGTATCCCAACCTAAAAGGGTGCCTCATGATCTTTGGTAGACTAGTGGCGTATGAGTCCAAACACTGGCAGAAGCTCATGGCTAGGGAGGTCAACACGGCCGCCCTAGGCGAAGCCGTCCTGGTTTTTCTGAAATGGTCAGAAACTGCGATCACCTTCGACAAAAAGGATCACCCCGACCACATTCTGCAACCAGGATGCTTGCCACTCATCGTGGACCCAATCATCGACAAGACCTGCCTATCTCATGTCCTCATGGATGGCGGGAGCGGCCTCAACCTCTTCTATGCCAAGATGTACGACGCCATGGGATTGTCGCGCGGTGCGATACGACCATCTGGTGCTCTGTTCCACGGAGTCATACCTGGACTTCTGGCCATTCCCCTCGAGTAGGCCGACCATGCTACGCCAAGTTCATGGCCATCCCCAACTACACCTACCTGAAGCTCAAGAATCTGGGTCCTCATGGAATCATCACTATAGGAGGCGACCTCCAGTAGGCCCACCTCTGTGAACGGGAAACCTATGACATCACGATGGCCACGTGCCAACCCCCGGGGGCTGGGACCGAACATGACTTCCCTACGTGGTAGGGGAACACGTGGAGGTCGCATTTTGCGACCTCGGCTGTGGCGTGCTACGAGGCAAGTGGTGACATGGTATGAGGATGACGCGAACGACGAGGACCATAGGGCTTGTGGCACAGCGCATTCCTTGATTCGACAAGCCGTGTGCTCCAGGCCTAGCCACGTCGAGCGCTGCAAATGCCAAAGGCCATGACCAATGACCCGAAGACTCGGTGTTTGCATCAAAGCTACTATCGGCGCAAAAACGTGTCGATGCGCCGGGCACATAGCAAGCCGGAAGGATCTGCTTAAGATGAGCCCAGAGATCTGCTTGGCTTCAATGCATGACCAGCCGATCCTACGAATTCCTCTCGAGGCGTGCCAGTCAATTTGACCTGCAATTGATAAGGAGAGAATGTTTATCAGTAATTTAAGGTGGAACATGCCAGTCTTTGCTCAGATAGTTCCAAGTGTGCCGCTTTGGGAGCAGCCAGACGGGAAAAATTGACTAAACGGCTGATGCGCAAAGAAATCGGCTATTACAGACTGTAAAGCTCATGAGTTGTGATTGATTTTATGTTGACAAGAACAATGCACGTAGATATAAGCAAAATCATCAGCTAGGTAGGTATTACTAGTGTAAAGCATTGAGCCAATGAACCTAACATTCGAACAAATCGACTGTCAAGTACAAAATGGATCTACAAACGCTCAAAATCTAATATGTTACCATCAACAGTGAGGTTCGACCGGATCGATGGTAGCTATGATGATAATAACAAACTAAAACCAAAGAATCAGTAAAACCATCTATACATTGACAGGCTTTCCGAAAGACATGTTATATGTGTGAAAGCGCGAGCGAATCGGCTGAAATAGCCGATTCAGGTGAAAAGGGACTACAACATGTGAACAATCGACTATTTAACATGGTCAAATCTATGAACTCATTAGACTTAACCTATTATCTCTAATAGTGGGGTTCGACCGGATCGATGGCAGCCATGATAAAGACAACAAATCAAACCTTTAAAGTAAACATATCTATTCACATTTAACATAATCATGGAGACACTGTAGGTGTTAAAGCATAGGCGATCGGCTATTTAGCCGATGTAGGCATAGCAAACAGTCAAGGTCATGCCTGATTGAAAACAAATCTACCAACTAGCATCCTCCAATCTAAAGTGCCATCAGTGGGGATCAACCAGATCATTACAGCCATAATAGCAAACTATAGACCAGATTTAACTAGCCAGCAAACCTCTTCGAGATCATACATGCCTTAACCGCATACTATGCATGATCAAGATCGAAGTTGAATAGCTGATGAAACATAACCCGTCACTCAAAGTAAGAAACATCATATTGTAACAAAGCAAATGATGGACTAAAAGGATATGAAGCCGATCTAGATCGATCTCAACCGGGCAAGTTGATGTTGCTGAAACTAATGGCAATAAGAACATCAGTAAGATCGGTAACTTAATGAATCTACCCAAAGGATGCCACTCTTAGGTAGAGTCGATAACTTGACCTTAATCTAATTCGAGCAGTGCAGGTCGAACTTAACCGATGCAGCCGTACATGAACTAGATAGGAATCGATAACTAGCTTATACTAGAGTTCGCAGTGGAGGTCGAACTTAACCGATGCAGCCTTACAAATAGAAGTATAAGCCATGACGGTACTTATAGACAAGCCAAAGGTCGGCCGGACCGATGTAGCCCTGCTTGTTGAAGAACTCGCCGAAATCTACACTACTCCCACTCCTAAGGGTTGGCGTGAAGCCAAAAAAAGTAATTTGTATTGATTGATTGGATGTCTTTTTACAATAGCCGGGGTCTAATATTTATACCCGGAGCCTAAGCATGAATCCTACTCAAGTACGACTCATTATAATCTTTGGTATAAGAGAAAACATTCCTAATTTAAGATAACTTGGACCCTAATCTTTCCCTTTTTGTAGAGTCCGACATGTCTTTCCCGATGCCAATCGTAGCTTGTTGTCGTTATCTGCTGACGTCATCTGAAGAGAGCTGATTCCAGTGCCGCATCTGAACCAGCTGATATCAACCCTTATGAAATCGATTCCTTGATGACACAATCTTGGAAGCTTCGAGTTCCTGCGTTCTTCTTCCCAAATTTTGGTGTAAACAGCTACTCTCAGCCCGCTGAGACTTTGTACATAGTGATCAATGAATACTTCCTATGCGCAGAGATCGCAACACGCCTCAATAAGCAAATGTCAAAGTGACACTCTGATGACACGAGCGATCCCAAGTGACCTGTGTCGATCGGCGCATGACAGTCGACACGGTCGACTCGCGGGGGCTACGCCATGGCATACCATGCACCAATGCTCACCAATAGAAAGATCGCCACAACCCAAAGGGAAGAGGATGACGAGAGGCGTGCTACCACCAGATCTATCCTACGACACCTCAGTCATGAAAATAGAGTCACACTAAGCTAAGCTTTGCGGGTTGATCCCTAGGCAAGGTCGCATGACTACGGCATTCAAACGATCGAATCATTGATGAACACACGAAGGGAGAAAAAGCACAAAATACAAACTTAGAAAATTTATTTATTAAAGCACCCTAGGTAAAACCTAAGGTCCCTGGCCACCGCCGCGGAGGATGTCTTCCATGTTTACAGCGGCCACGATGGCGGTGGCAGCGGCAAAGCCGCCAACTAGCTCCACCTGCTTTGCCTGCCCGGCATGGTCCGGGAACCCAGGCGCCACCCGACGAAGTCCTAGCCGGTGCGGAGCCGAAGGGCGGCAAGGGTGACACTGGCTCCCTACCGGACTCCGCCACCACCGCGTGTTCATGGTCCTCCATCAGGAGAAACTCCCGGAGGCGAGCCTCCTCTGTCTTGTGGTGGGTGGGGCGCCAGCTGCTCCTCCAATGCTGGCAACAAGAAGATAGGAAGATCAGGAACGGCGAGCAATGAACATAACAATAAGACGGAGAAGCACCCTTACCCATGATGCGGGCCTAGGCGTCGGTGGCCACCGCCTACACTATGGTAGTCTCCCTCTCTAAGGCCTCGAGGGCCACCCTAACGGCGTCAAGGCAGCACTCTAGCCGCCTCACTTCACGGGTGGCATCGAAATAGTGCTGGTGGGCCACATCTGCCTCTCGAACGAGCTCGTGGAACTCATGATGATCATCCGAGGAGGACGATGATGACCTCAACCCCCCTGTTGGTGGGGTCACGACACGAGCGGCGCAGACGGCCCCTCTAGACGTGGTGTGGGAGGCAGCCCTGCAAACATGCACAGTCAATACAGGTTGAACCTTCAAACTTGAACCTCATCTAAATGCACTTACCCCTGATCGTGCAGGCAAGGACAAGGAAGTGGCGGAGCAGGCGACTCCTCCAACGACCGTTTGTCGTCGTCCATTCCAGCAAGCAAAGAAGGAACTCTAGATGCGCGAGAGCAAGAACAGGGAAGTGGCGGAGTAGGCGACCTAGAGCGAACGCCTCCCCACCATACCACTCCAAGTGTATTTATAGCCACTAAGGACACTCAGGGCACACACACGTTCGTTCACATTTACTAACTGCTTGGAAAACTCTGTAGAACAGGTGAAGCGATCGGAGGGAAGGCGGAACGACGGTTGCCCATGTCGCAGTGTGATCAAGTAAGCTGCGCACACCCCCATTCTTCCCATATCATTTTGATTTATGCGCCCATGTTCCACGGTGAATGACTGCTTGTGAGTGGGCACCATTATGTCACGACATGACGGGGAGGCCAACCGCCCCCCGAGATCGTGTGTAGAACGACTGTTGACGGTAGTTAACATTCATCAAAAACCATCAATATAACTTGCATAAATGACAAAATGGATCACCAACATAGATTTAGGGGTTTTAACTGATAAATTCCATGAGTTTTGGTGACTCTATGTTTTCGGTATGATTTAATCAGAAAACTGTCAAGGAGGGCCTATTCGTCAAAGGAAATCATGGAATTCCGTAGCGTAAACAACGTGGGAAGACTCTAGAAGACTCCATAAAGCTCTCCAATGAAGCGGTGCCCAAGCCATTGACAAGTAGGGCCGTCGAGCCCCACTTGCAGGCTGGCCAACCTGTGGGGTCGACCTGGTAGACTCTCGTTGCTATGTCGGTTCTCCACTGCCTTAAGGATTGCATCTCCACCGTTTATTCAAGTCGGTTTGATCTGAGGGCTCAGGATTGATGCTCTAGCCTATATATACCTACCTACAACCCCCACCAGGGCATTAGAATTCGATCCTGAGAGCCTAAGGGACAGAAACTCAAATCCATATATCCACCAGGATCAGAGCTAGCAATCAAGAGAAGATTACAATAGGATCTAGTCTTGTATTAGAGATAGAGAGATAGAGTTAGAGGGAAGAGTTTCGAAGGAGTCCCAGCCTATCGGTGCTCTCTCTACGGCTTGTACCCTAGCGAAATCAAGTTCTTCTTGAGCTTGCTTCTGAGATTTCTCTGGTAATCGACTTCTAATTCAAGTATGCATCTTGTTCATATTGTTCTTCAGGTTTGTGACTCTCTCTAAGTACTTTAATCCTTGTAGCTCCTGGGTTAAAGTAATATTCGTAGTGTAAGCGCGGTACTTAGACTCGGTTACTCGTGGATGTACCCTACTTTCTGGATCGATGGTTGCTCGTGAGGGCTATTCTTATAGCCTTGTTGAATTCTTTGTAGTCCACCTCCCGTTAGTAGGCCTAGCAGGACCTTGTTACTATAGGGAACATACTATGTCTGTGTTTTCTCTAGTAATATCCCCATAATTGAACAATAGAAAACAAAGCTCACCGAAGTTAGAACTAGAAGACCTCTGTGATCTCCTCTATGCTCCTATTATCTAGCCTTGTTTGTGAAGTTGGGTTAAGTTAGATTTGGTTATTCTCACAGACATTTCCTCGAGTTCGATATAAAACTAGGTACTCCCGGTGAAGTGCTACATCGATATAATATCTATGTGCTTATGGATTATTCTGTGTGCATTAATTTATACCAATAAGCATTTCTAGCACCGTCGCCCGGGGAAACGATTGCTGAGTTAACTTTGAACCTAGATTATCCTTGTATCATTATTCTTTTATCTTTTACCTTTCTTTGTTTTTACCATGGATCTAGAATCCACCCCTATCTACCAATATGGTGCACCTATGAGCGCATGCCTATAGCCACAAGAATCCTCAAAGCCTATCCTAACACCTGGCTATGAGTTGCGCGCACATTTAATTAACATGGTTTAGGATCAATCCTTTTCAGGCAAAGATGATGTAAACCTCTATTCCCATCTAAATGAGTTTGAGCAAACCTATGCATGCTTACGTATTGCGGGCATGTCAGATGAAACCCTATGATGGAAGCTATTTCCTTTCTCTTTGAGGGAAAAGCTAAACGTTGGTACATGCTCAACATAGGGAGTAGACAAGGAGATTGGGAAGTCTTGTGTTCTAACTTTTGCTTGCAATTCTTTCCCATCTCTAGAGTAGTCAATCTTCGTTCTGAGGTTCTATCTGTTAAACAAAAAGAAAAAGAATCTATAAGCATGTCATGGGAACGTTTTAATGCTCTTATTAACACTAGCCCTGATCTTGCCATTCAAGACCCCATTCTTCTTCAACACTTCTATATGGTTGTTGATAGGAAAACCTCGAAGCGTCTTAATACGGTCTCAGGAGGTTCGTTCTTGCATGTCTCCACAAATTTGGGGAGAAGTATTCTTACAAAAATCTTAGAGAACACCCCTAAATAAGTAGAAAAGAAGTCGTTAGAAGAGGAATCCCAGATAGCTGAACTAGAATCTGTGCCTAACCTATCACCAAATTCTGAACCACCAGAAAAGGAGGAAACTCCAATTACGGTTTTCATGCTTGAATTCAACGATGAACTTTTTGACGAATATGGAAATACCTCCAATTACCATACTATGAGGAGATCCTAGAAGCCTGGGAAATCATCATTCATTGAAGAACCTTTAGACCCTTCTGAGGATGCTTTTGTTAAAAAGACTATGAAAGAGCTAGTATCTATTATAAGCAATGAATGGTTAGAAGAATCAGAGCTTTCCTCTGATATGATTTGCTTAGATTCACCTTCTATATCCATTTGTTGCTAAATTAATAAACCTCCTTTTGATGCTCTTTATAATCCAGTTGTGGGTGTTAATATCATGTCTGCATCTTTTGCTCATGATTTATTAAAACACATGCCATTAACCCTAACAACAAAGTTATTGAAAAGACTTTTAGGACATGTTCTCCCAAGTTTGGGAACTTTGTATGTCCTCCAAATCTAGGTAAAAGGAACCAAAGTTCATTTAAGCTTCTATATCTATGATATCATAGAGTTTGATCTATTGATCGGACAACCAATTGAAAGACTTATCCAAGAAGGACAAATGGGGAAGTTGAATATAAGATTTTGGAAAAACTTTAAACTTTCTATACCCATTACTCATTCTCTAAATGCTGAGGCTGATCCAATTCCCGAGCAAGACCCAATGGAAGAGGTTAAGGTTGCATCTCTTGATGACTTGATCGAACCCAACCTTGAAGATGATGCCTAGTTCTTCATTAATGAGGAAGAAGAAAATCCTATAGATTCTGAACCTCTAGATGAATTGCTAGAACCACCTAAGCCCACCATTGAGCTTAAACCCCTGCCTTCTGGTCTTAGATATGCTTTTCTCAATAATGATCAGGATTCTCCTATGATCATAAGTGATAAACTCTCTCAGGAAGAATCCCTACGCTTGATAACTATCCTAGAAAAGCATCGCTCTACTTTTGGCTACTCGCTCCAAGACCTTAAGGGAATTAGCCCTGCTCTTTGCACCCATCGCATCCCTATAGATCTTAACTCTATACCTTCTAGGGAGCCAGAGCGTAGGCTTAATAATGCAATGAGAGAGGTTGTTAAGAAAGAAATTTTGAAACTCTTGCACGCCGGGATCATCTATCCCATACCGCATAGTGAGTGGGTTAGCCCTGTTCAAGATGTGCCTAAAAAGGGAGGCATGACTGTTGTTAAAAATGAAAAGAATGAATTAATCCCCCAAAGAACCATCACTGGATGGCGGATGTGCATACATTATCAAAAACTTAACAAGGCAACCAAGAAAGATCACTTTCCATTGCCCTTCATTGATGAAATGTTGGAGTGACTGGCGAATCACTCTTTCTTCTGTTTCCTTGATGGGTATTCAGGTTATCACCAGATTCCGATTCATCTAGATGACCAAAGCAAAACCACCTTTACATGTCCATATGAAACTTATGCGTACCGTAGGATGTTTTTTGGGCTATGTAATGCTCCAGCTTCTTTCCAAAGATGCATGATGTCTATATTTTTTGATATGATTGAAGAAATCATGGAAGTTTTAATGGATGATTTTTCTGTTTATGAAAAAACTTTTGATGATTGTCTTGAAAATTTAGAAAAAGTTTTGCAAAGATGTGAAGAAAAACACTTAGTCCTTAATTGGGAAAAATATCATTTCATGGTAAGAGAAGGCATAATGCTTGGACATTTAGTGTCCAAAAGAGGGATTGAGGTAGACAGAGCTAAAATTGAAGTAATTGAACAGTTACCTCCTCCCATAAATATCAGAGGGATCTGCAGTTTTCTTGGCCATGCGGGGTTTTACCGCCGCTTTATAAAACATTTTTCACATATTGCTAGACCACTTACAAATCTTTTGGCTAAGGATGTTCCCTTTGAATTTGATGATGCATGCTTGAAATATTTTAATTTTCTTAATAAAGTACTCATCTCTGCACCAATCATTCAACCCCCTGACTGGTCGCTACCTTTTGAAATTATGTGTGATGCTAGTGATTGTGCTATGGGGGCAGTTTTGGGACAAACTAAAGATAAAAAGCATCATGCAATTACTTATGCTAGCAAAACTCTAACAAGACCTCCACTTAATTATGCAACAACTGAAAAAGAATTTTTGGTTGTTGTTTTTGCTATTAATAAGTTTAGATCTTACTTAGTAGGAGCTAAGGTGATTGTTTATACTGATCATGCTGCTTTAAAATACCTGCTCACTAAGAAAGATGCTAAACCTAGACTTATAAGATGGATTTTGTTACTCCAAGAATTTGATTTAGAAGTAAAAGATAAAAAGAGAGTAGAAAATACTGTTGCCGATCACTTGTCCATAATGCAGTTTGAGAATTCACAGGAACTGCCCATCAATGATTCGCTGCAGGATGACATGCTCTTCAAAGTCACGAAATCGGACCCCTAGTACACAAATATTGTTAATTTTATGGTTGCAGGTTATGTACCACCAAGGGAGAACAAAAAGAAGCTCATCTACGAAAGTCATCTCCACATATGGGATGAACCATACCTCTTCAAAGTCTACTCTGATGGCCTACTCAGAAGGTGTGTACCGACAGAAGAAGGCATTAAGATTATAGAACGATGCCACTCATCACCATATGGAGGACATTATGGTGCATTCCATACTCATTCGAAGATCTGGCAAAGTAGATTCTTCTGGCCAACCATGTATGAAGATACAAAGGACTTCAACCGGAGGTGTGGAGCATGTTAGAGGTACGAGAATATCAATTCAAGAGATGCCATGCCACTCACCAACAACCTCCAGATTAAGCTTTTCGATGTCTAGGGTATTGACTACATGGGACCATTTCCAAAGTCAAAGAACTATGAATACATCTTGGTGGTAGTTAACTATGTCTCTAAGTGGGTTCAAGCCATACCATGCAGAGCTGCTGATGCTAAGAACTCCAAAAAGATGTTTAAAGAGACAATATTTCCAAGATTCGGAGTTCCAAGGATGGTGATTAGTGATGGAAGAACTCACTTCACTGACAAGAACTTTCACAACTACTTGCTAAAACATGGAATCTGTCACAATGTCGCTACTCCATACCACCCTCAGACAAGTGGCCAAGCAGAAACATCAAATAAACAAATCAAGAACATTCTACAAAAGACGGTCAATGAGATAGGAACTGCATAGAAGGATAGACTACCCGATGCACTATGGGCTTACAGAATGGCCTATAAAACACCACTTGGGATGTCACCATATCAACTCATCTATGGAAAGACCTATCATCTACCTGTTGAGCCAGAATTCAAGGCTCACTGGGACATCAAGCGATGGAACATGGACTTTGAAGCCATAGGAACCAAGAGAAAGATGCAACTCTCTGAGCTTGATGAATGGCATGAAAAAGCATATCATAACACCAAGATATACAAGGAGATAACAAAGAGATGGCACGACAAGAGGACCAAGAAGAAGGAGTTCGCCCCAGGAGATAAGGTACTACTTTTTAATTCTAGGGTCAAATTATTCGGGCACGGAAAACTTCGGAGCAAATGGGAAGGACCATTCAAGGTGATAAGCACCTTGTCGCATGGAGCGGTAACACTTCAAAATGACGAAGGTACATTATTCAAGGTAAATGGTCACCGTCTCAAGATCTTTCTAGAACCTGAAAAACCACTTGAGGATTTGGATGAGGTAGACTTTCTGATTTTACCATATATTTACACCAGTACCATCCTCTTTATGTTTTGTAACGCATAAATATACTTTTTGGGATTAGATAGGGATTAGAAACTGCCGTGAGAAAAACCCCACAAGAAGATGACATGTGGGGCCGGCCGGCCCACCTGTCAGTCCCCTCACGCTCGGTCAATTCTCTCATGTCTTCTAGATCCTTCCCCTCCACAATCCCATAGTTTTTCGACGCATTTGGTTTTTCCTAATTACAAGACCTCTAATGGATAGATCTTGACCCCTGCTACAAGTTGTTCCCCCCTATATAAATGAGCCCCTGCCTACTTCCATAGCCATCCCATCAAAGCCTCCTTTCTCCAACAGCAGCAAAGCTCTCCTCCTCTCTAGTTCCAATGGCTGGAAAAGAGATCGTCCCCTTCGGTTTGGATCTAAACAAGAAGCCCGACGCTATGGCGCTGAGCATCGTCCTACCACGAGAGATAGTTCCTGTTCGTCCCAACCAATCCTTCTATCCCCAAGCTATCTATCAGTGTTTTGGACCGAGGGGTCCTCAACCGACTAGTGAAAGTGTACTGCGTGTTCCTATTCCCGGATGGTGATGCAAAGAAATACAAGATTTATACTGGTTCAGGCAATAGGTGCCCTACGTCCAGTCTGAGGGAGCAATCTTGTATTCCTTGCACCGTGGAGCTTGTAGTAGGGGCTTACAAGCTGGGTTAGAGAGGGACCTAGCCCCAGGTCTCTGCGTGGAGTGGCGTGGGTTGCTTGAGATGTTGATCTCTTGCAGTGAGGGAGCGTGTGTGTTACAGGGCGTAGCACGTTGCTTGCATGGGTGTCTCCGTGTCCCCCCTAGGAGCGGCCCTGGTCACTCCCTTTTATAGTCAAAGGGAGGCACAAGGGCGGTACATGTATTTGCTACGTGGCGTTCTTCGGTAGGGGTGGTATGTCTGAGCCCTGCAGCTTGTAACTATGGTGGCGTGGTCGGTGGAGCGGTCTGGTCCTCCATGTACTGGAGTGACGCGCTGGTCACGCTTGATCTCGTGCGATGTGGGAGCTCCTATGGTGGCAGGCACGCCTTCTTCTGTTGGGGGCATGTTGGTTACTGTATGTTTGACTGGCGCGGAGTGCCGAGGCCGGGTTGATGCAATGGCGTGGGTACGCTGATTCCAAGGCTACAGGAGCTGGGCCTTGTGCGTGACGTGGGAGCCCCTGTAGCCTGACGTAGGGTATGGCGTGTTCTGCGGGCGACGTGCCGGTCCCAGAGTGCTGACAACGTGGAGAGCCAAGTCCCAGTCGGTGCAGAGGCTGGACCATCGTGGGGGCTCGGCAGGCGTGAGTCTCGAGGCTACAGGAGCCCGGAAGCTGATAGCTGAGGCTCGGAGGGAGCAGTTGGCCTTGTTCGTTGATTCTGAGGCTACAGGGACCTAGACTTGGCTCTCCACGCCGTGCTGTCCTTGGAGCAGGGGTTAGGCAGCACAGTGCAGCACGGGTGTCAGCCATGGGCATAGTGCCGAGCACAGCGGCCAGTAACCCCTGCCCCGTCCTATCCCAGACTGCATGGCGTCGATGTGATTCCCGTCTCGTCGGCCACTCCACTGTACTGCATCGACGTGCGGCTAACATTGCGGGAGTGGTTGGACGCGTTGGTTGGATGTGACATCCTATCAGAGAAATCGATCAAGGCGGCGGTGATGGGGTTGATGCCGAGGTGGCCTCAAGCGAGTCGGTAACCGAGTGCTCGTCCGAGGCCTCGTGGCATGGGGCCTCGGGCGAATCGGAGAATCGGTACCTCATCCGAGGCCTTGCGGTGTTGTTCTTGGCCGAGCTCGCTTCAGGCGAGCCTGGATATTTGTTTGAGGTGGGCCAGGCGGTCCAGCCGGGCCTCGGATGTGGCGGGTTTGCCTGCGGTTGTTTTTTAGTTTCGTTATTTACAAGGTCTAAGCAATTTTTTCGGTTCTTGCTCAGGGTACCCTTTATTATGGTATCCAACAGTAGCCCCCGAGCCTCGAGGGGAGTGTGAGCACTCTCCCTGAGGTTTTGACGAGACTTGGCTCGCAGTAGCTCCTGTCGGGATGGTGTTTCGTATTCGAGGCTTCGGTGGGTGTGCGTGAGCGCACCCGCCGGGTGTAGCCTCTGTGGCCCTGGAGGAGTGGATTTACTCCTCCAGGGGCTTTTCTCTTGTTGAGCGAGGGGTTTTATCATGTTTGCCGATCCCCTGAGTGCAAGTTCGGATCGTGGGGCCTCGGTTTGGTTGCAGGAAGAGCCCTCGAGCCTCTGCTCAGAGCAAGAGGGCGGTCAGGAGTTTCCCTATCTTTTTTGTGCAGCCCTTGTGCATCTTTTTTGTTCGGAAGGAGGGGTGGAGTGTGCCAGGCTACCCTCGGTGGGTGCGAGCAGTGACACCTCTGGTGAGCTGTTATCGGGTAAGTCCGAGTGGAGGCCTGTGCCCCATTTGATAGGGGTCGGCTAGCGGTCCAGAGACACACTCCAAAAGTACCAGAGGGCTTCTCTAGTGGGTCCCAGGGCCATTTGGTTGGCCCCGAGGGCTCGGAGCCTTCCTTCGGTGGGATCCCATTCAGAGACCTCCCTGTTGGTCACGGACACGACTTAGGGCATCCCAAGCAATCGCTTGCTCGGGCCTTGGCCATGTACGGGCTCACCCATAGTCGTCCCTGACTCTGTTTGTCCTAGGGTGGCTGTCGAGACCCTCGGGGGCCCAGCCTTCGAGCCCCTAGACCGTAACGGCCTTGGTGCCCAGTTCCTTATGCCGAGCCCCCGAGTGCGAGTTCGGGTTGCTGTTCTCGGCTTGGTCACAGGAAGAGCCCCCGGGCCTCTGCTCGGAGCAAGAGGGCGGTCAGGAGTTTTCCTGTCTTTTTTGTGCGGCCCTCGCGCATCCTTTTCGTTCGAAAGGAGGGGTGGAGTATGCCGGGCTACCCTCGGTGGGCGCGAGTAGTGACACCTCTGGTGAGCTGTTATCGGGTAAGTTCGAGTGAAGGCCCATGCCCCATTCGATAGGGGTCGGCTAGCGGTCCAGAGACGCACTCCAAAAGTACCAGAGGGCTTCTCTAGTGGGTTCCAGGGCCGTTTGGTTGGCCCCGGGGGCTCGGTGCCTCCCTTCGGTGGGATCCCATTCAGAGACCTCCTTGCCGGTCCCGGACACGACTTAGGGCATCCCAAGCAATCGCTTGCTCGGGCCTCGGCCATGTACGGCGTCGCCCATAGTCGTCCCTGACTCTGTTTGTCCTGGGGTGGCTGTCGAGACCCTCGGGGGCCCAGCCTTCGAACCCCTGGACCGTAACGGGCTTGGTGCCCAGTTCCTTATGCCGAGCCCCCAAGTGCGAGTTTGGGTTGCTGGCCTCGGCTTGGTCATAGGAAGAGCCCCCGAGCCTCTGCTCAGAGCAAGAGGGCGGTCAGGAGTTTTCCTGTCTTTTTTGTGCGGCCCTCGCGCATCCTTTTCGTTCAGAAGGAGGGGTGGAGTATGCTGGGCTACCCTCGGTGGGCGTGAGCAGTGACACCTCTGGTGAGCTGTTATCGGGTAAGTCCGAGTGGAGGCCCATGCCCCATTCGATAGGGGTCGGCTAGCGGTCTAGAGACGCACTCCAAAAGTACCAGAGGGCTTCTCTAGTGGGTCCCAGGGCCGTTCGATTGGCCCTGGGGCCTCAGTGCCTCCCTTCGGTGGGATCCCATTCAGAGACCTCCCTCCGGTCTCAGACACGACTTAGGGCATCCCAAGCTATCGCTTGCTTGGGCCTCGGCCATGTACGGGCTCGCCCATAGTCTTCCCTGACTCTGTTTGCCCTAGGGCGGTTGTCGAGACCCTCGGGGGCCTAGCCTTCGAACCCCTGGTCCATAACGGGCTCGATGCCTAGTTCCTTAGTTCGAAAGGAATCGGGTGGGGAATATTCCCTTCCCATCGGCTGACAACGGCGGGTGCGCCTTTTGAGGCGATTCCTCGGGGAGACAGAACGGCGCCTGCCATCACCGTGGGTGGTTGTGACGCGATGTCTGCAGATGGGACGTTACTGTGCGTGCATGGTTAACGAGAAAAAGGTGGACGCATGGGCAGTTTAATCAGATCTGCATTAACTGCACTAGATCTGGGAAATTTTTTCCCGATTTCGTTGCCCGCCCGTTAGCCCTCTCTTCTCCCTCATATGTACGTGACGCACCGCGCCCCACCCCTCTTTTCCTCTTCCACCTGCGTTCGCCCTCTCTGCCTTCGAGCGGTTGCCAAGAGCAAAGGAAGAGAGTGCCGGGGAGAAGAAGGGAGGAGGGGGAAGAAAGGAGAGAGAGAGAGAAAAAAACAAGCGAGAGCTCGCCTTACCGCTGTAGCCGTGTTTTCCACTGTATCCATGGCTGGTGGCGCCGTTGTCAATAGCTACCAACAAGTGGGTGTAGCCCCCGGGGGCTTCCTGCAGAGGCCCAACCATGTCTAGCCCCCACACGGTGAATGTCCATGTGATGGGGATGGTTTGGAGGGCTTGGGCTGGGAGGTGCGTCTGTCGTGCATAGTACTGGCATCCCTCACAGAAGCGCACCAGCTTCATGGCATCAGCAACCGCCATTGGCCAATAGAATCCTTGGCGGAAGGCATTTTCGACGAGCATCCAAGGCGCTGCATGGTGCCCGCAGGCTCCCACGTGCAAGTCCCAAAGTAGGGCTTGGCCTGCTTCAGTGGTGATGCACCACTGGAGGACACCAGATGGGCTTCGCCTATACAACTCGCCGTTGCTGAGGACGTAAGCTTTGGCTCATCGCGTAAGCCGTCGAGCCTCGGTCCTGTTTGCAGGAAGCTCTCCTTGAACAAGGCAATCAAGGAACGAGACTCGCCAGTCCATACCCTGGTCAGCCTCGGGAGGCTCCGCATCGATTTCCATGGCCTCGGGCTCAGCCACAGGGGTCTCGGTGGCAGAGAGGGCCTCGAGCCCTATGGTGGGCTCGATCGGTGGGTCCTCTTCTGCCGTCGAGGCGTAGCTGACAGAGGGCTTGTGGAGGTCTCTGGCGAAGATGTTTGGGGGGACCGGGGCCCGTGCCGACGCCATCTTTGCCAGTTCATCCGCGTCCTCGTTGAATCTTCGCGCAATGTGGTAGAGCTTGAGGCCGTTGAACTTTTCTTCTAGGAGGCATACCAGCTTGCAGTATGCCTCCATTTTGGGGTCATGGCAGCTCGACTCCTTCATCACTTGATCGACGACGAGCTGCGAATCACCCCGTATGTCTAGACGCCGTACTCCAAGTTTGATGGCGATCTACAAGCCGTTGACGAGGGCCTCGTACTCGGCCACATTGTTGGAGGCGGCAAAATGAAGCCGGATCATGTAGCGCATGTGCACTCCGAGGGGTGAGATGAAGAGCAGACCCGCGCCTACCCCGGTCTTCATCAGAGACCCATCGAAGTACATGGTCTAGCATTCCGCCTGGATTTGAGCAGGGGGCAGCTGGGTGTCGGTCCACTCAGCTACAAAATCGGCCAGGACCTAGGATTTGATCGCTTTCCAAGGTGAAAAAGACAGGGTTTCCCCCATGAGTTCGACGGTTCACTTGGCTATTCTACCCGAGGCCTTCTAGTTCTGGATTATCTCTCCCAAGGGAAAAGACGACACCATGGTCATCGGGTGGGATTCGAAGTAGTGACGTAGCTTGCACCGAGCCAAGACTATGGCGTAGATCAACTTCTGGATGTGGGGGTAGCTTGTCTTAGTCTCGGAGAGTACCTCGCTGATGAAGTAAATAGGTCGTTGGATGGGTAGAGCATGCCCCTCTTCCTGCCTCTCGACTACTACGACCACGCTAACCACTTGGGTTGTTGTGGCAACGTAGAGTAAGAGAGCTTCGTCCCTGGTTGGCGGTACTAGGACGGGAGGGTTGGTGAGCAGTGCCTTGAGCTTGGTGAGGGCTTCTTCGGCCTCGGGGGTCCAAGAAAAGCGTTCAGATTTTCTCAAGAGACGGTACAGAGGCAAACCTTTTTCACCAAGGCGCGAGATGAAGCGGCTCAGGGCCGCAAGGCATCCCATAACCCTCTGCACTCCCTTGAGGTCTTGGATTGGCCCCATGTTGGTCACGGCCAAGACCTTCTCTAGGTTGGCCTCGATGTCGCGCTCCGAGACTATGAACCCCAAGAGCATGCCTCGGGGGACCCCAAAGACACACTTCTCGGGGTTGAGCTTGATGCCCTTCTCCCTGAGGCATTTGAAGGCTACTTCCAAGTCATCGACGAGGTCACCGGCCTTCCTGGACTTGACTACGATGTCGTCCACATAGGCCTCGATGGTTTGCCCAATGTGCTCACCAAAGACCTGGGTCATGCATCACTGGTACGTGGCCCCTGCATTTCTGAGACCGAATGGCATAGTCACATAGTAGTACATGCCGAATGGGGTGATGAAAGAAGTCACGAGCTGGTCAGACTCTTTTATCTTGATTTGATGGTAACCGGAATACGCATCAAGGAAAGATAGGGTCTTGCATCTTGTAGTGGAGTCAATGATTTGGTCGATTCGAGGCAATGGAAATGGAACCTTTGGACATGCTTTATTTAAACCGGTGTAGTCTACACACATCCTCCACTTTCCATTTTTCTTCTTAACTAATACAGGATTAGCTAACCACTCTAGATGGGACACTTCCTTGATGAATCCAGCCACCAAAAGCTTCTGCACCTCCTCACCGATGGCCCTGCGCTTCTCCTCGTTGAATCAGCGCAGGCGCTGCTTCATCGGTCTGAAGCTGGCTCGGATGTCCAAGGCATGCTCGGCGACCTCCCTCGGTATGCTCGGCATGTCCAAGGGACTCCACGCGAATATATCAGCATTCGCATGGAGAAAGTCGATGAGCACGGCTTCCTATTCGCTGTCGAGGGTGGCGCTGACCCTCAGCGCTCGGTTGTTGGAGCAGGTGGGGTCGACCGGGACGAGCTTGATGGCCTCTATGGGCTCGAAAGTCCCGACACGTCGCTTGGAGTCGGGCACTTCGCTACCGAGTCAGTCGAGGTTGACAATGAGGGCCTCAGCCTCCATGATAGCCTCGGCGTACTCGATGCATTCGACGTCGCAGTCATATGCATGCTCATACGTGGACTCGACAGTGATGACGCTGTTGGGGCCCGGCATCTTGAGCTTGAGGTAGGTGTAGTTCGGGATCGCCATGAACTTGGCGTAGCACAGGCGCCCTAGGATAGCATGATAGGTCCCCTTGAACCCCACCACCTCGAAGGTAAGGGTCTCCTTGCAGTAGTTGGAGGGGGTGCCGAAGCAGATGGGCAAGTCGATGCGCCCGAGGGGTCATGTGCGCTTCCCCGGCACGATGCCGTGGAAGGGTGCGGCACCGCCTCGGAGCCATGACTGGTCGAGCTCCAGGAGCTCCAGGGTGTTGGCGTAGAGGATGTTGAGGCCACTGCCTCCGTCCATCAGCACCTTGGTGAGCTGGGTGTTGCCGATTATCGGGTCGACGACGAGTGGGTACTGCCTGGGGTTTGGGACATAATCGGGGTGGTCTTCCCGATCGAAGGTGATCGCCTCCCGAGACGAGTCGAGGTACTGGGGAGTGGCTACCTCAACCGAGAAGACCTCCCGGTGTTCCCTCTTCCGCTCACGCGCCGTGAGGCATGCTGAAGGCCCGCCGAAGATCATGAAGGCATCATCATTGGGGAGCCCGAGCTTGGTGTAGTAATGCCAGAGCATGGTGCACTCTTCGAGGGTGTGCTTCACTGGGCCCTGGTGGTAAGGGCATGGCTTCTAACCATGTTGTCGAAGAGCCCAGGGCCCCTGGCGGGGCCTCGGGGATTCTTGCGATCCACGGCTGCGACGATATCGGCCTCGAGGGCCTCTTGCTTTCCCTGGCGACCCTTTTTCTTCTTCTTGGAGAGACAGGGGGTCGAGGGCCTAGGGGCCTCGTCCCTACGCTTCCCCTTGGTGTCGTTGTCGGGGAAGATGGCCCCGACAGCTTCTTCACCCAAGGCGAAGTTGGTGGCGATATCGAGGAGCGAGGCCGCCGAGGTCGGTACGTTCCGGCCTAATTCTCGGACTAGGTCTCTACAGGAGGTGCCAGAGAGGAACGCCTGGATGATTTCTGAGTCACCAACGCTGGGCAACTCAATGTATTGCTTGGAGAAGCGTCGAACGAAGTCTCAGAGGGACTCGTCCGGCTTCTGGCGACAACTCTTGAGGTCCCAGGAGTTCCCGGGGCGCACGTATGTACCCTAGAAATTCCCAACGAAGACCTTTACTAGGTCGCGCCAGCTATTGATCTGCAAGGGAGGAAGGTGTTCAAGCCAGGCTCGCGTCGAGTCTGACAGGAACAGGGGGAGGTTGCGGATGATGAGCAGGTCTTCATTCGCACCGCCTAGCCGACAATCTAGGCGGTAATCGGCCAGCCACAGCTCAGGGTTAGTCTCGCCGCTGTACTTCGAGAGGTTGACCGGTTGTCGAAACCGGGCCGGGAAGTGGGTGCTGCGGATGGCCTTGCTGAAGACTCGAGGGCCAGGTGGCCCGAGAGAAGGACTGCGGTCCTCCCCACTGTCGTAGCGACCGCCTCGGTGTGGGCGGTAGCCTTGGGCGGGCCCATCATTGTTGTGGCGCCATCGCATGCTGACCACATTGTGGTCGCCTTGCGCCTTGCGTCGGTCACCGAGGCGGTCGTGCACCGAGGGGGCCTTGAGGCGATCGTGCACCGAGGCCTCTCTATCTTGTCGAGGCGACGCCGAGGGCCATTTCAAGGTGTCCCCGCACCATCGAGACATGGAGCTTTCAGCCTGTTGTACCGCGGCGGTCTCGAGAAGGTCTCGGAGTTTGCCGTGGACTCGTCGCCCCTCCGAGGTAGATGGCTCGGGCAGTGTTCGGAGTAGCATCGCTGCTACCACGATGTTCTGGCAAGCATGATTGAAGATAGGGGGTTGCTCGCCCCCTTCGTCATTGTTGATGCGGTGGTAGACGTCGCGAGCCCTCCACCGGGCTGCTCCGCCATCACCGCGACCTCGCTGCTCTTGCTCGAGAGTGTCTCGGAGCTACTGCAGGAGGAGTCGGTCTCATTTGACCTTTGCCTGAAGCTCACGGAGCTGCTCCAGGTCCAAGCGTCGAAGTTCCTCGAGGGCGGGGACATCGTCCCGCGCTGGCGGGGGCTCAACACGTGGCGATGTGGCGTTGCCTGCCCCCACGTGGGACGGGGAGCGATTGTCTGCCCCTTCGTCCTTGTTGCCCGCGTTCAGCATCCCGAGCTCGACGTGGAAGCACTCACGAGTCGGGTCGTAAGTATCTTTGTTATCGGAGTCGGAGTAACCAAAGCAGTAGTCGCTTGCGACCATGAAGCGGCGCATAGCTTTAGGGTCGTGAAGCCCAGAGAAGTCCGCTCCGGTCCACGTCCCGTCCTCCTCTGAGGAGTCAGCGTGGGTGTGGGTCGGAGTTGCAACGATGAGGTCGAGGGTAGAACGTTGGTGGCGTCCTAGGAGCTCTGCGTGAGCGGAAGCGTAGGCCACGGCGGCATTGCTCAACCCGAAGAGGTACGGGGATCTTGTCGTCGTCGGGCCCTGCTCCACCGGAGTTGGCTCCTCAGGAGGTGACGGGGCAGAGCTTGATGGCAGGGCATCGCTGCGCGCCATCGGCGTCTTTCCCTTGCTAAGGCTTAAGCTAGACAGGTCCCCAGCCAGGGACTCTGGCGGAGCGTGGATCATCGCCCTGAACTTGCGTGGTGTCGGGCTGGTCCCGCCCGCGTCGTGTCTGGCGAGCGCGACGAGAGCGGCGGCCCGGGCGCCGCCTACGCCTGGGCTGTTGGTAAGTGATGTGGTCGTCGGTCGATGGGGCTCTGGGTGGGAGGAGTGATGAGGACATGACCTCCATACATATGACCATGCTTGAAGAACCATATGGAGACCAAGGAGATCAGCGAGGGTGTCCTAAGCGAGAAGGAGGTCCGAAGCTCATCCGGTTCGAGTCACCAAGGTGGAGGCCCAAATCAAGTTCGAGTCCATCTCGGCCTCTAGGACTAGTCTGCCTTAAACTGGTCACTCAGGACACATCCGACTCCATTTTCGACGATCCACATATGTATGGAAAGCTAATTTGATAAGAAAGCCCATCCAAGTGGTTTCACATCAAAATATCTTCGGAGTCAATGGGAATCATCGAAACAAATCAGTGTCCAGAATCGGCCAGGGTGCTATGACACCATCTTTTGGTCTGTTGGACCGTGTATCGTGTTTGGGCCCATTAGGGGGCACGTCTAGGGGGGGTGACGCCCAAGACTCTATAAATACCAGCCGTCACTCTCCTTAGGGTTTGGGTTTTGTTTAGTTCTTGATTTCCTTGTGAAACAGACATTGTTTTGCTGCAACTGTCGCCGCCAAGGCCGCTTGCTGTGAACCAGGGCCCTAGTTCTTGATCTTGTTCGCCTGTGGTGATTAGTCCTTTCAAATAAAGACTTGAACTCCTTCTCGTTATCTTAAGCCTCATATTTATTTGCAATTTCAGATTGCCGTCATTCCGTTCTTGCTTGTGTTCTCGATTCGCTTGCAGGAAAGCCTTCTTGACGAGGTCAATCGCGTTCGCGTGGTTGATAACCAACGGAGCAGTGGTGTAACGGTTGCGGGGGTCCAAATCAGTCTTGGTTCGAAGCCTAGATCATGAACGTCGAGTCTCCATCAATCGACGCTATCATACCTTTCGGAAGATTGGGCCTAGTCTACATCAAGTGGTATCAGAGACCTTGTTGCCCGTTAGGTATAACTTTGTTTTCCCTTTAGATTATTACTGTTTTTGCATTTCCTATAGTCCACAAAAAGCCAAAAAAATATATACCGCCACATATTCCCTATCCTATAACCTCATTGTGCCGTGCAATTTCGTTTTTGCTTCGCGTTGTTGAGTTTGTGTCCTAGGTCAAGTTCTGGTTGCTGGTTTTAGATCGTTTTTAGTCCTATTTGTGTCTTTTCCTTTGTTTTTCATCATAATCCGTAAACACCTTCAAGTCTTGTTGTGTTTCCTTTGTTTCCATCAAACCCTAGTCCACACCATCTAATTTGTTACACTTGTTCACTGTTTCCATCAAATCCTTGCTGTTGTGACCAATTTTGCGCGCAGTATTCCTGTTTTATCCTCTAATTCAGAGTCAATTCGTAAAACTGGTCTAGTTTTCGCATACGAACTCGGATTTCGACGTTCTATATATCAAAATCGATCAGAAAAAAATTTCGGATCAGTCCATCCCCCGCTTTGCCGGGTTCAAAAATTTTAGATTGGTTTAAAAAGTGGTCACAAAATCCTCTTTTCGTGGTCACAAGGTTTTTGTCGATTTTGATCAAGTTTTCTGACAATTCCATAGGCCGCGTCTTTCACTTGTTTGAGCTCATATTTTTTGTGGTTACTTCTTTTGTGCTCCTAAGTAAAGGAAAAATATCAAAAAAATAAAAAGAAAAAGTCAAAATTTCCCAAAAAAACAACGACAGCCCAAAAAAATAGAAAAAGAGAGGGGCAAAAGAGGAACAATATCTAGAGGAGCACATAGAGAGCGCCATTTGAGCTGTGTTTGTGTCTGCTGATTTCTACCTTGTTCCTAATCATATTCTTGTTGTTCATATCACTTGATACATCTAGTACTTGGAACGTGAGTAGGCCAACAACTAAGACAAGTACTTGGGATACTTATTCAGCTTTGCTATTCAGTTGCGAATTTTTGCTATTCCTTGCTACTATATTGTGCCTATCCAAGATCCACTTTCTTCTAACCAAGTACAGGTTCACCTTGCAACTGTTACACTCAAGCTACAACGGTATCACAGTCACCGACAGATTGCACCGCCTGTTGCTTTGGTAAGAACACTTGTAAGACCGTGGTAAGACGCTTGAGAGTTGAGTGCCTTGTTTTTCCTTGTCCACAACCTAAGTAGTTGATACGGATAATACTTTTGTGTAGTCTTTTGCTGTCTTCTAACAATGACAGGTTGTTCGTATCCACCGACTTATGATGGTATAGGTGCTGATGAGTACATGGAGTGGGAAATTGCCATCGATAACATATTTGCTACTCGCTTTATGTGTCCAAGGAGGAAGGTAAAAAATGCAGCTAGTGTTTTGCGACATTCTGCTTTATCTTGGTGGGAGTCTTTAGATCCTTCTGATAAACCTCAAACTTGGAATGATATGAAACATCTTATGAGAGAAAATTTTGTTAATCCATCTCTTGTAATTAATTCAAATGATGGGGTGCATCAACTAGATCAATCTCTTGTTATTCCTGCTGCTATGCCTAACCTTTTGCATAACAATGTACAAAAGAGCGAGGATGACGTGACAGAAAAGGAGATGCTCACAGTCTCATGTGAAAATTTAGAACCATCAACTATTACTCCTGCTGAACATGAGAGCAAAGGTAATGCTGACGATCCTAAACTCACGGAAGGTGAGAGTTCTTTTGATGTGCTGAATTTTTCCACCAATCATGCTATGATAGAGCAAATTTTAGTGGAGCCTTCGC
The DNA here is from genome assembly GCA_904845875.1 of Miscanthus lutarioriparius. Classification (NCBI taxonomy): domain Eukaryota; kingdom Viridiplantae; phylum Streptophyta; class Magnoliopsida; order Poales; family Poaceae; genus Miscanthus; species Miscanthus lutarioriparius. The sequence continues at coordinate 70,747,212 of CAJGYO010000016.1, read as the reverse complement.
TTGATTTACCTTTGTCACAAGATGATTTGCTTGATGTTCCTTGTGACGAAGATGACTTGCATGATGATATTTATGTTATACCCATACAATCATTGAAGAATGATCATGCTATATGTGCGCTAAAATTGAACACTTGTGCTGAAAATAGACTTGTTATTCATAATGCTAGTGAAGTTGATGAGCTAAAATTGTTGTCTTCTTTAAATACTTTGGGTTACATTGAATTTGATGTTTCGTGTAATCTTAGTTGTTTAGAGGAGAAACTTTATGCATATGCTAATTTGCCATGGTTCTCTAGACATACATATCATGTTTTTGGCAAATATAACAACCAACGACAATATTTGATACAACAAGTTTACATTTGTACAAATCTGAATTCACCTTTTGTTGTGCAAAGTAATGATCAACTAGAGGACAGTAAAATCAACATTGTTGTTATGCCATATTCCTCTAGTTTTGCTTTTCGAACACAAGTGGAATCCAAAGAAAGGGAGCATATGTTTCTTGTTAGTACTAATCTTTTGCAGGATAGTATTGGCAAAGATCATGTGTATTTCAATCGAGCAGACTACAAGTTTTTAGGACAAGACAAGCTACAAACCTGGACTTGTGGTCATATTATTTCTCACAACATTATCCATTCCCTTTATTGTGGAAACCTCATTTGTCCTCATGTTGTGCAGGATCGACTTCAAACAAAATTGACGCCGAGGACGGCTTTTCGTCAAGAAAGGGAGGATGATGAGGACATGACCTCCATACATATGACCATGCTTGAAGAACCATATGGAGACCAAGGAGATCAGCGAGGGTGTCCTAAGCGAGAAGGAGGTCCGAAGCTCATCCGGTTCGAGTCACCAAGGTGGAGGCCCAAATCTAGTTCGAGTCCATCTCGGCCTCTAGGACCAGTCTGCCTTAAACTGGTCACCCAGGACGGATCCAGACTCCGTTTTCGATGATCCACATATGTATGTAAAGCTAATTTGATAAGGAAGCCAATCCAAGTGGTTTCACATCAAAATCTCTTCGGAATCAATAGGAATCATTGAAACAAGTCAGCATCCAGAATCTGCCAGGGTGCTGTGACACCATCTTTTGGTCCGTTGGACCGTGTATCGTGTTTGGGCCCATTAATGGGCGCGTCTAGGGGGGTGACGCCCAAGACTCTATAAATACCAGCCGTCGCTCTCCTTAGGGTTTGGATTTTGTTTAGTTCTTGATTTCCTAGCGAAACAGACATTGCTTTGCTGCAACTGTCGCCGCTAAGGCCGCTTGCTGTGAACCAGGGCCCCAATTCTTGATCTTGTTCGTCTGTGGCGATTAGTCCTTTCGAATAAAGACTTGAACTCTTTCTTGTTATCTTAAGCCTCATATTTATTTGTAATTTCAGATTGCGTTCATTCCGTTCTTGCTTGTGTTCTAGATTCGCTTGCAGGAAAGCCTTCTCGGCGAGGTCAATCATGTTCGCGTGGTTGATAACCAACGGAGCAGTGGTGTAATGGTTGTGGGGTTCCGAATTAGTCTTGGTTCGAAGCCTAGATCGTGAACATCGAGTCTCCATCAATCGACGCTATCATACCTTTCGGAAGATCGGGCCTAGTCTACATCAAGGAGTACCATGTCGTACTCATATCCTAGAGACATGAACTCTAGGCTCCCGAACCAGATCATCGTGCCGAGACGCAGTGGTCGCATAGGGTCTGCCATTCAGAACTTGTTGGGATGACTAAGCTGACACGCAGTACCTCCCCTACCTGGCGCGCCAACTGTCGGTGTTTTGGACCGGGGGGTCCTCAACCGACTAGTGAAAGTGTACTGCATGTTCCTAATCCCCAGCCGCACTGTCCTTGGAGCAGGGGTTAGGCAGCACAGTGCAACACGGGTGTCAGCCGTGGGCACAATGCCGAGCACAGTGGCCTGTAACCCCTGCCCCGTCCTGTCCTGGACTGCATGGCATCGATGTGATTCCCGTCTCGTCGGCCACTCCGTTGTACTGCGCCGACGTGCGACTGACGTTGCGGGAGTGGTTGGACGCGTTGGTTGGATGTGACATCCTATCAGAGAAATCGGTCAAGGCGGCGGTGATGGGGTTGATGCCGAGGTGGCCTCGAGGGAGTCGGTAACCGAGTGCTCGTCCGAGGCCTCGTGGCATGGGGCCTCGGGCGAATCGGAGAATCGGTACCTCGTCCGAGGCCTTGCGGTGTGGTTCTGGGCTGAGCCCGCTTCGGGCGAGCCCGGATATTTGTTTGAGGTGGGCCGGGCGGTCCAGCTGGGCCTCGGATGTGGAGGGTTTGCCTGCGGTTGTTTTTTAGTTTCATTATTTACAAGGTCTAAGCATTTTTTCTAGTTCTTGCTCAGGGTACCCTTTATTATGGTATCCGACACTATCCGTCGTCCAATGGTCGCTCTGCCACCACCGCGTTCACTTCTTGAAGACAAGCCATGTCTGTAGAAGCCTCAGCTAGATGCCCAAAAGTTGATCAAGGTGACAAAGGAGATCAACCTCCTACCTCTGAAGGGACATGAGGTGCTGACCAGAGCGAAGACAAATAAGTTTGGAGATGTTACATGCGCAAAGTATGTGTCAGTCACCCCTCGTACAATCATCAATGGAGTCTGGGTTCTACTAAAGCAGATCAAGTTTGTTCCCCCTAAGAGGAGGAAGGCGCCACTAGTTATTCTAGAAAATGATGAGAATCATCCATGGATGATTATTGCACTCTTGGAGAAAAAGATTGAAGATCTCTCCGATGTTGTATATACTTTAGAACAGAAAATTGACGAAGAACACGTTTATCGCAAGAGCATGCAACAAGATTTAAACGCTTTGAATCATTTTATTGCCAAGACTAGAAAGTAAAAGACAGATAGGTTTTTGATAAGGCATGAGTGGTTAGGTCAAGTGTTTAAAGATAGTATGTTTAGGTTACTCGCTTAGCTCAGATTCTTAGAGTGGTTGAAGTTTGTGTTTAGGTTGGTTTGTGTAATAAAGTGTCTTATGATATTAATGGAGTCTTATTATTATTATCTATTCTCTATTTCTTTTGGATATGAGTTTTGTCTCCACATGTTGTGCATAAAGGTATACAGGAAAACAAGTGTGGGGGAGACACACCGCAATAACAAGACAGAATTTAATCATGAAAATTACGAAGTTCAAGAAGTAATGGATCAAGGACCATGTGCAATAAAGCGGGCCTCGAGTAGCTCCTGCAGCAGGCCGCCCGGCCTCCTCTTTGGGCTGGCTGGCCCATCATGGTGCCACCTCGCCCTAAGCTTTATCCTCGGTTAGGTTTGAGCCCAATATGTTCTATTTTCACATGTTTCGCTTTATGTTTCGAACCAAATTAAAAATCCTTTGATAAACAACTTTAAAACATGAGGAAAGATTATTTTAGTCATGAATAAAGGATAGACACACATAATATTTTTCCTAGAAGTCTTGCCACTGTTGGGAACTTATTATTAGGGACCCCCATGCTACTTAAGTTGTTGTGTAATGAGATATAGTAGAATAATGAGAACTTGATTCTTGATGTCTCGTTAATTGGAGAATTTTATTTCAAAAAGTAAAAAGAATAGCTACACCTCTCCTTTGCGGTAAGCAATGTTCCACCAGAGCCAAACATGATATGATAGACTAGGAAACCTTCTACATATACTACTTGTCATTGTGTTGAGTTTGGTCAAACCTTGTGACCCTTGTTGAGAAACTTATCATGCTCTCAAGATCAAGATCACATACACTCCACATATATCTGCTGCTCCTACACTAGGTGTCGGTGTTTCAAACAAACACCGGTGAGTAAATTTATAATTGATGCGCATCAGGCCCGGATGGCGTGCTAATGGACACAAGGTTTATACTGGTTCGGGCCGAATGTCCCTACATCCAGTCTGTTGCTGCTCGTGTTATTGGCACCAAAAAAGGTTCGTAGTAGGGGGTACAAATGGTCAAGAGAGGGACTGGTCGAAGCGGAGCTAGCCCTCAGCCATTGGGCGAGACGGAGCCCACCCCTGGAGGTCGGGCGAGACAGAGCCCAGCCCTTAGCCGTCGGGTGAGGCGGAGTCCGATCCTCGAGGGTCGGGCGAGGCAGAACTGATCTTCCATCGTCCGGGTAAGAGACACAGTAATATCCTCATCTGACCGGGACTACCGGCGTCCAGCATTTGCTAGTTCCACCTCGTTGGGTACCCTGGTACTAGGTTCCCGATAGTAGCCCCTGGGTGATTCGGGTAGAGTCGCCCAGGGGATGTTCCGATTCGTCAGAGGGTGCGCGTGAGCACACCCGATGGGTGTAGCCCCCGAGCCCCTAGGTGATTCGGATAGAATCGCCTGGGGGATGTTTCAATTTGCCAGAGGGTGCGCGCAAGCGCACCCGATGGGTGTAGCCCCCAAGCCCCCGGGTGATTTGGATAGAATCGCCCGGGGGGTGTTCCAGACCTTTCACAGGCAAGATGGTGAGATTCGGTATTTTGTCAGCTGGATAGTTCTAAGGGAACCCCGGTGCCCCATTTGTGGGGAAAACGTCTAGGGTTAACTTGGCCGGGGTTCCGATTGCCAACCGAGGCCCTACTGATGCTCGTGCACCGGAGTCCTGGTTTCTCGCGGGCCCATCCCTCGTTGGGATGGCCGTCGAGATGGTTGGTCCGACCCTTGGTCGTTATGGGCCCAGACAGATCGGAGAAGAGATTTTCCTGGCCTGCGTTCCTTTTGCGGGAGAAGAGTCCAGTCTCTCGGGAAGGCGAACCATCTAGCACGATTTCGGTGGGAGAGGATAGGGATCGCGGGCGCGTGTCCCGTGATGTGACGTGATGGTGCGTGTGGCAGGCCCAGAGATCGAGGTGGACTGTTGCCCTTCTCGCATCCATCGCCCCTATAAAACCATGGGGTTTGCCCCTAGGGTTCCGTATTTCGCCCCTAGCCTTCACGTCCAAAATCTCCGCCGCCAATCGCCCTAGCCTCCTGCGCCCGCACTGCCACCACCGTCGTTGGGTTTGCCTCAGCGTCACAGCCACCATTAAGCTTGCGCCCGCCTCGCAGTTGTTGTTGAGCTTGCGCCCACCTTTCTTCCCGATGCTTCAATGGAGCTGTGGGGCTGATCTGGCATTACCTCTCAGCGTTTGGAGGGTCTTGTCCATCGTGGCCTTCTTCGCCCTCAGTCCGCCATCATGGAGTGGTTGTTGCCTGGTGAGGAGGAGGCGCCGGCGCCTTCCGAAGGGTACGTCGTATCTTTTGCTATTTTCCATGAGCGGGGATTTGCTGTACCCACGCATAGATTCCTTCGGGGGCTACTGGATTATTACCAGGTGGAGTTGCAGCATCTTACTCCCAATGGGGTTCAACATATGGCGGCGTTTGTTGCCCTGTGCGAGGGTTTCCTGGGGATCGATCCCCACTTCGATCTATGGCGGCACTTCTTCATCGTCAGTCTGTCGAAGAGGCGGGTTGGGGGGGAGGAGGTGAATGTGCCGATGGGATGCGCCAGCATTCATTTGTGCCATACCCGGTCGAGGGACTACCCGTTGATGCGTCTGTCGACCTCCAACAAGGGGTGGCATTCGCAGTGGTTTTACGTCAGGGATGATGTGAGTGTTCCCCTGCCGAAGTACACTGGGCGCCTCATCGAAGAGGCTTCGCAGTCGTGGCAGTGGGGTGTCCTGACTAAGGAGAAGAAGCACATTACAGACCTTCTCGCCGCCCTCCATGCTCTGAAGGAGCGGGGTGTGAAGGGGTCGGGGATTATCAGTGCCTATCACGTGAGGAGGGTGGCGCCGCTGATGGCGCGCGCGCTTCCCCTACACCAGATGGTGCCTGGAGCATCGTTCGAAGGGACGGTGCTTGTCGATGAAGCGCTTCCTCCCTCCGAGGTGGCGCAGCGCATTAAGGAGGCGATGGAGTCTTCTTAGGACACCACCGGCGCTGCCCTCGACCATGTGTATTCGGTGCTAGGGCATCCCCCAATGCGGTCAGAACCAGGGTTTTTTGAGTTTGTAAGCCTTCTTTCCCCGCGCTCCCCTTTTTACTTGAACCTTTTGACCCTTTGATGCTGACTTTGGGGTTTTCATGGACCAGCTGAGGAGGCTAATCTTCAAGGACAGTCTAGCCCCGATGCCGATGGATCGGGTGTTGGTGGCATCGAATCGTATTGCGGCCGAGTGGGACAAGAAGACAAGGGAGCTTAGGAAGCAGGAGAGGCAACGGAAGCAGGAAGCATAGAATCGAGGAGAGGATGTAAGCAGTGACGATGACGACGACGATGATGATGACGATGATGATGACGATGGTGACGAGGTAGCTAGCGACGTGGATTGGGGTGTCCTGGAGGATGAGGGCATGCTGACCAGTGCCCATCTGTCCATGTAGGAACCCCTCCCGTTCCGCGTGGAGGGAAGCGAGTCCGCGAGGTCAGCGGAGGTGGGAGCCAAAGAGTCCGCCGCTTCGCGCGGGGTGCCGGTGGAGGATCGATGGATGGGGGAATCCGAGGAGGTCCCCGAGGTGCTGATGGAGGGGGACGGCTCTAACGCCGTGCCCCGTGAGCTGATGGAGGGGGACGGCTCTAGCGCCGCGCCCCAAGAGCCGATGGAGGGTGGGCGGCTCTGGTGCCGCGCCCTCGGAGTCAAGGGACACGAGCCCCCCTGCCTCGGAGCAGGGGGCAGGCTCGAAATGGTCCCGCCCACATGAGTTGGAGCAGGGGTCCAGGGGTTCATCCCCGAAACATACCCGCCGCCCGAAAGCGTCAGAGTATGTCACCGATTCCCCTCATTTTTTCCTTTATTTTTCTGTTCCGATCTTACGCTTTTTTCCTATTTTGTACATTCTTGCGACGGGGCCACCCTCTGGGGCCGGCGCCCAAGAAGAGCCTTGCCCTTCAGACAGGACGGATGACGCTGCCCAGCGTCGCCCCTATTTCGGGAGGCGTGGTTACGTCCTCATTGCCCAGTCCGATGGCGCCCGCGGTGGCGCCCGTGCCCTCGGTGGTTTCCGAGAAGGCGGCTATGACTGCGCCAAGCCAGGAGCAGACGGATGCAGCCGTGGTGGTGTCCAAGGGGGTGGCGCAATCCGAGCCCCCGGCGGCCCAAGTGACGGCGCCTGACGCGGGCCAAGCGGAGTCAGATGCAGCCGCTGTGGCATCCGAGGGAGCAGCGCAGTTTGCACCGCCGGATGTGGCAGAACCTCCTAAATTATAGGGCCCACATGCACCTGTCACTGTCCAACGACTTTTGACATCTATGCATACGTTCCCGGTAACTTAAGAAGACTGTCGGGTGTCCTCGGAGAACCCCGAATCATCCACGATTTCCGAGCAGGATCACATTACAGAGTCATTGCAGTATTACAACAATTTATTCAAATAGATACATCAGAGTAAAAGTAGCGGAAGACTTACAATAACATAGTTTACAAACCATTTGTTTCAAACCATACAACTAAGTTCGATAATAAAACAAACCAAAGTAGTGGAGTGGCATTATAATATATTACAAAACACGCAACAAAAGCTGCCCTGCCCAAGGGCCACACATTTAATTATCGTCATCGCACTGAACGACAGTCATGCAGCACGATCCAAAACAGATCTACTCATGAGCCTCACTTGCAACAAGGGTCAACGAACCCTGAGTACAAAAGTACTCAACAAGACTTAACCGAAATAAGAATTTAAAAGAACACAGGAATGCAGGCTCATGGGATTCAAGGTATGGCTTTAGCAATAATCAAGGTTCTTTTGCGTAAAAGCATTTTTAACAAAAATTCTTTATATCAACGTTTAAAACTTCATAAAGATCATATACAAAGCTGACACGATCCGTATTGAGATCATGAAACTTCATAACCAACACCTTCTCAAACCATCCTCAAGTTCCAGTTATTAATACTACGATGATGAACAGTGAGTTGAGTCTCCATAACCGAGGAGCAACGACGATTCGAACCAATTATAACCCAGCTGGGAATTCCAGACCACACGACATATGTAGGTCCCCGACCTACATATACCAACCTACCCTCGGATCCTCTAAAACAAGAACAGGTCCGCGCCACCCGAGAATACAGTACTCCACCAATCCAGCCCATTGCCACATGGGTACACGCTATTCCTGCCATCTCTCCACTCCCAGTGCGCGAGTAGCCATTCTCATAATAGAATAACTAAGTTAAGGGTTACCGAAGTATGTGGTTAGTACTACAAAGTCTCACCTCATGCAATTCAACAACGGACGGACCTTAATCGACACAGGCGGAAAGAACCTGCTCATAAGACCTCCATGTCTTGTGGCTCACACACACCGAATCCGCCCGGTCTAGATTTATTACTCCACATTCCCATATCACATGTTAATATATTTAACCAAAGCTCCATTTAAAACTTGCAGATGATAGGTAATCCCCCGACTTTCATCGTTCTAAGCATAGCTAAGCAAAACTGGCATATACGAATTTAAAACTGGTAATATGGTAAATATGGAATAACAAGGTTGGTAAGATACCAATTTGGTTTTCACTTGACTCCTAATCACTTAATGCAGTAAAAAGAAGCAAAAGCGAAATCAATTTGTAAAATACAAGATAGGGTTGTATGCATCCGGGGCTTGCCTTCGTTGATGGAAAAGTCCGGGTCCGGAGTCGCTCCACCGATATCAACTCCAACCTCCACAGACGGATCAACCTCCTCAACTACTTGATTAACTATCACGTGCTCACCTTCGTTCACTACACGTAGTAACAATGATATGCTTAACATGATGCGGATACAAAATATGATGCTCGATGATGGATGCAAAACTTAACAACTTGAATACAACTTTCCTTCGCGGTACAGTTATAAGTTAAACCAACTAAACCATTTTCGCAACACTCACAACAATTGCCAAGGATCATTACCAACTAATGACCCAAGGACATCACTTAATCAAAAACTCAAACAAAACCTAAATCACTAAAGGTTACTATTTGCTTTTATGAATTAATTAATTAATTAATAATTATGAAATAAATCAACTTGTTCCAATTGACCTCAAAATTTTTGTATATGTTCATCACATGATAACTAAGTGACAAAACAATTTTCATAATTTTTGGATACATAAATAAGTCTAGAAAAATCCTGGAAACTTATTTATTAATTAATTGAGCAATTTTTATCACATTCAAAAAATACTAAAAATCAACATTCATATTTTTCCTAAATAATACACATCATAGAGAAGTCACACAAAAATTTTCATAATTTTTGGAGCTCTGAATAAATCTACACAAAAATAACAAAAATAGACACTATTCATTTAAATCTGAAAAACAGAAAATTCATTTTGAACGCTGAGTCACTGACAACCGGGTCCCACTTGTCATCTTCAACCTCCGACGTTGACCACGGCAGCGACGGCTCTGACCGGCGATTCCTCGCCGACGGTGAGTCCAACGGCGACGACCAAGGTACTAAAATGATCACCAAGACTAGGCGCATCGATTTACATCCCTATCTGTACTGATTACGGTCATATACTAGCTCGACGGCGGCCATGGCGGACGCGGTGGCACGGCAGCGCTACGCCGGCGATGTGAAACCAGTAGAGCTCAAACAAAGGATCCAGGAAACACCAGTAGCTCACCCCGAACGCATTGAAGCAAGGAGCGAGGTCGGAGAAGCAACGGAGAGGCGTGACGACGACCACGGTGATCACGGCGGAGCAAAGATCGTCGGTGAGGAAGAACCAGCGACTGCAGTGATCAAAACTAGCAAGCAACACAGGATTAAGCACCACAGCATCGAGATGAAGCCGTAGGTACACTGATCAAGGCCAACGGCTCATCGGAGTAGGCTGGCCACGGTGAAACGGAATCTCGGGTGAGGTTGCCGGCCGCGAGGAAGAAAACGATGAACTGCGAGTTCACGGCGAAATCAAGCGACTAGAGCTAGCTGGCTGGGTGCGCAAGGAACTAGCGGAGCTGGGACACGCATCGCTGCGATGGCACAGACGCTGGTTCGACAGCGAGGGCTCAACGGAGAATGGCGGTGACGGCGGGAGAAAACAGAGCAAGAGAAAAGAACGACGACGACGGCGCCTCGGTCCAAATAACACGGCTCAGAAGCTCAAGGAAGCTGCGCTGTGGCCTTCACCGCGCCAGCGTGATGCCAAAAACGGCCACGACCGCGCCTGGAAGCAAACCGAAGATCGTCGGCGATGAGTTGGGTTCCACGGTTACTGTTCATCGAAATTACAGAATTGCCATCCGCCAAAATTCCCAAATTACTCCCAAATTTTCATAACAACTCAAAAATCTCCAAAAACAAAAGTTGTTGAAAATCAAAAGTTCTACCACTTTGCTTTTGAAACCATACCCAAATTCGGCTTACATTTTGAAATGAACTTTTGAATTTAAAGCGGGGATATTTAAGGAATTTCGCCTTTTTAAATAACTTCAAATTTTACTAAACAACTTGAAAAACTCCAAAAATAAACTTTGTACAACTAGACAAGCTCTACAACTTTGCTTTAAGACTCAACCCCAAAATGTGCTTTGATTTTGAAATGGATTTTCAGGGTCGGAATTTCAAATCAATACAGCGATTTCAAACTTGATTCAAACAATACCAAGCAATACTTATAACATAATTGTAAGCTTGTTTTAGTGAATGCATAACAAAATTTGCAACATGACCAATGCCTTACAATGCATATGATGATATGTCCGGTTTTTAATATTTAAACACCCGAGTTGTTACACCAGAGGCCCCGACAGAGGTGGCCGCGACCGTGACAAGCCCGGTGGGGTCGGACACTACCAGATGGCATCTGAAGGGGCGGCACAATCCGCGCCACCGACGGTCCAGGCCACGGCACCCAGAGTAGGCCGGACGGAGGAGGATGTAACACCCTCGGTGTTACATTGCACTGTTTTGCTAAGCATTGCATGAGCATCAAGGTTTTGTGCATATGTGTATAACATGAATGGGAAAGCAATGTTCGGCCCTTGAAACATTTATATGAAACAGGAATCAATGTTACGTTTCGTGTCACTTAACCGAATTTGTGTCGAACGAAAATGCTATAGAAGGTTGTTGCGAACGGCGATAAAATATATGAGGTCGAGGACATGGGTAGCTAGTTAGTACATCCCGTAGGTCAGAATTGGATTTCGACGCGGAATCGTTTGGTTCGACGTCGTTCGCTTAAGTTTTGGAGGTGGTCGACGAAGCCACTTTTGGCGAGCTGTGTGGAGCGATTGGCTTACGAGGTAGTGCATTGTCTTGACTACGGTAGATAGCTTGATGTACCCTCTTGCGTATCGAGCAATTAGTTTGGCGTTTGGAGCTTTGAGTACAAGTTTTTGGATGGCTTTAGAAAGCGTGCACGGCATGTGGTTTGGTCCGGGCCGCGATCACCACCGTTGCTGGCTTGCCAGCGCCCCTGTCGCGCAGGCCACGCCCACTGCCGCGCCAGCTACGTTCATCCGCCGGGCCTGCGCACACGCACGGCTTTGGTGTTGCGCACCATGGCTGTTTGCCTTCGCTGTCGGCCACGTCCGCCGTTGCTGCTCGACCATCGCCACTATCCAGCCTGCCATCGCTGCTGACTCGCCCTACGCGTCGAGGCGCGGACCACGTCTTCGTGCCACCATGATGGCGACGCGTGCTGACCCTGCGCTAGCTGCTTTGGCTACTTGCTGCCTCGCTAACACGTGGGTCACCTCGCCGGCTGGTGCACTGCGCCCAGGTCACCGACCAAACTCTGTCGAGCCTTGTCCTGCCCCATTTTGGCCATAGGCGCACTGTGTCCCGCGCTCGTCGCCTTGCCACGGTGGCCGTGTAGACAGCCATCTGGGGCACGTCCTGCCTGTTCCGCTGTTTCCCATAGGGGTGTGTTGGCTCGTTGCATTAACGCCGCAGACGGACCAAGCCAAGCCATGACAGGACCCTTCCCCCCCCGCCTCCGATGTTGCCATGGCCGCCGAGACGCTTCTTTCAAATTCACCGAGGTAGCAGCATCTTGATTCAAATTGACCACGCGTTCGACTCCGCTAGGTAGTCTGTAGCCCTACCGACCCCACATCGCCGCCTGTCGTTCAGTCCTGTGCTCCAATTTGGAATCGCCACTCGCTGGGTCCTTAAGACCATGGTGTCGCACGCCGTCGGCTAGCAGCACAACCGAGGCACCCCGAGCCGATTCAGTGCACCACTAGCTCAGCCTTACCCTCCTGAGCACCCTACGCACCTCGGTCGCAGTGTTGCTGTAGTCCAGCCACCACCGACGTGACCGTGCCATCACCGGGCGCCGTCGCAGGGTCGGTGTGCACGCGGCCAGCTCTTCTCGTGCCATCTCCAGCCGTATCCTCGATGCAAAGGTAATCGTGGGTAGTCACTAGAGCTCGCTAGCTTTGTTGTTTGCTCAGTTTTTGTTGCCACTCACGGGAACACGCCCGCCACCGCAGGAGGGGAGCCATCACCGGGGAGGGAGCTCGGGACTGCACCTCCACTCGCTGTATCACCCCCAGTCGCCACGCATTGTCTTCAAGGTACTCGTCGGTCCCTTAGTTAGGTCTTGGGGGCTCGGGTGTCATGGCGTGGGTTTTCAGATTGTTCAAGCGCCGTGCTTGATCTTGCTGCGACCGGTCTTGAGAGGGCATCGCCATGGTAAAGAAGAAGGAAGGGGAGGACGTAACCGTAAAAGCGTAGACTGGCGAAATAGTGTATTAGCGCTCGCTATAAATGATGATGAGATCAGGCGTTTCGCTTAAAAAATAGTAGTCGTCATGTGGGCCTTTTCCCGTCATGAGCCGTTGGTCGGTTGGGCCACACCCAGCGTGGGCATGGCTGTGGCTTGCCCGGCGTCTTGCAAGGGAAGGCGAGTGGGCCGAGCCAACGCGAGTGGGCCGAAGGTGTTAGATTCGGTTTTCGTAATTTCCTATAAATGAGAAATGTTTATTTATTTTAGTTATGAGTCCAACTTCGATAAATCGTAGTAAATTGCGTAGTTGTCCAAAAATAGTGAGATTAATTTTGTTAGGTTCACAAAAATGTCATCTATCTGTTAGTGTAGTTAGTCCTCAGCTAGCTATTATGATGATAGGCTCGTAAATTCTAATTAGAAAACTTAGTATTATGTAGAATAATATTTGTAGGAATTCTTGTGGCAAATCGGTAATAGTTTAGCTTTAGCAATTTTTACAGTATGTTCACTAGGATATTAGGTACTCGCTGTAAATTTCGTAGCCTTAGAACGAGTTGCTAGATAGAGTGGCTATTACCTTTGTTTTATCGCATATAGCGTAAATTAGCGTTAGGAGTAAGAACATCGGTAATTGCTAGAAGAATGTATGCCATGTTTAATACTTGTTAGTGGTGACAATACGTAGCTTAGACTTTAGTGAATAGACCTCACTTAGTGGTTTAATAGATGTACTTTTAAATTAAGAGTTGTTGTTGTCGTAGTATTAATCATTGCATCATCATTTCATGTAGATCACGAACTGGTAGACTTCGTGCCTGTTGGTGAGCCGGAGTACGACGAGGTGATCGAGGAGTACGACGAGGAGATCCTCGTGCAGGAGGAAGCCCAGGAGCCTGTTGGTGCTGACTCTGCTGACCCAGCGCCTGCCCAAGGCAAGCCCCGGTGCATAACCCTTATTTTAAATGATTACTAACATGTATATGTTGTGCGTTTACGTTATAGGCATTTTATGAAAACTACATGCATAAATATATCAACCTATGAGTCCTACTAGTACAGGTCGAGTAGCTGCTATGCTCAGTATATCGGTAGCGTGGGTAACCTATCGTTACTCACAAGTAGGTGATAAACATGATAACTCATGATAAAATGGTAATGGTAAATAGTGACCAGGCAGGGATAGGGTTTGGGTACTGGTGGGTGTAAAGGGTTGTGTCCTGCGGCCAATAGGGCATAGCTCGGTTACACTGTTTCCCAGTCTGTGTCGATTAAGGACCATTCGTTGCATATGACTCTAGACAAGTCATAGATATATTGTCCCGAGCACATACTTGGGTATGGGCGCTTGGAAGACTTGTTGCTCTCTTGTCGTGGATCCGGCTCTTTCTGGACCGACTAATAGGGTTTTATTTTTGGTGGAGGAGGTCCTCGCACCGCACTGAGTCCGGGACTCAGTGGCGGGGGCTTGGAGTCCCAGTTTGGACAGGGACCTGGACACCCAGGACAGGAGAGTGATGGGTTGGTCCCGCTTGCGCCCGGGGTACAAGCGGGGCGTGTGTTTTCAGGGCACCTAGCTTGGCACATTGATTCGTGAATCGCCGGGCGATCCGGTACGGCTTGTCTACGGTTTAGCACCATAGTAAGAACTGAAAGTGGAAAAAGGAGAAGAAATATAACTGTTTGCTCAACCCTTGCTTGAAAGTAGACAGGTGCTTATACAGACTGGCTAGATGATAACTTAATACGGCTGATAATAATAATACATAAATAAGGACTCACTATTAGTGTTGCTTTCTGCTAAAGAAAACCAGCAAACCATAAAGCCTATCATATTCCTTGGAGTCGGGAAACTATTCCCACTAGTCGGGTAAGTCTTGCGAGTACATTGTGTACTCAGGGTTTATTTACCCCTGTTGCAGGTGATGCATGAGATGTACCTTGTGTGGAGGATTCTTCTGGTGGGCTCAGACTAATTCTCGTTCCTATCGCTAGACGTATATTTTTAAATTCCGTTGTTTATCATTCTGCACTCTGGTATTTGATATTGTAATAATGTACTTTTTAAGAAACTCTAATGTATGAAATGGACTGGTATTGTAACTCGTTCTCATTATTGGATCCTTGGGAAAAATGTGGATCTTTTGGGCTCTCCCTTGGGGTGTGCCCGACGGACACCGCTCGCTATAGTTTGCTTTCAGGGTGCTTAGTGTCTAAGGGAAGACGAGCCCCTCCGTAAGTGTGCTATTTCAGGCGGTTCTACCACAGTTGGTACTAGAGCCAATAATGGTTACGAGTTCATCACTCTTTTTAAAAACTTTAAAATTTGACCAACAAAAGCTTTGCGAAAAGTAGGATGCGATTATGTTAGGTAAATAAGTATAAGCCCTAGCAATATGGTCTATCTAGGATAGCGGCACTGGTTTTATCTAATCAGTTTCTGCAGGTACACTAACTTACATTGCGTAAGAAATCACCTAGTATACGGAAAGTGAGTGTGCGATGTGCCGAAAGTTTTACGAATGCCGCTATATTCCGGCTCGAGTGAACGTATAGGTCGAAGCATGCATCATGATAATAGCATCATACTTAAGCTAAAATTCCCCCTTCATGTATAATTGAATTAGTAAATTGGTAGGACAAACTAAATGAATGCTTTAATAATCGTGCTGTTATCTCTCTAATCCCTTGATTCTGATCGAAAGGGTGTTCTAATGGATTGTTCCTATCTCTACAGATGAGCCTAAGGTCTGGACACAGGAGCACCAGCTCTGGGGTAGCTAACGAGGGCTAGGGTGACAGTGGCCGGGCCTTTGAGCGTGGCAACAGGGGAGGTCAGGAGGTTCCACCTCTGGTTCCTCATCCTTTCCCGCCGCCGCCACCGCCTCCGCCGATGACTTCCGCTGAGATAATGGCGGAGCTGTTGGCTACTCGCCAGGAGTCAGCTGCTGCTCGCCAGGAGATAGCTCGTGCCATGGAGATTATGGCACAGGCCGTCGCGGGCCTTGCCCGCGGAGGCCCCAGGGGCAACGGTGGGAACGGGGGTGGTGGCCGCCGTCCTGAGGGATAGTCCTCTTACTAGGACTTCCTCAAGACTCACCCACCCACGTTCATGCTGTCGGACGAGCCCTTGGAGGCGGAGCACTGGCTTCACACTATGGAGCAGAAGTTTTGGCTGCTCGGAGTGATCGACGAGCAGAAGGTGTACTTTGTGGCCCAGCAGCTTTTGGGGTCCGCAGGTGCATGGTGGGAGACTTTCCAGGCTACGAAGCTGCCAGATCATCTGGCAACATGGCAGGAGTTCTCCACCACTTTCCGAGAGTTCTTTATCCCTGCTGGTGTCATCAACCAGAAGGTGACCGAGTTCCTGGAGCTGTGCCAGGGGAACAGGACAGTGATGGATTATGTGAGCAAGTTTAATCACTTGGCTCAGTATGCTGGCAGTCAGGTGGATACTAATGACAAGAAGAGGGACCGCTTCTTTCGTGGTCTCACTACCGCCCTTCAGGAGAAACTATATCTGGGGAACTATTAGACCTTTGGGGCTCTGATGAACGCCGCTATTGCCATTGAAGGTTTTCAACGGGCGTCTCAAGCTGATTGGAAGAGGAAGCGGGGGGACGTAGGGTCTTCTAGCCACCCCCACACATAGAAGATTCAGGTTGTTCGGCGAGGGCCCTATCAACCATCTGGCGGGCCTTCGTTCCGGCAACCTCAGCAGACGTCGCAGACTTCCTCTACTTAGTACCATGCACCTCCACAGCAGGTGTAGCCGCAGCAGTCTCAGGGATAGCAGGTTCCACCTCATTAGGGGTTTAGGAACAGGCCAAGAGCTTGCTTCAAGTGTGGCAAGGATGGCCACTATGCTCGGGCCTGTCCCCAGAACCAGCCCGCTCAGTCAGCTCAACCACCCACAAATTCCAGGCTTATCAAGAGGACCATCATTAAGAAGAAAGTGCCCAGCAGGTCTGGTCAGGTGCACTTCACGGATGATCAACAGGTTGTGCAGCAGGAGACAGTTATGGCTGGTATGTTTACCATCGACTCCCATCCAGCTTTGGTATTGTTCGATTATGGTGCATCACATTCTTTTATGAGCATGGGGTTTGTAGAGCGGCACAACTTATCACTTATGGCTATACCGTATGCCTATAAGATCCATACGGTGGGTTCCCAGATGTTCATCAATACCCGCATGGATACAGTAAGTTTGGTGTTAGCCACCCACACTTACCGCCTATAGTTCATGATAATGCCTGGGCAAGGCATTGATGCTATTCTTGGAATGAACTGGTTGCGGGTGTATGGGGTAGTATTGGATATGAAGAGGAGAAGTGTGGAGTTATGGCTTCCTTCTTCTGAGGATAGGATGTCTCTTATTATACCCTCAGAACTAGTCTTACCTGTTGCTGCCCATGCTGAATCTGCTCTAGATCTTACCTCCATTTCGGTAGTGTGTGAGTTCCCGGATGTTTTCCCTGAAGATCTTCCTGGATTGCCACCAGACCATGAGGTAGAATTCTCCATTGAGCTTGAGCATGGTACTGCTCCTATCTCCAGACGCCCGTATCACATGGCTCCAAGAGAACTAGCAGAAATGAAGAAGCAGCTGGAAGAATTGATGGACAAAGGCTTCATCCGTCCAAGTTCTTCACCATGGGGTTGCTCGGCTATCTTCGTAAAGAAGGATGGTACCTTGTGGATGTGTGTGGATTACCACCCCCTTAATGCGGTAACCATTAAGAACAAGTATCCCTTGCCCCGCATAGATACCTTGTTTGACCAATTAGCTGGTGCTAAGGTGTTCTTGAAGATCGATCTCAGATCGGGCTATCATCAGATCAAGATCAGGCCGCAGGATATACCAAAGATAGCTTTCTCTACTAGGTATGGGCTATATGAGTAACTAGTGATGTCTTTTGGTCTCACCAATGCCCCTGCCTTCTTCATGTACCTGATGAATTCAGTTTTCATGCCAGAGCTGGATAAGTTTATGGTGGTTTTCATTGATGACATCCTGATCTATTCCAAGGATGATGAAGAGCATGCCGACACATCCGGATTGTACTAACTCAACTAAGCGAGCACAAGCTGTATGCGAAGTTCAGCAAGTGCGAGTTTTGGTTAGATCGAGTGTAGTTTTTGGGGCATGTGTTGACACCTGAAGGCATTTCTGTAGATCCCAGCAAGGTGCAGGATGTATTGGATTGGAAATCTCCCAGATCTGTGCACCAGATTCGTCAGTTCCTTGGTCTAGCTGGATACTATCGGTGTTTTATCCTGGATTTTTTCAAGATAGCCCAGCCCATGACCAAGTTGCTCTAGAAAGAAGCAAAGTTTGATTGGAGCCCAGTTTGTGAAGAAGCTTTTCAGTCCCTGAAGACTTTTCTGACCACTGCTCCTGTGTTGGCCCAACCAGATATTGAGAGGCCCTTTGATGTATACTGTGATGCCTCTAAGATGGGCTTGGGGTGTGTGCTTATGCAAGATGGGCAAGTGATAGCTTATGCTTCGCGCCAGCTGAAGAAGCACGAGGTGAACTACCCCACTCATGACTTAGAGCTGGCTGCTGTGGTCCACGCTCTAAAAATTTGGAGACATTATCTATTGGGCAACAAAGTGCATATCCTTATAGACCACAAGAGCCTCAAGTATATTTTCACTCAGTCTGAGCTGAACATGAGGCAAAGGAGATGGTTAGAGTTGATAAAAGGATTATAATTTGGAAGTTCATTATCATTCGGGAAAGGCCAATGTGGTAGCTGATGCTTTGAGTCGTAAGTCACATCAAGTTGAGGAGATACCTCTGTCTCTGAACCACACAGAGGTGTTAGCTCATATTGCATTGACCTCAGAGTTGCTGGAGCAGATTATTCGGGAACAGAAGGAAGACTCCGAGGAGATTCCTCACATCAAGAAGTTGATGGCTGAAGGGCATGGTCCTCATTTTAGCATTGATGAGCAGGGGGTCGTGAGATACAAGGATAGACTAGTGGTCCTACATGAAGCAAGATATCACCCAGTTTGTTGCAGAGTGTGACACTTGCGGGAGAGTCAAGGCGGATCATATGCGTCCTCCTGGATATCTGCAGCCTTTGCCCATTCCTGTTTGGAAATGGGAAGATATTTCCCTAGATTTCATTGTGGGTTTACCCCGCACCTCCACGGGTTTTGATTCTATTTGGGTCATTGTGGACTGTCTCACCAAGTCAGCCCACTCCCTTCCGATGGATACTAGATACACTGCCAGGAAGTATGTGGAGCTATACTTTGATCAGATTGTGACCTTACATGGAGTTCCTCTTACTATCATCTCAGATAGAGGGTCAGTTTTTGTCTCTCATTTCTGGGAGAAACTCCAGGAATGTTTGGGCACTCGTCTTCTCAGAAGCTCGGCATACCACCCACAAACTGATGGTCAAACAAAAAGGGTGAACCAGGTGCTCGAGGATATGTTGAGGGCTTGCACCATCTCTTTTCCTAAGAAGTGGGATAAGTGTTTGAAGCTAGCCGAATTTTCATATAATAACAGCTACCAAGAGAGTATCCGCATGGCACCGTTTGAAGCTTTATATGGGCAGAAGTGCAGGATGCCACTGAACTGGGTTGAAGTAGGAGACCGTGGGTACTTCAGGCCTGATTTCATAAAAGAGGCTCGGGAGAAAGTAAGTATTATTCGCAGCCACTTGAAGGCAGCTCAGAGCCGACAAAAGGCTTATGCAGACAAGCGAAGAAGGCCTTTGGAGTTTGTAGCTGGGGATTATGTGTATCTCAAAGTATCTCCTATGAGAGGGGTGCATCGGTTTGGTGTCCATGGCAAGCTAGCCCCTCGATATGTGGGTCCATACAAGGTGTTGCAGCAGTGTGGCCCCGTTGCTTATCATCTCCAGCTTCCTGAAATTCTCTCAGCGGTTCATAATGTGTTTCACGTCTCGCAATTGAAGAAATGCCTGCGGGTTCCTGAAGAAGCTGTGGAAATTGAAGGACTTCCGCTCCAACCTGATCTGTCTTATGTGGAGCATCCTATAAAAATCTTGGATGAGAAGGAGAGAGTGACCAGGAGCAGGGTGATAAAATTCTACAAGGTGCAATGGCAAAATCATTCAGAAGACAAAGCCACCTGGGAACAAGAAAGCTACATATTAAAGCATTACCCCCACCTCCTCTCTGGTTCGGAGAGTTAGTTACTGCGCCAAAAATGTACTCCCTATCTCTTTCTCACACTTAGGCACATGAAATCTCGGGTCGAGATTTTGTTTTAGGGGGGTAGATTTGTAACACCCTCGGTGTTACATTGCACTATTTTGCTAAGCATTGCATGAGCATCAAGGTTTTGTGCATATGTGTATAACATGAATGGGAAAGCAATGTTCGGCCCTTGAAACATTTATATGAAACAGGAATCAATGTTACATTTCATGTCACTTAACCAAATTTGTGTCGAACGAAAATGCTATAGAACGTTGTTGCGAACGCCGATAAAATATATGAGGTCGAGGACATGGGTAGCTAGTTAGTACATCCCGTAGGTCGGAATTGGATTTCGACGTGGAATCGTTCGGTTCGACATCGTTCGCTTAAGTTTTGGAGGTGGTCGACGAAGCCACTTTTGGCGAGCTGTGTGGAGCGATTGGCTTAGGAGGTAGTGCGATGTCTTGACTACGGTAGATAGCTTGATGTACCCTCTTGCGCATCGAGCAATTAATTTGGCGTTCGGAGCTTTGTGTACGAGTTTTTGGATGGCTTTAGAAAGCGTGAACGACATGTGGTTTGGGCCAGGGCGCGGTCACCACCGCAGTTGGATTGCCAGCGCCCCTGTCACGTAGGCCACGCCCACTGCCACGCCAGCTACGTTCCTTCGCCGGGCCTACGCACGCGCACGGCTTTGGCGTTGTGCACCATGGTCGTTTTCCTTCGCTGTCGGCCATGTCCACCGTTGCTGCTCGACCATCGCCACTGTCCAGCTTGCCATCGCTGCTGACTCGCCCTGTGCGCCAAGGCACAGACCACGTCTTTGTGCCACCGTGACGGCGACGCGCGCTGACCCTGCGCTAGCTACTTTGGCTGCTTGCTGCCTCGCTAACGCGTGGGTCACCTCACCGGCTGCTGCGGTGCGCCCAGGTCACAAACCAACCTCTGTTGAGCCTTGTCCTGCCCTATTTTGGCCGTAGGCGCACTGTGTCCCGCGCTCATCGCCTTGCTGCGGTGGCCGTGCAGACAACCATCTGGGGCATGTCCCGTCTGTTTCGCTGTTTCCCGTAGGGGTGTGTTGGCTCGTTGTGTTGACGCCGCAGACGGACCAAGCCAAGCCACGACAGGACCCCCTGCCTCCGCTGTCGCCATGGCCGCCGAGACGCTTCTTTCAAATTCACCGAGGTAGCGGCGTCTTCATTCAAATGGACCACGTGTTCGACTCCGCTAGGTAGCCTACAGCCCTACCAACCCCACATCGCTGCCTGTAGTTCAGTCCTGTGCTCCAATTTGGAATCGTCGCTCGCCGGGTCCTTAAGACCATGGTGTCGCGCGCCGTCGGCTAGCAGCACAACCAAGGCACCCCGGGCCGATTCAGTGCACCACTAGCTCAGCCTTACCCTCCTGAGCACCCTGCGCACCTCGATCGCAGTGTTGCTGCAGTCCAGCCACCACCGACGCGACCGTGCCATCATCGGGCGCCGTCGCTGGGTCGATGTGCACACGGCCAGCTCTGCTCGTGCCATCTTCAGCCGTATCCTCGACGTGAAGGTAATCGTGGGTAGTTACTGGAGCTCGCTAGCTTCGTTGTTTGCTCCGTTTTCGTTGCCACTCACGGGAACACGCCCGCCACCACAGGAGGGGAGCCATCACCGGGGAGGGAGCTCGGGACTGTACCTCTGCTCGCCGTATCACCCCCAGTCGCCACGCATTGTCTTCAAGGTACTCCTCGGTCCCTTAGTTAGGTCTTGGGGTCTCGGGTGTCGCCGACGTGGCCGCTCAGTGCCCGCGCCGTCGCGCCGGTGCGCGCACTGGTGCTGAGGGGCATCACCGTGGTAAAGAGAAAGGAAGGGGAGGACGTAACCGTAAAAGCGTAGACTGGCGAAATAGTGTATTAGCACTCGCTGTAAATGACAAATAGATCGGGGGCGCTTCCACAAAATGGTCGTCGCGTGCGGGCCTTTCCCCATCGCGGGCCGTTGGTCGGCTGGGCCGCGCCCCCGCGTGGGCCGCGCTGTGGCTTGCCGACGCGCGCGGGCGGGAAGGCGAGTGGGCTGAGCCGGTTCGAGTGGGCCGAAAGTGTTAGATTCGGTTTTCATAATTTCCTGTAAATGAGAAATGTTTATTTATTTTAGTTATGAGTCCAACTTCGATAAATCATAGTAAATTGTGTAGTTGTCCAAAAATAGTGAGATTAATTTTGTTAGGATCACAAAAATGCCATCTATCTGTTAGTGTAGTTAGTCCTCAGCTAGCTGTTATGATGATAGGCTCGTAAATTCTTATTAGAAAACTTAGTATTATGTAGATTAATATTTGTAGGAATTCTTGTGGCAAATCGGTAGTAGTTTAGCTTTAGCAATTTTTACAGTATGTTCACTAGGATATTAGGTACTCGCTGTAAATTTCGTAGCCTTAGAATGAGTTGCTAGATAGAGTGGCTACTACCTTTGTTTTATCGCATATAGCGTAAATTAGCGTTAGGAGTAAGAACATCGGTAATTGCTAGAAGAATGTATGCCATGTTTAATACTTGTTAGTGGTGACAATACATAGCTTAACCTTTAGTGGATAGACCTCACTTAGTGGTTTAATAGATGTACTTTTAAATTAAGAGTTGTTGTTGTCATAGTATTAATCATTGCATCATCATTTCATGTAGATCACGAACTGGTAGACTTCGTGCCTGTTGGTGAGCCGGAGTACGACGAGGTGATCGAGGAGTACGAGGAGGAGATCCTCATGCAGGATGAAGCCCAGGAGCCTGTTGGTGCTGACTCTGCTGACCCAGCGCCTGCCCAAGGCAAGCCCCAGTGCATAACCATTATTTTAAATGATCACTGATATGTATATGTTGTGCATTTACGTTATAGGCATTTTATCAAAACTACATGCATAAATATACCTACCTATGAGTCCTACTAGTACAGGTCGAGTAGCTGCTATGCTCAGTATATCGGTAGCGTGGGTAACCTATCGTTACTCACAAGTAGGTGATAAACATGATAACTCATGATAAAATGGTAATAGTAAATGGTGACCAGGCAGGGATGGGGTTTGGGTACTGGTGGGTGTAAAGGGTTGTGTCTTGCGGCCAACTGGGCATAGCTCGGTTATACTGTTTCCCTGTCTACGTCGATTAAGGACCGTTCGTTGCATATGACTCTAGGCAAGTCACAGATATATTGTCCTGAGCACATACTTGGGTATGGGAGCTTAGAAGACTTGTTGCTCTCTTGTCATGGATCCGGCTCTTTCCGGACCGACTGTTAGGGTTTTATTTTTGGTGGTGGAGGTCCTTGCACCGCACTGAGTCCAGGACTTAGTGGCGAGGGCTTGGAGTCCTAGTTTGGACGGGGACCTGGACACCTAGGATAGGAGAGTGATGGGTTGGTCCCGCTTGTGCCCGGGGTACAAGCGGGGCGTGTGTTTTTGGGGCACCCAGCTGGGCACATTGATTCACGAATCGTCGGGCGATCCGGTACGGCTTGTCTACAGTTTAGCACCGTAGTAAGAACTGAAAGTGGAAAAAGGAGACGAAATATAACTGATTGCTCAACCCTTGCTTGAAAGTAGACAGGTGCTTATACAGACTGGCTAGATGATAACTTAATACGGCTGATAATAATAATACATAAATAAGGACTCACTATTAGTGTTGCTTTCTGCTAAAGAAAACTAACAAACCATAAAGCCTATCACATTCCTTGGAGTCGGGAAACTATTCCCACTAGTCAGGTAAGACTTGCGAGTACATTGTGTACTCAGGGTTTATTTACCCCTGTTGCAGGTGATGCATGAGATGTACCTTGTGTGGAGGCTTCTTCTGGTGGGCTCAGATGGATTCTCGTTCCTATCGCTAGAGGTATATTTTTAAATTCCGCTGTTTATCATTCCGCACTCTAGTATTTGGTATTATCATAATATACTTTTTAAGAAACTCTGATGTATGAAATGGACTGGTATTGTAACTCGTTCTCATTATTGGATCCTTGGGGAAAATATGGATCTTTTGGGCTCTCCCTTGGGGTGTGCCCGACGGACACCGCTCGCTGTAGTTTGCTTTCGGGGTGCTTAGTGTCTGATGGAAGACGAGCCCCTCCGTAAGTGTGCTATTTAGGAGGGTCTTCAGACGTCTTGGCGGTGGTGGAGAGGACCCACCGTAGGTCGCCCCCGGCTCTGTTGTCGAGGGGCATCCGTTCCCCAGCACGGGGCGAGCCACCGCTCCAGTGGATGGATGCTCAGGACCCAACGTCTGCGCTATTCTCGCTTGATGATGTTGCCGAGAGCATGGAGCGGGAGAACCTTGACATCGGGTTCTCGGCTCTGATGAATGCTTTGAACCAGGCCGGTGGAGCCCTGCGTGAAATCATCGTTCCTTCTAGCTGGGTATTCGCCTCATTTTCCTTTCTTTTTGTATCCTTGTGTTTTTCGTATTTTTGACACTGGTCTTCTTTTTAGAGTCTTGTTGCCCATAGCCGGAACAAATCTCGGTTTCTCCACGAGCGAAAGGCGGAGTGGGACCGCCTCACCGAGGAGGCCCGGCTGCGAGGAGATGTGAGCGCGCAGCTTGCTGTCGCCCAGCAGTGGGAGGCCGAGGCACGTCGAGACATGGAGGAGTTCCATGGGATGTTTGAGGACCTGTCGGCGAGGATGAAGGTGGACGAGGAGGCGACCGCCAGGCTTCGAAAGGAGCGGGACGAGCTACTACAGAGGGAGGCCGTGGCCAGTGAGCGGGCCGGCAAGCTCTTGGCAGAGCTGGAGACGGAGCGGGACCACAAGCTGAAGGCTGAGGAGAGGTCCACGGTGTTTCAGCAGAAGGTGGACTAGGATGTCATGGTGATTGACCGGCTGCGCAAGGAGCGGGACGAGCTGCGCTGGACCGAAGATAGACTTCGCTCGGAGTGCAGCACGGCCCACGAGGAGTGTGACCGGGCCATCCCAGAGCGCGACGAAGCGAGTCAGCAGCTCGAGGCATGCCAGGCGGATCTTGGTGTGGAGGTGGCCCGATGGCTTGATGCCGATGGAGTTTCTGCTGGTCTACGCACCGATCTTGCTGAGGCGCGGGGGCTTCTTCAGGGCGAAAGTGATGAGTATGATCGCCTGTCCTCCACTATCCTGATGGGTCTATGACGGCCTGCAAGTGGCACAAGAGGAGGGGGCTGGTTCCCTTACGACTCGTGCTGCTGGTATCACGGCGTAGGTGGGCCAGCTTGAGGAGAGCGCCTTTTGCCTCGGGATCACCCAAGCCTTTGCTGTCGCCCATTCCCATTATGCTCAAGAGATCAACCTGGCGGTGATGAGCGAAGGCTTTGCACCTGTCTATGAACACGCTGAGCTGGATGAGATGGAGAAGGCGGTGACTCCCTTTGCGCGAAACCTGGCGGACAGGCTGAAAGAAGAGGTTCTCCCTTTGCGGAAGTAGTTAGTGAATTTAGTTTGAAAAACATTTATCTGTAATGGGTGAACAAGTGTCGGTTTATTCGTGTTCTAGAACAACTCAGTGATTTTGTTTCATAATTTTGTTTTGTTTGTTTTTACCTTACCTTCCCCCCTTTTGTGATGAAAAAGTTTTATGTGATCGACCGTTTTGTTTGTTAAGGGGAAATTTTGATTGTTCTGGTGATCAAAAATTACCATAGCCGTTTGGGCGTGGGCCTTTTGCGATCTTACCAATCTGTTCCCCCAAACCTTGCTGCTAATCTTGATGCGAGGAAGAGGTCTAATGTAATGACTTTTTTCAAAAAAGGAGAGGAAGTACCAGTACCTTTATCAGCCCCCGAGTGAGATCTGACCCCTTGTGGTTGCAGGGGTCGGATGTTACTGGAGACCGAAGCGAGAGAAGCAGGCTTATGCTTGTATTTTCTCATTCCCCTTACTTAGGATTTTTGGCGATCACCGTGTGATCGTGCGTTTGGTTTTTACCGCTGGATCGGTCTTCCTCGAGCCCCCACATGTGGTGGGGATTTGGTCGAGGTGTCATTTGCCTCGGTGGCTCGAATGACATGCCTGAGCTTGCTAACGGGGGTGTTCGAAAGGAATCCAATTCCGTGGCTTTGTGACAGGGTCGGCAAAGCCCCCAGATGGCGTTCCACTATTCCCCGCCCTGCCTTCCAACAGATTTCCCCAAATGGGGACTCTATGGGCTCAGCAAGGGGGGGCTGAACTTGGAAGGCTGAGATGACCCTACCCGCCTTAATGCGGGTTGGGTGAAGGCATCTGAGGCTTATCTCCATTTTCCCCCTGGTTCTTGTTTGATGCGAGGCAGCCTCGGACCTTTGGCAGGTCGGCCTTCGAACCTCTATCTCTGGATCGAGTGGCTCGAGCCCTCGAGCCCTGTTAGGGTCTGATAGGGGTTGGCCGTATTTCGCATGTTACCCCATCCTCGACTTTTGCAATTGGAGGGCTGAGTAGACGACACTTGCCTCGGCGGCTCGAGTGTCGCGCTCAATGAGCTCGCTAACGGGTACGTTCGTGTGGAATCCGGGTCCAACATTTGCTGACGGGGTCAGTAGAGCCCTCTGGTGGCACTCCACTACTTCTTAACCTGCCTCCCGGTAGATGCTCGAGCCGTCCGATAGGCTCGGGTGGCCCGCTGGCCTCTCCTGGGTGGAGATTCTGTGGGTTTGGCTCGGGGTTAGAATCGAATGAGAAAAGTTTGAGATGTCCCTGTCCGCTTCTGAGCGGGGTCGGGCAGGGCCGCTGGGGCTCGTCT
This sequence comes from Miscanthus lutarioriparius, assembly GCA_904845875.1. Lineage (NCBI taxonomy): Eukaryota > Viridiplantae > Streptophyta > Magnoliopsida > Poales > Poaceae > Miscanthus > Miscanthus lutarioriparius. The sequence continues at coordinate 70,720,631 of CAJGYO010000016.1, read as the reverse complement.
CAGTTATTTCTCCCTGGCTTTGCTCGGCACAAGGCGGCCTCGAGCCCTTCGTGGGCCGGCCTTCGAACCTCGGCCTGTTGCCACCCATATCGTATGAGGCGACTACCATTTCGTGACGCGACACGAAGCGTTGGGATGCAGTGATTTGCATACATAATGTTTTGAATGTATGATTTAATCAAAATGAAAGCGGGGTCGGTAATATTACCTTGGTGGTACTAGCGATGAAAAGCTCCTACCGAGCGTGTTCGTGCAAGGTTCGGGCCCTGATGTTTGCGACGAGGTTGGAGTAACCTGCATAGGAATCGCTATTTTTGTTTTTGTCACCCGATGGTGATTTGAGTCGTTTGATTGAATTAGGTGACCTGACAGCTTCTCCTTTGGGGGAGATTCTATAGGCGGACCCCTCTGAACCCTTCATGAGAAGGAGGATGCCAAAGTTGGAGACGCGGGGGACTGTGAGTTCAATTGTTCTGGCGAACAGAAATACCGTAGCCACCGGGGCATAGGGTCTGCCAGCTTGTCCAGTTTTACTCAAAGTCCTATGCCCGCATACCGTGCCCCCAGCCTTAAACGTACGGAGGGTCGGGTGAAGAGGATGTCTAGACTGGTAGACACCCTCGGCAGCCCCCGAGCGATATCCATGTCCCTGCTGTTGCTGGGGTCGGGAGCTCGGAAATGAATTTTAACATGAAAGTGAGAAACCAGAGATGCTTATCTTTCAGCGGCCATTGGTTCATCATTTTGCCTAGGCCATCCGTTCGGGCCAGGCGGCTTGTTGGGCCCCCTTGGGGAGGGGTTCCGTCGTCGGATCATTCCGTGGTCCTGCCTGGGGAAGCGGAGGGTTGCCTGCATGTGCGCGCTTTGATTGCCGCGTCCGGTGCACGGTAGTGGTGGGCCATACCCAGGCAATGTCTTGTTTGACTGGAGCACGTCCCGTCAGTCCAGGCATGTCCCCTCGGCTTTCCATCAGCGTCGATTTCATATCTGCATTAAGTAGGGGAAGGGAGAGAGTTTTTCGTCCCAACCTTTTGCCTTTCCTTAGCTGCAGCGCCTCCTCTTTAAATAGGGAGGGGAGAGGAGCTCTCATCCCACCTCTTTAGCCTGCCTCTGAGCCGCTACCTATTCTTCTTCTTACTTTCCACCGAATGCGTTTGTGCGTTGTGGCGGTTCCTGAGTGAGGAAGGGTAATACCAGAGAGAAAGGGACTCACTGATCCATTCGTGAATCCAGAGTGTGATGTCGAGCTAGAGGTCATCCAACGTAGATGAGATGGTGCGGGTCGCCTTTGTCGAGAAGGGGTCACCGCCGTCGAAGGAGGGGCACCGGAAGGTGCCGAGCGTCGTTGGCCTCGCCGTCGTTCGTGGCAGCCTTCCTTCGGCGGTAGGCGTCCCCCGTCCAGATGCCATTGTCAGGGTTGTGGCTGATGATAATGGCATAGTCCCCGGGTGCCTAGGCGGAGGGGCACCATAGCCGCCGGCGTGGTGCTCGACGTTGCAGATGACGGCGCCTTCGAGAATCCTATGGAACGGCGGGACGTCGCCGATGGAGACCATGGTGTGGCGGCCGCAATAGACGAACTAGCTCGTGTACATGCCAGAACATTGCCGATGGAGAGCTTGGCGCGGCGGCCATAGTAGATGAACTGGCCCGTGTATGTGCCAGGACGTTTGCCGATGGAGAGCTTGGCGCGGCAGCCGTAGTAGACGAACTGGCCCATGTACGTGCCAGGATGTTTGCTGATGGAGAGCTTGGTGTGGTGACCATAGTAGTACTTGTAATAAAACTAGGCAGAGACTGTAATTGAGTAAGTTTCATGGGGGAGCCCCCGAGTAAACAGTCTTCTCAATTTACGAGTACATTAGTCCTTTTCGTGATGAAATCACTTTGTAAGTGGCAAATTTGTGCGAAGAATGAACAAATTTTTGTCCTTTGTTGTGGCAAACAGCTTTTCAGCTTCCTCTTCTTGTAGAAGACGCTTTGGTGCCCTCCGACCCTTCCCACGGATCAAGTCGTAAGAAACTAGGAGTGCGGGTGAATTAATTCTGATTACGCTGGTGAGCAAAGAGGTCACAGCCACTGGGGCGTGGGTCTCTCGCAGTCCTACCTAGTTGTAGTCAGAATTTGTTCCTGAAATCTTAGTCCTTAGGACTTTGTTATGAGAAGAACGAAAAACTTAGAGAATGTTTGCAAATGTAACACGGGAAGTTTTTGCAAGATAAATGTACTTTTATCATTTATATCAGCCCCCGAGTGAGGTCCGACCCCTCGCAATTTGCAGGGGTCGGACGTCACTAGAGATCGAGGTTTTGTAAAGACAAAAACTGATAAGGAAGAGTATGTGTTTATTTAAGGGTAAAAATGACATAGTTGTTCGATGTTCTAGGCGTTGGTGAAGACCTTGCCGTCGATGGTTTTCAATTTGTAGGCACCTGGACAGAGTACTTTTGTGAAGACGTACGGTCCTTCCTTGGGTGGGGAGAGCTTGTGGCAGTCCTTGTTGCTTTGTACAAGGCGGAGAACGAGGTCCCCGACGTTGAAGGCTCGGTCCCGCACCCATTGGCTGTGGTACCGTCATAGCGCCTGCTGGTACTTGGCCGAACGGAGGAGGGCGATGTCACGGGCTTCGTCTAGTTGGTCCATGGTGTCTTGGTGGAATGCTTCGGCTCCCTATTCGTCGTATGCTCTGATCCTTGGCGCTCCGTAGTCGAGGTCCGTCGGGAGGACGGCCTCCGCACCGTAGACTAAGAAGAAAGGCGTATAGCCGGTGGCTCGGCTAGGAGTTGTTCTCAGGCTCCAGAGTACTACAGGGAGCTTGGTGACCTAGCATGTGCCGAACTTGTTCAACCGGTTGAAGATCCTGGGCTTGAGGCCCTGTAGGAGCATGCCGTTTGCGCGCTCGACCTGCCCATTCGTCCGGGGGTGCGCAAAAGCCACCCAATCGATCCGGATGTGTTGTTCATCATAGAATCGGATGAATTTCCTACCAGTGAACTGCGTGTCGTTGTCTGTGATGATGGAGTTTGGCACTCCAAAACGATGGATGATGTCGAGGAAGAACAGCACAGCTTGTTCGGATTTGATTGTGGAGATTGGCCGAGCTTCGATCCATTTCGTAAACTTGTCTGTGGTGACAAGTAGGTGGGTGAAGCCGATGGGCGCCTTTTTGAATGGCCCAACCAGGTCGAGCCCCCAGACCGCAAAGGGACACGTGATGTGAATCATCTAGAGTGCCTAGGCCAGGAGGTGTGTTTGCCAAGCGTAGTACTGACACCCTTCGCAGGTGCGTACGATTTGCTCAGCGTCGGATACCGCGGTGGGCCAGTAGAATCCCTGACGGAATGCGTTTCTAACCAAGGTCCTTGGCGCGGCATGGTGACCGCAGACCCCACCGTGGATGTCGCTGAGCAGAAGTTTTCCCTATTCACTAGGGATACAAAGCTAGAGGATCCCGGTGTGGCTCCATTTGTAGAGTTCGCCCTCTACAAGAACGAAGGACTTGGCGTGGCATGCGAGCCGTCGAGCTTCCATCTTGGTCGCTGGCAGCACGTCGTGGAGGAGGTAGTCGATGTAGAGTGTTCTCTAGTCATCTAGAGGGTCGGGCTCCATTGTTGGATCCACTTCAAGCTCCATGACCCCAGGATCGGGCAGAGCCATCGGTAGGTTGGCCCCTAGGGTATGATCTGAAGGGCCATTGTCGGCCGGTTCTGACCTTTCGTAGCGCACCGAGGGTTTGCGTTGATCGCTAGCGAACACACCCGTCAGTACCGGCTCTCGGCCAGACGCGACTTTTGCAAGTGCGTCGGCCACCTCGTTAAGGCGCCTTAGGATGTGGTTGAGCTCGAGACCATCAAACTTGTCCTCTAGCCATCGGACCTCTTGGCAATACGCAGCCATCCTGGCGTCGTGGCAGCTTGATTCCTTCATCACTTGGTTGACGATTAGCTAGGAGTCGCCCTGGATGTCGAGGCATTAGATGCCCAACTCAATGGCGATGCATAGGCCGTTGATGAGTGCCTCATATTTGGCCACATTATTTGATGAGGGAAAATGGAGACGAACCATGTACCTCATGCGGACTCCGAGGGGTGATACAAAGACTAGCCCCACGTCGGCGCCCTTCTTCATCAGCGATCCGTTAAAGTACATCGTCCAGTACTCTTGATCGACGACAGCCGGTGGCATCTGGACCTCGGTCCACTCCGCGATGAAGTCAGCTAGCACCTGGGACTTGATCGTTGTTCGGGCGGCATATGTGATGCCTTGATCCATTAGCTCGAGCGCCCACTTCGCGGTTCTTCCTATGGCGTCCTGGCTATGGATGACTTTGCTGAGGGGGAACGACGTCACAACGGTCACTGGGTGTGACCCAAAGTAATGGTGTAGCTTCCTCTTGGTGATGAGGATGGCGTATAGGAGTTTTTGGATCTGAGAGTAACGGGTCTTAGAGTCGGATAGTACCTCGCTGATGAAGTATACTGGACGCTGGACCTTAAGGGCGTGTCCCTCTTCCTCCCGCTCTACTACCAGGGCGGCACTGACCACCTGCGTGGCCGCTACGTACAGTAGAAGGGGTTCATCGTTGCTCGGAGGAACCAGGATCGAGGGCTTTATCAGAAGCCGTTTGACCTCATCAAGTGCCTCCTAAGCCTCGGACGTCCATACAAAGTGGTCGGTAAAGGGGGAGACCCCTTTTGCCGAGGCATGAGATGAATCGACTGAGTGCCGCGAGGCATCCGGTGATTTGCTGAACCCCTTTTACGTTCTGGATTGGGCCCATTCTTGCGATGGCTAAGATTTTCTTCGGGTTGGCCTCGATGCCGCATTTGGAGACAATGAAGCCGAGCAACATGCCCCTCGGGACCCCGAAAACACATTTTTTGGGATTGAGTTTGATGCCATTCGCCCGGAGTTTCACAAAGATCTGCTCAAGATCGGCAACCAAGTGGTCGGCCTGTTTGGTCTTAACTACGATGTCGTCGACGTAGGCCTCAACGGTTCGCCCGATGAGGTCTTCGAAGCATTTGAGCATACATCGTTGGTACGTAGCCCTAGCGTTCTTTAGACCGAACGGCGTTGTGACATAGCAGAACGATCCGAAGGGGGTGATGAAAGACGTCGCGAGCTGGTCGGATTCTTTCATCACGATTTGATGGTATCCGGAGTATGCGTCAAGGAAGTAGAGGGTTTCGCACCCCGAGGTAGAGTCGACTATTTGGTCTTTATGTGGCAAAGGAAACGGATCCTTTGGACACGCTTTGTTGAGACCTGTGTAATCAACACACATCCTCCATTTCCTCCTTTTCTTTTGCACAAGGACGGGATTAGCTAACCACTCTGGGTGGTATACTTCCTTGATGAACCCGGCGGCCGATAGCTTTGCTATCTCTTCGCCAATGGTCCTGCGCCTCTTCTTGTTGAAGCGGCGCAGGCATTGCCTTACTAGCTTAGAGCCCAGGCGGATGTTCAAGGTGTGCTCGGTGACCTCCCTCGGGATGCCTGGCATATCCGAGGGTTTCCACGCAAAAACGTCTCTGTCATCGCGGAGGAAGTCGACAAGCGTGCTTTCCTATTCAGAGGAGAGTGTGGTTCCAATGCGTACCGTTTTACCCTTGGAGTTGCCGGGATCTATGAGGACCTCTTTGGAGCCCTCCGCCAATTTGAATGACCCGGCCGATTTCTTGGCGTCGGGTGCTTCTCCGGTCACCTCTTCCTGGAGGGCGACGAGCTCTTCGGAGGCAATGGTTGCCGTGGCGTGGCCGCAGCACTCGACCTCACACTCGTAGGCACGCTGGAAGGAGGTGCCGACGGTGATGACCCCGCGGGGGCCCGGCATCTTTAGCTTGAGGAAGGTATAGTTTGGAATGGCCACGAACTTCGCGTAACATGGACGTCCTAAGATGGCATGGAAGGCTCCGGGTAACCCCACCACGTCGAAGGTGAGGGTCTCAGTCCTGTAGTTGGACTGATCCCTAAAGGTGACGGGCAGATTGATCTGCCCTAGTGGCACAGCCTGTTTACTAGGTACGACGCCGTGGAAAGGCGCTCGAAATGGGCGGAGGTTTGATCGGTTGACGCCCATCTCGTCGAGTTTCTTAGCGTACATGATGTTGAGGCCGCTGCCTCCGTCCATCAGTACTTTCGTGAGTCGCTTTGGGCCGACGATTGGGTTGACTACCAGCGGATACCTTCCTAGGTGTGGGACGGCATTCGGATGGTCGGCTCGGTCGAAGGTTATGGCAGATTCCGACCACCGGAGGAAGGCAGGTGTGGCCGGCGCGGTCGTATAGACCTCGCGGCGTGTGACCTTCTGGTGGCACATGGAGTCATAGGTCGTTGATCCTCCGAAGATCATAAGGGCGCCGTTCGGCATTGGCAAGGCGTCGTCCTTCTCCTCGGTGTCGTCTGTGGTGGGGACAGGTTCCTTCCCCTGCTCCCCCTTGTTGAGGCCTCCGAACAAGTATTTGCGCATGAGGCCACAATCCTTGTATAGATGTTTGGCCGGGAAGGCGTGGTTCGGGCACGGTCCCTCGAGCATTTTTTCGAAGTGGTTCAGAGTGCCCTCCGTAGGCTTCTGGCCACCCTTACGGTCGGTAGCGTCCATGAGCGAGTCGTCGCGCTGTTGCTTCTTATTTTTTCTTTTGGTGGGACGGTTGGAGGTGCCTTCGCCGGCGCCCTCATCCCGCCTTGCCTTGCCATCGGAATGGTCAAAGATCGCTCCGACTGCCTCCTCTCCTGAGGCATGGCTAGTGGCGATGTCCAGGAGTTCCTTGGTGGTCCATGGGCCCTTGCGTCCCAGCTTGTGAACCAAAGACTCATAGGTGGTCCTGGATAGGAAGGCTCCTATTACATTAGGGAGCTCATTGCACTGCCAGGAGAAGCGCCGGATGTGCCCACGGAGGGTTTCATCGGCCTTTTGGTGGCAGTTCTTGAGGTCCCATGGGTTATCGGGGTGCTTGTACGTGCCCTGGAAGTTTCCCATAAAGATTTCCCTCAAATCCGCCCAACTCTGGATGGCGTTGGACGGTAGGTGCTCCAACCATGCTCGCGTCGAATTGGCCAAAAATAGTGGGAGATTGCGAATAATAAAATCGTCATCATTCGCACCACCGGCTTGATAGGCAAGCCGATAGTCTTCGAGCCAAAGCCCAGGGTTTGTTTCTCCAGAATATTTAGGGATGTTAGTAGGCGGTCGGTACCTTGGCAGGAAAGCAGCGTTGAGGATGTGCCGGCCGAAGGCCTGAGGGCCCGGCAGGCCGGGGCTCGGGCTCCGGTCCTCGCCACTGTCGTAGCGTCCACCACACCAAGGGTGGTAGCCGCGTCTAGCTCCTTCTCTCGAGTCATTGTAGGCGTGTCTACGGGCATCGATGGTGCTGCGTGCGTCGTGGTTGTGGCCGAGATGTTGATGCACCGGAACAACGGTGTGCTGCCTACCGTCCGGCGGTGTCTGGTGAACCAACGCGTCCTTGGCGAGGCGCACTGAGGGCGTGCGCTGGTTGGTGTCGGGATCGCATCGCCAAGACAACGAGCTTTCCGCCTGCTGTGCCGCCGCACGCTCGAGCAACGTGCGAATTTCCCGGCGCGCCCGGCGATCTTCGGACGTCACAACCTCTGGAAGGCCGTGAAACAAGGCCATCGCAGCGGCGATGTTCTGACTTGCCCGAGCAAAGTGAGGGAGGGTCCCGTCATCAGTGAGGATCCTTTGGTGTATGTTATGGGCGGTGGCGCATGCATGCCCATCGTCTCCGCGACACTTGATTTCCTCATCGATCTTTCGGTACTCCCGAACAGGCTGTTGTCCGGCGTCATCGATCTCCAGCTTTCATGCTCTCAGCTGCTCCATCCTTACGTGGGATGGGGCCGCCACCTCCCCTCTGGTCCTGGCGTCAGGGTTGGCTGTCGGGGTGGCCTCCCCCTCTGAGACGCTTTCGACGTGCCCCTTGGAGGTTTTCGCCATGAAGCATTCCCGGGAAGGGTGATGGCTCCCCATGCTGGAGTCAGAGCCAGAGGATGACTCTGGCTCCTCGGTGAGGAGTTTGTGGAGGGACTCCGTGTCGTGTTCAATTACCCCCACAAACTCGTTGTCCATGGGGGGTTGAACCATGCGTAGTGCCACGAGGTGGCAAGCGGTCGCCGCGGCGTTGCGGAGACCGAATGGAAACGCTGTCGGAGCGCTCCATATGTGGTGCTCCGGAGAGAGGTGGCTCTTTCCAAAAGATCATGCCATGTCATCGTTGTTGGAAAGGGCGAGGTGACGCTGGTTCTCCCTGGACTGCTAGGGTCCGAGGGAGACGCCGAGCTGGCACCCAAGCCTCTTGTGGTCGAGGACAATGGAGGGGAGAGAATGGATGGCGGTGTGTGCCCATACCAACTCTCCCCCCACCGTAATGATGAAATCTAGGCTCCCGAAGTGTACTTGTGCGTCTGGGACCCAGTTGACATTGTGGTTAGCCATCCGTGGCCTAGTTTGGAACGCGCAAAGGTCCCTACCTGGCGCGCCAACTGTCGGCATTTCGAACAAACACCGGCGAGTAAATTTATAATTGATGCGCGTCAGGCCCGGATGGTGTGCTAATGGACACAAGGTTTATACTGGCTCAGGCCGAATGTCCCTACGTCTAGTCTATTGCTGCTCATGTTATTGGCACCGAAAAAGGTTCGTAGTAGGGGGTACAAATGGTCAAGAGAGGGACTGGTCCCAGGTCTCTGATGGAAAGGGTCGAAAGGATGCCAAGGGCTTGGCGTCCTCTTGATCTTGTGTATGTGGGTATGCTGTCGTATTGTGTCGATCAAGCTTTCTGCCCATCGATCCTTCTTTAGCGGGGTGCCCTGCTCCTCCTTTTATAGACCAAGGGGAGCGGGGCTTATATGTCGGAGGAAGGAGAAAAAACCCAGTGACCAACAAGGTCCTTCGAAAGCGCCGGGTCTTCTTCTTCTGAGCCAGCCCCCCTAGCACAGCCGGATGATGTCAGGGGGGCACGTTCACCGGGCATGCATGCGTTGATGATGCCATGCTCTGCAAGTGGAAACATCCTGTCCTGCCTTTGCGGGCGGCGTGTCGGTCTGGGGTGTCGACCTGCGACCTTGTGGGAGGCGGCCCGCGTGGTGACCGCCCATTCCCAACTGTAGAGGGTAGGAGTTCCCCTTTGGATCATAGTGGTTGTTGTGTGTCTGTGTTGGGTTCCGCACCCAAGGATTGAAGGTGGCGCCTACAATACTATAGGGTGAAGAGCACGTGCCTGCAACACTGTTCAGACTCTCCCACGCTTGGAAGGGCCTAAAGTGCTAGTCCCATCATGCCCTGATAGTGCCATCCGCAGCGGCGCAGGGCATGGTCCTTGGTACTACGTTTTGATGGAGGGTCGTGACGTACCTCATCGGTCATGCTGGAGCCAGCCCGCAGCCGTCGGGCGAGGCGGAGCCCGCCCTCGGGTGTTTGGTCGAAGCGGAGCTAGCCCTCAGCCGTTGGGCGAGGCGGAGCCTGCCCCTGGGGGTTGAGTGAGACGGAGCCCAACCCTCAGCCGTCGGGCGAGGCGGAGTCCGATCCTCGAGGGTCGGGCGAGGCGGAACCGATCTTCCGTCGTCTGGGTAAGAGACACAGTAGTATCCTCGTCTGACCGGGAGTGCCGACGTCCAGCATTTGCTAGTTCCACCTCGTTGGGTACCCCGGTACTAGGTTCCTAACACTGGGGGTACCCAAAAACATGTTTTTCATCCACCTAAAAATGTTCTACTCCTGCATTGGGAATAGACATAAAAATATGTTTGTTAGGATAAAAGCTCCAAGTTCTTGTAAATGCCTCTCTTGAAAAGTTTCAATTGCAGAAAAAGAGGCATGGGCTATGCAAAAAAAATTCATAAAAGAGAAGAAAAGAAAAGGTATTGGAAAAAAAATGGGCAAGTGTCCAAGATATCTAAAACAATGGGTACTCAGATGCCCGCCTGAAAAAAAAAGAAAGAGAGATGAATAAGATAGCCCATGTTTTCTTGCAAAGTATTTTCAAAATTTCAAACAAGAGAGATATGTTTCAAGGAGCATAGAAGAAATAGGTTAGCCACCATATACATATCCACACACATGCACATCTTGATCTAAGAGTATGACATTTTTCTCCTTGGATCCTTGTTTGGACTTTACAATATATGCAATGCAAGTATGTTCTCATATTTATCCCTACCTGAGCTCCACATAAGATTTTAGAAGTAGGCAAAAAGAAGGCAAAGTCAGTAATGCCTTGGTGAGGATCCAAAAATACTACATATTGAGTGATTCGAGAGTACTACAAATGGAGAAGGTAAGCTATGCTTTGTTTTCAAAAATCTCAAAATGTTTCTCCAATTAACATGACTGAAGGAAGATGGTGATCTGTTTCAAGCTGTTCAATTCTTCAACCGCCCAAAGTTTTATGGTAGACACTTTGAATCATATAGTGCATGTATAGCTAGGAACGGTTTTATGTTGATGTCTTGTCCTAAGGTTATGTCTTGAGTAATCTATCCTTTTATTGAGGACGAGTAAAAGCCTAAGTGTGGGGGAGTTTTTTGACGGTAGTTAACATTCATCAAAAACCGTCAATATAACTTACATAAATGACTAAAATGGATCACCAATATAGACTTAGGGGTTTTAACTGACAAATTACATGAGTTTTGGTGAATCTGTGTTTTCAGCAGGATTTACTCAGAAAACCTCCAAGGAGGGCTTATTCGTCAAAGGAAATCACGGAATTCCGCTATGTAAACAACGTGGGAAGACTCTAAAAGACTCTAGGAAGATCTCCATTGAAGCAGAGCCCAAACCACTGACAAGTGGGGCCGGCTGGCCCCACCTGCAGCCCCTTGTTGCTATGTTAGTTGTCCACCACCTTAAGGATTGCATCTCCGCCGTTTATTCAAGTTGGTTTGATCCAAGGGCTCAGGATTGATGCTCTGGCCTATATATACCTACCTGCACCCCCCTCTCCAGGGCATTGGCATTTGATCCTGAGAGCCTGAGGGCCAGAAACCCTAATCCATATCTCCACCAGGATTAGAGCTAGCAATCAAGAGAAGATTACAATAGGATCTAGTCTTGTATTAGAGATAGAGAGATAGAGTGAGAGGGAAGAGTTTCGGAGGAGTCCCAGCCTGTCGGTCTCTCTCTACGGCTTGTACCCTAGCGAAATCAAGTTCTTCTTGAGCTTGCTTCTGAGATTTCTCTGGTAATCGACTTGTAATTCAAGTAAGCATCTTGTTCTTTAGGGTTGCGACTCTCTTTGAGTACTTTAATCCTTGTAGCTCCTGGGTTAAAGTAGTATTCGTAGTGTAAGCATGGTGCTTAGACTCGGTTACTCGTGGATGTACCCTACTTTCTAAATCGGTGGTAGATCACGAGGGTGAGTCTTATAGCCTCGTTGAATCCTTTATAGTCCACCTCCCCCGTTAGTAGGCCTAGCAGGACCTTGTTACTATAGGGAACATACTCTGTCTATGTTTTCTCTAGTAATATTCCCAGAATTGAACAATAGAAGACAAAGTTCACCGAAGTTAGAACTAGAAGACCTCTGTCATCTCCTCTACGCTCCTATTATCTAGCCTTGATAGTGAAGTTGGGTTAAGTTAGATTTGGTTAATCTCTCACACGTTTCCTCGAGTTTGATATAAAACTAGGTACTCCTGGTGAAGTGCTACATCGCTATAATATCCGTACACTTGTGGATTATTCAGTGTGCATTAATTTATACCAACAACGACCCACCACGACCACGACCCCGCATCGTGCTTAGGAAACTCACTCTTGGGCCGGTCCTTAGAAGAGCTCGAGGCCAAAAAAGGAATAGTAGTAGGGAGGAGATGGGCCCCTGTGGCTCTAATTGGTGGTGTGGAGCCACATGACCATCTCTCCCTGTGTTCGAGTCGTCCGCTTTGAAGTCGCCCGGGTTGACCCCCTCTGGGGGGAGGCATCTTGCCATCTGGCCACTGCAGAGGCGGTCAAGGACCAATGGGCTTGACGGCCGATGATTTATGGGATGTCTCTCGATGAGGCACAACCAAACTCCACATCGATTAGGGGGAATATCGGGTCCCGTTCGGATTACCCATCGACCCCGACGAGGCACAACGCTCCGACCATGTGGTTACGATGAACATACCTCTCCCCGCGTGGGGCGAAACTAAACCTACCTATAACAGGGCATCATGACCTCTTGAGGTTAGCAGAGACACCAGAAAAAATAGGAGTGGGATCCCCCTACCCTATAAGGGGGTCAAGGCCAAGCCACGACCGAAACTCCTCCCGACATCTCCAGGTCTAATGACCTAGGGCTAGCTTCGAAGGCTCACAAACCGTTAGAGGTCCATGACCTCTCTAGGAGAGATCGATGAAACAAACAGCCAGGGTAACACAGTAGAGTCTTCCTCGTGAAGCGAGGTGGGGCCCAAAGCATGATCATGGCTTAGTCACATGGAAAAAAAATAAAAGGTCCAAGACCCACGAGCTAATGCACGATCATAGAAAACCACGTGAATGCGCTAAAAGAGGTCGAGGATACATTTCCACGCATCGAGCCAAGAGCTGTGACCCCCATCCCGTGACCCGAGGGCTCGTGATAGGCACAAAAAGAAATCCAAGCATACAGAAAAGAGCATTATTTTCGAATAAATCCCTGAAATTACAAGAGCGGCTGAGCCACTTGAAAAGGTATTGAGCCATGGCACTGCCACCTAGGTGGCGTCGTCGGGGCCCCAGAGGCGCCTACTACAAGTGTGGAAGGAAGAAGATGAGAAATTGCTTTGCTTCCCTTCTCGTAGCACTACAACCTCTAGGGCAGAAAGGCGCGGGGAGGAAAAGATCGGGGGCAGGACCAAGCCCGTAGGCCACCACCATCATGCTTTGAAAGGCATGATGGAGACACCAAGGGACTGCAACGCCTTCCCCGAACCTCAGGGAGCCCCAAAGGGCGGCCTATAGGCTCTGGGAGCAGTTGGTTGTAGTCCTTGATGCTCGTCTTTTAGCGAGGGCCTGTGACTGGCTTGAACACCACCTCAATCCTCCCCCACTCGCAAGTTCCCTTCTAGGACCAGTTGTTGAAGGGGCGATACTAGCTCTGGCCACCACAAACAACCCCTAAAGGGACATATGATGGGAGCCACATGGCTCTCCTCGAACTTCTCTCTCCCATTCCCTCGCTCTCTCAGCAGGAAAAGTAGAAAGCGATTTATAGTTACACCCATGAGTGCCTCAAATGGTAGAAGGGTCTCCATTTATAGGCCAGGGACGGACTGAGCAACGTAAAGCCCCCGCATCACATGGTGAACCATGGGAGGCCACAGCCAATGTCAGATGCCCACATGAGATCAGAGAAATCGAGATCTTCTCAAAGGTAGGGCTGGTACAGTGTCAACGAGACCACTCGGACCCGCCTGGGTCACAAACCTCGGTACACAGCACACTAACACGGCAGGGCTCAGCGCTCACGTACCGTACCGTCAGAGCATCCTGATGGGGTCAAGCACAACAACCACCTACCACATTGAACACACCAGCCCGCAAGGGGTCGAGCGATGAAGCTCGAACAGGCCACGAGTACAAACCAGCACCCGGCACGCACGCATCACAACGCTTTCATGATTACTTCGCGATCGCTAAAATGCTCGGGGGCTACTGTAGGGGGTCATAACCCCAGGGTGTCTCAAGGCACCAATTAGTTAGTAGGCCAAGCGGCCCATGAGACATCCACTAGCAAAAGCCCGAGTGATCGAGGCCCGAGCCAAGCGAACCAGGCCAGACGCTAAGGCCAGGGTCCACCACGACCCCTTCCTTCTGTCTCAGCCGCATAACGAAAAGAAGACTCACGACCTCATCATCGTCCTGACCCCCAGGAGGAACGAGGAGAGGTCACACCCAGCCAAACTTGCCCGCTCTGACAAGAGTAGGCACGCCGCACTGACCTCGCAAGGACCAAGGGGACAGGGGTCACCTCAGTCCAGTCAAACGCCACCCCTACGCCACATGGCATGGACAAGACAACTCCACCCATGGCGGTGACGTCTGGTACAGAGCCCACCATTTAAATATGGCCCAACAAGACGCTTGTATGATTCTACCCACTACAAGATGGGATCCACGTGAGGGCCTTGACTTAGAAGCCATCCAACCCGGCGGGAGCCATGACACCAGCAGTTGGGACCGTGGCCCTCAGCTCCTCAAGCCCATAGGGCGATCGACGACTCAGGGGCGGCTACCAACTCCTGTACGATGCCCCTAGAAACCAGGAGGCGATGACGAAGACCATGGCAGAGACTACGTCGCACAGGACCTTCATCAGGGTCATGACCCTTTAGTCTGGAGAACCTTCTCCTTTGTATATGCCCTGGACCCAAAATTTATATAAGGGCAGCCGGGGCACACCCATCTAGGACATCCTCTACCATTTTACTCATTCTCCATCATAGTAGGGCTCCTAGGGCTTCCCCTAAGGCAATCCATCTCCTAGCTCTAGCTCTCCAACCACTTCTGCCATTCTTGCACCCCCCCCCATTGTAAGAACTTCAGAGCATTCAAGCGAGGAACATGCACTTAATCATCTGTGAGACTGCACGTAGGGCTCTGGCCTGAACCAGTATAAATCCTCGTGTCTTTCAGATACTGCCATCATCTCTTTAGAGCAGCGCGACAATCGTATAAATTCACTAGTCTGGTTTACAAAACACCGACAAACATGGAGTGCTACGTCACTCATCCCATGCACAACAGTGTGGAAGAACTTTGATGCCAAATATCCAAAGTTTCATGCAGATCAATGAAATGTAAGATTCACTTTGAATATCGAAGGACTAAATCTCTTTGCTAAATTGTAACACCGTAATTGAATATTTGTAATAATTTAAAAAATTTCTAGAATTAATTAGGACTAAGACCTCTAATTGTTGGAGGAGGAGGAGGAGGAAAACATAATTTGTAAATTAAATTAAAATGTGATGACGGTTATAAAATTTGTATGCAACCATGTCATGTAAATAGTGTTTATCTGTGTGCAAACTAATCTTCAAATGCGCTTAAATTCGATGAGTTTGAAATCCCTTTCTCAAAATTATTGCAAAATGTTTTACAATTTCCTAAACACCTGTTGGGCCATTTCTTCCACAAACCCCGGCCCAAAAATCCTCCCTCTTGCTCTCCTCCCGCATGGGCCGAATGAGGCCCAAGGCCATCTCCCCCACCAGGCCCGTCTCCCACCTCCCCTGCATCTCTCTCACTGGCTAGCGGGCCCACCCCATCAGCTCCTCCCTCCCATTTCCTTCGCCCTTCCGATGGGAACGGCCACAGCTGCCCCTTTCTCTTCGGCTGACCGTGCCCCACCCCCCACGCCCACCGTCAGCCGCTCCCCCTCCCTATCTCTCTCTCTCTCTCCTTCACCCACATGGAGAAGCCGCCAACGCCGCCGCCCATGTGTGCCGCACATCCCTGACGCCCTCGAGGTGCTTTTGTTTTTTTCTTCTCTAGTTGATGTGGCAATTTCTTGGCACCTTTGAGAATTAACATGGAGAGTCCTTTTGTTATCCAAAAACTAAATACCTCTATCTCATTCTAATTTTGTTCTAAGTCAAACAATCTTAAATTTTACTAAATTTATATGAAAATAATAATATAAATATTTATTCCATTAAATAAATGCCGTTAGAATCCTCATGCGATAAATTCTCATAGTACATCTATCTGATGTCATAAATATTGACAGTCTTATGTATAAATTTGGTCAAACATAGAGTACATTGACTTAGAATAAAAACTAAACGTGTCTTTGCGAGACGACAGATAACCATTTTATCATGTTGCTGCTTAGATGAACCACCAAAAACTTCTTTAAAGCTAGGAATATAATACTGATACAGAGGCACTATCGCCCGGACGTCTGACACCAGCAGCGCAGCCGGACGTAGCTCCTAGCCCTAGCCCACCAACAGGAGCATCCCATCTAAGCATCCTCATGTAACAGAAAAAAGTGAGCCGAAGTGCTACCTATCTGCGTAACGGAAGGGGAGAGCATGCGCTCGCACCCGCACCGCCATCCCCTGGCGCGCCCCCTCCGCCGGCCCCCAGCGCACCCTCCCTAGTCTGAGAAGGATATGATGCAAGGCAACAGAAGGCGAGGAGGAGGTACCAAGACGAGGCAGCAGAAGGCGAGGGTGGGAGATACAACACGCTATCTACTTTTGAAACTTTGGATACAACACTTGCAACATATGTTCGAAGACAGATGGAACGTTTGAAACATGCGTATGAAACACTTACAAAAAAACACATGAAACACTTGAAAAACCATTGCAACACATACACAACATCCAAATAAAACACTTGCAACATATGTGTGAAACATATGCAACATCCAAAAAACACTATTGCAACATATGTCTAAAAACAGATGAAACATTGGGAACAGAAGTTTGCAACATAAGTGTACAACCATTACAACATATGCAACAACCTGATCTACTTTTGCAACATCCATACGAAACCCCGGCAACATACCTATGAAACAACTGAAACACTTGAAACATACGCTTTCAACGCAACGTCACCTTGTTGCTTGGACAAATGGAGCTCAACGTTGCGGAGCTCGATGCCATAGAGTACGTGGAGGTCGCCCGTGCAGAGCTCTTCGGTGGCACGGACCTCTGCAGTGGTCGCGGTAGGCAGATGAAATGCGCCCACGATGGCAGGCACGAGTCCAGGTGGGGGAGGCATTTGGCGTGGGCGGGGTGGGGGTGGCACCAGTGGAGTCCATCTTGCGAGCCACGAGTGGGGTCAGCATGGACGGGGGCAGCGCCGGCGAACGGCGCAGATGGAGTCCGTCCCGCGAGCAAGAACGATACGAGCGAGCGGAGTTCGTCCTGCGTGAGCGGGGGCACGCAGCGCAGAGTGGGCGGGGAACGTGGGTGGGGTACACGGATGAGTGGATGAGGATGATCCACGTCTGGACGGGAGTCACGGACGGATGCTCATAACATATCATTATCGATACTGATATCTTCTAAAACATATAGATTAGATACATCCATTGAATAAAAAAGAAACAAGAATGAAAACTATTTGAGATTGATATGTATTGTACAACTATATGGATTGGATGCATGAGATCAGTGGCGGACCCAACCGAAGGGTGAACCGCCACATATATACCAAGCTTCTGTGAAAGTTCGATCTAGCCATGTATGTATACCGTATTTATATTGGTTTAGCACATATCAGTTATATTATAATCGATAATTCAGCAAACAAATGATATAGACGAAGATGGAAGATGATTACCTCTCACATGAAAACCACATAAGGAGATTTCTTTCATAGGCCATATAATTTACCATACATCATATCACTAGAACAAAAAACATTGATAACCTACAATTCAAATAAATTTAGTAAGTGACAATTGAGTGAATATGTAATAAAAAATCTCAAGCATATTAGCAAAACATACCAACACTAAATAATAAGAACATCAAGGCCAATTTGGAGGTAAACTCATCTTCTGATTTTTCATGGATTGAAACGTCCTCTTAATCTTCTCCAAAACAAGTCCTCCCACGGCTTCATCTCCCCCCCCCATCCATCACTCATTCACCATTCACTGATTCACCAAAAAACGATAATCTCAAAAATCCCCGCAACAAAGGCACAACCCATTGGAATAATGGATTCAGTGAAGTCTGCCAGCCGGTAGGCGCCCATAGGGGCACCACACGACGTGCGCAAACCGTGAATATTGTTGTCGTCCATTGAGTGCTAGACCAGCCATGCTCGTAGGCTCGTGGCTAAACACAGCGCATGCATGGTAGTCACCCGCTGCCCGTCGAGATCTAGGAGAGCCTCCTCATCCACGCACCCTCCACCGAGCACCTTCGTGTGCTTGTGCCCTACCCTTGCTTTCCCTAAGGCCTAACTAGATCAATGATGGGCCATTGGGATCTGGCCAGATGACATACTTCGTGGTGCGCCCTAAGCACATAAATCCCTAAGCCCCCAACACGACCAACCCTAGTAGCCCAGCCACAGATCGTCTTCAACCTTGGACGGTCATGATGGGAACGAAGGTTCCCCATCTTCCATCAGGTGATGATAACTATTGTTTTGTTGGAGCACGACACACTGATCCGGCTTCAGACCCAAAGACCTGAACCCTGCAATATAAGCACTACGACTCCCCTGGTTATCAACCATGTCACCAAACCTGCTAACCTCACCAAGAAGGCAAATCCCTGCCTGGAAAACGAAGAACACAAGCAAGAACTCGAAAGTACACAGCTCAAAGATTTGGGACAAACTGTAGATGTATGATTAAGCACACGAGTTGGGGTTCCACAAACCAATAGACGATGACTGTCAATGATAGAATGATCTAAGCAAAACCCAAACCCTAACGTAGGCGGTGTGAAAGGTCCTTGTGTGGTTTTGGTAATTAAGTGACAACCCTAGTTGAACTAATTGTGTTTATGTGAGATACACAGGTGATTAGTCCACATGTACATGTGTATGAGCAACATATGCCGTGAAGGTGAAAATGGCTTAGAGATGTTGCAAAGCTCACACATGTGATGATGAAGGAGCTCATTGCAAATGAGACATGACATTGAGTCATGTGATCAAGGTGGTGAAGATCAAGACATGACTTGGCTTGATGGACCGGTTGCAAGCGTGAAGGGCAAGTTGGAGGCTTTGGAGCGATGGACCGCGTGGCGGTGAAGCTTGAGCAAGACTTGACGCCGATGGACGAAGGCAACGGTGAAAAGCAAGTGAAGTCAAGATCGATGAACCAATATGATCACGTGATGATATGAACTGGATCATATCATTGTTGATCGTGTTGGTGCATGTGTTGCATCGACATTGGAGGAGATGGAATGGAATGCGCAAGGCAAAGGTATAACCTAGGGCATTTTATTTCACCGGTCATAGGTGTGTAGAGAAGTTGATGACCGGGTTTAGGATAGATGGCCGTACTATCAAGAGGGGTAAACTTGTTTGCATATCGGTCATATAGTGCCACTTGAGTGATCTAACTTTGCATCGTCGCTATGATCGAGTGGCGTGGCAAGTTGAGTGGCTAATCCTTTAGAAAATGTTTGTGAAAAGCTAACATACATACACATGGTGGTGTAAACTTGGTGATGTTGGCACATTTGCAAAGGAGAAGTTGGTGAAGAAAAGGAGTTAGCCGCGCTGGTCATAGAGTGATCGGACACGTCCGGTATGGCGACCGGACGCGTCCGGTCAAAGTAAATGCGGCTCGGTACTGAATTGTAGAGAGCGACCGAACGCGTCCGGTCACCACACTGGACGCGTCCGGTGTGAATCAGCGAGTGTCGGTGTTCAGTGTAACAGTTGATCGGATGTTGGGAGCGTCCGGTCCAAAGTGACCAGCCATGTCCGGTCGGCCCAGAGCGGCTCTGGGAGCTCTCTGGACTCGATCGGACGCTGCGTCTCCTACGTCCGGTCTAGAGTGACCAGACGCGTCCGGTCAGCCCTAGGAGCTCTCTGGACTCGACCGGACGCTGCGGCTCAGCGTCCGGTCGTTTCTTAACAGCGCGTCCGATGCGTCGTGTCAGAGAGGGCCATTGGCGACAATGACTAGTTTGAATGGGACACATGGCGGGTCAGCTACGACCGGACACAGGCGACCGGACGCGTCCGGTGCAAACGACCTGCGCGTCTGGTCGTCTCGAAATTTGCCCAGTGAAGGGGTAACGGCTAGTTTAGCTTGTGGGGCCATAACTAGAAGGTGGTCTCGACCATGGCTGGTGCCAACCACCTCAGGGGACTTTGTGTCCATGCTTGGTAGTGCTTGGGAGCCCTCTAACTCACTCTAGCTTGATAGTGTTCATCTGATTGAGTGAGTGAGCGATTCTAGTGTGATTGCATTGTGAGGTTGCATCGAGTGGCACTCGGTGATCGAGTTGCAAGCCATTGGTGCTTGTTACTCTTGGAGGTTGCCACCTCCTAGACGGCTTGGTGGTGGTCTCTGTCGAAGCCCGCAAGAAGCTTGTGCGGTGCTCCGGAGAAGAGCTTTGTGAGGGGCATTGTGCTCGCCCCGCGGGAGCTGCGAAGAGCAACTCTAGTAGAGCGTGTCATTGAGCTACCCTCACTTTCGGGGTAGGTTCTTGCGGTGCCCGACGTGCGGGCTTGGCGGGTGATGCCAATTAGCCGCCGAACCACCAAGTGAGTGGTCGACACAACAGGGACTAGCGTGTTGGCAAGCACGTGAACCTTGGGAGATAAATCACCGTGTCATCCTTGTATTCCCGTTGGTTTGCATCCTCCTTACACAAGCTTGTAATTACTTTCATATACATTGTGCTTGTGTAGTTGCTCTTGTAATTAGTTAGCTTGTGTAGCTCACTAGTTACCTTCTCTCTTGTGTAGCATAGAAGTAGCTCCCTTGCGTGGCTAATTTGGTTTGTGTAACCTTGTTAGTCACATTGCTTAGTTTGTGTAGCTAAGTATTTGCGCTCTCTAATTTGGCATTGGTTGCCTTGTTATTGAGCATTGCTAGTGAGCTTAGGTGGCTTTGTGCTTTTGCTTACTAGCATGTGTAGGAGCTCCCTTGTTGCTTAAAGTACTAGTGGCATAGGTTTGTGTAACCTTGCTTCTAGAATTGGTTAGATGAGCTCTAGCTAGCCCGGTACCTTAATTGCTTAATTAGGATCTTTGTAAGGTGCTAGAGAACATAGAAAGAGGGGTGTAGTCTTGGCTAGACCGATAGATTTAATTCCATACTTGTTTCAGTTAGCCGGCATTATTAAGTTTTAGAAATGACTATTCACACCCTCTAGTCGCCATCTCGACCTTACACGGTGGCTACTGATTATATAGCCTAAGAGGCGTCCAAGGACCCCTCTTCACGTCTATAAGGTGTCCCAACACGTTACAAGGCCCAACGGCCCAAAAGATGGCGGTGCAGTGCCCTGATAGATTCTGGACGTCAAATTATTTTGATGATTGCTGTTTATTCTGATGGAATTTTGATGTGGGGTCACTTCCATTTATTAGCTTATCAAATTATCTTTCCATCCATATATGGATCGTCGAAAATGGAGTCCGTATGCGACCTGGGCATCCATTTTACTACACACTGCTCCTGGAGCTCGAGATGGACTCGAACTTGACTTGGATTGGTCCTCCAACTTGGCTTCGACGCCCTTGCTTGGCTCCTAAGGTGGTGGCCAAGGAGGAGGACGTCCTTGGGCATCTCTTAGGTGTTCTCCATCTTCTTGGGGCGTGCTCCAACTTGGGCCTGGGTCCCCGTGTGAATAACAAGCCCACGACGACGTCGTAGCACCCGACAGAAATAGCGGCAGAATATCTTGATGATTTGAAGACCTTGCCGACGTGATATTGAGGTGGGACCAGATCTATTTAAAAGACCTCAAAATCACTCCGGATGAAAGAGTTATGGCCTTCCCAATGGAGTATTGTCGGGCTGCCGATGACCTTATAATCAATGGTCATATCCGAAGGTGTCATGTCCTCATCAGGTCCGACCCTTCCACCGTCTGCTCGCCACTCGGGTCTTGGGAAGTCGGGAGGTCGCTGACCATGGGTACGGTAGGATGGTACTCACGGAGGGGAGCTAAGTCGGCCGCTCTACCTCGTCCTATATATAGGTGGGTCCGCCTCTACATGAGATCGATATATCATATTCAACAACTAGTACTTTTGCAATGCCATGACTTTACCGGGATCTATCTATAAATATACATCACCAATGAGAAAGAACAGTGATATCAAAGCTATGTTTGGAAAACAGTGGCATTATCCAAAAAATGTCGTCCTAATACAAGCAAACATTGGGTGAATTATTTGGCCCACTGAAGGTAGTATATAATCATAACCATCCATGTGAAGAAATATGCATGTACTCCAAAGGTAGAGATACGATTACTCAAGGTGGGGGAAAGAACAAGAAGAAGAATAAAGAAGAAAAGAAAAGAGGAAAGGGAAGCATCTATCTAGTACAGTTAGAAGCATGCACATGATTGTGTCAATCATGTGTGCGTGCCATGTGGTGCCACAAGAATCCAAAGTGCACCGCATTATTCGGTCCAGAAAGAAGTCCACACCACAAGGCTCAGAAAGGCACAGGGATCCAAGAAGAGCACTGCGCCTCTGACGGAGCGGAAGATTCGTGTGCCCATCCGGCCAGCCCAGGCCACCTTTTCTAGCCTCCCTGGTCCCTTCTGCCCGTGGTGAAGTTGGAACGGCTGCCTGCCATTGCCACTTTGGCAGAGGAGAGAAAGAGAACCTTCGCCCCATGTCCGTCCGGCCTCTTCTTGCAGATTATATATCAGTTTAATTAATTAACTATAAGAACGTGGATCAAGTGACGACTGAAGATGATTAAACATACTACATATACAGAGAGGAGATTCGTCACCTTGGAGCCAAAATAAAAAAGATTTGCAGTTGCAGTAGAGAAATGTATGCAGGGCTGGTTGGTTGGTAGGTCGTGCAAGTATTCTATCCAAGTCAACCGCTGGCGCAGTGAGCATTAGTACTGAATAGTGACTGACTGACAGTTTTACTCCATTCCCCGGCGCCGATCCCGAGGCCGGCTAACCACCTCACTTTCAGTCTTGTCATTGGTGCCATGTAGTACTATGGCAATAGTAAACACAGCACAGGGGGAAGCTTCTTGCCGTTCCAGATCGAGGTTGCCACATGAGTGCTAGGCCAATAATCTGCAGGGGGCAGTCAGGGATCAGCGTCGTCTCGATCGATCGTTTCCAAGCTGTAGCCCTGTAGGTAGCTCATGCCGAACATGCAGCTAGAACTGTAGCCATGGCGGTCCCTCCCTGGATCCGTCCTCAATGTATATATGTACTTGATAATTGACGCCATGCTTGCATAAGTAGATGCCAAACAGGACAGAAGAGCAGGTGCTGACACTCTGACTGCAGATCATATCGATCGAGGCCCATATGACCTGCACATGCACGCATGTTCGGTTCGTTCCTTCTCCTTCCTGGCCGGCGCCTCGTGCGAGAATGGATCGACGTGTAAAGACCACCGGCATGCAGCTAGTAGAAGCCAGGGAGAGAGAGAGAGTGGGGGACAGAGAGAGGTGCAGCGACAAGGAGGAAGACAAGCAACATGCGTGCTACACGCCGGCCCTCCTGATGAGCTAGCTAACTAGTTGGTGTGCTTGCCAGGCAAATGCTGCCCTTTGCAGGCAAATTGCATTGTTGCTCTCCCTCTCCCTCATGTGCTTGTGCTTGTGCCTGTGCCTGTGCTTGTGTTGCATCTCCAACCGAGCTGAGAGCGATTCTGCTTGCTAGCTAGCTAGCTTTCACACACGCAATGCAATGCAATTATTCAACGAGATCTCAGTTCCTGATGATGCATGATTGGACCGATCCTAGTTAAACGAATGTAGTAAATGAAGCTTGTTGGATAAATTAATTGTGAATGCTAATATATCAATGTAACCGACGGATACATGCATGCCTGGCCATGAATTATATATTCAACAACACTTGTGAACATCATCCTTACTTATGCCGAATAATGTAACTCTACCATCTCTCTGTCTCGTATGTTACAGTTTACAGTCATTCGCGCATGCAACAATTGGTAAGTACAGTAATGTGATCATGTACAATTAAGTACACACATGAATGAATAATGCAGAGCAGACTGATGGATTGGATGGATGGATGATAGTGCCTCTGGCTGACTTGAGCTGTATTGAAAATTGATCAATTCCTGATCGAGTCCTCTGACTCTGACGCGACGCGCGATTCCCTCTGCATGCTAGCTGAACCTGAATCCGATCTGATCAGTTGACCTTGTTGCACTTGAGCCTGACCTCCCCGGGCGGCCCGGTGAGCACCTCGATGCTACCCATCTTCACCATGGCCGCCGCGAACCGCTGCGACCAGAGCGTGCGGTTAGCGGCGTAGAGCGCGACGAGCGCGGCGGTGTCGCTGCGGTCTCCGAGCGCCTGGTCCGAACCAAACACCACCTCATGCGTCACCACGTTGCGGTAGAACTGGTTGTCCAGCTGCAGCGGCGTCTTGAAATCGAGGTCCACCACCCGGTCCCTCCTGCCGGTAGCGGCGGGGCACTTCGCGCGCAGCCGCGACCCCAGCGTGACGTTCAGCGTGGCGTCCAGCTGCGGGTAGAGCCGGGTGGGCGCGAAGGAGGAGCAGTGGGAGCGGCCGATGGAGTGGGCACCCGACAGCGTGACGAGGTCGTCGGCGGTGAGGTTCTTGGACGCGAAGCGCGCCAGGAGCTGGGTCAGGGTAAAGGACGCGGGGGGCAGGTTCGCCGTCGCCTCAGTGGCGTTGGAGACGAGCCCGTCCAGGCGGCCGGAGGGCATGGCGAAGCGGATCCCGCCCATGATGCGCGCCGCGTCGCGCGCCGCGAAGGCGACGATGTCGGCGCACGAGACTCTTCCCGGGCATCGGCGCTCCACCACGCGCTTCGCGCGGTTGATGACGCTGAACCCGCGGAGGCTTGGGAAGTTGGGTGGCGACGTCTTCTCCACCGTCCTGCTGCCTGGAGTGCCCGTCGGGTCGTCCAGCAGCACCGACGCGTCGCATCCCTGAAATGGGGTGAGTGAGTGCGTGCATTGTTTAGTTTGTTGCCTTTCCGGCAATGGCATTGGCAGCAGCACAGCAGCACGGCAGCAGCATTATGGATGGATGTGCGTACCCTGACGAAGCAGTCGTGGAAGAAGAGGCGGATGAGGCCGGGCCCGTTGCCAGCGTCCTTGCGGACGGCGGCGTGGACGATGGTCTCGATCAGCTTCTCGGCGGCCGGGCAGGTGGTGTTGTAGTACCCCACCTGCAGCTGCGCCTCCGAGGAGTAGAAGCATGTCACCATCACGGCGACAGCCACTATGACGAGCTGCCGTACATGGACGACGACCTCATCAGCTCTGGTGCCGGCGCTCATCGTCCCTGCTACAACTGTACTGGCTACCCTATGAATGATGGATAGAGACGATCGAGAGCACCGGCCCACAGCTCACAAGCTAGCTGGGTAGCTTGTGAGCGGACTACACTCTGTATACTGACAGATGGAAGGTGGAGTAGCAAGGAAGTAGATCAAGAACCTTTTATATATATACAGATCGATGGAACGGACGATAGTGTATTCATGTGCAGAGATACTATACACACTCAGTCAGTGGTGAGGTGAAGAACGTAGCTAGGACTAGGTACTGTCTATACGTAGCTAGGGAGGAGGAGGAATAACATGGCCACCATCCACACCAGCCACGCGCAGCCAGTGTGTCATCTGGAACATGGCATTCGAAGCGGCGAGGCCTGTAGTTTTGACCAGCTAATTAAACGAGCGGACGACGAATCTTGTCTTGTCCAATTACAACCTGCAGAGCGCAAGCAGTGTCCTGCAGATCTGTGCCGTGCTTCGCGCCTTCCCCTTCGCGCGCTACCGATCCATCGGCAGTAAACGGTGGGCTGGCTGTATAGCCTGTAGCCTGTAGGGGAAAAAAGAAATACATGGTGGCAGTGATACCAGAACTGAGACACGACTCCTATCAAAAAAAAAAGAACTGAGACACGACAAGAAGAGAACGACGACGTCCGATCCGTCAGGTAATTTGGCGCCATGAATTGAGAGGCCGGGACTGGGCGGAGTGGTGTGGTAGTGCCGTAGTGCTCTTCGCCTGATACATCTAGCTAGCTGGATCCGTGGATTCAGGGCGTAAATCCATCCATTCCAGCGTCATCAGGTTCAGTTTGTTAGTACTTAGTAGCAGTAATTTACTGCGTTTGGCTTCAGATCCAACGACCCTATAGAGCTGCCGTAAGGAGCACTAGTGCTATCTACGAGTACGTCCGAGCCTCATGCACGCTGGCTGCTGTTACTATTGCTCTCATATGCATATACCCTCGGACACCGCTCCACCATGGAGGTGGAGCTCGCCAAGGTGATCGGCGACATAGTCCAAACTCTATCCCAAAATTGAGAACCTGGCTTGGAACGAAGATGACGCCAGCGGAGAGGACCTCGTTGAACAAGCGAAAACCACCATCGCGGGCAGCTCCTCCGATCCCAGCATCGGCAGCGACTTGAGCCACCGAATATCAGCGGACACACATGGCGCGTCCCTAGCGCGCCAACCGTCGTGGTTTCATAACCACGGTTACTGGATTTATCCTAGTTCAGGCATTGAGCCCTACGTCCAACAAAAGTGTTCTTCGTGTTAGAGTTTTCTAAGAAACCGAAACCAAAAGAACTATAACTGAAAAAAATAGTTACTTATTCAGTTCCAGATAGCAAAGAATTGACATAACCGAAGAAACTTTGGTTCCAACTCTCATATAACCGAAAGAACTAAAACACCCAAATTGTACTTCACTTATTACTTGCATTTGTATGACTTTATATGATTATTTTAGTGTGATGTCTCATATTGATCATTGTTATATATTTGTGTTACTATATTGCTATTATTCCCTTATCAATTATGATTATCTAAAATAGAGGTAGTGTTGCTTAAATTTGCTTTAGAACCTACTTAATTATTTGTTGTCTTAACCTCTGTCGAAAAAATTTGGTTAGTTCGTTTAGAACCGGAACCGAACTGAAATAATAGAAAACTAAATTGCTCGGTTCCTAAAATTTCTTAGAACCGACCTGTTCCTATTTTCTAGGAACTGAATTTCTTCAATAACCGAGGAACCGAACCGAGACCAAACGAAAACCAAATGCTCACCCCTATCTTGGGTTCCCTGGCCCTGCTTTTATAGCTCAAGAGGGACAACAACGTACAAAAAGGATAGTTCTTCGTTCTTCTTGTCCTCCATGAAGATAACTTTCTTGATCATATTGTTGTGTTGTGTCCAGGCTCTTTTCTCCTCTGGGTCTTCTGTCCATTGGAGGCGCCGCCTAGGTTGGCTTCGATGGTCGTGGCCGAGAATCCTGTCGCCGGCTACAACTTTTGCAAGCAGCGAACATAGGGGTCTGAATCCCCTTCTCGTTCGCACCCAGTTTAGCTCCACCTCGCCGTCCCTTACATCGTCCCTTACACGCCAAGAACCTTGATCTTGGGGGGTGGGGGAGGGGGGACTGACGTGCGGGCTCAAATATCTGGCTTCTCAGCAGACGACGAGACCAGAGCGTGTACCTTGTCATGTTTCGTCGCCTCGGGCATGACCCTAGTTGGGATAAGCAGGAGATGCCTGGCAAATGGCTGTTGGTATTTATTAACATGTCACTTGTTTAAGTAGCCACCTAATGTTGTTGACATTTCTTAACATCACTTTTGCTAAGTTGTCATCCCTAGTTATGATGCCAAAAATGTTTGTTGGTACTTTCTAGCATCACCTCTAGAATGACACCAAGAACTACTTAAGTATTTTATTATGACTAGAAAGAATGCAAATATATATGAAAGGATCTGCAAGCGCACAGATAATTTACCATTGTAGCATTTCACCCGGGAGTATTCCAGGTATCGTTATTTATATTTTTACAACAGGGAAGGACAGTCATATGGAATATATTGATAACTTATACGTATGATGGAGAAGTAAACCATAACCAACTTCTACTCATAACAGGGGTAAGTCAAGAGATAAATATGATAAGTAATGATAAATGATAAATGATCACTCAGAGTACTCCTTTCTATGGCATTAGCATTGCTATGTAGAAATTAGAGGAATAATTCCTAAGTTATTCTTAATTATAAGTCAAAGCATACATTGATTAGTGTAATTACACTGAGTAGTCATGGCTAAGATCAACTTCATATCTACACATAAGGGATATTACTAAGGAAGATTAAGGACAGATCTTGTCTTCCTTCGTAACTAGATCCGACATGTCCTATATTCGGGGAGCTCTGAGGATGATCAGGGTTTCTTGATCTCTTGAATGACTAGGGTTTGATGCCTCAGAGGGGGTGGCAAGGGCTGCTATATATAGGTCAGAGTGTCAATCCTGAGCCCTCGGATCAAACAGACTTGAATGGATGGCGTAGATGCAACCTAGGAGGCGATAGAGAACCGACATAACAAGGTGGAGGCTGACAGGGGGCCCCATAGGCTGGCCGGCCTACAGGTGGGGTCGGCCGGCCCCACCCTGCAGTGTCTCGCGGTCTTCTTCGGTGGTTTGGCTTCTGGTGTCCTCTGGAACCTTCTAGAGTTGTTTTCGCTGCGGATAAGCGTGATTACTTCTGACATCTAGGTCCACCTTGACGGATTTCTGAATAAACCCTGCTAAAAACACAGATTTACCAAAACTCATGGAATTTGTTAGTTTAAACCCCTAAACCTATGTTGGTGATTATATCCATGCCCTTATACATGTTACATTGACGATTTATAATGTTCATTAACTACCGTCAATAATGGCCTTGAGGACAATGGCTGGCTCATAATAACATGCTGATGTTAGATGGTAGTTTCATGGTGTGTGCTTGTTAAGGCTCCCAAGTCACCGACTTGGTCTGGGCTCCTGAACAATGGGAGAGCAGATGAGCCTTAGGTAGGAAGTCTTCGGCCCTCTCATGTTGAGCGATGTGCAACCGAGCCCACCCCCTGAGTGCCAGGGAGATTGGTCTAGGTTGGGGGCCCAAGCCCTGTTGGCCTTGGTTGATATCCAGTGTTGGCACGCGAGTGCACTCGCTAGGTGCATCCCCCGAGCCCCTGGGTTGGTTGAATCAGTCGGGGGTTAATCTCATGGTAAAGTCACTTAATCACTAAAGTTGAGTAACCCCGGCCTTGAGTATTCATCATGAGCCACCGAACCCCTTGCGGTCTCTCCAAGTCATTCTTCCTTGGCTGTTCACCCTGCAAGGTCATGGTCCCTGGACTTAGGTCAATGCTTGTCGAGGGATGTGAAGAAGCCGACCCATCTTTTGGGCTCGGTGATGCCTTCGGTGAGTTCAAACCAATCAAGCCTAAGCGGTGCCCAGACAATCCCT
This sequence comes from Miscanthus lutarioriparius, assembly GCA_904845875.1. Taxonomy (NCBI): domain Eukaryota; kingdom Viridiplantae; phylum Streptophyta; class Magnoliopsida; order Poales; family Poaceae; genus Miscanthus; species Miscanthus lutarioriparius. The sequence goes on along the minus strand of CAJGYO010000016.1, from coordinate 70,691,697 downwards.
TGGGGGCATTTGGCTTGGGCCTACATGAGGGACTCTGCTTACCTAACTCACCATGGGCCGAGCGACTAGCTTGAAGCCTAGTTGTCACCCGGGTTCCCATCCCCGTCGAAGGGTTTGGTGGCAGTTTCATTGGCTTAGGATGCATACCGTACGATGGTCGGACCGCTACTTGGCCCACCGTGGGGTACCCATCACTCGTTCCCTAGGTTCGGAGGCGGCCACATGTCATCCGCGACTGTAACGCCTCGGGATCCAAAATTTGCTTACATGGCCTAGCTCCTCATGTGCAACGGGCCCACATATGCGTAGCACCTCCTTACACTTCTGTCCTTGCTTGTGTACTAGGGTTAACCCAAAGGTGCTTTGTTTGGAATGACAAGGATTATAAGTTGGTCCTCACCCTCTTAAACTTTCAAGGTGGTACTAACCCACCAACTACCTATCTTACACTTTCGTCCTCGCTTCGTATAGAAAGGGTTAACCCGAAGGTGTGCTTGAATGACAAAGATTAAAAGTTGACCCTCACCCTCCTAAACTTTCAAGTGTATACTAAACCCACCAAACTCCTCATGTGTCACATGGGCCACCACTATACCACAACCCAAAATTAACTTTTGATGAGGCTCATTAGAAATACCAAATAGTGTTGGGAGGTCGGATGTTAAATATTAGTAATGTTCGGTCGGTCATTATTTCTCGTTTTCGCAATAGACTGTCAGTCTGCATTTTTATTTTGCTTTACTATTAGACAGTCTGTTATTATATCCTAGTTTTATCGACCAACTGGCTGTTAGTACATAAGATTGGGCTCGCGCGCACTCGACTAGCTCAAATAGCATCATTAATTAGCTAAGTAAAACAATTAAGTAGCTAATTGAGGGGGATATGTTACAGGGAACATAAGAATGTTGGGGGTGCCGCCCCCCCCCCCAGCCCCCTTTCCTCCGCATGGGCGGCCCTTGTCATTGTGGCGTCCATGGCGCACATTTCGCACTCGTCACTATTAGAAATGGAAATGTTTTTGTCCGATCCCAAGAACCAACAGAAAAATATGAATACTGACAAAGTAAATATATTTTCCTGTCGGTTTTTCTATTATCGACAGAAAAATTCTTAATTCTTAATTCCCATGTGTGTCTAGATTATATGGACAGAAAAAATAATTTCAACAAGCCACGAGACCTGAAACTCCCATCCTACTTGGGCCTCGGCTGCGCTGGCCTTTAAGCCGGCCCAAAAGCGGGGGGCCCGCCTGGCTCCACCGCCCTCAACCTCACGCAGTCACGCCCTCTCGTTGCTCAAAAAAAAAAAACCACGCCCTCTGTTCCTCACCTCTGTCAACCGCGGCGGCGCGCCACTCCGGCACGGCGCGGACCCGAGCGGCGACGTTGTCTGAAAGTACCTGAGGAAATGAGGGTCTGTGGGAGCGCTGAGGCTGTGAGAGCGCAGTAACGCACGCACGTGCAGTCGTGCAGACCATTCGTCGGCGGGGTGCGCGTGTACGGAGAGGGTCGCAGCCTGCACGTAACTTGTTCGATGGAATGCCGCAGTCTTCTGGAGACCTTGTTGCGGACCAATGCCCCGCTCTGCGTGCTCGCGCTAGCCATCTGCGGGATGCGCGGTGCCCACCGCCGCAGCATTCACTTCGTGCCAAGCCTGGCCTTGCCCGACGAGGACGATGTGCGAGACCTCGCCCCGCCTCCGCGGCGCTGGTACCGGGCCGCATACGCCCGGCTCCTCCGGCATGCGGGGTCACTGGCAGAGTTCGAACACGCGGTCGGCCTTCCGCTGCAAGGGGCGACGGGGTCCCTCGTCGCATGCCCGCATGCCGCCGCCCGGGCCGCGCACTTCGACGCGCTCGCGGGTGAGTTCGTCGCCGCCGCGAGCCATGCCACACGCCGCCGAAGATGAAGGCGACGTCGCTGAGCTCACTGACGCAGGTCTGCGACGTGCTCGGCGTATCGGCGCAGCGGAGGAAGAGCGTGCGGCTCACCGTCTGCCCGCAGGTGACGCAGCACCACGTCTGGCGGGGCGCTCTCGAGGCGGTGCTCGGAGATCTCCAGACCGACATGGCGTCGCTGGACAGCCCTTCCCTGGCAACCCAGATGGCCGAGCAGATCACGTCTGCCTGAACCCGCTTCCTGTCGGACACGGTGACGTCCTCGTCGCCGTGCTGGATGCGCCCGACGCCGTTTAAGAGACCAGCAGAACCGCCACCTCCGGCCAAGAAGTGGGAAGAAGTGCTTGACATGTTTACTGACCTCATCAGGAGCCTGGATACTGACGATCTGACTCACTGGGCACGCGCAGAAGGTAGAGGCCATGAAGGCGGGGCTGTACCAGATACGCGATGTCGTCATTGAGCGGGACATCGCCTTCAAGGAGGCGTGCCGGCAGGACTGCCTGGTGCAGAGGAAGCTGTCCAAGAGCCTGGGCCACTCCTCCAGGTGCCTGTACACGCTGCTCCTCTTCTACTTCTATGGCACCGTCCGGGACATGGAGGTGCACGTCGGCAAGTGCATTTCTGGCAAGGGAGGCAGGAATGTTGCCATTCACGCCGCGAAATTCCTGACCGACGGTGATGAGTTGATGGCCAGGAGCAGCGTCAAGCAGCTGAGCCGCGCTCTCGGCGTCTTCCGGTTTGTCTGGGAGGCGGTGAATACTGGCTGTGATAGTGCCAATCACAATGGCAAAGATGTTGTGGTCAAGAAAAAGAATGAAGATGCAAGGGGTGTGTTGGAGCTGCAACGGCATCTCTGGAGCTGCGGCGTTGAGGACAAGACTGTAACATACAGAGGAGATGTTTTCCATATGCATGAGATCCAATTACCATGAAGTCTTCTTTCTCCCACACATCTTATGCAAAATCCAGCCATATGGACAAAACATGTACAGGTGCAATCTGAAATGCTACTCTTTTTCACCAGCTCTTCTCTGAATTTGTACAAAGGCCTTCTCTGAATTTGTACAAAGGCGATGCGAATGCATCCTGGGTCTATTTGCACCTGTATATATATCAGCGCCTGGCGCTTTCTTTAAGATTGGGGATTGGCCCAACACCTGATGAGTGATTAGTGAGTATCTGGTTAGGTCTTTCATGAGTTAAGACCATCAATTTACACTTAGCACCATATCCTTGCAACAATGGTTTATATATGGTTGCTTCTTGTTACACACACATGAACGAATTGAGGCATGAATGAATTGATATAACATAGTACTCATAGCTTGTACAAAAAGTCTTTTAATTTGATGAACATGAACAAATAAGATAGGACTAAAATAAAGGTCACCTCACAGTTTGAATGGTATGTTGGTCTGGTAATTATTAGAAATTGTAAATCTGAATTATGCTTTAGTATTCGATGTTTATATATAGCTGTAAAATCAACTTATAGTTTGCCTAATTCTTGAACTTCATGAATTTTCTTTTAACACCAGTTATAGTCTCTCTTGATTTATCCTATCTAATAATAAAATCCTTGTTCAGGTGCCACTGAAGCCTGAGTTGAATCCATGTACAATACCATAAGGTCTTCAACTAGGGAGTTTGGTGAGACATGAATAAGAGTCGATCTGATCTAGCCACCAGGAGTACGTGGGAGCGCGTTGTTCCATACTTCCAGCTTGATCTTTGCGAGGGGCTCCAATTAACCAAGATCAGGACATAGTCACAGCATTCATGTTATGCCTGGTAAAAAACAACGGTAATGCGATGATTAGGGCGTAAGCTGCCAGACGCAAGCCGCACGCACGTTCCGCTCTCCAACTCCATGGTCGCACCCCAGCCTTCAATTGAGGTCCGTGAAAGGGGACCGTGACGCCTAAGAGGGGGGTGAATTAGGCAACTTAAAAGTGTAACTCTAAACTATGGCCTCTTTTTCTAACCTTAGCAAAACATATGCAAAAGTATAAACTATCTAAATGTGCAACTATGGTTTTTCTAATGTGTTGCTATCTCTATCGCAAAAGGAGTTATGCAAACAATGTAAATGCGGAAGCTAAAGAGTAAGGTAGAGATATGCAAACTCCCGCGTCGACTCCGGTATTTTTACCGAGATATCGAGAAGCGCGCAAGCTTCCCCCTAGTCCTCGTTGAAGCCCCTCGTAAGGGTCAAGCTCCCGGTCGGATAACTCCGTGGATAGCCCCGGGCCTTCCCCACGCTCAAGTGAGTCTTCGGTGTGTCTTCCAGCAAGTCTCTCCCGGATCGCTTTCCGCCGCCTTCACTATCAAGCTTCCGGCTGAACCGCCGCGGGCCTTGTTTTCTTCGGTACATGGTGGCGGCCACACCACAAACGCGGTTGGTGTGATCTCGCAAGACTACAAACCCCTTCGATGTACAACAATTGTGCGCCCAAGCACCGAGTGATAAGAGGTATGCAAACCTCACTAAACACTAGGCCTAAATCTAGAGCAAGCGCATAAGCGATGGTCTAATCAACCTAAGCACTTCGCAAAGCACCTACACTAATCACCTAATGAATCACTAAGCACTATGCAAGTAGAGATCACTAAAATGGTGTATTAACACCCTTAGTATGTTTCCTCAGCTCCACTATCCTCAAATAGCCGGTTGGGGGTCTATTTATAAGCCCCACTGAGAAAGTAGTCGTTGGGGACGAAACCCACTTTTCTGCTACTGACCGGAAGCTGATCAAGTTCTGACCGGATGCGTCCGGTAGTCCCGACCGTTGGAGCGCGCGCGTTGATCGGACTCGGCTCAGAGTCCGGTCATCATCGACCGGACGCGTCCAGTCGCGCTGGCGCCGCTCTTGAACCTCTCTGGACTCGATCGGACGCTGCACTTCGTGCATCCGGTCGTCCAGTGTGCTGCGTCCGGTCACGCTGAAAACACTGCCGTGATGATGAACAGTGTTACCGACGTGTCCGGTCACTGCTTTGCCCAGCGTCCGGTCACAGCTACCGACGCCTTCTATTGCCTGGCACCTGATCGGAGCGTCCGGTCACTGATAGGGCCGCGTCCGGTCACCTATGCCAGGCTCATTTCTTCACGATCTTGCGTCCGGCTTGGTTCCAATCTTCGTGCTTAGACTTTGCTTGACCTTGTATGTCTTCTATGCATCTTCACATGTCTTTCTTGAGGTGTTGATCATTGGATCATCACGTCGCCTTCATCCAAGTCACGTCTTGCACCCTATTGAACTACAAAACAATCACTTGCAAATTCATTAGTCCAATTTGGTTGTGTTGGTCATCAAACACCAAAATCCAAAGTAAATGGGCCTAAGGTCCATTTTCCTCATAATCTCCCCCTTTTTGGTGATTGATGACAACACGACCAAAACAAGCAAATAATGAAAATTTTGAAATTTAAAAACTATTTACTTGCTAGGATGCAATGCAAAGGGCAAGGTTATATGATGCTAAAAGATACCACATGTAAACATCTTTGGAAACTTATCTTGTCCTTGCAAAAGTCCCCATGTGGCATTACGGATTTAAGTCTCCCCCTAACTTCATAATCCACTATCCTCCATTTCTCGGACCATTACCAATTGAAAACTATTACTATTACAGTTTGTAAATTATAATGATCGGGCTTGCTTTTGGTCCTACAAATTCTCTCCTTTTGGAATCAATCACCGAAAAGGAAGACATTAGTAGCACAAGAGAGGGTCAAACTTTGTGATCCTTTGTATGTGGCGTGGAATATGTCATAAAATTTAACTCTCACATTACATAGACTAAGCTCCCCCTATATTCATACATATGATAGAGAATGTAGTTTATGCATAATTGGCAAATTAATGCTCAAGGGAGTTTAATCTATATAATGCATTGAGAAAGTATATAAATACCAAAGTGAAATCAACATGATGATATCGGTTTAGAAATACCACATGTGGAAACCAATTTGATTTATACCACTTGTAATAGGTGATGGATATTTGAAGTATGATGCTTAACTCCGGGGACTCCATTTTCCTTGCAATGAGACTACTACACACATGATAAGCTTGAAAAGGTGTTAGTCTCAAAGCATCCAACTTGTAGAGTAACCTTCCCCTAAATTTGTGCACACAAGTATGGAATACTTGTAGGAGACATGCATATTGCACTACAAACTTCTAACCCTTGCGCAACGACGAGAAAACGTTGCAATAGGCCCAATTTTGTTGCAAAAGGTAGTTCATACCACGAAATCGTGTTTGTTGGCAATGGTTGCAAAAAGTCACGTTGCAATAAGAACTTGCAACCGTTGCTAGTTTGGCGTTGCAAGAGTTAGCTTTTCTTGCAACGTTGCCAAGCGTTGCAATAGGACGTTATCGCAACATTCATTGGCGTGGCAATACGAGCACTTGCCACGTTCGTCTTCGTAGCGAGAGGTGGTAAATACAACGAGCGATAGCGTGGCAATAGATTTTTATTGCCACGCTATAATTTTGTTGCTTAAGGTGTTGTTGCCACGACCGTTGTGCCGTGGCAAGTAAATCATTTGCCACGCAAATGTAATCGTTGCGAGAGAGTGTACATTATTGCCACGCTTGTCTTGGCGTGGCAATAGTATCATTTGCCATGCAAATTTATCCGTTGCGAGATACCGTTCATTATTGCCACGGCCACGTTGCTGTTGCAACAGTATCATTTGCCACGCAATTTTATTCGTTGCGATATACCGTTCATTATTGCCATGACCTCGGTGTCGTTGCAACGGTAGAATTTGCCACGCAATTTTATTCGTTGCGGAAGATTAATTGTTGTTGCAACAATAGTCATGCCGTGGCAATAGTATTATTTGCAACGTAAATAAGTCTGTTGCCATACAACATATTGCCACGCATCACGGCTCGTAGGTATAGCTTTTATTGCAACGCTAGTAACATTTAATTTTGGTTTAATAAATCATCATTGCAAATCAATAAACCATATCAAAAGCAATTGCACCCACATATATTAATTATAATTAATCATTCAATATGTTGCCAAACCCATGAAATAGTAGCTAAAATCATAAACGAGTGTACAATTAACTCATTATTTGACAACTTTTTACAAACTTCCTAACATCTATGCAGCACTTGAGAAATTCCTAGCAGCCCAACATGTCGTCTTCTCGGCTATGTCCTCGCTTGATTATGAGCCTCCCACCGAAACCTTGTCCACCTACTGCCAAAAGAATATGATTGGGATATTAGAACAATATTAAGTTTACTAATTTTTGCACAAATGTAAAGAGATGAAGATTTGGATAGAATATGGTTGTAATTAAGCAAAAGTAGAATTAAGCAAAATGGAATGAGTGTTGTCAATTTAATTAAGCAAAAGTAGAACTAAAAATTACAAAGCCTAGTACTACAGCAAGTACTCAATGAACAGCACCTCCTGCTGGGAGCCGCATACAAATCATTAATGATGAAATACAGCACAAAAAGACATTTTGACATTATAAGAACTGTGCACAAGGTTGTCTGATAACATATTGTAGTTATTACCATCTTCTTTTTCTAATTTCTTGTTTTATTCATCAGCTGCTATGAACCAATCCAACCCATGAATTTCTAACTAAACATATTATGTTGATGGCACACCAATCCATTTCAGTTCTTGCAAAGGATTATGTGACAGAATATATATATACACACACACATTGGAAAAGGTATAAAAAGGTCGAATGCATGCAGACAGAAAGATCAACAAGAATTTTCTTTTACCTTTTTCAGCTCCTCAAAGTTTGCTATTGTAGACCGCTACAAGTTTCCTTTATGCCTGGTGTGTCCGAAGAAGCGACTGTGTGAAAAACAAATACAAGTAGGGGAGGTAGCATAGAGCATCTATCTGTACAAGCACAAAAGGACAAGCATTTGAGTAGTCAGTTCTGACATTTTAAATCGAGCTGTTTCTATATCTGAGTAACAAAAAATTGTGCTTCGTCTAATTCAATAAGTTCAAACATTGCAATTTGAGCTATTTGATATATCTATGTATCCAATAAAGTAGAGGACCAGCATGCATTGAGTTGCAACTACTAATTAGAGAACAATCAAAGTCATTTTGAACTCTGAATAACGAGTACTGGCTATTAGCCATGCTTGCTTCATGAATAGTCGGACAACCACCCCCAGCCTCTGCATGAGAGGGTGCTTATTGGCATACTTCCTAACATCTATGCAGCACTTGAGAAATTCCTAGCAGCCCAACATGTCATCTCCTCGACTATGTCCTCGCTTGATTATGAGCCTCCCACTGAAACCTTGTCCACCTACTGCCAAAAGAATATGATTGGGATATTAGAACAATATTAAGTTTACTAAATTTTGCACAAATGTAAAGAGATGAAGATATAAAATGGTTCTAATTTCTAATTTCATATACAAAAGCCATCAACCAAGCTTTTGCATAGTTGAAGTTCTACTGCAATCCTGCTTGAAGGCGTTGCATATGTTACAGTAGCAGCTGCCTTCTCTGAATTTTTAAGGCAGCAACAGTTTAGTTGATTAGAAAAATCATAACTTGAGTTGTAGACAACGAAAAATTATATTCTTTAACAATACGGAAAGCCCATGAAATTCTCTACATCTTTCTAGTTATTTGTTAAATAAGATTCTGCAGTTATCATGGTCAAAAAACACAAACAACCACTGCTGTCCAGACCAAGGTCAAAACCTGACCGGCTACTTTCAAAATTCATAACTGCAAATAGAGAGACAGGGGAGAGCTGGAGGTCAGCGATGTGTAGCAATTGGTGCAGGTGCGAGTGTGACAGCTACAACTTAATGTCATGGTTACCAGAAGCTACTTGGCATAGAGAAATTCAGCCTAGCAATAGGCATTAGCCACTAATAATCATGGTTACCTATCCAAGCATTGTCATACACCCCATTTCCCCTACCATCATGCTACTGAATTGAATAATAAAAAGAGAACAGAGTAAAGGGAGCACACTTAAGCTTGAAAACACTAGCAAAAAACAGAAGTTAGGCACTACAACTTTTGTATTATCAAGTATCACAGAAAAGGTAGATTACTACTCAGAACAACTCACCCAATCAAACCTGCACAAGCTGCAGTTTTCAGCACACATGTTCAATGTATTTTCTACATTTCCTAGTTCAACAAGGAAGGTCACATTTGATAAAATTTCATTAAATCATGCAAGAATTTAGATTCCAATTAGCTGGTTGTTACCTTCCTCCTTTTGGGATTATTTCTTGTCCTATTCATCAGCTGTTGTGAAGTGATATATGTCTTCGATGCAGTCACATTTGCAGTGTTTTCGTTGAAAAGAGCTCTGCTGGGAGGTGCAGTACTTCTAGTGGATCGTGTAGGTGCTGGTGCACCTTTTTGTACGGTGACAACGCTTCCAGGCTGAGTCTACAAACATCAAGTTGTTTGATCTATTTTAGCTACAGTTTAAGGTACATGGAACATAGTGAAATAATGTCATTACCTCCTGTAACCCATCTTCATTTTCATTTTCATGTCCACCGGTCTCATCTTCCACTTGTATGATTGGTGCGACTTGTGTACTGGCATTGTTTTGTAGGGTACTCTATACAAAAAAATATTGGGGGTGAAAGATTAGGCATCACAATCATAAGATTATCAAGAGTACAAAGGATAAAAAATTATTCTAATACCATAATCATAGCTCCTTCTTTGTGCTGCGCTAGCATATTAAGGAATTCTTGCTTCATTTCTTCTCTTAAGTTTATCTTAGCATTTTCCAGCTCCTCTTGCATCATCCTCCTATTTTCTTCTTTCTCCCTTTCCCTTTCTGCAGCTTCTTGCGCAATCTGTTCTTTGAGCTTGTCAACCTCCGCTTCTAAAGCAATGCTCTTCTCCCTAGCTGCAGCTTGAGCACGTGCATGTACTTCAAGGTTCTCTTTCATAAGTTCTCTGCGAGTTCGATATGTAGCCAAATATCCATGCCCATGTAATTTGGATGATTTGATTTGTGTTGTTTCTTTGTAGCATGACTGGAAAATCATGTTCTCCTCAACAGTTGTAAGTCTTTGGTCTATCAGGTTCTAATCCAATCTCACCAATTTTCATGGTTGCATTTTCCTAAATTAAATAACAGAACCTGTAAAGAGTTGCTTGACACTACCAAAGCAGCTATAAAAAGGTTGATGAAACATTTACTTACATATCTTGAAGGCGTCTATAGGATTTGACCATGCGCCATGTTTTGTGTGAGTGGTCCTCCAAAGAAGAAGATCACTTGGCTCTTCACCGGTTTCTTGGTCTCTCTAGGATGCCAAAAATTCAGCACACAAGTATTGCATCATAGAAGGGAAGGACTAGATTAGTGTATCTAATGATTACCAGCTCAAAGCTACATTGTGAGAAGTTCTTTGAACCCATCACATGCTTGGTTCTTTGCTGCTGACGGTTGGAGGAGTTCTGGCTGCTAAGTTTCTGCAGAATGAGAACAAGTGGTATGTAACAATGTAACTTTGGTCCATCAATTTTGTTTGACAAAGTAGATTTTACTAGCACTGACCTTGAATTTATTAGATCCAAAATACAACTGCAAGTAGTGCCACTCAAAAAGGTGTATTTCTTCGGGTTTATTTCGTATCCTCTCACCATAACTATTATAAGCCTTGTATGTGGCACTCAGATCAGATCGCCATCCTCTGTACCGCTCCTTGGCAATTTTTCATATTTTCTCTTTTCTTTTATCCACATCATCAATGTTGATGAAGTTCCACCTAAGCTGTTTACAATTAAAAAGCAATGAAAACTTGTGTTTTGCAGCTTGGCAAAATCTGTAGCATTTAGTCTCCAACATGCATATTTTTGTGTATTGAGAACTGTGTCGACTATATTTTTGTATATTGAGAACTGTGTTCACTGGACCTAATCAAGAGTGTGGACAAATATTAGGCGGTGTGGACAAATATTGTCAAATGGAGTATTAAGCTGATTCCACAACGGAGTGGGTTCTAACATTGATCTTTCTGGAATCCAATTTTAATGTCTGGTCCATACTAAAAAATAGATGTTTTTAAGACATGCATGTTACTGTTTCTGGAGTATTAAGCTGATTTGGCATCTAAATTAACTAGAGGAGAGGCATGTGAATCCAAAGATTTTCCAGAACCTCTTCTCTAACTGAGGGCTGAGGGCGTATGACATTTTCTAACTGATTTTTAGCTACATGTTCTCTATTAGCAAATTTGCTTAGTAATGTACTCACTTTTTTGGACAGTAAAACAGCAACAGCAATGTTCCTTAACAAAAAATAGTACACATCATACCAGTATCTCTTCTGCAATTTCTAGTTTGACTTCTTCCTTTATATCCTTCCAACTGTTTACTCCAATTAGTGGGGCCCATTGCCTTGTAAATAAAACGACCTCATCGACAAATGCACGGGTATTCGGTCCAATGGGTCCTCCACGGCTATCTGAAAATTCAATTGGGAGTGTGTGAATGCGTTCCTTAACTCTCTTGTTGCCTACTGTTAATCCTTTAACAGTGCCACGACCTCTTTTCTTGCGTTCATTGGAGCCATGTCCTTGCAAAAAAGACAATAACAATCTTGAGCTGTAGTAGTTCTCAATTAAGATATGTGAACCCAATATTAAAAGTACATGCATTATCACAAACCGTTTCCCTCGTCTCTTGCCTTCCTTGCATGGCTTGGCCTATTTGAGGGTGGTGTCGCATTGCTTCCATTGCTTTCGTCATCTTCGTCTACGATTGCATCGGTGTCACGTTGTTCAACAAATGCCACTGCACATAAGGTTAAAGGTTCAGTTTTAAAAAAATTAGTACTAAACAACATTGGTTGAAGAAGGAAAATAAATTACTAATTTCTGGAATGTCCCCTTTCATCCTTAAAAATTCCTTGTACGTGTTGACTGCTTGTTGCCTAGTGTCATCCTTCAAATCTGTTAGTCACCAAAAAAATGTAAGATGAGGTGTAGTTTATATAAAGGTGCTAAGATTTTGCTTAATACGAAAACATATGCAAAAACATAGATGATATACTTTTGGATTGTTCCGGTCGTAGCTTCTTTAGCCAGTCCTTGTATGCATCAAAAGGATCATCCATAAACGGATGCTCATCTTCTTCCAGCTGCTGCCTTGGTCGCTTGAGGGGTGTTATGCTGACTTGCTGTGCTGTCTCTTGTTCCTTTGAGAGTACTAATCTGATTTCCTTCTCACTCTCATTGTCTTGTAGCATAATCTCTACATGTCTGACAAAATCGAGGGGCTGAAGACTTGCAACATCTCTTCCACAACGCTTCTTGTAGTACAAGAAGTCCCGGGCATTATACCCAAGCTGGTCCTTAAGAGATGTCAAGGTTGACAATTTTATATGAGGCCTTTCCAATTTGAACATTACATAATCCTGATCTGGAGTCCATTCTTGCAATGAACATAAAGAGTCCACATTTCGCCCGTGCCACTGCATAAATAGGACAATGGTTGATAAATAAACAAGAATAAAAAAGGTAAAGTATTACATATATATAAGTAATGGAACTAAATATCATTGAATTCAGGATTCTATTTTAGATGGTTTCTGTAATCCCATTATAGAGCAGGCACATGCAACATGAGAAATTCAATGCCTGATGCAGAAAAAGGTTAACTACATCCATACATTTTTGTGTAGTTAAACATTGATATTTAAGCATAGAAAACGATCTTAGACTTTGTATTCCTAAATCGAAACAGACATGTTTACTTTCTGTAATTTCAGACAAGCAAAACAAATACCGAGCAAGTAATTGCCTTTTCTTAAACATCTTTTTTTTATCATGACCAAAATATGCAAGAAACAAATGCTTGAAAACCCTAAACCCCTCACAATTTGTAGAATTTGCTGTGATGCGAGATTAAATATGAATCAAAAAACCTAGATTAATTAATCATTGTACCTGGGGACATATGGAGAAGAGAACCCAAGATCATCTTCTACTTCGAGGGTGGCCTCAGTATATCGATGGCGATGGGTACCCAAGGCGGTGGAGTCTGTGCTGGCACTGATGCCCTGTGAACGAAGCGCCGTCCTACCTGAAGGCGTTGCCAGCGGCGTCCTCAACGGAGGCGATGTCGGGGGCATCCTAGACCGAGGTGGCGAAGGCGGTGGCGTCATGGCCCTCACGCGGTCCTGGGAGACGGATCGCGATCTAATTGGGGGAGGGGGAGGGATACGCGCGGTTGATTTCTCACTCTGTAGACCGGGCCAATGGGAGAGGGAGGGGTCGACGAGAAGGGGAGGGGATCTGAGGAAGGCAGATGGGAGACGGGGGAAGGGAGGAGGGTATGTCAATGGGGAAGGGTCTTACTTCGATGGGAGGCGTCACAGAGGGGCCGCAGCAGGAGGCGTGGGGGAGGGGAGTCGTAGAGGCCAGAGGGGCGGCAATAGGCCACCATCGGTGGATTTGGCTCAGGGAGATTGGGCGGGTGCGAAAAGTTTTAGGCGCGGCAGTTGAAGATTTTTGTGGAGATTTTCGTCCTCGGCGCGATGAGGAGATACAGGCGGGAGAGGAGTGAATTTTTTGGTATGCCAAACAAAGGGAGGCACGCTCACACACAAGAGGACTTGCAAGACATGCCTGAAGAAATTGAAAAAAAATGATGTTTGGTGTTTTTATTTCTACACCGGAAACAATGTTTATACTTATGTTATAAGTAAAAAGAAAATTATAAATTTGTGACATAACATATGGCAAGATCAAAACTCTGTTAACCCATTTTTCTTTTTCTTAAACAGTGATCCATTACAAAGTCCTCATGGAGGCGCGCGGGGGCTCTGGACGGATCGCGATCTAATTTTGGGAGGGAAGCGAATAGGCGGGTGTATGGGGGAGGAACCGACGATACCTAGGTGCTTCGCGGGGTCACACTACAAGCCCATTACAAAGTCCTCCAAGCCTGCTTTACACCCCCTATAAGGTTTCACTGTGGGTACCAACACCACTGCAGAAGTAGTAGTACCACTAGAAGTAGGCAATGACGTGCCACTCAATGGATGAGACATAGGCAATGACGTGCCCCTATGATCATGATGAGGCACTCGGTGGCATACGACATCGCACTTGGTAGCATATGACATGACACTTGAGAGGATGAGACTACATATCAAGTTGTTGTTCGACGTGGCATCCTAGTTACATATGACACAACATCTACCTAACATAGTCAAAGATGTGGCACTCGTTGGACACGATGAGGTAGGCACTCAATGGCATAAGACATAGAACTTGAAAGGTCCAGAACACATATCTAGTTGACATGGCATACTGAGTACTACACCACAACAATGTTAGACATGGAATGAAATGGGACAAATTGTGACTAGTTGGAGACGATGAGCTAGGCACTCGATGGCATAAGATAACACTCGAAAGGAGCATATCACATATCTAGGCGACGTGGCACGCTCGGTACGACATCACTGACATAGGAAGACAGGCAAAACGATATGCCACTAAATGGAATATGATTCGTAGTTACTAGTTGGACAGGATACAAATATGTTTTTAAAAAAATCAGTTGCAATGATTAGCATACAATTAGAAAAAAAGGAGTTTGATACTTATTTACTAGTTGGACATGATAGAAATATGTTTTTTTTAAAAGTAAAGTCAGTAGGAATGATTATAATAGAATTAGGAAAAAATGGAATATGATATTTAGTTACTAGCTGGACACGATAGAAATATGTTTTAAAAAAATTAAGTTGGAACGATTAGCATAGAATTAGAAAACAAAACGATAGAAATATGTTTTAAAAAAATTAAGTTGGAACGATTAGCATAGAATTAGAAAACAAAACGATAGAAATATGTTTTAAAAAATTAAGTTGGAACGATTAGCATAGAATTAGAAAACAAAAAAGTTGGTACTTGAGGTGGGCGACCAAGGACCAGCGGTGACGCTAAGCTCAATTCCCTACGGGAGCCCAAAGCAAAGCTACCGGCCTCAACTAGCCCAGAAGAGTAACAATTTTGGAATAGCGCTTGATATGAGAAGTTCAGTGTGGTTTGGCGGCTTCAGCTTTTAAGCTGAGTTTTGCGTCTCCGAATTGGCGAGGTGGCACTAAAGAACCAAGCTTTGGCAACAGAAGTGGAACAATCAACACACTTTGTTAACGGGCCGGCCCAGAAGTGGAACAAACGCGGCCGCCTCGCCCTCTCCTACTTCTCCTCCTCCCCCTTCTTCCCCGCCCCGCCGCCACTTTCCCCCAACTCTTCACCACCGAAGCGCCGCCGCATACAAGGCGAAGCGGCACCGGAAGGAGAAGGAGAGAAGAGAGAGTCCTCCCCGCCCGTGCCCGCCGGAGCAAGCCGAATCCGTAGCGAGCGGAGAGGAGGGAGCTGAGCGAGGATGCCGCCGGTCACCTGCAACGCGTGCAACGCGGGGTTCGACGACGAGGAGCAGCAGCGGCTCCACTACCGCTCCAAATGGCACCGCTACAACCTCAAGCGCAAGGTAACGTCGCCCCCCGCCGCAGCCGACCTTCTATCGCTAGAACCCAAGGTATTATGTTCATTGGTTCGTGCGGCCTGCTTTGGGGACTAGAATGACAGGAATTGAGAATTAAGCGTAGGATTCTTGACATCCCGGTATCGGAATTTGAGTTTTTTTAACAGCTAAGGTCTTCGAATGTTTGCAAAACTCCAATCTCTGCACCTGAGTTTTGTCGATTTTTATGGTTTTGTCATAGTTAATCTGAATAGAGTCAATGACTTTGAAGCGCTGTTGCTGAATTTTGGTTGAGTAAGAGAAAACATGTTGTGTTGACGAATATGTGCAGTATGCTGATAAAATGTGGAGCATGTTTTCAGAATGGCAGGTAGCGAGGTATGTATGCAGCAAACATGGCGATCCATCTCAACAATACTCAGAAACTGAGAACTAATATGCCGTATGTCCAGTCACCAGGCACAATACAAGGTCGTGTTGACCAATTTGGCGAAGCTAGCCTCAAGCCTGGAGAAGATCTCGGCGAGTGCTACCTGTCTACCTGATGGAGGACATGCTTGATACCTTGAAGACCTTGCTCTGAACCTGGGCGGCAGATCCCTTTTTCGCTATGTGTGATGATAATGTTCATCATTGAGCAATTTTTTTGTGGCATCTAGTGTCAGGTAGCTGTAGTGTTCTTGTGTGCTAGTTGATGGTGGTAGTTTTCTTTTCCTTGTATCTGAACTGAAGGGTTCATGAGCCATGTTGGTGCTGTAACGCTTGAATCTATTTCTGGTATGAATAGCAATGCTAATGGGCCGGGGTTATCCCTGGAACTCCAAAAATATTAGGAGTATTAAACTTGTGCTATTTTGCTCTCCTCTGCTGCTCCAAAGCTGCCGTTCCATATATGCATGCTCTGAAAGGATGCAGTTCAGCAGTTGTGAATCAGGTGTTACATGCATCCTATCAAGAACACAAGAGTGCAGATGCCTTTTTTTTACAGGAGGTAAAGGGCAGATGGCTTTGCTGCAGCTTTTTTTGGTCAATCAGGATGAGCACATGCTGGACAATTTTGGTTGTGGTTGAGGTTGATAGAGGAGGTGGTGCATAAAGCCATGTCCATAAATCTTATCTACTCTATGCAGTGGCGATAGAAAATAGAGAAATCTATGATCGAAAACGTTCATTTGTGTCCACAGGAAAACATTCGATAAAGGGTAAGGAGTGTTATCGACAATAGCAAGTATTATCGACAATAGCAAGTATGAACTCTGTAACACCTTCAGGTAAAGCCGCTGCAGCAGCAAACCTGAAACCATTTGCAACTGTTACACATCCAGTGGCGTTGCAAAATGATAAGCACACAAACAGCGAGAAGCAAGAACACACACACAGCGAGAAGCAAGAACAAACAAGAGCCCAATGCCTCTATTGCTTGAGAAAAATTTAGACAAAAAATCATCATCAGAATCTTCTCCCAGAGTACTAAATGGAGGGATGACTCCGTCATTAATGTAAGTGTCATCTGGGTCTTCGTCTTCATCAAACAGGTCATCATGCTCAGGTTCAGGCATGGCTGTTGCAATAGCATGCTCAATAACAGAAGCATCAACAGTAGCCCCATCAAGGCCAGACCTATTCCAAGCTGTGACATCTTCATTTTGTTGTTGAACATTCATATCTTCCATTCCTACAACAACTGAGTCCAGATCGAGCTCGCCCATATTGTCAATGCCTTCTGCTTCAGGCATGGCAAAGAGATTTCTATGCTGCACTCTAAGGACAGTGCACCAATCTGGTTGCTTTATGTTTCTCGCATAAAAGACTTGCTCAGCTTGTGTGCTCAGGATGTAAGGTTCATCTGAATACCTAAACCGTGTGATATCAATATCGATGACCCCATATTTATCCTTATTGTACCCTCTCGATCTGCTACTACTAGCTGCAGGGACATCAAACCATACACAGTGGAACAACATGACTTCCTTGTCACCATGAAAATCAAGGCAAATGATTTTCTTCAGCACACCATACCAGCCCATGTTTCCTGTATTTGCATCGCCCTTCACGAATACACCACTATTTTGAGTAGTTAAGCAGTTCTCTATGGAAGAGACCCAAAAAAGGAAGCCATTTATGAAACACCTGTTGAACACACGAGCCCGAGGGTCTGGACCGCGAGATAGATAATAAATCATGTCATCTATTTTCCCTTGTGCACGCAATGTGCTGATCTGCATTTAATCATTTTAAAAATATATTAGGGACTAATAAACCGACAAAGTGGCTAGCTATTATTACGGACTAATAAATTTACAAGAAGCATGTGGAAACTATAGAAATAAAATATGGATAAATATATTGGGGACGACTCACTTTACGCTCAAACCATGATACAAACTCCTCCTTGTGTCTTTTATCAACATGCCTTGAGCTAATTTTCTTCAGCTCATCCATATGCTCGCTATCTACAACAATTGAAAATACGTTCATTAGTTACATATATATTTTAAACATTCATGACCACCATAAAAAAACAATTTAAAATATAGCTTACTTTATCCATGGAGTGACCTCGTCACAGTTGGTTAATATGTAATGCCTCATCCTATGCATTTCAATATCAGAAACTTTCTCGAGAGTACTTCCTTTCCTACTGTAGTCAAGGCTCCCAAATATAATTAGCCTAGATGGTGGTTCACTAGCGGCGCTTTCATGACGCTCTGGACGATTAAGCTTGGTACTAATATTTTCAAAAAACGAGAGCAAAATGTGAGGCACTCCTCAGATATACCCCCTCTCGCAATTGAACCTTCAGTATGCGCTTTGTTCTTCACATAGCCTTTAAGAGTACGAAGGTACCTCTCAACTGGATACATCCATCTATAACAAACGGGCCTCCAAGTCTAGCTTTCACAAGCAAGATGAACTGGTAAGTGCATCATAATATCAAAAAAGCCGGTGGAAAAATCATCTCAAACCGACAAAGGGTCTCCCTAATCGAAGTGCTCAGTTTTTCAATTTCTGAAAACTCCAGCTCCTTTGAACACAGTGAGTTAAAGAACCTACTTAGCTCTATCAATGGGGTCACCACATCTTCAGGCAATATGTTGCGCACCACTAAAGGCAAAAGTTTTTGCAAGATTACGTGTAGGTCATGAGTTTTAAGTCCAGAAAGCTTGCAACCATTGACGTCCACACATCTCCGAATATTTGCGGCATAACCATCAGGGAACTTGACGCCATGTAAAAATTTGCACAAAATTTCCTTGTCATCCTTACCTAGAGAGTACAACGCTGGTGGCAAGGTGTACTTACCCTTTTCGAGCACTGGATGTTGATCTGGCCTTATACCAAAATGTTGCATATCAAGTCGAGACTTCTCACTGTCCTTGCATTTACCTTGTAACTCCAACAAAGTCCCCAGTAAGCTCTCACATATGTTCTTCTCTATATGCATGACATCCAAATTATGTCGTACTAGCAATGATTTCCAGTAAGGTAGCTGAAAGAAAATACTCTTCTTCCTCCGGTTGTGCCACCTATTTTCTTAAATCACGTTGCTTCCTTTTCCTTGTATCCTTTCCAAAAGTCACTTCTTTGGAAACTTTCATAGTCCCGCAGCAGACTGGTCACCATCGAGCTGCTTTGGAGCTTCCCTAGTTTTAGCCTTGTTATTGAAGCTCGTCTTGTTCCTTCGCCACTTATGGTTCATGGGCAGAAATCGGCGATGTCCCAAGTAGCAATGCTTTGAGCCATGTTTTAACCACAAGTAATCAGTATGCTTGTGACAATAAGGACAAGCAAACTTACCTTTTGTGCTCCAACCAGATAACATCGCATATGCGGGGAAATCATTAATTGTCCACAGCAGAATTGCATGTAGAGTAAAATTCTTCTTCTCCTTCTCATCCCATGTTAAAACTCCATTAACCCATAGATCATGTAGCTCATCGATCAGAGGTTGCAAATATACATCAATGTTCACTCCAGGAGATTTAGGCCCAGGTATCAACATCGACATCATCCAATAAGGTTGTTTCAAACACAGCCAAGGAGGCAGGTTATAAGGAATCAGTATCACGGGCCAACAAGTGTAATTAACATTCAACATCCCAAACGGATTGAAGCCATCAGATGCAAGTCCCAGTCTAACATTACGTGGATCACAATCAAACCACTTATACCTATCATTCACGTGCTTCCACGCCAATGAGTCTGCTGGATGCCGCATTTTCCCATCACTAACCAATTCTTCCTTGTGCCACCGCATCAATGATGATGTTTCCTTTGACATATATAATCTTTGCAATCGAGGAGTAAGTGGAAAATACCTTAGAACTTTGCAAGGAGTGCGCTTCTTTGCTCCACCACTTTCGCTAGACTCGCCAATATCATCAAAATTTGTGTCGTCTTTCTTCCACCTACTCTCACCACATGTTGGACACGTGTCCATATCAGCCAACGACCCACGAAATAACACGCAGTCATTCACACAAGCATCGATCTTAATGTATGTGAGGCCAAGGTCGCGGATAATCTTCTGTGCTTTCTTGATAGTGTCTGGGATACAATGTCCTGGGGGGAGCGTATCTCTCCATAGGCTAAGTGTTTGCTCTGCATTTTCCTTACTCCATCCACCCATGCACTTAAGCTGAAAGAGCTTGACCAAGAATGATATCTTGGTAAGCTGTGAGCCTGGCCACAACTCTTGTTGCGCATCTTTCAACAAATCAAATAATTTCTTTGCACTCTCACAAGGCTCTTCATTGGTATTGCCACTGGTCGCACCCCTAATTAATGCGGACAACAGATTGTTGGCGGATGATGCATCATCTGGTGGGCCTACATTCAGATCCCTATCATCATTTAAAAATATGCCAGCGTTACCTTTCTCTTTGACAAAGTTCTCATCAAACCCTTTAATTAGCAAGTCCATTTGAACCTCGGATTTTGTTTTGTACACAACTCCACGACACCTTGAACATGGACACGGTGCAGTTTCTGATGCATAGGTGCCTTCAAAAATAGTATCAATAAATTTCTCGAGTCCTGCTTGCCACTCATCGGTTGACCGAGACAACAGCATCCAACTCCAATCATCATCATGTGCCATTAATTATATCTTCCAAATGTCACAAGGCTTTCCTGCAGCACGTTAATTGAAGGGATCACGACATTATAAACTATATCAGAGATAGGGAAAAGGCAATGATGAAAGATCTTGCAATAATGCACGCATACAGGCCCGGTCCTGTCAATCTGATGACCTGGAGCGAAGCTTAAAAAAATGAGCCCTTTACTATATTACTATATAATACAAAAAATAAACTTTAATGCATCGAAAGGGAGTTTTTATCAAACAAATTACAAATATTATCTTAAAAAGGGAACATGAAAAAATATGTTGTACTAGATTCAACATTAAAGTCAAAATTCAATAAATTACCTAGTTGAGAACTTGATATAATGATTATCCCCTAATAAATAGTCTCAACTCTCATAACACAATGCCCTAACTACAGTATGCACTCTGAAGAATAAAAATTGGAGGTAAAGATAATTGAATATTGATTAAATATATAATTGCCATAGATGATACATCAAGATTAACAAAGGAACTTGGGAGCAATTTGTCAAACATAGATTGAACTAGAGCACCTGATTGATGTGTGAACTCGACGACTCGCTTCGACGTACTCGTCACTCGCGTCGACGTACTCGTGTAGACGTGGCTTTCGGCTAAGTGTCTAGCTGTCGACAAGGTCGCGTAGAGCGGTGAGGACACGAGCAACCCAGCGGTACCGGCGACAGGGACACCAGCGGCTGCAGGGAGAGGCCACGCGCGATGACGCCTGGGGACAGAGCCAGCTGCGACGACGCCTTGGAAAGAGAAAGCCACGATGCCTACACAAAAGTCGATCGTGCACATATACGTATACTACTATATACCAGATCCGATCCTCTTTCAATACAAAACGGGTTCTACGTTATTTTATATTTTGTATATGTTCCTTTGACTACCAATGACACAAACACAAATATGGTGTAGTGGTAAGCACGTCTTCAGTACTCTAGAGTCCCAGGTTCGAATCCTGGTGGTGATTTTTTATTTAATTTTTTTTTTTACTTAACCATTGTGCTGGGACGTCTCTGTATCCTCCTCCGCTTCATTTCGATCATGGAGGGATATACAGCTTGCAAGTACCGATCCGATCTTGAGCGCGGAGCATGTCGGCAAACTCGATCTTTGCGTGTGCCGCATGATATGGATTGGCAGATTTGCCAAGGAAAATAAAGCATATACGTATACATGCGTCGGAAAAAGAGAATTTGTCCTACCTTCTTTGCTTCTTGTTGCCGTACGTATATACAGTCTGACGACAAGCAAAAGCAACCCATCAAAACAGCCAATCAGATAACGACCCCGTACATCTTCATTCTTTTATTTTTTTTATTTGAGAGAAAAAAGGGAAAGGCTAGTGTCCGGACGTCTGCACAGGCGCTAGCATCCAGACGATCGCGTGTCCCGTGTGTGCTCCGTGTTCCACACCCGCTTCCGTGGAGCCCGGCCGCGGCGTATGCAGGTAACCAAACGCGCCCTTAGGTATTGCAACGATTTAGTCTTCGGTTGCTATATGTACAATCTTTTTGCAACACAAGAGACTATCTCGCACGCCAAGGAAGGACCGGACGGTGCTCGCTCTCCTTATCTCGTCGATGATCAGGAAGGAACTAGGGCACCAATATGCCATAGTCGCTGCAGGGAATTCAAGGGCCGTGACGACTACAGCCCGAGGGGAAGGGGCGCCCATGACGACAAAGGCTTCAGGGAGGCCTTGACCACGCTACCTGCTAGTGCTGGCTGTAGGGATAAAGGGGGGGGGGCTCCACCACGTTCTTCGCAAGGAGACAGCGCGTGGGGGAAGAAGAGAGGCCGCGGGAGAGAAGGAGCCGCGACAGGAGCTACAAGCCGCGACCTCTACGTGATATGTAAAATTAGATTAGATCCTTTTTCCAATATAACTGCTCAACATTAATTAATATAGGGAACTTTCGCTATTACTAACACAAACATAGACGTAGCCTAGTGGTGGGATCTTACTTTCAAGACCAAGAGGTCTCAGGTTCAAAACCCATATTGTTGTCATTTTAAAAAAAAATTATGCAACCATTAAAGTGGAAAGGCTTAGGTATTGCAACAATGTAATTTTTCGTTGCTATATTATAACCTTTTTGCAATGAACGAAACTGCTACATACAACGAAACCATAATCGTTGCAACCTTAGTGATTGCAATGAACTATTTTTTTTCGTTGCTATATGTACCAATTTTTTGCAACGCAAGCGACTATTAAATACAACGGAACATATTCGTGGTGATATAGATGGGCTATTGCAACCATAAAGTAAAGAGTTGCAATATCACCTTAGTATTGCAACGAAAATAAACTTGCCTGCAACGCAAATCAAATCGTGGCAACATTAATCACTTATTGCAACCGTTCAATAATTTGTTGCGATAACACTTACTTTTTGCAACGATCTCCACACTTATGGCCACAAAACAATCTTCATGGCAAAAAACCAATCTATCGCAACCAAAAGTGAAAATCGTTGTGATAACAACACTTGTTGCAACGAAACCATGCCGTTGCGACAAAAAAGCGTGGTATAAGGGTCAGAAGTTAGTAGTGTTGATTTTAGAATAAAAAATACCACTTGAAAGATGACATCACATGAATGTGAGAATCATTTTCGAATGTGATATTCAGGAGAAATTATCTACAATTTGGACTTTGGCACATATTAGATTGTAAAACAAGCTATGTGCCGTGCTCCTAAACAATTTAAACCATGTAGGTTTGCTCCAAGGGTTAAGAGTGAGACCGAGCAAGCCTATCATAAGATATACCTAGTGTATGCATGATAAAAGATATAAGTATGTAAATGCAAACCTAGGCATGAAAAGAAACTAGATGCTAATTAAAATTACAAGAAATTAAATCTAGTTACCTATCATGGGAAGGGGAATTTGGGTCCATAGTATTCACTAACCCACTTGGCAATTGACATGATCCAATGTGATGCACCCCATGAAATGCACCCAAAACTATACCAAGTCTCTAAATTCCCCAATGTCCATCGGACTTCTCACTTCCCTTTCGGGACCCAAACTTTCTTGGTGCTCTTCATATTTGAAATGATCTCTTTTGGCACCCAAAAGCGTTTGACCCCATTGTTGGCTTGCTTGTTCACCTTGATGGCCACCACCTTGTCATTTTTCTTCTTCTTTAACAAGTATGGTGTGGAGGTCTTCTTGTCCACCTTGTTAGTGTAGGTGTTGGAGAGCTTGCTTGTTTGCTTTTTGTTTATCTCTTTCTTCTTAGCTCCTCCTCCATTCTTCACCTTGCACTCATATGACTTGTGGCCTTCCTTGTGGCATACTTAGCAAACCACGGTTTGTCCTTCATCAAGCTTCTTCACTCCCTTGACGGTGTTATCTTGATGAAGTTGGGCTTGCTTCGTCTTGCCTTTCACTTGAGTCAAGTCCTTGGTGAGGTGAGCCACTTCTTGCTTGAGTTGCTCATTCTCCATTGCAACCTCTTATGTGCATGTATCTACAATAACTTTCTCAACACAAACTTGGTTGCACAAGGGTGAGTCTAAACATAAGTCATTGTAAGAAGTAGAAGCATCCTTTTTAGGCATGTCAAAGATAGAACTTTTCTTTTTAGGTGCCTTGGTGAGGGTTGTACCGATGGCTTCAAGATTAGCAATTTTATTAGTTAGCTCATCACAATGTTTTCATATGGTTTCCATTTTAGCAAGCAAACTTTTATACGCATCTTGTGAACTAGCTAACTTTTTCTTTAATTTTTCATTTTTCTTTACAAGTTGCTCATCATTGATTGTGAAATTATTTATGTTTGCACTAGTCTCAAGTTGCTCAATTTTAGTAGATAGCTCCATATTAAGATTGGCAAAAGTTTCATATTGCTCAAACAAAGTAGCATAAGCTTGTTGTGAGCTATCTAGTTTTTCTTTTAATTTTTCAAGCTTCTTTTATTGACTAGTGTAAATTTTAGCAAAGTTAAGATTTTCTTGCACAATTTCATCATAAGAAGGTAGCTCATCATCACTATCACTATTATTGTCACTATCACTAGGGATAGACTTTTTGTTATCTCATGACATAAGGCACACACGTGAGGTGCTTGATGATGAGTGCTTGTGCCCTCATCTCTTGTGATGGTCTTCTTCTTCACTTGAAGAATCATCCCATGACCTTATTGATGTGAGGGCTTTGTCCTTGCACGCCTTCTTCTTTGTCTTAGGTGTGGGCTTGTTTGGACAAACTTCCACAAGTGCCCCAACTCACCGTATCCATAGCATCCTTTCTTTCTTTGCTCATTTCTTTGATTTGTGAAGATGAAATCTTGAATTTGGATGGGCACACCCTTGACATTGAGCCTTTGGATCATCTTCTCCACCTTGTTGATAAGTTTGATTGATTCTTCATCAAGCTTGGAGGTGGAGGAGGAAGATTGATCATCATCACTTGAATCATCATCATCATCATCATCATCCTCATCTTCTTCTTCATCTTCACTTGAGGAGCTTGAGCTTGAGCTTGTCTCAACTTGCTTGCCCTTCATCTTTTTTTTCTCACTACATGTGAGAGCTTTGCCTTTACTTGATGAAAAGGCTTCTTCTTGACCCATCTTGCATGACATTTCAAATGCCACTATCTTGCCAATAACTATGGCGGGGGTCATGGTGCTCAAGTCCTCCATGTTGTGAAGGATGGTGATGATGCTTGCATATTTCTTTTGTGGTAGCACAGAGATGATCTTCCTCACGATGTCCGCATCATCTAGCTTCGTTAATCCTATTGAATGGAGCTCAATGATAATTAGATTCAAACGTGAATACATATCACGAACAAGCTCATCATCATTCATTTCAAATGAATCATAATTTTGTTTAGCTAGACAATGTTTTTACTCACGGACATTAGTTGTGCCGTCATGGAGCTCTTGGAGTTTTAACCAAATTTCATGTGCCGTATTTAAAGTGAACACTTGGTTAAACACATCCATGCTAAAAGATTCAAACAAGCAATTTTTAACTCTAGTATTGAAATGAATTTCTTTTTATTCACTCTTTGTGGGTTTATCGGGATTCTTAATGGATTTCATCCCGTCACGAGTGACTCTCCAAACACCCAAATCTACTGTCTCAAGGTGACAAGCCATTCTAGCTTTATAGTAAGAGAAGTTAGTGCCGTCAAAGTGTGGAGGTCTAGAGATATCCATCCCAACCACTCTAAATAGCATCGGCTCAACGGCGATGAAGCCAAATGTCCAAATTGAGCCAACTGGCTTTGATATCAATTGAAAGGGGACCGTGATGCCTAAGAGGGGGGTGAATTAGGCAACTTAAAAGTCTAACTCTAAACTATGGCCTCTTTTTCTAACCTTAGCAAAACCTATGTAAAAGGATAAACTATCTAAATGTGCAACTATGGTTTTGCTAGTGTGTTGCTATCTCTACCGCAAAAGGAGTTTAGCAAACAATGTAAATGCGGAAGCTAAAGAGTAAGGTAGAGATATGCAAACTCCCGTCAACGACTCTGGTATTTTTACCGAGGTATCGAGAAGCGTGCAAGCTTCCCCCTAGTCCTCGTTGGAGCCCTTCGCAAGGAATCCCTCGCAAGGGCCAAGCTCCCGGTCAGATAACTTCATGGATAGCCTCAGGCCTTCCCCACGCACAAGTGGGTCTCCGGTGTGCCTTTCGGCAAGCCTCTCCCGGACCGCTTCCCTCCGTCTTCACTATCAAGCTTCCGGCCGAACCGCCGCGGGCCTTGTTCCCTTCGGTACACGGTGGCGGTCACACCACAAACGCAGTTGGTGTGATCTCACAAGACTACAAGCCCCTCCAATGTACAACAATGGTGCGCGCAAGCATCGAGTAGTAAGAGGTATGAAAACCTCACTAAACACTAGGCCTAAACCTAGAGCAAGCGTATAAGCGATGGTCTAATCAACCTAAGCACTTCGTAAAGCACCTACGCTAATCACCTAATAAATCATTAAGCACTATGCAAGTGGAGATCACTAAAATGGTGTATTAACACCCTTGATATGTTTCCTCAGCTCCACTATCCTCAAATGGCCGGTTGGGGGATCTATTTATATGCCCCACTGAGAAAGTAGCCGTTGGGGACGAAACCCACTTTTCTGCTACTGACCGGACGCTGATCACGTCCTGACCAGACGCGTCCGGTCGTACCGACCGTTGGAGAACGTGCGTTGATCAGACTCGGCCTAGAGTCCGGTCATCATCGACCGGACGTGTCCGATCACGCTAGCGCAGCTCTAGAACCTCTCTAGACTCGATCAGACGCTGCACTTTATGCATCCGGTCGTCTAGTATGCTGCGTCCGGTCAAGCTGAAAACACTACCGTGACGATGAATAGTGTTACTGGTGCGTCTAGTCACTGCTTCGCCCAGCTTCTGGTCACAGCTGCCGATGCCTTCTGTTGCCTGGCACCTGATTGGAGCGTCCGGTCACTGATTGGGCTGCGTCCGATCACCTCTACCGGGCTCGTTGCTTCGCGATCTTGTGTCCAGCTTGGTTCCAATCTTCGTGCTTGGACTTTGCTTGACCATGTATGTCTTCTATGCATTTTCACATATCTTTCTTGAGGTGTTGATCATCTGATCATCACATCGCATTCGTCCAAGTCACGTCTTGCACCCTATTGAACTACAAAACAATCACTTGCAAATTCATTAGTCCAATTTGGTTGTGTTGGTCATCAAACACCAAAATCCAAAGTAAATGGGCCTAGGATCCATTTTCCTTACAGTCTAGACCTCCGACGACTCATGGTGGCCCATCGCCGCTCTCTCCTCCTCCATGGCCGCATCCTAGCCTTCATTCGCCCCCACCTCCTGCTCCTCATCGTGGCCCTCGCCGCCTCCACGACCTTCGTCCTACTCCGATCGTCCCTCACCGTCGTGACCGCGGCGTCCGCTGCCACACGGCCGCTCTCCAAGCTCCCCTAAGCCCATGGTGTTGCTCATATCCTTGGATGGCTTCCGCTTCGAATACTAGTACAAGGTCCCTCTCCCACACATCCGCCACCTCATCACCGGTGCCGGTGCCAGTGTCCTCCTCATCACCTCCTGCGGCTAGAGATGGCAAGGGCGCCATGGCTGTGCCGTACTTCACGACCGCCTCGAGGCGACATGGTGGTCGTCGTCCACTAGAGTGTCGCGTCAGACATGTTGCAAGCGTATGTTTCAAGTCCTGACCGGATGCGTCCGGTAGTCCCGATCGTTGGAGCACGCGCGTTGATCGGACTCGGCTCAGAGTCCGATCATCATCGACCGGACGCATCCGGTCGCGCTGGCGCCGCTCTCGAACCTCTCTGAACTCGATCGGACGCTACACTTCGTGCATCTGATCGTCCAGTGTGCTGCGTCTGATCACGCTGAAAACACTGCTGTGACGATGAACAGTGTTACCGACGCGTCCGGTCACAACTGTCGACGCCTTCTGTTGCCTGGCACTTGATCGAAGCGTCCGGTCACTGATAGGGCCATGTCCGGTCACCTATGCCAGGCTCATTTCTTCGCGATCTTGCGTCCGACTTGGTTCCAATCTTCATGCTTAGACTTTGCTTGACCTTGTATGTCTTCTATGCATCTTCACATGTCTTTCTTGAGGTGTTGATCATCGGATCATCACGTCGCCTTCGTCCAAGTCACGTCTTGCACCCTATTGAACTACAAAACAATCACTTGCAAATTCATTAGTCCAATTTGGTTGTGTTGGTCATCAAACACCAAAATCCAAAGTAAATGGGCCTAGGATCCATTTTCCTTACAGTCTAGACCTCCGACGACTCATGGTGGCCCATCGCCGCTCTCTCCTCCTCCATGGCCGCATCCTAGCCTTCATTCGCCCCCACCTCCTGCTCCTCATCGTGGCCCTCGCCGCCTCCACGACCTTCGTCCTACTCCGATCGTCCCTCACCGTCGTGACCGCGGCGTCCGCTGCCACACGGCCGCTCTCCAAGCTCCCCTAAGCCCATGGTGTTGCTCATATCCTTGGATGGCTTCCGCTTCGAATACTAGTACAAGGTCCCTCTCCCACACATCCGCCACCTCATCACCGGTGCCGGTGCCAGTGTCCTCCTCATCACCTCCTGCGGCTAGAGATGGCAAGGGCGCCATGGCTGTGCCGTACTTCACGACCGCCTCGAGGCGACATGGTGGTCGTCGTCCACTAGAGTGTCGCGTCAGACATGTTGCAAGCGTATGTTTCAAGTCCTGACCGGATGCGTCCGGTAGTCCCGACCGTTGGAGCACGCGCGTTGATCGGACTCGGCTCAGAGTCCGATCATCATCGACCGGACGCATCCGGTCGCGCTGGCGCCGCTCTCGAACCTCTCTGAACTCGATCGGACGCTACACTTCGTGCATCTGATCGTCCAGTGTGCTGCGTCTGATCACGCTGAAAACACTGCTGTGACGATGAACAGTGTTACCGACGCGTCCGGTCACAACTGTCGACGCCTTCTGTTGCCTGGCACTTGATCGAAGCGTCCGGTCACTGATAGGGCCATGTCCGGTCACCTATGCCAGGCTCATTTCTTCGCGATCTTGCGTCCGACTTGGTTCCAATCTTCATGCTTAGACTTTGCTTGACCTTGTATGTCTTCTATGCATCTTCACATGTCTTTCTTGAGGTGTTGATCATCGGATCATCACGTCGCCTTCGTCCAAGTCACGTCTTGCACCCTATTGAACTACAAAACAATCACTTGCAAATTCATTAGTCCAATTTGGTTGTGTTGGTCATCAAACACCAAAATCCAAAGTAAATGGGCATAGGATCCATTTTTCTTACAGTCCGGACCTTCGACGACTCACGGTGGCCTATCACCGCTCTCTTCTCCTCCATGGCCGCATCCTAGCCTTCATTCGCCCCCACCTCCTGCTCCTCATCATGGCCCTCACCGCCGCCACGACCTTTGTCCTACTCTGCTCATCCCTCACCATCGTGACCGCGGCATCCGCTGCCACGTGGCCGCTCTCCAAGCTCCCCTAAGCCCATGGTGTTGCTCATATCCTTGGATGGCTTCTGCTTCGAATACCAGTACAAGGTCCCTCTCCCACACATCCGCCACCTCATCACCGGTGCCGGTGCCGATGTCCTCCTCATCACCTCCTGTGGCTAGAGATGGCAAGGGCGCCATGGTTGTGCCGTACTTCACGACCGCCTCGAGGCGACATGGTGGTCGTTGTCCACTAGAGTGTCGCGTCAGACATGTTGCAAGCGTATGTTTCAAGTGTTTCAGGGGTTTCATATGCATGTTGCAAGTGTCTCATGTGTATGTTGCAAAAGTAGATCGAGATGTTGCATATGTTACAATGGCTATACACGTATGTTGCAAGCGTCTGTTCCAAATGTTTCATTTGGTTTTTTTAGACGTATGTTGCAAATGTGTTTATTTGGATATTGCATATGTTTTACACATATGTTACAAGTGGTTTATCTGTTTGTTGCACATGCTTTTACAATGGCTTTTCAAGTGTTTTCAGGTGTTTTTGCAAGTGTTTCAGACGCATATTTCAAGTGTTTCATCTGCCTTCAGACGAATGTTGCAAATATTTCATCTGGTTGTTTCAAAAGTAGATTGGGTCTTGCTGTTGGGGACCCACCACCACAGCAGGCGTCCGGGTGGGGGAAGTAGAGGGGGCTCGAGCAATCTCCGTGTGGGGTCAGTAGGTGCAGGCGACGTTCGGAGTGGGCACGTAAAATGGAGTGCAGGCGTGAGCATCCAGACACACGTGTCCGTCCAGACGTCTGGGCGCTAGCACTACAAAAAAAACAACATTCATCTATGTTGCCATATATAGCATATAATCCCCGGTCATCCCATTTGATTGACCGTGTCAATATTAATTCCCATAACATTTACTTGGTCCCTAGATTTCCACAAGCAACCTTGACGCATCCTTTTCTCCAAACTACTCTGCTAACCGATGATTATGATATATACTAGCCAAAGTCTGCCTATCTGGGCAGCATTTGGTAGATGGTGATTGATGCCACATTTCCCTTTCTTATATTCATCACTAGTAGTTCTTCTGGCTTCTCCATGCATGTACACTTATCTCTCCATGCATCCCATTCGCTTCGCTGAAAAAAAAAGTCAAAATACTATTCCGGCTGATTTGTTGCGAGAGAAAAATACTGTTCAAGCTAAAAAGTATGAATTATAAGACAAGCGAACAGGGCCTTTAAGTTTTCTCCACTCCATATCATAACTTGTCAATCAAGTAGCCGTATATACTAAGTCCACTGACACGGTACGACTCTTAATTTTGGGAGATTATATATTAATCTAAACAAGATAAAGCTGTTGTATGCATGAAACAAGGATTGGGTCTTAACATATGTTGACTCGGTACACACGAACACAATGCGTCCATGCACACGCTATCCCCCAACTGCTACACATAATGCACTCTTCTAGATCTAGAGCCACCCTTGTTATATGTATTAATACACATCCAGCAGCTGCACAAATCTTCATCTCCTCAACAGACAACAACTTCTACTCTTGATCGATCACCATCTCGGTTGAGAACACAGTTGAATCACCTGTTGGATTTAATTGGAATTAACCAATTGCATTTAGCAATTAAATTAAAAGAAATTTCAAGGCTAGGATTAATACTAGGTGAAACTCATGACGTGTTAATAGCCATTAGGGGATGTTTCAAGGAGAGTTAGTGGTTGATTAGTGAGATACTAGTAACGGATAATTGATTTGTTAGTTACTAGTAACTAATATGGTCTTCATGCCATCATCAACTAGGTTGATTAGTGGGTTACTAGTAACGGACGATTTATTTCTCAGTTATTGGTAACTTACATGGTGTGCATGATCATTTATCAATCACTACACCTGTCTCTTCGTGTCCCTGGAAGGCTACATAAGGCGGCGCTCTCCTCTTGTTCACAAGCGCATGACACGCAACCACGTCTCACCAATTCGCTGTTGCGTTGCTCTCTGCCATCCCCGTCCTAGTTTCTGTGCGCATGGGAATAGGGAGAGCAGGCCTCCAAAACAGGTGTCGTTCGTGAGTTCATCTGCTCGGGTGAAGACCGGTCATCAGGTTTTTGGGGAGCGACTACGCGACTGCTCGATCATACAACAACCTCATCTTCTTCCCAGTGTTCGTGGCGGCAGCAGGAGATCAGCACTACAACCTCTCTACGTTGCATCGAGCTGGACGACTACTCCAACAGGTGCTAGGTCGACTAGCGCATCCGGCTCTGGTGCCGCAGGGTATGTTATAGTTCATCCCCTATTTTCAGCGATTAAAATCATGACAATTAGTATCGTCTACATGTTCGTGACACTTAGATCACATGTGCACATGTCTGATGCCACCAACATTTTGATAATATTTTTCTGGATTAAACTGGTACTGAAATTGCCTAATTTTCTAACAATCCAAACACCTGATAAGCATTTTTTGGTAGTCGTCTTGGCAGGTATGCTGAAACAAAATGTTTTTGAGGGCACACATTACAAGAGGTGGCATCAAATATGCATATTATGGTTGACTGCTATACACTGCTACTTTGTTGCTGAACCTAGATCAGTTGGACCGCATACTCCTGAGGAGGAGCGTGCGTTCCAAGACGCTGATACTACGTTCAAGGGGCAATAATTAGCATGCTAGGAGACTCTATAGTAGATGCATATGTGACTCTACAAACTTGTAAAGAGATGTGGGATACACTTGAGACCAAATATGGAGTGTCTGATGCTGGTAGTGAGGCCAAATAGGAAGGTTTAAGACCGTTCTGTAGTAGAACAAGCTCATAAGATACAAACACTGGCAAAAGAACTTAAGAATTTTGGTACTGTGCTACCGGACAAGTTTGTGGTGGGCTGCATTATTGCTAAGCTGACACAGGCTTGGACAGACTTTGCCACTTCTTTGAAATATAAAAGACAAGAGTTTGGCACTGCCGACCTCATTGGTTCTTTAGATGTTGAAGAGAAGGCAAGAGCTAAGGATGTCTGTGGCAAGAAAATTGTTGAGGAAAGTTCTGGTGCCCATGTGGTGCAGAAAAATCCTCAAAATTCCCACAAGAAAAAATTCAAGGAAGAACTCAAACAAAAGACCACTACTCCTTTTAAGAAGAAGAAGAAGAAAAAGGAGAAAGGGAATTACTACACCTGCGACAAACCTAGAAATTATGCTAAGGATTGCGAGGAGAGCAAATAGAGGCCTAAAAAAAGTCTACAAACATGATTCAGGCTGATGAAGGAACATTGAGGTATGGTAATTTATTACCTACAGTTCTTTCAGTCTGTCGTTCACCTGATTGGTGGGTTGACATAGGCACCAATATTCATGTGTGTGCTGACATTTTCATGTTTTCTTCTTATCAGGTCGGGCGCACTTTCTTCTTGTTGATGGGGAATGGAGCGTGTGCTGCTGTTCGTGGTGTTGATACGGTTGATCTAAAACTTACTTTGGGAAAGACCGTGCAACTAAAGAACGTGCAACATGTTCCATCAATAAGAACGAATTTAGTTTGTGGTTCATTGCTATGTCAAGATGGCTATAAACTTGTGTTTGAGTCTAATAAGTGCATAGTTTCAAAGTATGGAATCTTTGTGGGTAAAGGCTATGAGAGCGGAGGCTTGTGATGTTGTTTTAAGTCTGTGAACCATGTGAGCCATGATAATGAGACAATTGTTTGGCATTCACGTCTCTGTCATATAAATTTTGGTTGTATGACTCGCTTAGCTGGTATGAATTTAATCCCAAAAATTGATATGGTCAAAGGTTCTTGGGGGTATAGCCCAATCCCTCTTTATATAGAGAAGCTCTTTGGCTATCCAAGCACATAAGCAAGCGGTCCTCACCACCATAGACTTTGCCTAAGGCGCGAGAGAGCTCATTTACCTCCTTCTTGAGGGTCTCATTCTCAATAATTAGTGAGGCATCACAAGTGAAACCATCACTACTAAATGAATTAGAAGTGGAAGTGCTACAAGAAGGGTTAGTGGGAGCAACAATGATAGGCTTATAGAAAGATTCATCAATTATATCACATGTTTTAACATGCTCCTTCACATTTTGCTCATTAAGTAGAGAGGAATGAGCTTTCAAAATCTTCTTGTGAGCCTTGCCAAGCTTCTCATGGGCTTCCTCGAACCTCTCATGAGATGCATTGAGCTCATCAAAGGCTTGCTTAAGGGCTTTTAGTTTCTTACACAAGCTTTTGCATTCCCTTCTCTTAATGTCAAAATGTTCCTTAGCATCATCTAACATGTCAAGTAGTTCATCTTTAGTAGGTTCATCATCATCACTATTACTTTTATTTTCATTTTTATTATCATGTTTCTCATCACATCCATCATTACAAGTTTGTACCTTAGTGGCCTTAGCCATGAAGCATGATGGAGTGTCGAAGAGAGAAGGCTTCTCATTGATAGCAATGCTTGCAAGAGCCTTCTTCTTGGTGGTCTTGTCATCATCACTATCATCATCACTTAAGGAAGCAGCACTATCCCAAGTAACCACATATGAACCACCCTTCTTCTTCTTGATGGTCATCTTGTCTATCTTCTCCTTCTTCTCCTTCTTCTTGCTCTTCTTATCATCATCATCATTGTTGCTATTGTATGGGCATTGAGCAAAAAGATGATCCTTGCTTCCACACTTGAAGCACCTTCTTGACTCTTTCTTGTTCTTGGATGAAGACTTCTTCCTTCTAGCATGGTAGCCCTTCTTCACCATGAACTTGCCAAATCTTTTGACAAAGAGAGCCATCTTCTCATCATCCATCTCATCAAAGCTCAAGTCTTCATCTTCACTTGATGATTCTTGCTTTGCCTTGCCCTTGAATGATGTGGCTTTGAATGCCACACTCTTCTTCTTCTCATCTTTCTTCTCCTTCTTTTTTCCTTCTCATCATCATCTCTATAGGTGTCATTGGTCATCACATCTCCCATCACTTGGTTTGGTGTCATAGTGTCCAAACCACTCCTTACAAGCAATGTGACCAACATGTCAAATCTTGAAGGTAAGCATCTCAAGAACTTATGGGAGAAGTCCTTATCCTTCACTTCCTCACCAAGTGCTTTGAGATCATTGACAAGCACTTGGAGTCTATGGAACATCTTCGGCATACTCTCATCATCCTTCATCTTAAAACTTGCAAACTTTTCTTTGAGAATCTATGCTTTGGCGCCCTTCATCGCTTGAGTGCCCTCAAATGATTCCTCCAACTTCTTCCAAGCCTCATGAGCCATCTCAATGTTCTTGATTTGCTCAAATGTCTTCTCATCAAGAGCATCATGAATTGCACTAAGAGCTATGTACTTGTTTTGGAGCAATATTTCTTCGGCCGCGGTGGGTGCCTCCGAATTAGCAACCCCAATCTTGGTCTCTACCACCTTCTATATCTTTCTATTGATTGACTTAATATGTGTGGTCATCTTTGACTGCCAATATGGATAATTTATGCCATCAAATTGGGGTGGCTTCTTGGTGTTGTTGATTTGAGCCATTTTGACACTGAAGATTGTTAAGCCTCAAATCACGGTGACCACAGCTCTGATACCATTTGAAAAGTCCTAATGGCTAGAGAGGAGTGAATAGCCTATTAAAAATTTCTACAATAACACTTAGCAAACTGGTTAGACAACTATGAGGCAAAGCGAATATTGCGCTAGCCTACTAAAAGTGTAAGCCACCTACCACAATTCTAGTATCTATAGTCTCTATCCACACAATGGCTATGTCACTACACTAAGTTAGTGAGCTCTCAAAGAGTAACTAAAGAGCCTCACTAACCACTAGACTCGATGCAAGCTAGCTCTCAAAACTAGTTACACTAAAGAGCATAGCTTACACACTAGGAATGTAAATACAAGAGGGGATGGTGATGATTATACTGCCGGGTTGTGGAATTGAGCCAATCACAAGATGGAGCCAATCAATCAATCACAAGATAACTAATGAAATCCTCGGACAAGATGACAATGATTTTTTACTGAGGTTCACTTGCTTGCCGGCAAGCTAGTTCTCGTTGTGGCGATTCACTCACTTGGTGGTTCACGCGCTAATTGGCATCACACGCCAAACCTGCAACCGAGTGCCGCACAACCAACACAAGATGAGGATCACACAAGCCACGAGCAATCCACTAGAGTACATTTTGGCTCTCCACCGGGGAAAGGTCAAGAACCCCTCACAATCACCATGATCGAAGCCGGAGACAATCACCAACCTCCGCTCGACAATCCTCATTGCTTCAAGCCGTCTAGGTGGCGGCAACCACCAAGAGTAACAAGCGAATCCCGCAGCGAAACACGAACACCAAGTGCTTCTAGATGCAATCACTCAAGCAATGCACTTGGATTCACTCCCAATCTCACAAAGATGATGAATCAATGATGGAGATGAATGGGAGGGCTTTGGCTAAGCTCAGAAGGTTGCTATGTCAATGCAAATGGCCCAGAGAGTGAGCCCAAGCTAGCCAAATGATATTTATAGACACCCCCAAACAATAGAGCTGTTGGCTCATTGATTGGGTTGTCTGCGCACTGACCGGACATGTCCGATGTGGCGACCAGACGCATCCGGTCGCTCCGCGAGAGCCACGTGTCCCCTTCAAATGAGTTAGCTGTTGGCGCCCCAACAACTCTCTCTGTCACACTCTGACACAAATGATCGGATGTACCGTTAGAAAGTGATCGGACGCAGGAGAGGTAGCGTCAGGTCGAGTCCAGAGAGCTCCCAGAGCTGCTCGAACGTGACCGGACATGTCCGGTACTGCCGACCGGACGCACCCAGTGTCAGGTCACACACCCTCGCGTGCGTTGCCCCCTCTAACCAGACACGACGCTCAGCGTCAGGTCACTCGAAGTACTGAGCGTCCGGTCACGTCGAAAAACTACACCGAGAGGTCTAGAGCATGACCGGACGTGTCAGATCGCCACCGAACGGATGCACGCTAGTGTCCGGTCACCTCTGCCTTAGTCGCTTACCTCGGGTCCAAATATCGGACGCGTCCGGTCCCAATTCCGGACATGTCCGGTCACGTCTGCAACACAAGCCCGAGCTTGGGTAACATACCAGATGCGTCCGGTCCCAAAGTCGGACACGTCCGATCACCCGTGACCAGCGCGATCAACTTCTTTTCAACTCCAACTTCTCCACCCTTTGCTCAAATGTACTAACCACCTAGTGTATCACCTTGTGCACGTGTGTTAGCATATTTTCACAAATATTTTCAAGGGTGTTAGCTCTCCACTAGATCTAAAATGCATATGCAATGAGTTAGAACATCTAGTGGCACTTTGATAACTGCATTTCGATACGAGTTTCACCCCTCTTAATAGTATGGCTATCGATCCTAAATGTGATCACACTCACTAAGTGTCTCAATCACCAAACCAAAAAGCTCCAATAAAGTTTCACCTTTTGTGTTGAGTTTTTTGTTTTTCTCTTTCTTCTTTTCCAAGCCGAGCACTTGATCATCACCATGGTCACACCATCATCATGATCTTCACCATTGCTTCACCACTTGAAGCCGAGCACTTGATCATCACCATGGTCACACTATCATCATGATCTTCACCATTGCTTCACCACTTGGAATAGTGCTACCTATCTCATAATCACTTTGATAAACTAGGTTAGCACTTAGGGTTTCATCAATTCACCAAAACCAAACTAGAGCTTTCAACGTCTCTGATCAACTCTAAGGTCATCTCATCACTTGTTGACATGTGTGGTCTAGGTGATTAGGAGAGACATGTTACATGCTGATTTTTGGATATAGACCAAATTTTGTCACAAAAGAATTTTGATTGGCTCTTATTCACCCCCGGCAGTCGCACGAGCGTATGACCTCCCCACGCTAACGACCACACGCCGTGCACACCCTCCCTGTGGTCGTAGGTAGGAGCCACACCCGTCGTCCCTTTCTCTAGCGGGCATGCAATCCATGACTTCCTCGCGCTAATATATAATTCTCATGTCGAGCAGCCGTGGAGGTTGGCGTCTGAGCTTGGCCATGGGTGGCGGCGGCCGGCCTGAGCTCAACCGCAGGAGCTCCCAAGAGGGCTGCGGCGGCTGGCTCTAAGCTCGCCTACGCCTTGATGGTCGGGGCCAGGCGCGCAGTCAGTGCCGGAGCTTGAGCTCGTCCGCATTGAGCGTCACACGTGGCGATGGTGATCACTAAGCAAGAGAGAAAGGGACTAGCACATAGTTGGGTCGCCTACATGTACTCCTAGCCAGTGTTGGTTGCCTATCAAGGCTAACCTCTCCCACGAGTCTATAAAATTTACACTGTAAATTATCACTCGGAGAGTTATTTGAGTGAAAACCGTGTTATACATATCTTTGTATCCTCCAACAGTTTTTCTACGTCTTATGTCCACTCTAGAGAGACATTCTCGCTCTTCATCTTTTGCTTGCAAGGAATAGAGGATTTCTATATGTGAAGATCCAATTTAAAAAGTTGTTGGACTATATTTTTCTACTAAAATATCTTTTTCCATAAATTAAGAAAAAATATAGAGTCTCTTGAAAATGCACTAAGCCAATAGACCTTTGGAACCCTGGAACCCACCTTGTGCAACGTTGGTTACGTTGGCATTTGTGTGTGTGTGTTTCATATATATATATATATATATATATATATATATATATATATATATATATATATATATAATATATAAAGGAACCAATATGATTCCATTAACCTGCGATCTAGCTAAATTGCTAGCCACTACACGACAGTACAGTTTGATTTGGAACACCAAGCAAGCGCCTTCAAGCACGGCCATCTCACGAGCGACACAAGTACGGTCCTAAAGCAACACATGTTGTGGTTTTTAGTAGTATGAAGCGAAGCGTGTTTTATTTTCTTATATCAAATACGACTTTTTCAATATATAAACACAAGCAAGACACGTCATCTATCATTAAAAAAAATAATCGTTAAATTCTTAAATAAACTAAGGAAAATGATTTAAAGAGAAGAACGACATTTCTTTTTGCGAAATAGGGAACAGCCGTTGCTGTTCGATCAGCCCAAAGGTAGATGATTAGCCCAACCCACTATGTTGTGAGCTTGTGTGGTGTTGCTGATAATGTAAGAACGGCCCAAGTGTTAGCCGAGCCGAACCGAATGCTCCGTGTACCGTTCTAAAAAAAAATGCTCCGTCACAAACGTATACTTCAATATAAATTGCGTTGCAAAACAGACAGCAAGATTTAAGTCCTCGATTATTTTAAATTAACTTTAAGCTTGATTGATTGATGCGTGCAAGTCTCAATCTTTTCAAGGTGCTCATAGGAGTAAGATATGCATGTGTGTTTATAAGATGAGTGTACGTACATGTACGAGTGTCTATATTTATACTGTGATTCGTAAAAAAATATTATTATATTAAATAACAAATACTCTTTGCGAAATTTATATATTAAAGTAAAAGTAGATGTCTTTGGAAACTGAGGGAGAAAGGTAAAAGTCTGGGAAGTTTCATTTGTCCCTAAGGAAGGAAAATTGCAAAACACCTCATATATCATAGACCGTTAAAAATAAGTTTTTAAGAAAATAACGTTAAGCTAAAATTATAAAATTGTTAAATATAACTTGGCAAATGTTAAATCAAGTCTTTCAAAGTATTGAGGTAAAACATTTGAAATGTTTAATTCGATTTTCAGAATTTTGGCATTAATTTCTCAAAACGTTGAATGCACACAACCATAAATACTCTATACATTAAAAATAATCATAGCTAGCTAGGATAGCTAGTAAAGAGAAAGAGAAGAACTAAAAAACTAGCGGGGAATGAGAATGAAGGTTTCTCCTCAACCTAATGGAAGTGGATTCAGTTTTTTTTTCTGGTTCTAGGTGGCTGATTTTCAAATGAAAAAATGTCTTAGATAATGTGATCCACTCTCTCCTAGAATTTTCAAAATAGTGGAAGATATGTTGGCATTGCTAGAGCTAAGGAGGAGAATGAACATGTGAAAGATGATAGCTTATCTATTCTATATTGTGCAGATCACATGGTTATGTTTATGTACTATGATTTTTAGCAAGCAAAGAACATGAAATTATTATTGTATACTTTTTGTAATCTTTAACTTTAATCAGATAAAAAAATCAGCTTTTGACAAAAGAGCGAGTCCCAATATTCTCACTTATTTTGTTGCAAAGTTGGCTCCTATTCTTTTCGCTATTTGGTGTTCCATTAAATAACAAAGACCGAAAAATGAAGTAAAGAAATGAGAAAAAACAAGAGGGTGGATAGGAAAACACTTGTCTGTTGGCAGGAGAGCAATGCTAATTGATTTGGTTTTGTCTAGTTTGCCTATTTTATTCTCTTGTCTTTTACCAAGGACTGTCCTTAAAAAATTATATACTTTAGATCAAGATTTTTCTGGCAATGATCCACACAAAAGTTAAATATAGGAGTAAACTACAACATTCTTCATCAACCGAAGACTCATGGTTTGGGATTCTGAACTTAGATTTTCAAAAATAAAGGTTAGATAAGAAAATGGCTCTTTAAATTGTGCAGGAAGGAAGGGATGTGGCAAGAATTGTTGACAAATAAATATATCAAAAACAAACTTTAAGTCAGGTTAACAAGAATGCTAGAGGTTTTATGTTAACTGATGGTACTTATGCCATCACAAAGACCAGATATGTCGTCCTCACTGGGCCAACACGAGTTACCAATTCTCTATCCAAACACTGGGGCCGGGGGGGGGGGGGCGGGGGGCTTAGTTTTACTGTTTGCCTTTGATACAAAACCAGTTCTTCTCTGAAGCATCATATATACATATGAGGTTGCTAGCTGGAGACAAGCCATATGGAGCAGTTTCAGTGATGCCAGTGAATGAAGAATATGAAGAAGAAAAAAACATGAAAGTTGCATGTGTGCATTGCTCCGTAAAAGAAAACCCTTTGTGTTAGCTAGCAAAAAGAAACTTTCATTTGTGCGCATTAGTTGTGAGAGTCGATGTCAGCTCGAGTGACTAGACAAAGCCGGCCTTCTTGAGGTTTCCTGATGTCAGTTTTGTGCATGGATTTATTTATGCACGCACAAAGCTCAGGGATGAATCTTGTGTGGTAGGTGAGACTGATTCAGAATCTCTCTGCATCTCCATCGCTGATCTCGACTCCCATGGCCGTGAGTGAGTGGTGATGTCTCCAAGTTTATTGGTGGGTAGGTGAGTGCCTTGCCTAGTAGTAGTAGGTGCTCCTGTGAGGTG
The DNA here is from genome assembly GCA_904845875.1 of Miscanthus lutarioriparius. Lineage (NCBI taxonomy): Eukaryota > Viridiplantae > Streptophyta > Magnoliopsida > Poales > Poaceae > Miscanthus > Miscanthus lutarioriparius. The sequence continues at coordinate 70,650,944 of CAJGYO010000016.1, read as the reverse complement.
TGACCACCGCATCAAGTCACCATCTTCGTTCTTGACCTCTCTATGAAATGAAACCAATCATGCAGAAAAAGCTCTGGACTGTTTACTGCACAAAATGCAGAGCTTTGTAAAGAGTTACACATCACATGTTGGTGGTGCAGACGAAAAGGACCTGTGGTGGTGGTGGTGTGGTTTTGGTTGGTGAAGAAGTTGCTGTGGGTAGTCTCGGTCTGCGTAGTACTATAACCACTGTTTGGTGATGGTCAGCCTAAGATGTCTCTCTCCTGCTACCAAACCATTAACCTACATCGACATGGTACACGCCACCGGTCGCCGGATCGACCAACTTATCGGCCTTCGCGTGGAGGATCGGAGGATTTCATAGACGACCTAGCTTGCACTATGCCACTATCGACGACCATTCTAAGCTCTGGGATTAGGTAGCAGCTGGATTGAACAGAACCCGGCCAAAGGAACAGTCAACGCAAGTTTCTGTAGTTTCAAAAAAAAAACGCAAGTTTCTGTGAACAGAAAACAAAAGGGTCCGCGATTACAAATTATATTTGGGCCTGGATACTTTTTGAGAAATAACAAGGCAGCATGCATCCTCCAGCAAATTCATAAACTGATACTGTACAACAGAGTTTTTCATATAAAACACACACACACCCCTAGCAGGATGCACCAATACAGGATACTGATACGCGGATACGGATACGGCGATACGGTGTGATACGGCATTTTCCAAAAACAAGGATACACCGATATGGCAAGTATATAAATATACCAAAAAAATCAGAAGTATCGACGAAATATCGGGAATGAATATACCAGAAAATATCAGAAGTATCAATCGGAGTTATCCGATACATATCGCGATACAGATACGCAACCTGGGTGAAGTATCGGGGTATCGTAGACACACACACACAAGTAGGACTGAAAACGGCCGGAAACGGTATTACAATATATAAAACGAAAGCGGTCCGTTCGGAATATTTCTACATTTTAGCAATTAAAGAGTATAAAAATGGTTGAAAATGGTTGCGAAACCAATTAAAAATGACAAATTTTTATGTTTGGCAAAATTCGAAAACGGTATCATAATATAGAAAACGAAAGCGGTCGGTTCGAAATATTTCCGTACCGTTTTCATCCCTACACACATAAGAGAACAACTGGTCGTCGTTCTCTGCAAATATATAAAAGCATCGCCATCATGCATGCCGATGCGATGCGAGGAGGTTAGTTGTAATGACTCGTTATGCTGTCATTCACCTCCTGCAATATTCAGAGGGACGACGGCAGGGGAAAAGGAGATTCATCAAACTCAAGGTGCAGGTCGGTCTGTTAGATTAACAAGCTCAATCAGTGAGCTCCATGGGCTGTAAAGCTCGTATATACATATATATTTATAGCAACATACATCAACTTGCAACATTAGTCCAAGCAACAAATTGGTTGGAGAAAACCTTGGCCACTTTCACCAGCTAGCTAGTTGCCTAGCTTACGCATACGATTGCTTTTGTTACGCATCAGTTGTGCCCGTTTCTGATGGCTTTTTTAATTAATGTCCTGATCACTTTTTCCCCTATGAACTGATTATTTGGGGGCATATATATATGATATATACTACACGTATTATTACTATCATCGTGAAAAGCATGCGCACTAACGCTAAGCAAGAACATGAGGGCGTGACGGGGCAGTTGTTTGCTTGCTTGCAGTTGCGGCGCTGACGAATCTCTCCAAACAGTTGGTCAGTGGTCAAATCCACGCGGGGAGAAAATAACTCCAAATGATGGATCCACGCGGTGAGACACGAAAAAATAATTGGGGCTGTTCGCTGCAGCCGTTTATCTCGCTAAGGTACATCCATTTTGTCAGTGGTCAAATCCACGCGGGGAGAAAATAACTCCAAATGATGAATCCACGCGGTGAGACAAAAAATAATGGTTGGGAAATCAAAAAACTAATTATACAGTTTGGTTATACTTTCGAACATTTTGAGCCTAATTTTCCGACAATTATTAAATTATAAGTTGCTTTAATTTTTTGTACATCTATTTTGTTATGCATCTAAATATAAAGCGAGGGCTAACTCCATATGATGGATCCACGCGGTGAGACACAAAAAATTAAACTATATATACCTAAAAAAATTTTAATTTTTTATATATTTAAACGACTAAATATATAATTTAGATACATAGCAAACTATATATATAAAAAAAAGGTAAATATCTCAAATAAATAGTAAAAGCTGTTAAATCTTTTTTGATTTTTTGAATTTTGTTTATTAATTAATAAATTAAAAAATCTAGAAAACAAAAATACTTCTTCCGCATCCCCTAATAACGACGGGAGGGGAAATTCCTTTCAAAACATGCATGCGGATTTCCCTAATCACGGGATATATTAAAAACATGCATGCCGATTCCCCTAATCACGGGAGATACAGAAGCGATTCCTTTTGATTTTTTAATTACTTAATAAATTAAAGAATCTAGAAAAACGAAAATACTTCTTCCGCATCCCCAAATGACGGGAGGGGAATTCTTTAAAAACATGAATGCCGATTCCCCTAATCGTGGGAGATACAAAATCATTTGATATATTTTGCTTTCTAGAAATATTCTCTCCGTCATAAAATATAGTGTATTTTCATATATATTCTAAGTCAACTCAACTCATGTTTGACTAACATTATAGGAAAACCTATTAACTTCTACCACACCAAAAAGGTAAGTTGTAAAAATACATTCCATAATGTTTCTAATGGAGCTTATGTGATGTAAAAAATATTATTATTCTTTTATATAAATTTAATCAAACTTAAGATAGATTGATTTAGGACAAATGAAAGAGACAATTATTTCCTTGCTTCGTGTGCGTTGTCTTGGTGAACTATTATGTACTCCCTCCGTTTCTAAATAAATCAATTCTTGAAATCCGTACAGGTCAAATTATCTTAAGTTTGACTAACTTTATAGGAAGGAGTAATAACATCTATGACATAATATGTTCTATGGTATATCTAATGATACTAATTTGATGTCATAAGTTTTAACGGGTTTTTCTGGAAATTCGGTTAAAATTTAAAAAGTTTGACTTGAGACAACTCTAGAAATATATTTTCAGGGACAAAGTGAAGACCGAGTACTATGCTTGGGCCCCGTTCGACTTACCCTATATTCGGTTTGTTCGACTTCTTTTTTTAACCAGGATAGTGTTTTTAGCTAATTTCAGCTAAAATTCTGCCAGCCGAACGATGCCCAATATGGATACGGCCGTGCATGGAAATGGATTTGACGTCTGTCTGTGCCGTCGTCGTCGTCCTCGGCTCCTCCGTGCATGGTCGCATATAGAGTGTCCATATAGATGACGATGAGACAGGGGACCTAGCTAGCTGATATAGAGTGAGATGAGGAGTCCAACAATACGGCCAGCCGTGCGACATGGATAGGACTATGGTTTCTCGATGGCGTGCCTAATCTTTTCCTGCCCTATCTTTTGCAAATCAAACGGCGGCGATCAGTTGATGTGATTGTTATTGGTATTGTTATTGTTGTTATCGTCATTACCATATTAGAATGTTTGGCAAAAAAAAACAAGAATATATGTTATATGACTCTTAACATTTAGAAGAATTTAGCATATCTCGGTCAGATTCTTTGTGGTTGAAGATGTTTTAACTACCTAGGTCAATTTCTCGACTTAACACATGCGTTCGCATTTATCTGAATTTATTCTAGAATTTAATGATATTGGTCGATTAGCAGCGAAGACTTAATGAATTTCGGTGTTTTTGGAGGTGAGCGAAAAAAATTGTTTAGAAGTACTAGTATTTAGAGGTTGGATAGAATCTATGTCAACTAAAAGACATAAATTAGCATATATCATAGTAGAAAGCTTCCTTCCACCTTCTTAAGGTGGAAGGATCAATCATAAGACCTTTTTTCGAAATTTGAGAACCATAAAATCAATTTATTTAATTTCCTCTAACCAAAATTTGGAGCTAAAAATCCTGAAATTTGGAACCCTGAATGAAACCATTGATTTGATAGAGGAGCATGCAAAACAAGCGAAGATAGTATAGACTAAGGTCATGTCTGGATATCCAGGTAAATAGTTTGGTGGGTAATAGTTAATAACTAATACTAGTCGTATTGTTTGGATCCAGCAGCTAAAAGTGAATGCATTGTGATTTTGTCTATAACTCCTTTCATCTTTAACTCTTATACAGGTAGAAGAAAAAATGATTTTGGCAAATTATTAGCTAGGTTGGTGTAGCTAGTGATATAATCCATCAATTTGAAATTATAAGATATTTTGGCTTTTCTAGATTCATATATTTTGTTATGCACTTAGACATAGTGTATGTCTAAATACATGGTAAAAATAATGTATCTAGAAAAGTTAGAACGTCTCGTAATTTGAAATGGAGGGAGTAGTTATGAGCTAAGTGTCTAGCTAACAGTTAACTCATCTATTAATTAGTTGATCCTGTTTTAATTTAGTATAATCTTTTTAGCTGGGTGGGTCCAAACATCAATTGCCTGATAGTGATTGCATATGGGCTGAGCTGCTCTTGCCATATGCCATTCTGCGGGCCACCCTGGGTGTTATTTTTTTGTGTGTGTGTGTGACTTGTTACTAGTCTCATTTGAGAGGATGCCCAGTACCTCAGCCATATATGCTTTGACATGGGTGTTTGACCCGACCTGCCGCCAGCAAGGCCAATGCAAATTAAAGCTGGTCACATTTCAGCTAATCACTAACGAGCCTAGCTTAGCTGTTAGTGAATGGCAAGCTTGACCAAGTCAACAGGACCAGTGAACACTGAAACCAAACAATATAATAAGAAACCAAAAAGAAATTACAAAGAGGGAATGGATTTTGAGAGCAGTGATTGAGATTAGCAGATCACTGATCAGCATGACTCAGTACTGCTGCTAACTTTGGTGATCATCCATTTGTTTTGTTTACAAGGCTACTCTCCTACTATAACCTAAGACCGTCTCCAATGAGGAGATGCAAACCCAAAATGCGTTACGCACAGTTGCTTTGCCTACCGAAAACAGCCTCCAACGGCTGACCTAGACGGACGACGCATTTTGCCTACCGACCGAAGTGATACGCAAAAAAGCATGCCCTCTCTCCTCGGTACGCAAATCTCCGACGGTGGCCCGTCACAAGACGCCTCCATAACGCCGAGGTGGACTGGCCTCAAGACCGGCCGCTGACCGCCGCCCCGCCCGCTCGTCTCGGCGCCCAAAGTGGTGGGCCTGGTGGTGTGGCGGGCACGGCTCGGCTCGGCGAGGCGAGACCATGGAGGAGCAATGGCTGGCATGACGACTGCTGAGAGAGCCGCACTGACGCCCAAAGCGGCCGGCGGCATGGCATGGGCGATCCAGCTCCCAGTGCTCGGTGCGCCGTCGGGGCAGCGCGTTGCGTCGTCCTCAGCCGCCGTCGGGACTGCGAGGTAGTCCGGGGGCCGCCGCCCGTCATGTGCTGTGCGTGGAAGGCCACTGGGGAGGTCATGTTGGGCGGAGGAGGTCCGGTGGGGTGGGGAGGAGGAGGCGCGAGGCCGGCTTGGGAGGAGGCACGCAGAGCAGAGGTCGCCGCGGGGAGGAAAGGCCGCGCGTGCGCCGGTGCTTGCCGCTGGCGGGGCGTGGACGGGGAGGAGTGCCGAGGAGAGAGGCTGCGTGTCGGGAGAACCGCTGGGCGCTGCCGTGAGGCTCGCCGCGCCGGGGGAAGCCAGATCCGGGGTCGGGCGCCATCGGGGAGGGATGGGACGCTGGGGAGGGCCGGTCGGTGCTGCGTGGAAGGAGAGGGAGCAGGTGAGGACTTTTTTGCGTGGTCCGTTGGAGAAGGCATGGTGTGGGTGCGGGACTCTTTCACTGTACACGACCTAAATCCTGGAATGGGTGTCCGGTTTGGGTGAGTTCGGTTGGAGATAAGCTCGGTTGGAGATAGTCTAATGGTCATATTCGCTTCTCTTATAATCCGTTTTTTTTAGCTTGTTCTCTCTACAACAAATCAATTGGAACAGTATTTCGATTTATTTTTTCAGCGAAGTGAACGGGGCCAATATAGTGGCGAGATGATTTTGTGAGATTGACCGAACTTAATTCGGTCAAGCATCATTAACCTATAGTGCTGACTTGCTGGTGCCTGGCGTGGTGCGGCCATGCCAACTGGTGTGCGTGCGTGAAGCGCACCGCACCACCCATCACAGCGAGCGGGGGCGGGGCCCACGGGCGGTTGGTGAGAGGGGCGGGCCGAACCACGCGGCCTCCCCCGGACTCGGGGCCCACGAGTCAGCGGCAGTCTCAGCAGGAAGGCCCGCGGTGTTTGGTGGGTACGGGTCGCTGTCCCCCACCCAACCCACCCGTTATACAGGCTTACAGCGGCGTCACTCCCCTCGGCCGCCGGATCCGACCAAATCCGATCCGACGGCGGCGGGCCTCCGACGGGGGCTATAAATGGGCCGGCGCGCGTCACGGCACGGCGTGCGCTGCGGCCGGGTCGGATCTGAGACGAGACGAGCCCCCATCCCCTCAACCGGAACTTGTTACCATCCAATCCCACTCCACCCGCCCCGCCGCCTCCACCGGATCTCGTCGGACTCGGATCCGCCCGACCACCCCGCGCCGCCGCCGCAGCAGGTGAGCATCCATCTCCTCGTCCTTTCTCCTCTCCTTCGGTCCTCGAGGCTCCTGTCCCCGCGCCGGCGCCGGCGCTCTGCGTTCCGGTGCCTGCTTCGCCGTAGGGTTTTGTTTGTTTTGTTGTCTGTAGCAAGACGCGTTTCTAGTTGCAGCGGGCTCTTGATTCGCTGCCCGCAATGGTTGGTCTCGCGGGCAGCTGCTCCTCCCTCGGTCAGACGGTGGTAGGCTCCGGCACGCGTCTCGCGCATTCCTTGCCGCCGTCGAAGAAGGCCAAAGCCCAGGTTGGGGCTTGCCATGATAGGTTTCCTGGTTTCGTTCGTTCGTGCCGCGAAATGTTTTGTTTTGCTCTTAAATTGATTATAATCCGATAGTCAAGGAGGGATTTTTTTTCTCCCTTCTTTCACACGCACCTGTTCGGAGTGGTAGTGATGGTTCTCGTCTTGTCGCGTTACACGAGACGGGAAATGAAAGAAGGGCAAGACTTCGCACGTGGTTGGACGAGACGATCTCGTTGGAAAACCGTCCGTGTTGTTAGGAAAAATCTGAGCTTTTGGGTCAACATGTACATACGTGTGCTAATCCGAATTTTCTGCCGGCGAAACATGTGTGCAGGAACTGCATAGGGCTGCTATGTTTACCGTAGATTGTAAAGGATGTTGCTACTGAAATGATACGGATGCTGATTGCATCTGTATTCTTCTAAAATAGTTGGGGAGAAGAATCGTCGATTACTTTTGTCTTATTAGTCGATAAAGAAACCACATGCTATGCTTCACACTTTTTGCTAGGCAAGCTGCACGGGGTTCAGGGGATTTCAAAAAAATTATTATTTCTGCAAGCTGTCTAGAAACTTACAGCTACTGGTTCTTGCTTTTACCATGTTCTGTAGTGTTTTTTCGAGTGCTTTGTTGTACCTGTGTGAAGGTTGCTGCTAAAATTGTAGGGGTCCTCAGTATCTTTTGCCAGCAATTGTTAGCGAAAAATGATCCTCTTCCAATAAACCACATGGTCTAAAAACTTATTAATTGGCCAGCTGTGTGTAGGATTTGTCAACTTCTTTTTTTTTTTTTTTGCTACCTGAACAGAGGATTTGTGGGAGTTTCTTTTTACAAGCTAGCTGCCAGCTTATGCTTTTACTATGCTCATGGCGTTGCTTTATACTCTGTTCCAATTTATAAGTTGTTTTGGCTTTTCTAATACATTGCTTTTGCTATGAACCTAGATATTTGCTATGTCTAGATTCATAGCAAAAGCTATGTACCTAGATAAGCCAAAACGACTTGTAATTTGGAACACAGGGAGTAGAAACTACTTTTCCATCCTGCAACATGTATTGGAAGAATATAATTTGAGTGGTTGTTTTCTTCCTAGAATCTTGTTACACAACTTGTTATTCTTGTGCTGATTCGGGTCGAAGCTTGGTAGATTTCTCTTGCCTTATCCACTAAAGCACAAATGCGGAGCATATTCTCGTACGAGTGGATCAGAAACGCCAAACTTTTGTCAGTGGGACTTAGTTGACTCTGCGTGAAGAATCTCTCAACCTGAAATTGTGGTCTTCTTATGTGCCAACAAATATGCCCTTTTTGTGCTTGATTAGTAGCCTAGCACTTTTTATTGCTGTCTTTTGTTGCATGAGGCAATAGGAAAATTTTCTGACAAAGCATTTTTGCCCAAAAGGAGTACAGTGTTTGCTTGTGCCCTGTGAATCCAGATTGGTGAACAATAAATCGCTTAATTGTTGCTATCTAAACATTTCCATAAATCGCTTAGTTATTGCCCTTATATAGGAGTACATCAACCTTGTTGGTCATGCAATTTGTTTGGTTATGAGAATTCTCACTTTGCCTTAGCCATTTTTTTACATATTTTCTGTAACTAATCATTTGTATTGTCTGCTGCAGATCAGAGAGGATGGCCGCAGTTGACACCTTCCTCTTCACCTCGGAGTCTGTGAACGAGGGACACCCTGACAAGCTCTGCGACCAGGTCTCAGATGCTGTTCTTGACGCTTGCCTTGCTGAGGACCCTGACAGCAAGGTTGCTTGCGAGACCTGCACCAAGACCAACATGGTCATGGTCTTTGGTGAGATCACCACCAAGGCCAATGTCGACTACGAGAAGATTGTCAGGGAGACCTGCCGCAACATTGGTTTCGTGTCAGCCGATGTCGGGCTTGACGCTGACCACTGCAAGGTGCTCGTGAACATTGAGCAGCAGTCTCCTGATATTGCTCAGGGTGTGCATGGCCACTTCACCAAGCGCCCCGAGGAGATTGGAGCTGGTGACCAGGGACACATGTTTGGGTATGCAACTGATGAGACCCCTGAGCTGATGCCCCTCAGCCATGTCCTTGCCACCAAGCTTGGTGCTCGCCTCACCGAGGTCCGCAAGAATGGAACCTGCCCCTGGCTCAGGCCCGATGGGAAGACCCAGGTGACAGTTGAGTACCGCAATGAGGGTGGCGCCATGGTCCCCATTCGCGTCCACACTGTCCTCATCTCTACCCAGCACGACGAGACAGTCACCAATGATGAGATTGCTGCTGACCTGAAGGAGCATGTCATCAAGCCTGTCATCCCTGAGCAGTACCTTGACGAGAAGACCATCTTCCACCTTAACCCATCTGGTCGCTTTGTCATTGGTGGACCTCACGGTGATGCTGGTCTCACTGGCCGGAAGATCATCATTGACACCTATGGTGGCTGGGGAGCCCATGGTGGTGGCGCTTTCTCCGGCAAGGACCCAACCAAGGTCGACCGCAGTGGAGCCTACATCGCAAGGCAGGCTGCCAAGAGCATTGTCGCCAACGGCCTTGCTCGCCGTGCCATCGTCCAGGTCTCCTATGCCATCGGTGTGCCTGAGCCTCTCTCCGTGTTTGTTGACACGTACGGCACCGGCACGATCCCCGACAAGGAGATCCTCAAGATTGTGAAGGAGAACTTTGACTTCAGGCCTGGCATGATCATCATCAACCTTGACCTCAAGAAAGGCGGCAACGGGCGCTACCTCAAGACGGCGGCCTACGGACACTTTGGAAGGGACGACCCTGACTTCACCTGGGAGGTGGTGAAGCCCCTCAAGGGGGAGAAACCTTCTGCCTAAGGCGCCCTTTTTCAGAAGAAGCTTTTGGTCTGCTGCGCTTATCATGTTTTATTATGGCTTCTATATGTTGTGATTCTTGATCTGCCCCTTGCTTATCATTTGTATTTGTACTGTCCTAATAAGTGGTACTTGTGAGGGTCTTACTGTGTCTGCTTAATTACCTAGAGGATTATTTCTGGTTTCGCTGCTTATGTAATGCTTAAAACAATGAAAGAAGCTACAGGCTACAGCTACTTTGAGAAGTAATGGGACCTCGTGCATTTTGGTTATATATTGCAATGCTGTGAGGTGTGATTATATTGCCTTGGGCATTGGTCTGTAATGGGACCTCGTGTATGTGACTGGTGAAGCTGCAATGGCTAATGGCCGAGTGTATGTGTTTGTGGAAGCTGCAACCTGCCTGGTAACTGAACATCGCTTTCTTGTGTCTGGTGACCTGTAGAGTGATGCTGCCCACCTGTTGTTGACATTAGGTGGTAGTTGGTGAGCAACCAGAACCAGAAGGGGTTTAGTTCTATTAATCGGTCAGAATATATATCTCCTAGGGCTGCTTAGTTTCTCTCCAAAACGTCAAATTTTTCAAGATTTTCCGTCACATCGAATCTTTGGACGCATGCACGAAGCATTAAATATAAATAAAAAATAAAACTAATTACACAGTTTAGACGAAATCCACGAGACGAATCTTTTAAGTCTAATTAGACTATGATTGGACACTAATTGCTAAATAACAACGAAAACGTTACAGTAGCGAGTTGCCAAAAATTTTAGCAACTAAACTGGGCCTAGGTCTGATGAGGTGAGCTGTCAATTTTCGCAGCAACCCGGAGTGCATCCCATTCGCAGGTCAGCTGTGCATGTCAGTGACAACTGAACTGAAACTCTGAATCTTCTCTTCTGGTAGACCATCGCCCATCAGCAAAGTGAAGTTCTCAACCTCTGCTGATGTACTGTATCTGAAATCTGTGCAGCTGAAATCTCTAGGAATCTGCGATGATTGGGATCACACAGCTTGGAGATGACACCGCAAGAGGATTTCCGTTCCATCATGTAGGAGATGAGATGACCCAAACCAAATTGCCGAAGATGCAATGCGATGCAACGCAACCGGCTCTCAGGTTTGGCAAGGTGGAACTGTACCGCACGCCACACTTGTACACTGTTTACACCAAAATTTATGAGGAAAGCGTGGGAACTCGTCAGGCTTCCAAGATTGTGCCAATCAAGGAGTCGATTGAGTGAAGATTAATATCTACCGGGTCGAATGCGACACTGGGATCGATTCTCTCCGAATGACATCAGCAGATGACGAAATATGATTGGCATCGAGAAGATACATATCGGACTCTACAAAAGGGAAATATTAAAGTCACCTTAAAATATAAATGTTTTCTTCGTAACAAAGATTGTACTGAGTCGTACTCGAGTAGGATTCGTTTTTAGGCTCCGGGTATAAATAGCAAACCCGGCTATTGTAAAACACACAATCAATCTAATATACAAGTCATTTACTTTTTTTTTGGCTCCGACCACCGTTAGGAGTAGGAGTAGAGTAGATCTCGGCGAGTTCTTCAGCAAGTACGGCTGCATCGATCCGTTCGACCTCCACTATTTGTTATAAGTACCGTCATGGCTTATACCTCTGTTCGTATGGTTGCATCGATCCGGTCGACCTCCACTGCGACTCTGGTATAAGTTAGTTATCGATTCTTGCCTAGTTCAAGCATGGCTGCATTGATTCGATCGACCCCCACTGCATTACTAGATCAAGGTCAAGTTATCGGCTCTACCTTAGAATGACAGTCTTTGGTAGATTCATTAAGTTACCGATATTGCTTATTGCTTTCATTATTTATCTAAATTACAGCAATATCACTCTGTCCGATTGGGATTGATCTAGATCGGCCTTATATCTTGTTTAGCCCATCGTTTGTAAATCTGAAACTGATATAATCTACACATTAAACGATGAGTTATGTTTTATCGGCTGTTTTACATCAATCTTGATCGTGCACAGCGTGCGGTTAAAGCATGTTGCGTCTTGAGTAGATTTATTGACTAGCGAAAACCGTTCCATGGCCCGTTATCACGGCCTGTGTGATTCTGCCTCACACCCCACTGTTAGCACCTTAGAGTGGGGATCGTTATTTGGTAAATCTATTCCTGATAAGGCATGACTTTAACTGTGCGCTATTCCTGAATCAGTTGTTTTAACCGACATCGAGTGTTTTCACGAACAGTTCGCATCATGAGACCGTTGAAGTAAAGATAGGTTGAAAGATGTGTTAGCCCCATGATCTTATTATTGTATTACGGCCTACATGATTCTGCCTCATGCCCCACTGATATTAGTAATGAGTTAGGGTCATCGAGTCTATTGTTATTTCTACGGCCTGCATTATTCTGCCTCATGTCCCACTAGTCATAGCGATAGATAAGATCTAACATGTTCATTAGATTTATCTTTATTAAACGGTTAAATGATGTTGAATTGTTTCTTTATATAGAAAGGGGTTCGGTTACTTGAAATCATTGGCTTAGCATAAACCAATCATTGTTGGCATCTTATTGTCATTGATTAATATTTATTCAAATAACGACATTTATCCTGAATGATAACCGATTCTTGTTATACAACCCAATGAGCTTTAACCGATTTATTCTCATAAATATGCTAGAATCGACTGTTTAGTCGATCTCCTTTCATATCGGCTCTCAGAGCCGCACATTCGGGATTGTCTGGCAACACCGGCACGTTCCGCCTTTAATTACTGATAAACTTTCTTTCCTTGTCAATTACAGGGTCAAATTGACTGGCACGTCTCGGGAGGAGTGCGCAAGATCGACCATCCCTGCGCTGAAGCTAGGCGGATCTATAGCTCCATCGAGCAGACCCTTCTGGCTTGCTACGTGTGTCCTCGGCACGGGACAAAAATTCTGTGTCGACACACGTTTCTGGCATGCCCAGTGGGACACCACAATCGTCATGGCGGCTCATAACAACAACGACATCCTTATGCTGCATTATGAAGATCTACCTGATGGGGATAAGGGTATCATCGGCAAAGCTATAGAAGAGTTTAAGAATAAATGTTTGTTGTCCTACACCAAAACACGTGACAACACAATTGTTCAGAAATTTCTACTACCAAGAGTTCTACTACACAGGCAGACGGATACAACTGAAGATGAAAACAGACGTTTCTTTAAGGAAGTTGTAGACAGATCTATTCGTGATGCCATATCAAGCCATAACGAAGCTTTCTTGGACATATTCCACAACGCCATGAGAGAGGCGATTCATGGGTTTCCGGTTGGTCAAGGTGGACCGGCTTATTACAACATTCCAGATCCGTCGACCCAAGGCACTAATCAAGTCGGTACCAGCCATCAAGAAGCAGCACCAGCTGGTAGTGGTGATGTTTAGGCAGTTCAAGGAACTACTGCAAATCAGATACAATATAATTCTGGGCCGCCAGTACAGCATGTGCAACAGCCGGTGGGGCAAAGTCAGAACCAGGTGATCAATTTTGGTACATCAGGCCACATACCATCGTCGACTCAAAAAATAGCACCATCAATTCAAATGATCCATAAAGATATAGACCCTTATGTCTACAATCAAAGACTTCAAGCAGCAAGCTAGCAAAGGGCCCAGCAGATTGAGATTCCACAAGGATATCACTATGGCACAGATTATAACACCCTTCACATGATGCCAAATCCAGGATATCAAGGCACGCGGGATTTCAATCCACAGATAGGTCAGCAGGTGCAGAGGAATCCAAATCCGCAAGCTGATGAATTGTTGCTGAGGGTGACCGAGATGATGAAAAATCAGTTCGGTCTGAAGCCAAAAGGGCTGACCTTCTCGTACAAACGCCCATATCCAGAATGGTATGATTTGGTCGCTCTTTCCATAAATTACAGGCTCCTAGAATTTGCTAAGTTCACTGGCCAAGACAGTACAAGCATGATAGAGCATGTCAGTCGGTATCTTACATAATTGGGCGAAGTATCAGTTGAGGATGCCCATCGAGTTCGTTTCTTCTCTCTGTCCCTATCAGGGCCAGCCTTTACTTGGTTTTCATCATTGCCAGTCAATTTCATTGCCAATTGGGCTGACCTAGAAAAGAAGTTTCAAGTTTCATACATATTTTTACACTGGGACTGGGGAAAAGAAGATAACCGATCTGACAACTATAAGACAGAAGACTAATGAATCGGGAACTGAGTTTCTTCAGAGGTTTCGAGAGACCAGGAACTTATGCTTCTCATTAAACTTGGCTGATGATCAACTAGCTGCTTTAGTTGTTCAAGGAATGCTGTCAATGTGGAAAGAAAAGCTGCTGGGACAAGAATTGGACAACATGGGTCAATTGGCTCAACGAGTGGCAGCACTCAATAGCCAATTCCAGAATATGCGCAGAGATACCCGATTTCAGAAAAGTACCACAGTAGCTAAAGCTTATGATCCATACTCAATCGGTGATGGCTATGAAGATGAAGAAGAAGATGTTGCTGCGGCTGAATGGAATTGGGGCAACAAGATAGTGATGGTGTCAAACCCTTGGGGAAGAGGAGTCAAAGAGAGCTATGACTTTGATATCACCAAATCAGACAAGCTCTTCGATTTCTTACTTGAGAAGGGGCAGATCAAGTTGCCCGATGGTCATGTTATGTTGCCCCCTGATCAGTTGAAGAATAAGAAGTTCTGCAAGTTCCATAATGCTACTTCTCATTCCACTAATAAATGCAGAATCTTTAGGCAGCATATATAGAGGGCTATTTAGCAGGGGAGGCTCAAATTTGATACACCTCGGAAAATGAAAGTTGATGATAGTCCTTTCCCAAGAGAACAAAACATGGTTGATGCTGGGCTATTCAAAGGAAATACTAAGGTCCCTACGTCAACCAGATCAAAAGAAACTGGAACAGTCGATCCCAAGATACAAATATCGACTGACGAGTACAAGAGATTAGGAAGCATCGTGCCAAGCAAAAGAGCCGATACGAGCAGGGGGAGACATCGAAAGCAGGGACGACAAAGCCGCGAGTTACATCTCGGATTCTATTGAATAAATGGTAGGGACAAAAGGAAAAAGATTATCAGCGTTGGTTAAAGGATCAAGCGTACCAGCATCAACTGAAAGAAGAGATGTATAAAAGGAAACAAGTCGAATTACATTGGAATTGTCCTTTCTTCAGACATTACTGCAATGAAGGTTTAAAGTTGCCTACCAGACATTACTGTCCAGAATGTAGCAATCAATATTAGGAGTATAGGCAGTCTCAAACCAATCGCCGGTCTATCAATGCTCAAGATGCATATCATCATAATAACATGGATCGGCGCTTAAAAAATAAAAGTGTTCATGATCGGCTTGAAAAGCGAGTTGTTGACCAAGACTGGGATGATTATGGAAAAGAAGGCAACGAAAGAGAATATATTTGGCAGGAAGGCCAGTGGTGCCCAGGAGGTTTAACAAGAAGCCAGAAGAGAAGGGTGCAACGCCTAAGGAATAAAGAGATGGAATAGGCTCAGGCATCCAGTAAACCTCAAGTATGGCGTACTAAGCAAATAGTCGATAGAAAGCAACCATCGACTAATATCCAAATGGCTTTTCTGTTGCCATCGGAATTCAGAGCTCCAGCAGATCAATAAGTTTATTCAGATTTCGATGAATCGAAGTATGAGGAGATAGTTGTCAAGTTAATAGTTGTACAGCAAGCAATATTTGACAAACCAGTCAGACATCGGCACTTAAAAGCTTTATATATGAAAGGTCTTGTTGATGGGAAGCCGATGAATAAGATGTTGGTGGACGGAGGTGCTTCTGTCAATCTCATGCCTTACACCACTTTTCGTAAGCTTGGCAAAGGGCCAGGAGATCTGATGGAGACTGACATGATGCTTAAGGACTTCGGGGGTAATACGTCTAAGACTCGGGGGGCAATAAACGTCGAACTAACAATCGGAAGCAAGACTCTGCTCACCACATTCTTCGTCACCCATAGAAAAGGGTCGTACAATTTGCTCCTCGGTCGTGATTGGATTTATGCGAATTGTTGTATACCATCAACCATGCATCATTGTTTGATTCAATGGCATGGAGATGATGTCGAATTGGTTCGCGCCCGTGAGCATCGCGACAGCCGATCCAGTCTTTTGGAAACTAGGAGACTTTGAATGTTTTTCTGGCAAGTCATGGGAAGGAGGCTTCATTAAGATCAGCAATGAAAGCCAACAGCCGATGCAAGCGATCGGCTCTGAGAGTTTATTTTAGTAAAAAGGTCGCGGCTTCACGTCAGCCATTGGATTAAAGGAAAAATAAACATTGAGTCTTGGAGATGGGTTTAGGGCGGCGTATGTGGATGCTGAGTCAAATTGTAAGTGCGATTCAGAGTTAATGGATTTCTTAAAGAAGTTATGTTTCGCTTGATAGGATGCTTGACCTGGGTTGATTAATCGTTTGACCTTTGATACGAAAAGTTCTACAGAATGTTATCCTAACATCTGGTCAACATTTGATAGCCAATTCGTTCTCGGCTCTAACAGCCGGTACTAGGAGGGTATCGCCTCTAGTTCAAAAAATGAAAATCTTCAAAGACAATAAAAGCTGATATGATATGTATCGCCTATAGAGCAAAAACAAAAAGCAAAACCAGTCATACGCAACGGCATTGCACTGAGGTGCATACATGAAAAGAACATGAGTCTTTGTTCATCAGAATACCCTAGATACAATCTAACCGAAGATCTTGTTCACCACATCCTGGGCGGATGTGATGTCTACTATGGCCCCCGCTGCCATGACAAATTCTTTGAGCAAGTCCTCATGTTCCTCAGGGCCATCTCCCATTGGGAAACCAATCTCCATGGCGTGGAGCTCGTACCCAGTCTGGACCTGTGCCGTGGTCAGCACCACCATCGTGCCATGACAAACGCCGTGAAGGGCGATCTCCTGAACACGGGCTGGAACGTCGTGAAGGCGAGCATCGATGAGGGAGCCACGGGCATTGACGGCATCCACAGCCGCGTTCGCCGGGCTGATGATTACAGAAACGGGAGAACTATCAAGATAAAGACAGTGGAAATCAGAATAGAGGCATCCCTGAGGTTTGTCTTACCCGTCACCACGGCGTCAGACTTGACTAGCCGCGCTCGAACAGCGCTGGCCTCCTCCTCGGCTGCATGAAGGGTGGCCTGAGAAACCCCGAGGCGGGTCTCGAGCTGGCCATTCTCTCGAGTCGCCTCGGAGTAGCCTTTCTGAGCCGCCCTCCACTCTCGAAGGAAGCGTCGGGCGTCGTCGCTGTTATACGAATTAGAGGAGTCCGATGATGAGGTCAGAACAGAAGATGCAATGTCAGAGGGCTCGCCGGCCCTAGGAAGAGGACGAAGATTGTCATTCGCGACAAACCTAGAAACAAAGTAGAAGAGTTCATCGCCATGAATAGGGGATTTACAGATCGTCGCCATGAACAGAAGTCATTAATCTCACCTCATGCGTCGGAGACGCTGGCTCATGGTATGTTCTCCTCCGGGGTCTCCTCCGTCGCACGCTTGCCGTGATTTTTCCTCACCGGCCATGAAATCGATTGGATCTACAAGAGGGGAGGAAAATTGCTACAGGGTCTTGAAAGGCGGAGGAATGCAAAGGAACAGTCGCGAGTGGAGATGTGTTCGAGGCCGAAACCATCGGCTGATATTTGAAGCCACAGAGCGAAGAGGTGGACGCCTCGGGGAGCGCAAAAGGCAACCGCAATCAATAGAAGGCAAAGCGCCGCCTCGTTAATGCTAAAGAGAATACGGCGTTGGGCGACTGCGAACAGAAAAACCGAAGGGCTCTCTTGATAAAGCCAGGTTTTCAAACTTAATTGAATTGAGATTGGAAGTACGGAGTCGGCTGTTTTTCAAATCGGCTCTTTGGCCGAAACGAGAGATACAACGAGGTGACGAAGTTATGGTTATAATTAATCCCACACAAGACAAGTGTCAACATACAAATTACAAGTTTAGGGCATCCTGGATGACTTTCAGTACTTCTAGCCGGATAGCATCAGCTTCTGCAAGTTTTTGCTCGTATTCTTCGGCTGTTCCAGAGGTGTTCTCCAGGCTGCTTCGGATGGCTCTGCTTTCTTTAACTTTGGCCAACAGTTCCTATTTCTTCTGATTGATGGCATCGGGTATTTGGGCCAGAGTGGACTTATAATGATCGATGGCAGTTTTCACGTTTTCCAGCTCCTTCTCAAGTTATGCACGCTTGATTTCCAGTTGGAACAACTCTGGATCAGTCCTGAGAGAGGAGTTCTTCAAGTCATCAATCAACTGCATCAGTTCTTTAGCCTCTTGCCTGTTGGAGTCCCCCTTGGCCAGCAAGGCTTCACCATTGGACAAGTTCCTCTGGGTCTTTTTCACTTGCAGGGCCTGATCTTCGAAAACAGACAAAGATGACAGGACTCTGGAGAGAGCTGGAGATGGGTCACCCTTGATAGCCAAGAAGACTCTGCATTAAATCAGTATCTTAGACCAAATCGGCTATGTTTTTCTCAAATATTGGCAGTATATTTCTTAGCCGATTTCTGGTCTCCTCCGGCAGAGCTTCGTTAGAGGAAATAGCTGACGATCTAATTTCATCCTCATCCAAATATTCCTCAAGATTGAAAGAATAGCTCCGGGCTGGAAGATTGAGTGTCTGTGTACAAGGGAAAACTCGATTAGGAGGTTTGACTCGGTTTATCACAAAGTGGATGGCGAAGAAGATATAGTACCTTCTCTGTAGCAGCCTCTATCTAAAGAGGAGGGACAGCTGATGATGCACCAATAACATCTGGTTGAATCAGCTCTAAGCTTCCAGCGTTAGCATCTGCAATGACAGGTAAAATTTTCAGTTCATGATTATTGCAATGAAAGAGACGTATGACTTCCTTACCATCAGGTGTGTGCCGAATTGGGGAATCGGCAGTCTGAGCACCAACCACAGGATTAGTCCCAACATCAACCGGATCGTTGTCAATAGGTGAACTACCATACTCCTATTCTTGCACGGGTGTTTCATCAAAGAGTGTCTAGTATGATAAATAGCCAAATAAAGGGTGGGAATAATAGTGAATCAAGAAGTCAAGGAAGATGCTCCAACAAGTATCAAAGATGGAACTTACATTTTCTGCTATTGTGGAAGTATCAGTTATTTCAACCGAGATTGGCTCCGTTCGTGGATCAGCCGATGGAGGTTTAGTTGGTGCTGAATCAGGCGCCTAAGATAGCAGTCCCACGTCCAAAGTAGACTGGGACGCAATGCTCGATAGCTGTGGAAGAACGGGATTAGAAAGTTGAACACCAATCCGAAGAAAAGACAAATTGATTACCTGAACAGCTGATGGTCTCGTTCTATGGAGTCACTTCCCAGTAGTGGTTTTCTGGGTCACCCCTTGGACCGCCTTGCGCTTTGAAGATTGATATGTCACAATTATGGGGGCAGCAGGAGTTTTCATTAATTTCTTCAGTGAAGGTGCAGCCGATCCCATTCTCGAAACCGGGCATGGTGGCTGGTAATCTATATGACGCCCTTTCCTATCCAGGTTCGAAGGATCAAATTCAACATCCTGAAAGGTCGATTAGGACGGTTAATAGAGGAATTCGCCAAGCAATTTTCTTGGAGAGAAAATAGCAAATTACCTCTCTGTCGGAAGTAAATTTTCCATTAGGGATATACACAAAGGATGGACCGATCCACAGAAAAGATGGGAGCGCCATTCTTGCCACCAAGAGTCGAAGGGAGTAGAAGAAAAGCTGACTCTAATCCAATCATGCAAACAGAGTGAAGGGAGATCTGATCCCGGTTGAAAAACTCTACCGACTTCCAGCACTTCACTGATATCTTCTCGAGGCTTCAGTATGTCCTTGAAGAATAGCTGAGAAGGCAATTGACCAAAACCAAATTGGCGAGCCACGAAGGATGGGTTGTAAAACTCATACGTTGGAAGATTGCCTGGAATGAAAGAGCCTGTGGCCATTTTGCCACAGCCATGACAAAACTCGGCTGGAAGAATACAGGGTTTGACGAAAGAATTGAAGATTGCAGCTGCCACATCGTCTGAACAACCCGACTCGAATCGAAACTTGAATGGAAAGGCCAGCTCATCATTCTCATCATCATATGATAGCCAAGTCAGGAAGTCTATACCAAATCCTCTGTAAAACTTCTTGAAGAGATGGCCAATATCGAAATCAATTATTATGGTCGATGCAGCCTCGCATAGCTCATGCACTACCTAGTTCTTCCTTCTTCACCTCTATATTCTTCATCAAAATTGGAAGAAGGGAAACTCAGGCTTTTGAGATCAGGCCTCACAAACTTATGCATATACAAGTTAAGCCATAGTTGTATTAGCCACCAGGGGCCACTGACAGTATGCACTGGTTCATTCTTCAGTAATTGAGCAGCCACCTGGTACATTAGATGATAAGCAGCTCCTAGTAGATATTTTCCAAGAGGGATATCCTTGCCTAATGCTAGATGCTCCGCCATGAGTTTGTGATTGTAGGTTGGACCACAAGATGACCCACAGAAAATAAATTTTTTCAACCACATGTTCAGAAAAGCCACATATTCCCTTTCGCTGATAGCTGATCCATCTTCAATGTGGTTCAGAATGTAACCGGCCCATCCTGTGCAGTCTGCTATTTTGGCTAATTTCTTGGAGCCAGCACTCAAGTACTCGTAAGGCTGCATTGATCTAGTTATTCTGAGGCTGGTCAACATGTAAACATCACCCAAGGTGATGGTCATTGGGCCGTGACCAAAGATGAAAGCATTCAGGGCATTGGACCAGAAATAAGATGCAGCAATCAGAAGTGAGTCGTTCCTCTCCATTCCAGACAATGAAAGAGTCAAGCATTGATTTAGGTCATAAAGTTCCCAATCTGCGCCCTTTTTCTCGGACATCCTGCGGAACCAATTTCTCCATCCCTTATGCATCTTTGGCCAATTTCTAAAGAGAGTTTTGGTATTCCAAGAGGACAAATCCACTGCAGAGTGTTTGAAGGGGATTTGGTTGGTCTCTTGGCAAATAAAATCAGATAGATCGGGATCACCCATGGGCCCAAGAAAATAGATATTAGGAGAAACGGCTGATGGAATCAAGATTTCATTCCTCATTTCCTAAGAAATCGAACAAAATAAGTTTGAGAAGAAAAGAAATACAAGATAGCGGCCGATAATTGGAGAAGGGAAACTTGGAGACATACCTCAGGGACGTGGTCGATGGTCGCCATCACGGTCGAAAATTGGTCTAAATCTGGCGAAGATCGCTTGGATGATGGCTTGTTGGAGCAGATGGTTTGCTAGGGTCTGGGGCTTTGGCGACGACGACGTCGGCTGTTAAAGTTGGCTTGAGGAAGAAGGAGAAAGCGAACAGGTCGAGCGGGTTACAGAGGATACTGTTGGGATGTTATATAAAACTCAGGCCGGAAAGTCAGGGGTCATGTGAAGGGTCGAGATGGCGGACTAGAGGGGGGGTGAATAGTCTTTTTCTAAAACTTAATCGCGTCGGCTAACCGATATAAATGCGGAATTAAAACAATCGGTCTAGCCAAGACTACACCCCTCTATATATGTTCACTAGCACCTTGCAAAGATACTAATAAAGCAACTAAGGTGCGGGCTAGCTAGAGCTCTCCTAAACAATTCTAGGAGCAAGGTCACACAAACCTATGCCACTAGTAGTACTTTAAGTAACAAGGAGCTCCTACACATGCTAGTAAGCAAAAGCACAAAGCTAACTAAGCTCACTAGCAATGCTCAATAACAAGGCAACCAATGCCTAATTAGAGAGCGCAAATACTTAGCTACACAAACTAAGCAATGTGACTAACAAGGTTACTAAAACCAAATTAGCTACGCTTAAGGAAACTACTTCTATGCTACACAAGCAAGAAGGTAATTAGCTAGCTACACAAGCTATCTAATTACAAGAGCAACTACATGAGCTTAAGATATATATAAGTAATTGCAAGCTTGTGTAATGGGGATGCAAACCAACGGGAAGAACAAGGTTGACACGATGATTTTTCTCCCGAGGTTCACGTGTTTGCCAACACGCTAGTCCCCGTTGTGTCGACCGCTCACTTGGTGGTTCGTGGCTAATTAGCATCACCCGCTAAGCCCGCACGTCGGGCACCGCAAGAACCTACCCCTTGAGTGAGGGTAGCTCAATGACACGCTTTACTAAAGTTTGCTCTTCGCGACTCCAGCTGGGCGAGCACAATGCCCCTCACAAGCACTTCTCGGAGCGCCGCAGACAAGCTTCTTGCTGGCGCTTCGGACGGAGACCACCACCAAGCCGTCTAGGAGGTGGCAACCTCCAAGAGTAACAAGCACCACCGGCTTGCAACTCGATCACCTAGTGCCACTCGATGCAACCCCACGATGCAATCGCACTAGAATCGCTCACTCACACAATCGGATGATCACTATCAAGTATATGTGTGATGGAGGGCTCCCAAGCACTCACAAGCATGGACACTAAGTCCCTTGAGGTGCTCAGCTCCAGCCATGGCCGAGGGCCACTTCTATTTATAGCCCCAAGGGCTAAACTAGCCGTTACCCCTTCTTCGGGCAGCGTCGTCGGGCCGACCGGACGCCCGGGTCGATCGGCCGGACGGCTGGACCACAGCCCGTCCGGTCACGCGATACTCGCCACGTGTCCCCTGCGTTCAACGGTCATCTTCCGATCCCAACGGTCATCTCGCCGACCGGACGAAGACTTCAACCCGACCGGACGCAGAACCCTCGGCGTCCGTGTTTTTCAAGAAGCTCTCGAGCATGACCGACGACGCGTCCGGTCGAGCGCGATCGGACGCAGCCGGCGTCCGGTCACTCTCCAGCCATCTGCGTCATCAGCGTCGGCCTTGACCGGGATGACGCCGGCCAGCCGTCCGGTCGTTTTAGATCCAGCGTCCGGTCGGATTGACCGACGCCCGACATCTTCGCGACCAACTCGTTCTCACTTCTAACTTCTTCACCCTTGCTCCAATGTGCTAACCACCAAGAATTTGCATCCGCGCAATAGAAAATAGGCATTCTATTTTCCCCGAAGCGCGAATCCCGCCTCATAAGTTTCGGCGGGAGGAGAGAGAGGACCCAAACCCATCTCACCCCCGCAAACACCACCTCCTTTGTAAATGTGCCAACACCACCAAGTGTACACCATCATGTGTATGTGTGTAGCATTTTCACAATTATTTCCCAAAGGATGTTAGCCACTCATCTTGCCACGCGCCACTCGATCCTAGCGACAATGCAAAGTTAGATCACTCGAGTGGCACTAGATGACCGATATGCAAACAAGTTTGCCCTCTTGATAGTACGGCCATCTATCCTAAACCCGGTCATAAACTTCTCTACACACCTATGACCGGTGAAATGAAATGCCCTAGGTTATACCTTTGCCTTGCGCATTCCATTCCATCTCCTTCAATGTCGATGCAACACATGCACCAACACGATCAACAATGATATGATCCACTTCATATCATCACATGATCATATTGGTTCATCGATCTTGACTCTACTTGCTCTTCACCATTGCTATCGTCCATCGGCGCCAAGTCTTGCTCAAGCTTCACCGCCACGCGGTCCATCACTCCAAAGCCTTTGACTTGCCCTTCACGCTTAGTAACCGGTCCATCAAGCCAAGTCTTGTCTTGATCTTCTCCACCTTGATCACATGACTCAATGTCATGTCTCATGTGCAATAAGCTCCTTCATCATCACATGTGTGAGCTTTGCAACATCTCCAAGCCATTTTCACCTCCATGGCATATGTTGCTCATACACATGTACCTGTGGACTAATCACCTGTGTATCTCACATAAACACAATTAGTCCACCTAGGTTGTCACTCAATTACCAAAACCAACAAGGACCTTTCAATCTCCCCCTTTTTGGTAATTGATGACAACTCTACAAAGATATGGAAATTAAGCTCTTTTGGATTCATGTTGCTTGCCCAAGCAATTTTACCATGTGAAAATGATTTTGGACAAGTACCACAAACCCGAAATGGTAGTATTAGCTCCCCCTACATATGTGCTAGTGTATTTAATTTGAAGCTTGCACATATGCATAGATTGAAATTGTGGGAGAGTAAATACTACAAAATGATGCTAAGGTATATAGAATAAACCTTTGAAGCGTGTACCAATCGTAGTTGCACCTTTAAGTTCATCCTTAGCACCATGGTTAGCTAGATATCACTTGGAAATGAAAGCACTAGATACCTCATGATATCAACATTAAAATCAAGGTACTAGCATTACTTAAAGAATATACCAAGTGTCTAGCTATCATCCTATGCATGCTAGTTATCAAATCATCATTCAAGTTCTATAACTAGCATACACCACACAAGCATGCATATTGAATTTGAAAACTTATGCAATGCAAGCAAGCACATGATTATGCACATATCAAATGCAATCAATCAAAGTTTATGAGCTTGCTCCCCTACTTGTGTGCTTCTCTTGTCCAAGAATTTTGATCCATCTCTTTTCTTCAATGTTGCTCCCTCTTTGTCCATGTCCAACCTCTATTTCTTTTATATCTCATCTCTCCATGTCCAATTTCTCCCCCATTCAATCAAGCTTTCATATCTTTGTACAATCTCTCCCCCTTTGTCATCAATTTCCATAAAAGGTATGCTTCTTATTGATGCAAAGGTATACTCTTTGGGGTAGATGGTTGAGACTTGCAATTTTTATGGACATTACTTGAATATCGGAATGACACCACAAATAGATATCATTTAGAACTTGTAACTTGTATTACATGTATCTTATCATTCTATGCATGGGTCATCCATTTGATACACTTGAACTCTTGTAGTTGAGGGATGCATTCTTCATTTGATGATCACTTAAAGTTGAGGATCGCTTGTGGAACCATCATCTTGCATGATTGATACTATGTATAGATACCACTTGTAAGAAGTGAATACCATTTGAAAGAATCTTCTAGTATGGAACCACTTATTTGATTTATCAATAAAGACCATTCCTTGAACATTTGCTATCTTCATGAGTACCACTTATAGGATATCACTTGTGAGTTGATCTAGACATTATTTGTGAAATCATGATGAACTACTTGAGTCTAGATACCACTTGAAATATATAAACTAGATATCCATTTGCATTGTTGTCTTGTGCTTGTACTCTTATCACTATCATGAGCTTTTATGATTGACTTGAACTAAATTTGATTTGCTTAAGCACCCAAGTCCGGTTTGATCCAATGACAAGCTTCTTCACACCTCTTTTTAAGGGTTATCTTGTCAATGTTGTACTTGTCACTTGTTTAGCAAACCAAATTAAGTCAAGTACTTGGGTTTACTAGCTCATGAACCAATTCATATACTAACCACTAGATCAAGTAATCATTCAAGCAATAGTGGTAGGCTATGAATTTTAAACATTTCATTTGTAATGCATGATCCTATGAAGCATGTACTATATGCACTAACCGCATACTAGTAAGGGATGAAATGATCATGCACATTACAATGATACCTTTGCTATGTTGGAGTAGAGGATAGTCACATAGATTCCAATTCATTACTCCAATAGCGATGTGAAGTCCAATTATAAGCTTGGTGAAGACCGATAGATACCAATTTGAATCTCATTCTTCACCCATATGAAATGAATACCACTTATGATCAAGTGCACTTTCTTGTTGTGGTTGACTTGCTTCATCTTTTGATCTTAGCTTGCATGAGAGCATCAATTTTTGAATACCACTTGAAATATCATGACTAGCTCTCTTTTGGGTGTTGCTTGCTTTTCTTGATCAATCCTTTTGATTTCTTCAACTAAGCATCTTAAATGTCCCTCGGATCACCACTTCCATGTTAGCCTTCCAAGTACCACACTTGGTTTACCTACTCATAGGCGGCAAGCCCCTACACTAGGGAGAAGTGACCTCTCTCCAAGAACCATTGTTGACACTCACTTGAAATAACTTGATTGATTGATCCAAGTGATGGACTTAACTTGATGAGTAACCTTGATTCCTTCTTTAAGTCCTTTTCTTTCTTCTTGTTTAAGTTCTTTTCTTTCTACCAAATGATTTCCAATAGTCACTAGAACTTAAACTTCAACTCCAACTTGAGTTTGATCTTGATCTTTATCTTGAGTACTAAAAGTGTGCAAAATACACTCCACAATCAAATGGCCTTGTACTCTTTGCTTGTCATGCTTCTAGATCATCTCAAAACCAAACTTAGGTACCTCAAACACTTATAGACATGTTTCCAACTTGAGGACCTTTCAATTAAAGTGACTCTAAATCAATCCAATATCTGTCACTTTTCTAGCAGATTTTGTACTCTCCAAAGAAATAAGCATATCTCCCAAAGTACAAATCCAAATACCATGAAATTTGGTGGAGATGTGCATTACTGAATTTTCTAGCAGCTGTAAAAATTTGAGCTTCATTTGACTTCTAGATTGCTACCAGATTTCAATTCTTTCACCACTGCTACATGCTGAAAACTGCTGCACTTATGTTGACAAGAACTACTCCAAAACCGAAGCATTTCTTATCCAATTTCCATGAAATTTATACAGCATCTCATACCATAAATCTAGAGCATGTACACCAATTTTCAAGCCAATCCAATAAGATTTGATCACTCAAACATGGCTATGATCACAGCTAGCTCAGATTTTGAATATAGGACAGATTTGAAGCAATTGAGCTATACTTCATCAAATATGAACCAAACTTGAAACTAACTTGTTTGAATACTTTCATAAGACATATATCCATTCAAAACACTTACTAAATGTCATCTTATGAACTTATCCAATCACAAATCAATCCAAACTTGATTACTAAGCAATTATCCATTCAAACATCTCATAGCAAGCAACATTGCATATTTATCCAATTCAATCAACTCATATGCACCCAAATGAAATGATCAACAAGAGATATACCTTGGTTAGCTCATGATCATCCAACTAGCAAGCTTCAACTCAATTATTTGCAAGTCATCAAATATATCCAATGAATCACCAGTAACTTGAAATTTTCACTTGTATGTTGTAGCACATTTGGACTTCACTTAATTTGTCATGGCATTGGGATTGGATGTGCACTAAGCTTCATATCTTGATTCAACATATGATGATCACTATGAAGACAATTGAATCAAGCCTCCAATGCCAATGGTACCTACACACATTCATCCACTTTTTGATGGTACCCAAACAAGTTTGGGTCCTTCCAAGTTAGGAGCAACATACTTAGGCAATGCCTTAGTATGAGTAGCGGGATGTTTTTCAATTGCAACCAATGAGGTACCATTGCCATCCTTTCTAAGCATATCATGATCATCAATTGAAATAGGCTTAGAAATTTTACCTAGGGGACATGAATGTGCCATGTGTCCCCTTTCCCGGCATGAGTAGCACTTTCTCTTTGCTTGAGCCTTCTCTTCTTTGCTCATGTGGTGCTTCTCATTGCCTTGCCTCTCATGGATTGCTTGAGCCTTCTTCTCAAGCTTGTTAGGACACTTAGAGGCAAAGTGTCCCGTACTTCCACACTTGAAGCACTTGATGTGAGCATAGACTTTCTTCTCATCTTCATTCTTGCTCATCATCTTGGCATCTTGAGTTTGCATTGGATGCCTTGCCTTTCCACCCCTTCTTGTTTTCTTCTTCTTTATCATCAAATCATTACCATCTTCATGGTTGATCTTGATTTGCTCTTGGGGTGTCTTCTTTTGCTCAACTTGTGGCTTTGGTTGAGGCTTCACTTGTTGCTTCACCAATTCCTTGGTTGGGCACATCGAGGTAAGATGACCCCAAGTGCCGCACTTGAAGCATTTGACATGCTTTAGCCTCTCTTCTTCTTTCTTCAACTTGAGCTTCTCGATGTTAGGGCAACCATTTGCAAAGTGTCCCGCTTCATGACACCGGAAGCACATGGTATGAGAGAGTTTTCTTTGTTGTAGCTTCTTCATCTTTCTTTCTCTCTTCATTTTGCCCTTTGTCATCTTCTTTTCGAAGCCAAGGCCACACTTGTCACCATAGTTTCTTTGAGTTTTCAACATATGCTCAAAGGTGACTTTTGAGTTGTAGCACCTCTCTAACTTGTTGCTCAATTTCTTCACTTCATTTTTGAGCTCATTGTTCTCCTTCAAAATGTTAGTCTCACAAGACATAGAAGTAGAACAAGCATCTATATGTGAAGAGCATGGCATATCTAATAGATCATCACAAGAGGTGGATACATGCTTCTTTTCTACATCACAAGGTTTAGCAACATTTTGCAATTGATCTTTTGACCTATGTGATGAGTTCTCATTATTTTTAAGTTTCTTTGTAAACACTTTAATGAGAGAAGCTTGTTTTTCTAATAATTCATCATGAGATGCAAGAAGTGTCTCATGATTCAATTTAAGCTCATTAAGTGAAGATTTATAAGCATTAAGTAATTTCTTATGTTCTTCACAAGAGTTCTTTAGAAATGAGTTTTCATTTTCTAATTTCATTGTTTTAGCTTTCTCATTTTCTAAAGACATGGTCATGCTAGCAAGTCTACTAACAAGCTCATCATATGACTCAACATGATCAACCACATTACTATTTGATACCTTGGTGTCACCTTGTGACATGAAGCAAAGTGGTGTTGTAGATGGAGAGCTTGTAGTAGCATTATCATCATGGTTCGAGCATGAATCATCATCACCATCAAGTGTGCATGGGGTAGCAACATCACTTGCAACACTTGTGGCATCATTATCAACCTTGTCAAGTGAACTTGTAGTGGATTGATCATCATCATCCTCACTTGACAATGAGGTGGAGCAATCTTCCACAATCACCAAATTGTGGTTATGCTCAACACACTCATGCACCTCCTTCTTAGGCTCATCCTCCTTCTTGAATTTGCCATCATCCCATGTGGAGGAATCACCGTAGAAGGCTTGGAGTGCTAGCCACATATCATGTGCATTCTTCAAGTCCCACACACGTCTAAAAACATCATCATGTAAAGCACATATTAGATAATAAAGAGCACGATGATCAAGTTGTAAGCAATCCTCTTGTGCTTGGGTTAGGTTGTCCTTATCCAAAGCATCACGAGAAAAACCAACAACAATGATCCACCATGCCTTGGGACCCAATTCACGGAAATGATCAAGCATATGACGTTTCCACCGTGCATAGTTTGTGCCATCAAAAATGTGTGTGTCACAAACAACCTCTAGCCCAAAGTTCGCCATCCTCTCGGGTCGGTGAAGACCACAAATGAGAGACCGGGCTCTGATACCAATTGAAGGGTCGAGATGGCGGACTAGAGGGGGGGTGAATAGTCTTTTTCTAAAACTTAATCGCGTCGGCTAACCGATATAAATGCGGAATTAAAACAATCGGTCTAGCCAAGACTACACCCCTCTATATATGTTCACTAGCACCTTGCAAAGATACTAATAAAGCAACTAAGGTGCCGGGCTAGCTAGAGCTCTCCTAAACAATTCTAGGAGCAAGGTCACACAAACCTATGCCACTAGTACTTTAAGTAACAAGGGAGCTCCTACACATGCTAGTAAGCAAAAGCACAAAGCTAACTAAGCTCACTAGCAATGCTCAATAACAAGGCAACCAATGCCTAATTAGAGAGCGCAAATACTTAGCTACACAAACTAAGCAATGTGACTAACAAGGTTACTAAAACCAAATTAGCCACGCAAGGAAACTACTTCTATGCTACACAAGCAAGAAGGTAATTAGCTAGCTACACAAGCTATCTAATTACAAGAGCAACTACACAGGCTTAAGATATATATAAGTAATTGCAAGCTTGTGTAATGGGGATGCAAACCAACGGGAAGAACAAGGTTGACACGATGATTTTTCTCCCGAGGTTCACGTGTTTGCCAACACGCTAGTCCCCGTTGTGTCGACCGCTCACTTGGTGGTTCGGCGGCTAATTAGCATCACCCGCTAAGCCCGCACGTCGGGCACCGCAAGAACCTACCCCTTGAGTGAGGGTAGCTCAATGACACGCTTTACTAAGGTTGCTCTTAGCGACTC
Organism: Miscanthus lutarioriparius; assembly: GCA_904845875.1. Taxonomy (NCBI): domain Eukaryota; kingdom Viridiplantae; phylum Streptophyta; class Magnoliopsida; order Poales; family Poaceae; genus Miscanthus; species Miscanthus lutarioriparius. The sequence goes on along the minus strand of CAJGYO010000016.1, from coordinate 70,621,082 downwards.
CATGAAGCGAGCACAATGCCCCTCACAAGCACTTCTCGGGAGCGCCGCACAAGCTTCTTCTTGGCGCTTCGACGGAGACCACCACCAAGCCGTCTAGGAGGTGGCAACCTCCAAGAGTAACAAGCACCACCGGCTTGCAACTCGATCACCTAGTGCCACTCGATGCAACCCCACGATGCAATCGCACTAGAATCGCTCACTCACACAATCGGATGATCACTATCAAGTATATGTGTGATGGAGGGCTCCCAAGCACTCACAAGCATGGACACTAAGTCCCTTGAGGTGCTCGGCTCCAGCCATGGCCGAGGGCCACTTCTATTTATAGCCCCAAAGGGCTAAACTAGCCGTTACCCCTTCTTTGGGCAGCGGTCGGGCCGACCGGACGCTTCCGGTCCGATCGGCCGGACGCTGGACCACTGGCGTCCGGTCACGCGATCTCGCCACGTGTCCCTGCGTTCAACGGTCATCTTCCGATCCCAACGGTCATCTCGCCGACCGGACGCGAAGACTTCAACCGACCGGACGCAGAACCCTCGGCGTCCGGTCGTTCCAATAAGCTCCGAGCATGACCGGGACGCGTCCGGTCGAGCCTTGACGGACGCAGCCGGCGTCCGGTCACTCTCCGACTCTGCGTCATCAGATGTCGTCGGCTGACCGGGACGTGACCGGCCGGCGTCCGGTCGTTTTAGATCCGGCGTCCGGTCATTGACCGACGCTTGACATCTTCGCGACCAACTCGTTCTCACTTCTAACTTCTTCACCCTTGCTCCAATGTGCTAACCACCAAGAATTTGCATCCGGCGCAATAGAAAATAGGCATTCTATTTTCCCGAAGCGTTGAATCCATCTCAAGTTTCGGCGGGGAGGGAGAGAGGACCCAAACCCATCTCACCCTCGCAAACACCACCTCCTTTGTAAATGTGCCAACACCACCAAGTGTACACCATCATGTGTATGTGTGTTAGCATTTTCACAATTATTTCCCAAAGGATGTTAGCCACTCATCTTGCCACGCCACTCGATCCTAGCGACAATGCAAAGTTAGATCACTCGAGTGGCACTAGATGACCGATATGCAAACAAGTTTGCCCCTCTTGATAGTACGGCCATCTATCCTAAACCCGGTCATAAACTTCTCTACACACCTATGACCGGTGAAATGAAATGCCCTAGGTTATACCTTTGCCTTGCGCATTCCATTCCATCTCCTTCAATGTCGATGCAACACATGCACCAACACGATCAACAATGATATGATCCACTTCATATCATCACATGATCATATTGGTTCATCGATCTTGACTCTACTTGCTCTTCACCATTGCTATCGTCCATCGGCGCCAAGTCTTGCTCAAGCTTCACCGCCACGCGGTCCATCACTCCAAAGCCTTTGACTTGCCCTTCACGCTTGCAACCGGTCCATCAAGCCAAGTCTTGTCTTGATCTTCTCCACCTTGATCACATGACTCAATGTCATGTCTCATGTGCAATAAGCTCCTTCATCATCACATGTGTGAGCTTTGCAACATCTCCAAGCCATTTTCACCTCCATGGCATATGTTGCTCATACACATGTACCTGTGGACTAATCACCTGTGTATCTCACATAAACACAATTAGTCCACCTAGGTTGTCACTCAATTACCAAAACCAACAAGGACCTTTCATCATGCGTATAGCTCGGGATAGTACAGTTACGGCATGGTGAACCAATGAGCTGGTATTTTGGGATAAAATCATTTTATCCTAAAATTAGGGGGTATGTGTTTACACCAAAAATTGGGAGGAGAGCGTGGGAACTCGCAGGCTTCCAAGATTGTGCCAATCAAGGAGTCGATTGAGCGAAGATTGATATCTGCAGGGTCGAATGCGACACTGGGATCGATTCTCTCCGAATGACATCAACAGATAACGATGACGAAATATGATTGGCATCGAGAAGATACATATCAGACTCTACAAAAAGGGAAAGATTAGAGTCCAAGTTACCTTAAAATAGGAATGTTTTCTTCGTACCAAAGATTGTACTGAGTCGTACTCGAGTAGGATTCGTTTTTAGGCTCCGGGTATAAATACCAAACCCCGGCTATTGTAAAACACACAATCAATCCAATATACAAGTCATTTACTTTTTTCGGCTCCGGCCACCCCTTAGGAGTAGGAGTAGAGTAGATCTCGGTGAGTTTTTCAGCAAGTATGGCTGCATCGATCCGGTCGACCTCCACTGCTTGTTGTAAGTACCGTCATGGCTTATACATCTGTTCATACGATTGCATCTATCCGGTCGACCTCCACTGCGACTCTGGTATAAGTTAGTTATCGATTCTTGCCTAGTTCAAGTATGGCTGCATCGATCCAGTCGACCCCCACTGCATGAACTAGATCAAGGTTAAGTTATCGGCTCTACCTTAGAATGGCAATCTTTGGTAGATTCATTAAGTTACCGATATTGCTTATTACTTTCATTATTTATCTAAATTACAGCAATATCACTCTGCTCGATTGGGATTGATCTAGATCGGCCTTATATCTTGTTTAGCTCATCGTTCGTTAATCTGAATCTGATCTAATCTACACATTAAACGATGAGTTATGTTTTATCGGCTGTTTTACGTCAATCTTGATCGTGCATAGCGTGCGGTTAAAGCATGTTGCGTCTTGAGTAGATTTATTGACTAGCGAAAACCGTTCCATGGCCCGTTATCACGGCCTGTGTGATTCTGCCTCACCCCACTGTTAGCACCTTAAAGTGGAGATCGTTATTTGGTAGATCTATTCCTGATAAGGCATGACTTTAACTGTGCGCTATGCCTAAATCTGCTGTTTTAGCCGATATCGAGTGCTTTCACGAACAATTCGCATCACGAGACCGTTGAAGTAAAGATAGGTTGAAAGATGTGTTAGCCCCATGATCTTATTATTGTATTACGGCCTGCATGATTCAGCCTCATGCCCCACTGATATTAGTAATGAGTTAGGGTCGTCGAGTCTATTGTTATTTCTACGGCCTACATGATTCAGCCTCATGCCCCACTGGTCATAGCGATAGATGAGATCTAACATGTTCATTAGATTTATCTTTATTAAACGGTTAAATGATGTTGAATTGTTTATTTATATAGAAAGGGGTTCGGTTACTTGAAATCATTGGCTTAGCATAAACCAATCATTGTTGACATCTTATTGTCATTGATTAATATTTGTTCAAATAACGACATTTATCCTGAATGATAACCGATTCTTGTTATACAATCCAATGAGCTTTAACCGATTTATTCTCATGAATATGCTGAAATCGACTGTTTAGTCGATCTCCTTTCATATCGGCTCTTAGAGCCGCACATTCGGGATTGTCTGGCAACACCGGCACGTTCCGCCCTTAATTACTAATAAACTTTCTCTCCTTGTCAATTACAGGGTCAAATTGACTGACACATCTCGGGAGGAGTGCGCAGGATCAATCATCCCTGCGCTGAAGCTAGGCGGATCTACAGCTCCATTGAGCAGACCCTTTCGGTTTGCTACATGTGCCCTCGGCACGGGACGAAAATTATGTGTCTTGGTACACCAAACTGAAACTGCAGGTGGACCGACAGAGGGATGATGAACAAAGTAGTTGCAGTTGTAGTACGTGCCAAATGTAATTGATCAAATGCAAGTGTCAGGTTAGTTATCTGCTGGTAGTTTCGCCAAATGCGAGTGTCAGGATAGTTATCTGCTGATAGTTTCGCCAAATGCCAAAGGTACATGTGGCCTTGGGGAGACTTCAGCAGCTAGACTGCCTTCAAAGGCAGGGCACAACAATGGCTTTGACAGCGATGAGCATGGCCAGTAGGAGTATTTATTTATCACTGCAGTAGCAAGTAAGAATTCTGTTGACAGCAACCAACTTCTGGATCGTGTGCAAACAGCAGCAGCCCTGAGTATTGGGTAAAAGAGCATGCGGTAAAGGTTTTTGACCTTTTGGGGAGGGAAAACACACGACAAAATAACTGCAAGGGACGAGAAGACAGAGAGGTCCCAATCCATTTGGTTTGACTTGGTTTTATTGTTTAGCACACAAAATGCCCATATAGGCCATATTTCATAAGAGGAAGGAGAGTATAGGTATAGCATTACAACCAAGATTTCACTAGGAGCACCCTATGACAGTATGATTACCCAAAGCGCCAAATGGAAATGCTGCTACTTAGTTTTATCCCCATGTATTAGGGCCCAAATATATATATGCTAGCACAAAACTGCAACCACCAAGCAGAAGCAGGAATGGGAATTTGATATGGTTAACAGGATGGGAAATAATGACAAATGGTAGCAAAGCTGAAAACCAATCACCGAAATGTTCTGGAGCAAGAGAATCCAAGACTGATAGCAAAAACATTCCCCCGAGGCTGGTTGTCATGCATGCCCCAGCCAAAGGATTGATCATTAATTGATCAACAAGATACGGAGGAGGAAATCATGATCTGGAGAGGCTAAACCACATGCAGATCATCATTGGGTTGGCAGCAGCGCCGCAAGCCAACTCATATGCCTGTCTACCATGCATCCTCATCATTCGCGATGCGATTTTTCGTCATGCATCCATATTAGTGATACAGACATATATCCCTGTGTCATTGTTTCTTGGTGTTACCTTCCAGCAACCACTGATAATCAGGCCTCTGTCTCTCTCTCTCTCCATGTCTCTTCAGAAAAAACATCGTTTCACTAGTATATAGACACGCAAAAACAACTAGCGGAAACACCAGACGCGCTCAAGATTTTTTTTTTTTTTGGCAATCGAAACTGATGAAAAGGGAGAACGAGGGGATGTACAGTACTCTATGGCAGCTCAGTCTGGCTATCTGGAGAAACCTGATTGCAGATGACAGCTAGAACCGTTTCCTGTTCCTGTTCCTTCTGAAGATAACGCTCCTCTGTCGATCCATTCAGTGTGAAGGGCAGTATGAACAAAACAGGCACAGACATGCTACATAGCATAAGTACTCTACTGGCAATTAGTTCCTCACTTCTCTCTCTTTTTTTCTCTCATTGGCAGGGTTTAATGAACTAGAAATTGGTGAAACTTTTTTTTCCCCCACCGACTTCGGCTTCTCGTGATACTGTCACGAGAAACTAAAACCGTCTGGAACTCTGTCAGAGAGCATTAGTTATAGCTTCAACGTCTTCTGCTTAGACCGTAGACAGGTAACAGTAGCAGCACAGCATGTGAGACAGACAGCTTGGTGAGCAGGGCAGGGGCAGGCAAGCTGCCAAGCCGACCTGACCCCACCTGACCGCCGCCGCGTTTGGTCAGTCAAATAAGGCCGCCGTTTCGGGGGCCGCCCACCGCCGGTGAGCTTACCTCCTCCTTCCTATCCTCCAATGGCCAAAGGCTCAGCCTGCCACGTCACGATGTAGGGGTCTTTGCTTTCTTTCCGCTCTGTCTTTCTGTCGAAACCTCGCTGATTTCAGTTCAGGGCTTCAGGCATGACGATCTTTCGCTTCTTTCTCTGAGGTAAAATGCTAATCTTTTCTCGATCCTCTTTCATCTTTTTTACAGTTTGAGAGGATCATTATATTTATATATGAATAAGGATATGCCACACCAGTATCAAATCCCTGACGACTGCTTGCTCATCATGGGCATCAAAAGTCAAATGGAAATGGTCTTGGCCGGTCTGTTGGCAGGAGGAGTAGCGGCTCTCATTCAGATTTGGTAGGGAGTCAACGATGCTTGCATTGTGTGGCTCTATTGCTCCCCGTGTTGCTAAGCTTAATCAGACCGATTCAACTGTTAGATCGATCGACCTCGACCAGATGCATGGTTGGCCCGGTGCATGCAGTTATTTGATATCTTAAATATCAATACATTTTCGGATACTTATTCTATAATGGATTTCATGATGCTTATTTGATATCTTAAATATCAATACATTTTTCCTAGAAAATATTTAAATTGCAGATGGCTTGACTTAGCACCGTAGCTAGAATTGTATTATTTTTTCGAATAGAGGGAATATGCAAGTCTAGAGCTGAAAAAAAAATTAAAAGCTCATGACTTGACCGACTCTCTCGCTTGTTTTTTTCTTTTTATTAATGATGATGATCTAAGCCAGCATTTTAGCTGAGAACATCACAAGTCAATAACACAGATAAAGTACCAAATTAACTTAATGTTGTGACTTGTGGTGTCTGCTGTATATTGTACTCAGTTATTTGTGACATCATATTTGCATGAACTAGTTATTGCTTACTGTTTTTGCATTTGTTAACAATCTAGCTCGTGAGCTACACGAGCTTATTCAAAACCACCTTGTTGGGAGCTATAATAACCTATGTTGGCTCGTTAACCAGCCCTATCTATATATGTATGGTATGCCTTTATTTTCTTTGATGATATAAATATTACCCAACAACAACGGCCTGCGTATTCTTGCATCTTAAATAAAGTAATGCAACTTAGAGGCATCCATCATCATGGTAACTCTTTGTATATTGAGGGTCTGTTTGGAATGGAGGATTTTCAAAGGAAAAGCAAAGGAATGGATTCTTTTGGAAAGTTTTCTCATCTTACTGTTTGGAATAAAGAAAAAAAACTGCATTCCATTCCGGAGGAAAGACTAACCATGCTTCACAAAACACATGAAAAAAGGCATCCAAGGAAACCCAAAGGAAATTTTCTTGCAATGTTTTCTCATGTTCTGAAGCCTGAAACATTGCTTCTTGGGCACACGCGACATTCTTGTTTTCCCGTAATCCAAACACCCCCAAAGTTTCTATTCCTGTATTTTGATATCCTATAGTTTTCTACTTTTCACTGTATGTTATTCCTGTGCTTTTTTTTCATTCTTTTATTTTACATTATTGCGTTCCAAACAAACCCTGAATGAAAATGGAAAATTCAAGACCATGACTCGATTGCTGCCATTTCTTTCCCTTTCCGCTCATGATAATGCTTGCGTCGCCTCACTTGCAAAAGACTCATATGTCTTGTAATATAACTACTCTTAGACATTCTCGGTGCTTTTTCTTTGGCAGCATGCCAGCTAAAACTAAAGTTCATGTGATTGGCACATCTACATGGAAAGGTGGTTGGCGTGCACGCAAAATTAGAATAGGGGGAATGGAAATGAAAGGTGAATAGTATTTTGGGCATACATCCCTTTTTGGAAAAACCCTCTTTACAACTCTAAAGTTCTATGCTATAAGTAGCTGTATTATGATACCTAGGAAGTAGTAATCGGATGGGAGATAAAAGGAGTATTATGAAACCAAGGAAGTAGTAACCGGATGGGAGATAAAAGGAATCATACTATAAGTCCGTCAAGAAACTCATGAGGGTTACTTGACTACGAAAATTCTGTCTCATATGCTCTTTGAGAAACTATCTTACAAAAGGTCAAAAACATTTTATCATAATGTGGGATGATAGGAAGATTAGCTTTAGGGCAAGCAATTCAATGATTCATAGGTTGGCGGCTAAGAGCATCTCCATTAGTCTTTTTTTAAACCCTTATTTGGAAATTGGAGAGTGTCATTTTAATAAAAAATCTCTATATATCTCTCTACACTCCAACAACTTCTCTATCTTTGAGGAGCGAGAAATCAGGAATAGAGGATGGGAATATTTAAAGATCTAGTTGAAGAAGTTGTCGGAGGGATTTTTTCACCAAAATCTCTATTCCTATCAATATGGAAGATATAAAGAGGCTCTTGAAGTTGCTCTAAGAAGAGGTTCTTGGCAAAATGGCAATAAAGTTGGTGCCGAGAAAGAGGGAGTGAGAAAGAGCGGGAGAGAATGGTAAAGAAGGGGTAGAGATGTGAAGTCATCAGTGTCAATGACCTACTGTCTACAACTAATGTTATCGACAAACCAAAAAAGGTAAAAAAAACAAGTCACGTATAACATCTCAAATTCCATATTTATTTGCCTAGAGAAAGTAGTAGTCTGCGCAAGCAGTGTGAGTGACAATAAATGCAAGATGACATGTCTTGAAACTTTTCTTTGGGGAAAGTGTCTCGAAACTTCTTAAATGGACTCGTCTATACAGAGAACCCTCTCGCGATAATATAAGCATGAGAGGACTCTATCTCCTTCTAGATACAACGAATTGTCACCCACCACCTCCTCCTTCGTAAGTTCACACCACCCCTACCCCCTTTTCCTCGGTGTGTACGCCACCCAACCTTGTCCCGCCACCAGCCTCCGCCTTGCAAGTGTCGCCTCCGATGCCTATGAGGGCCACCCTTCCACCACCTCCTCCATCTTCTTTCTATTCTTACCACAATTGGATCTTGCTCCCTTACCTTCACCGATGCCTCCCCAATCTAGCGGCATCATCGTCGCCCTCGCGACTATCATCGTTGGTAACTGCTGCAACAACGTTGGGAGCTCCCTGCCCCCCTCCCATATCATGCGCTCCACCTCCATTGCCACCCCTCCCGATCTAGCGATGCCAAATCCACCACCGCGCTACCGCCGCCACGGCACAAGACACCCTGTGCTACCATCGACACAGTGGGAGACCCTCGTGGACCGTCCTAACTAGCCTCCTCCATAGTTCTCGCGGCCACCGCCACGACAGGACACCCCCACCATAGTGCCTCCCTAACTAGTCTCCTCCATAGTTGCCTACAGTCCCACCCATAGCGCACCCTACCATCGCTGCTGTTCTAGAAGCCCCCCCCTCCCTCCCCAAAGCTCCCTTTAAATCGTACACCACAAAACTCCCTTCTATAATTTGAATCCGAAACCCTAAACCTAGATCCAAAATTCTCAAGAGAAGAGGAAGTTGTCGTTCTGGCACTCATAGGAGAAGAAGAGGACATCGAATTGGTGCTTGCTACAACTAAATCACTCTCAGTTCAATTTATTACTTATTCCTCTCCTTTTCTTTCTTGGCTTCGTTGACGTCTCCTCCTCTTCCAAATCAGGAGAGCTCCACGAGAGTCTCTTCGGTTAGCTTTTTAGGGCACGTTTGAATCACATGGTCAACGCGCGCCGCACATGCGACATGCTGAAACTGCCAAACATTCCCGCCACACATGGCGAAAGGTTTGGCGCGCGCCGCAGCTGCTAGTTCATAACGTGCGCCACAGCACGCCAACTATCTGGCGGCCGTTTTGTCCGCCACACTCGCGGCGCGGCCACGGCTATGGCAGCGGATAGGGGCTGTGGTGGGAACCAAACGCGCCCTTAATTTTCAAATCTGAAACCGAACATTTTTCAGGGTTTCGAGATGATTTGCTGAAAGCTGATCGCCAAGGGTTTGGAATTTGATTTGACCAGTTGAAAGAGGGACGGGGTCAACTGAAAGTTCCCCGTGCGTGAGATGAAAGCGTCGGAGTTTTTTTAAAAAAGGAGAAAGAGAAGAAAAATGGGAACAGGCACATGGGGGTTTGCCTTTTGCTCTTTCTGACGAGACGACCAACAGCACACGGAGAAGACGGAGGACAGTAGACTCGCTGAAGCAGCTGTATATAAGCTCACGGCTCACCGCTGGTGACCGCACAGCCAGCCCCGTCCGTCGGAACTCGGAAGGCCTACCCTCGCTGTACTAGCTGCCTTCCTACTCGCTTCCCTCCGCGTCGTCCTCCGCGGCCTCGCGCCGTCGTGCATCGCCCGCCCCGCCTCCCGCGCCGTCTCGTCTCTCATCGCCGCCCCGCCTCCCCCCGTCGTTCCTGGCCGCCGGGCTTCTTCTCCTTCGCTGGCTACGCGCGTGAGGAGGGAGGAGGAGCCGCAGCACGTGGATCCAGGGGCAGCGGCGTCCATCCCGCCTGAGAAGGGACAAGGAGCCGGTGAGATCTACTTTTTTTTCCCAGCTCCTCCATCTCTCGCAGCTCTCTCTCTCTCTCTCTCTCAGCGCGTATTGCGGAGATTCGTCGGTAGCGACGGACGGCGGGGCAGTCCCAGGCTCGGCGGCGGCGTCAGCGGCTCCCCCTCCCGCCTCTCGCCAGTCGCCTCGCGCCCTCGCCAAGGCTGGAGCCAGCAGCCGCTGCTCCACCAAGGCGGTCGCGCCGCTTTGGGAACCCTGCTTGGATTGGATAGGTAGCTCGTCCGTGGCGTGCCACGGTGTATCATTTGGGGATTCATCGCTGCATTGATAGCTCAGCGAAATGATGCTTCACCGCAGAAGCAATTGCAGGTTTGGCAGGCTAAGGAAAGAGCCGGAGCGAACACGATGTTAGCCTTTTGGATTGGCCGAGCTGGCGTGTGTGAGAATGGCATGATTGTGAGCTGTGGGCATGAGGGAAAAGGTGACCCCTTTGGTGCTGGACTGCTGGTACTGTGGAGGAGCAGCAGTGCATGAAATGCATGTGATGCGGCAATAAATTTTAATGTAGCCACGATTGAGATGAATCTGTAGGCGAAGTGAAGTGACTAATGTGGTTTCAGGCTCAGGAATTTCTTCTTGTTTTCAGAAAGAAGGGTAATTGCAAGTATTCGTCCAGTGGTGCAATGACCCCAAAGCTGACTGGTGGGATGCTTAATCTAATAGTAGTAATAGATTTCCAACCAATGTGCATAATTATTGTCTCTAGCTAAGGTGGCATGAAACCTGTGGCGTATTAAGAATTGCAGAATGAGCTGTCCTTTGATCAGCTTCATAGCAAGTGGTGACTCTGAGTAGTTAGTACCTTCCTGCTAGATATATTTTAATCTGCCTGGGGGCAGTTGGGAAACAACAAAGAACACAGAAATACCTCCATATTTTAAGTTTTCCTTTTGCATAAATTGTTTGCAACATGTGGGTCAATTTGGTTGCTGTGCACCTATGTTAGTCTCACATTTGGTTTGTAAGTGGAGAACATGGATGCAGAACTACAGGGGAGAGGGGATGGAGAGAATTTATACATGGTCCTGTTTACACCATGGATGATGCGATGAGTGCATGTCATGGATATCAATTACTTATGGAATTGGTTGCTCGATTTCTAACAGATTTTGTTTTCTTTGTTTCTTGTTTTCTGACTGATGCTATATCGCCGCTTCTTCTAATACAAAAGCGTTTGATTCCAACTTCCAGGTTGTCTTTGGGTAGAACATGTCGTGCTTTGCATGCTGCGGTGATGAAGATACCCAAGTACCAGACACCAGGACTCAATACCCAGGACACCATCCAGCAAGTAAGAGCATGGACCTTTTTTTTGGTTGTAATCCTTTGCAGAGCACCATTTCTCATACCATATATTTAGCTTTTGATGCTTGGTCAATATTTTTCTGATAAACTCCAACTGACCTGCAGGGGCCGATGCATACCGCCCTGCTGATCACCCTCCCAAGGGTCCTCAGCCTGTGAAAATGCAGCCAATTGCAGTCCCTGCTATTCCTGTAGATGAGATTCGGGAGGTGACTAAGGGTTTTGGTGATGAAGCCTTGATTGGTGAGGGCTCCTTTGGCAGAGTATACTTCGGTGTTTTGAGAAATGGTAGGAGCGCTGCGGTCAAAAAGTTGGATTCTAATAAGCAGCCAGACCAAGAATTCTTGGCGCAGGTCTGTGTTTCCCTGTTTATGAAATGCAGCGCATCTTTTTTTAGTCTGTGGTTTGATGTCATTCTGAAATTGATCTTCAGGTGTCTATGGTATCAAGGCTGAAGCATGAAAATGTTGTTGAGTTGCTTGGTTACTGTGCTGATGGGACACTCCGCGTCCTTGCTTATGAGTTTGCTACTATGGGTTCTCTTCATGATATGCTTCATGGTATTGTCTTGTGCTATATTTTTTCTCTATCTTTTGCATGAGTTGTACTGTCTCATGGTCCAAGTAAAAAAAGAAAGGAATAATTTCTTATATGCAACGGACTAAACCTTAAATCCCGATATGCCACTGACTGTGGGGGTCCCATGTGTCATATACACAGTGATGGCATATCAGGGATTGTGAGTTTTCTCGGTGACATGTAAGGAAATTACCCAAAAAGAAACCATGCTTAACACATGCAGAATATGTCTCTTTACAGGAAGGAAAGGTGTTAAAGGGGCTCAACCCGGTCCAGTCTTATCATGGTCACAACGTGTGAAGATAGCTGTTGGGGCAGCAAAAGGCCTCGAGTATCTTCATGAGAAAGCGCAACCGCATATCATACACAGAGATATTAAGTCTAGCAATGTTCTTCTTTTTGATGATGATGTAGCTAAGATAGCTGACTTTGATTTGTCAAACCAAGCTCCTGACATGGCAGCTCGGCTTCACTCAACTAGGGTTCTTGGAACTTTCGGATATCATGCGCCTGAGTATGTCCTGATTTCCTTTTCCATTGCTCTACAGACCTTTTGAGATAATTAAGCTTAACGTAAGTTTACATTTTTTGGGTCAGGTATGCAATGACTGGGCAACTCAGCTCTAAGAGCGATGTATATAGTTTCGGAGTTGTTCTTCTTGAGCTATTGACTGGAAGGAAACCTGTCGACCATACATTACCAAGGGGACAGCAGAGTCTTGTGACTTGGGTAAGTTCCATCTACACATGCCAGTTGTTATAAGATAAAATTAACTTGTATTTTTCTGTTGGGTGAATCAAATCAATGACTTATTCAACACTGGCAGGCTACACCAAGACTTAGCGAAGACAAGGTTAGACAATGTGTTGACTCAAGACTTGGAGGGGACTATCCTCCGAAAGCTGTTGCAAAGGTACCATGAACAACCTTTCTTCTCAAACTATTCATGACTTTTTAAGTTGGCTTTATTAACTGTTTAGCGAAGTGTCAAAGAAAGCTGGTTAATGAAGAACAAAGTGATGGTTGTAGAAGAAAAGATTAGTAAACTGTCTTCTGTTATTGAAATGTCTAATCTTATGTTGCGCTCATAGAATTTGACCTGCTACTGAACATTGTTCTCAAAGCATATTTGCATTCAGTATCAGTTTATTATGCTAAGCTTTGATCCTTGCTGCTGGTGCTATCAAGTGTTAGCTCTTGAGTTCATGTGTTTTTTGGCGATGATCCATTTAAGGTTTTAACCCTGTTTGTGCTCCTGTCTTTGAAACAGTTTGCGGCTGTTGCCGCCTTGTGTGTTCAGTACGAAGCAGACTTCCGGCCAAACATGAGCATTGTTGTCAAGGCGCTACAACCCCTGCTGAATGCGCATGCGCGGGCGACTAACCCAGGAGAAAATGCTGGGTCATAAGCTTCGCTTCTCTCCCGCCTCTTGTATGATAGATAAGTAAGATATATGAGTCGTCGATGTCGTTCTTGCGGACATGTGGCTGGCAGCGTGTAACATTTGTGATTATTCTTCCCCTGAGTTGTAAACAAGATTTCTTGTATCCCCACAATATTTGATTCTTTCTATTGGTTGCAAGAAGGGCGGGTCTGGTGCAAGCATAGCTGGATAACGAGCTGGCTCGGCTCGAGAGTCTTCGTTAAGATACTTTGTCGACTTCGGAAGGTCGAGTTGGCTCGTTAAGCTCATGAGCTAGGTATAAAAATACACAAAATATAATATTTGCATTTATCTAAAGTTTGAGAATAATAATAATATAAAAGAAATACATCTAGCGCTTTACCGGTCAATTTAGAGGGTCTAGACACCTATTACCAATCAATTGTAAAGTGCAAGACATGAAGTAATACAAAAACTAATATAAGTTTTGATACTTTTTTTCACCGAAGCTTATTCGTTTAGCTTCATTCATGGTGACTCGAGGTTATAGCTAACGAGCTGAAATGTTTATTGGTGCTGTTATTTTTTTCTTAGAGTCACCTAAGAAAAAGCTTCGAAACTTTAGGTACTCACTCTATTCGGAAAAATTGTATGATGTTTAAGGTTTGCCAACGACACCTTTCTCGACCGCGCATAGAAGCGGAGCTATTTTTTTAATATATAGCCCTTTTTGATATGGTGCAAGATGAGATATATAATATGTTTATCTTAAAGAGTCACCTAAAAAAAAAACTTTATTGTATCTAATTCAAAAGTGATGTTTTGACTTTTTTATATAAGTTTTAGAATGGTGCTTAGAATATAATATGTCTATACAAAGAGTTCGGTACAATTAATTTGTTTACAAGTGGGAGCAAATTTATGTGCACACTCGGAGCATAACTCACATTGACCGGAAGCAAATTTCGTGGATAAAATTAAATTTTTTTCTCGGATTAGAATGCCTTCAGGTGAATTATCATATTTCAATCAATAGAGGGCCTTCAACAGTCCAACACCATGGAATATAGGCCTGTTTGTTTTGTGGCCTGGATTGGGAGTCACCCAGGCAGGTAGATCTAGCCCTAACAACTAGTGCTGAAAATCAACAGCCTGGGTGATCTACCTAGCTCAGGCAGTCATCCAAACAGGTCCGACAAGTCAAGCTGAGCAAATTGTGTTGATAAAAGGAATTCAATACCTTAATTTCTCCAAACAGAATGCCCCCGAGCTCCGGTGAATGATCATATTCGTTTGATTTGAGGGTGTTCACCAACGACATAGAATCCAATTCAAGTTGGACTTGCATCATACCTTGATCTTCTGTTGCAATGATTGCTGCCAAGCCTACGCTTGTGCACATAAAGCATCATGTACTTTTAGCAAATTTGCAGCCATAGGAGTGCAATACTCATGCTGGAGTTACCAGCTTACCCCAAGATATAAAAGATCACAGGCCCACACTATAGCTAATTAGATTTAGCTGTGACAACTGCTGAAGCTACTCTGAAATTATAAAATGTAGATTCATGACTACATGACTGCTCATGAGCTGACATGAACTAGCTGTGACTACAAGACAGCTTAAGAGTTTACATGAACCAGCAGAAACTGCACTACGGATTACAGACTACAACTATTATAGTCTGCAGACTAGGATTGGATGTCGGCAAATTTTGGTCTAGGCATCTGACCATGCAGTATGCACAGCTGCCCAAGCCTACAAACTAATGTAAACGCTACATTGACATCTGCTTAAACTATGAGCTAGTTGCTCACCTAACGATGGATGGAATCTCTAACTTCTTTACACGAGATTGGGTATACGATGCTGCTTCATCGCTTTGCGAGGATCACTAGTGCCAGCATCGACATAGAGGCAATGAACTTGAATCCCTGGCTCTCCCAAAAATTCTCCTTGTTGCCATGGCACATACTGTTGGGCTGCTTCATGGCCACCTGGTCCATGAGCTCCTTGAGAGCCTTGTCTCTTTTCTCCCCCATCTGCAGAATAAATGTAAACAAGATCAGACCATTGATATGAATATTTTCCACGCACAATTATGGCAAACTGCATTAGCAAGGATGGTTGGTTCACATGTTGAAGGCAACACATCTAAAATGTTGAGTCCCATCACCAATTCAGGAACTCCCTCCGGTTTGCAAACAATTGCCATTTTGGATAAGGTTTGAGTCAAACTTTTTGAAACTTTGATTACAAATAACTTTATGGTATTTAGTTTACAAACTTGAAGATCATATGCAGAGATTTGTCTTGAAATATACTTTTTTTTAGGATGTTCGATTATATTATAATAGAAAATAGTGGTCGAATCAACGCATATATACTCCCTCTAGCTGTATGCTAACAAGCAAAGGAAATGACTACAATTATGGAACCTGAAGGAGAATATGCTGACAATCAACTATAACATAAAATTAAACTGATCCCCTTATGGAACCGGAAGGAGCATACCCTCTTTAATTTTCGCATCTGAGACTGAGATTCTTGAAGGCAAAATTCAAGCTTCAGAACCCTCTTCTTCAGCTCCTGATCAGTTCTCCGGTGCTTTTCTAACTGCTCAAAAATCAATAAATCTCATGTAAATATACTTCAATTCAGCGTTATAGGAAACAAATTATTTGTAACCAAATTATGGAGGTCTTTTATGGATAAAAGGAATATAGTATACCTGTGATTCAAGTTCCTTGGTTTTGTTCGTCCAGTGAGCAGACAATATTCTGATTTCCTCTCTCAACCTCGCAATCTCTGTATCCTTAGCATTCAAAAGGTTGTTGAGGTTCTGGACATTCCTTGGTGAAACATCAGATAAGATCTTTAACAGCTCATTATCTTTGTCAGACCTAGACCCAGCTTTGGCAACTGCGTCCATGATGTCGGTCTCAATTCTTATTACTTCATCTTTAAGTTGCATTTGTGAGAGCTCCCTTGCTTGCAGATCCTTCTGGAGAAGATCAAGCTGCTCACCTAGCTTGTTCACTCGAAGTTCATGCTCTTTGAGCGAGATGTCCTTCTCATTCAGCTCTTTCAGCAATGACAAGCACTGCATCTGAGCTGACTTGGCTGATGCAGCACTTGCTTCTGCTGTAGCTTGAGTAAATGACAGTTGTGTTCTAAGATCATCCAACTCATGGAGGTACTGTATATAATTAGAAAACACATTATTAAGGAACTGCATTTGGCTTGCCTGAATAAAGAAAATATTTTGTCATAACTAAAATCATTAGCCACCGACACAGTGACACTCAGAGCAGAAATTTAGTAGCCATGATCATTCGACCAAGTTGATTAGTAAAAATTGAATCAGATTAACAAAGTAAGTCAAGCTAAAATTTATTTCATGATCAAAAGTTTATTTAATGACCAAACAAAGCAATTTTGCAAGCAGAAATATTGACTCCAAAATGTTGGCTTTGTATTACAGTCAACATCTTTTGGGCTTTGTTCGCAAGGAGATTCAGAGTAAACAAAAATTAGATCACATCTCCATTAAACTGCAAGAAGTGTATTTTGCTGTGAAAGCTCTTTACCTGTTCCGTGCTACTTGTGGATGAACGCAGTTGCTCATCCTTGTCCTGTAAGCATTTCTGCAGCTTGCTTACTTCCTCTTCCATGCTCCTTGCTTTTGTCTCCACAACCTGTTAAGATTTGTTCCTAGTCAGCACAAACTCCACCGACAACCCCGAAGGTACCAATTACAAACTACAGACTAACCTTTCTAGTTTGAGATTCCCTTACAAACAGCTGTTCCTGGGAAGCAAGCCTGTTCCTCACATCCTTGAGCTCGGCAGCCAATGATACCACGTTCCTCCTAAAGCTCAACTTCTTCTCCGTAAGATCCTTCAACAGCGGATCCAAATCTGACGACGAAGAAACTGATGATGCTGGCACCACCTTCTCCGAGACAGACATAGCAGGCCACAAAACAGCACGTCTTATCTTCTCTTCCAGTCAGAAAGGGCAAGCCCGCAAGATGCTACACTGTTTTATTATCTCAACAAGTATGAACACGAGCAGCTCACAGCAAGCATCCCATGGGCAAGACAAAAGGAGGGAGCTGAGCTTTGTTTGACCAAACCAAACACCTCTGATTGCCAACTAAGAATCCTTCTTTGGCTTCGCTAGTCAGTACAAGCCAATCAGTAGCTTTGGCTGAAAAAATTAAAAAAAAAATACTATGAGTGAGAGAAAACGATTTTTCTTCAGGTCAAGAGGCCACGAGTTCACGTGGAGCCAGGCACTTGTCTTGGCAGTGAAATGACAGAAGCGTAGCTTTCAGTACTCCAAAAATATATTGTATCGACAACGAGCCGAAACCAGAGCAAAGGAAACAGAAATTGTCCACACTCACTGCAAGTGACTTGTTCATGTCATTTATTAGACTTGAAAAAACGGGGATAAAATTACGTGCCGACATACTCAGGTGGTGTTTGGTCGCTCTCTCCTAAATTTTAGTCGTTGTCTCATCGAATGTTTGGACACATGCATAGAGTATTAAATATAGATTAATTATGAAACTAATTGCATAGTTTGTGAATATTTTACGAGACGAATCTTTTAAGCCTAATTAGTCCATGATTTGACAACGTGGTGCTACAGTAAACATACGATAATGATGGCTTAATTAGGCTTAAAAAATTCGTCTTGTGGAGTACTGATGAATTATGTAATTTAGTTTTTTTATTAGTATCTGAACACCCCATGCAACATCCTCATGACACACCTCCTAAATTTTAGTCGCTAGAACTCAACACCACCTTAGTCAACCTGCGCACATTGCGCAGCAAATTTAGGAGTAACATGTTTTGGGTGCACAGAGTCAACGTGATTCATCGCGGTATATAGGTTAATTGCGTGCGACAGAACCAGAGGACTAAACAATGGCCCTTTCTGTACTGCTCTGTAAAAAAATAACTTATGTAGGACTAATCAAGTAAAGGCATCTTCGTCAGTGCTTGCAACGAGGGGAGGACAACAGCATCTTGTAATTTCAAACCAATTCAAATTTTCCAAAGATTCTTTGGTTAAACCCCCAAAACAGAACAGTCTAGTACTGACGTTTACTCCTAAACAGAGATCTCCTAGTACAACCCCCAAAACTCCAGGTTTTCCCGCACCAGAGCTCAGAAAATCTGTTTACTGTTAGGATTTCGAGAGGGGTCCCTCCGCACATGAACAGGCCGAATAAGTTTGAAAAAAAGAATTGAAACCGGGCACGCAGGCGAGTCCACTCGTCCGGGCAAAGTGGAAGAAACACGGATCAGAGAGCACCCGCTACCGCCGATCAAAATCTTCCGAGATCCCAACATTTTACCCCCAAAGGGGACCAAAAAACAAGAAGGGTGCAAATGCAATCACGGCCGCAGGCGAACAACTGGGCACGAACAGAGGACGCGGCGGCGGAAAAGAATCACGCACCTCCAGCGCGAAAGGAGGCGGAGCAGGCAGGTGGATTCCAGCGAAGACGACGCTAGTCCACCACCCACCCAGACGAGGAGAGGAGGCAAGAACCACCAGGAACCAGGGACTGCTGCCCGGAGGCGACGCGCGCTCCGGCGGCCGAGGAAAATAAGGGGGAGCGAGCAAGCGTTTCCGGTCCCCCACGGATTCCGGGGCTTGGGGGCAGGCGGCGCCGGCGAGCAGCGGCGCTGATAGAGAGGAAGAGTGGGAAGGGAAACGAAACGAGGATCCCGGAAATTAATGACCTGTTGTTGGGGAGATGATGAGGTGTGCGCTGGGTTTGAAATCAGGTGCTGACGTGTGGGCCCCGCGTGCGGCGCGCGGCAAGCTCCAAATTTTTTCACCGAGGCCCGTGCGCCACGTGCTGACATGACATGGATCCTCTGTGGCACGGCACAGCCCACGTCCCGCGTGGCGTGTCCCTCCGCCAGTCCAGTCCCAGTACGTGCGGCGAGGTGCGCGATGCGGTCAGAATTCAGAATACCATCGTATCCGTGTGTATCTGTAGATGTGGCTTCAATTTTATTTCGGTTGTATTGTAAGTTGGATGAATTATTCATTCTGTGATGTGCACAAGTATGATTGAGATGCAGAGTAGTTGCAACTGAAATATATGTAGACACAGTTTTATACTTGTATGACTGATACGGTACCACTAGCGCCCAGATGTCCAGCCCCGAGCCTGCATCTGGACGCACCTCTCGCGCTCCGTCGCGCATCGCATTCCACGCGCTTCATCCTGTTCCCAACCAGTGCCAGTGTAGGAAACAGTGGCCCGCGCCCATTCCGCGCCCCTGCACGGCATAAACCGCGCCCATCCGGCATCCGCACGGTGGAACGCACCCCACGCCCGCACGGTGGAACCAGGACCCGTGCCCCACCTGCCCCCCTGCAGATGCGCGCTGCGGAGGCGTCTGCAGGCCTCAGGCTCTGGCACGTGAACCACGGCGGCGCACCCGCAGCAACAAGCAGACGGCAACATACAACACCTGATATACTTTTGAAACATTTGCAACATAAATCTAAAAATAGATGAAACACTTGAAACATGCGCGTGAAGCATGCGTATGTAGCCAATGCAACTTGTGCAGCACCACAATGTACTTTTGAAACATCCAGATAAAACATTTGCAACATAAGTCTGAAATAGATGAAGCACTTGAAACATGCGTGTGTAGCCTGGCAACATGTGCAACATCAAGATCTACTTTTGAAACATCTACAAGAAACATTTGAAACAAACGTCTGAAAACAACTAAAACGCATGAAACATAGGCCTGAAACACTCGAAACACGACGCCGCTGGCGGCCATGGCCTACCTGGTGGGGAATTATTGTATCGGCGGCAACTGCCTCCTGGTTGGCGCTAGGGGGTGGAGCGGTGCAGGCTATGGCCGCAACGGGTGAGGTGGATGGGGGCGCGGCGGGAAATGCCCCGTGCAGCAGGGCGCAGGATTGGGGCGGGCGTGACGCGGGATGGAGTGCGGCAGGGGATGGCCGTGGTGGGCGAGACAGAGTGGAGCGAGCAGACGACGCGGTGGAGCGGCCGCGCGGGGCGGATTTCAAGGTCGAGACTGGCGGCACGGCGAGGCGCCACGGTGGGTGTAAGGCGCAGTGGAGGCGGCCTCGACCGCGACCACGGTTGGGTGAGTGGGGAAAATGGCAGTTGAGATTTTTTTTAGAACACGCGTAGGGAGAGGTGAGTTGGGGGAGAAAGCAGGCTGGTTGCCTGGGCTGCTGGTCCACAGGCCCAAGGACGCGTCCGGACAGGTTGCCTGGAACGGACGCTCGCGGAGGAGTATTATCGCTGATAGTAAGTTAGTTAGAGATTTTAACTTTCATTTTGTCAAGAAAACATGGAAGGACTAATATTATATGTCTCACTGCCGTCCCAAAAAGAGTGCATATATCGTTTTCCCATGTATCAAACTTTTTTTATTGATTAGATTTATTGAAAATAGTGTAAACATTTGTATCTCCAGATATGTTCATCATATAAACATATTTTTGGTATTAATTTAATGATACTTATTATACATCATAAATATTACCATTTTTTATATATCTAGTATTTTTAAAATGAATTCTTGAAAAAAACAGGAGGATGCACATTCTTTTTTGACATAGCAGGTACCTGTTACTCTGTTAGAGTATTTGTCCTCGGAGTATTACTCAAGGCTCGGTTTTGTTCTTAAACTTTCAAAAGGATCATATTAGTTCTCAATTGTTTCTTTTGGGCCCAGTTTTATCTAAAAACTATTAAAGAGGTTGTTTTAGTCCTTAAACTTTATTTTTAGGCTCAATTTTATTGATGAACTGCCAAAGTGCATTTTAGTTTTAAAGCTTTTCTTTTTGGCTCAACTTCATCCTTGTTGTACATAGAGCAATGTGATGTTGCACCTTGATCAGCTCTAGGACCACCCATGATTTTAGAGTCTGATTGGTTGGCTACCAAAAGTTACCATGCTAAAATTTTGGCAAGAAGTTGCCAAAAGTAGGACAAAAATTTTTGCCATAGATTTGGCATTCTAATTGTGAGATGTTGGCAAAGTTTGGTAGCAAACAAAATGGCAGCCAAAATTTTAGCTTGCCTAAGTTTTGGTAGCCAAAATTTGGCTATCAACCAATCAAGCTCTTAGATGGACAATTGTCATTTATTAGGCACCAATGTTTCTAGCATATATCATGCCAACAATCAAATTGGATAGCACACTTTCAACATTTATATGGATCCGAATATCCTCGGATATGAAAATTGGATTGTTCGGATCCATCTCCAATTCAGATATCGTATTGTTCAATTGTAATTTTATCTTTTTCATTTCAACAACTAAAGATAACTTTTAGCTTATGAACAAAAATAGAATTCTTGTATGATTTATTCATGTGTTTCAAAGAGACCCCACCCCTTTAGAACACAGGAACGAGAAAACACGGAAATAGAAAAAAAATACGAATATGATAGGAATGCATATGTAAACCTAAGAAACTGGAAATATAGGAATGGTGTGGAATTATGTGTTTGGTTGGTTACAGGAAAAAACTAAGGAACTCTAAAGATATCATGCTCTGAGAACAAATTCATGTTACTCCTTTATTCCACCTAGGTATCCTGCTCTTAGGGCTCCTCCAATAACAAGAGTTTAAGTACCGTCTCATAGATATCATCTCATTCTATATGTCCAACATGTAAGGTGTTTTTTATTCAATCCTATCAAGAGAGAGATAGAGTAGTTATATTTCTTATACATTAGCCATTAGGATACACACAAAAAAAGCTCTTCTCTTTGCGCTACCTCAAAGATTTTTGACCTCTCTCTCCTCCATGTGGCACATTTAGCTTAGAGCTAATTGTTTGAGGTGCACTAATAAAATGTCGATGGAGAGCACCTGCTTGATTAGGCGCCAACTCTAGCCATTAATTCATTGCTTGTCGTTGTATTTCTCATGAGGTATAAGTGGATTATTTTTTCCAACTACTCCCTTTGTCTCTGAATAAATCAATTCCTAAAATTGTCTTAAGTCAAACTTTTCAAAGTTTGACCAAATTTATAAAAAAAAGAAGCATTGAAATTTATGACACTAAATTAGTATATTTAGATACATCATAAACTATATTTTTATAATGTGCTCATTTGATGTCATAAATATTTATACTTTATCTATAAATTTTGATTAAACATAAAAAAGTTTGACTTAAGATAAGTCTATGAAATGATTTATTGAGGGACAAAGAACAAAGATAGTATTTCCTATGAAATCATAGGAAAAAGAAATTTTCCTTTAGGAGCCGTTTGGTTGATCGAATCGATTCTGATTCTCCCAAGAATCATTTGAAACGATGCCAAATGGGTTACGAGCGAAACGTTTCAGCCAAGAAACATTTCATATATTTTGCCAAGCCTCCTGGATCGTCCGGAGTGTGGTTTCACACCGATTCTTTTCTGTTTCTCTTCCCTCCCGTATTTGCTAATGATTTTATTTTTTTATTTATAATCATTTTTAGTGCAATAAAATATCAAGGGATTCAAGTTTGTCCTATGTCAAACTATATTAAGTTTGACCAAATTTATAAAGAAAAGTATTAACATCTACCATATCAAAGAGGTATATGGAAAAAATACATTTCATAATGTATCCAATTAAGCTAATTTGGAGTCACGTATTTGAATTCTTTTCTATAAACTTGGTCAAAGTTACTATGGTTTGACTTTAGACAAAATTGGATCTTTTGTATTTTAGGATAGAGGGAGTATTTAAGTTATTCTTTGCCTAAAAATATTTTTTGAAACATATTTTTATTGATATATTTTTTTAAGAAAAAAAACTTATTAATCAGAATCTAGCATATTTGGATTCATCTCCTAAAACACTTTTGCGAGAATATGTACCAAATACGCTTTAGGCCCTGTTTGGATGCAAAGTATTTTTAAAGTATTGGAGAAATACTATGGTTTTATAAAACACTTTGGTTCTTAAAAGCTACTAGGTGTTTGGATGCAATAAATCTTGTAGTCTAAAAAACCATGGTTTTGTCAAAACTTTGGTCTTTTTAGAGTTTTAGAAACTCTACTCTTGATATTTTTTTTCTAAACCACGGTTTCGTGTCTTTAGCTTATAAAACCACAGTTTTATGTTACTATAATTTTCAAAAACCACATCAGCCAAATAGGCCCTTAGTCTTCCTATGACCTATTCCTATATATAAATCAAAGGATGCTACAAGAACTAAATCCTTACGGTTTTTTTTTTGTATTTCTCCTCCACTCCAAAGGGGCCGTAGCTAAAACTCGATCAACAAGTAATACTGTGATGTAATCTTGTCTTATGCTGCGGCTGCGGTGGTGTGGTGGTAAAAGAACACGGATGGTTCGTTAAGTTCTGCCAGCGATGCCATCTACTGGATTGCGCGCCCATTCACAGGTACATGGTACTCCTACTCCTCTCCTACATTGGCACGTGAAGCCAAGTCAAGCCCCTGCCATAGTGCCACGCAAATGTGCCATGGCCATCGTTCCTATGCTGGCGGTAGGTAGGTAGAGTAGTTCATCTCGTCTCGTGACCCAGTGCCATCCGTATGCACGTACTCGTAGGTACCCGTATTCATTGTGCTCACGTGTACGCCGTGAGCCCCTCAACCAAGATGCATACGGCATGCATGGCCATGCTGCAGGATTAGAAAGAACTTGTGCACTGTGTGTGTGATCGCAGTGACGAGCTAGTGCGTGGCGCTGGCTGGATAGTTGGCATACTTGCTAACCTCGTTCAGTTCCCGCACCTCTTTGATAATTAGGATGGGGAGTAGTTGAGTTATTACTTTTCTTAGTTATGATCAGCAGATTGTTTTAGATGATACCAAGTTTAAATGGTTATTTCTTGAAAAAAAAGTAAAATGAGAAAAGAGTTAAGGATCCAGAATACCTTATATTTAGGTATAAATTTTGAACTATGGATTCCATATATTTCGCGACGGTGGGAGTGTTCTAGTAATTTTGATCAAGTTAACATGTTAACAAAATATTATGTTACCATGCTAAGTAGCTATATAACATGTTAGCTTAATATGAAATGATAGTTTCCCCCCAAATCATATAGTAGCATGCGCATACACAAAATACACACAAGCACTCACCCTATGAACACATGAAACACACTCTAGCAATCTACTCGTATAAGAGTATCTTTGAAAGATTGAGCAGGTAGATCTTAAGATTAAGAAAATCAAGCACTAATGCCAAATCAAGGACTTACATAAGTGGATAAGCTCTACCAAAAAAACCTAACCAACCAAGCTACGCTCAATTTTCTATGTCGCTGCTTTTCATATAAGCTCCATAGCCAAACTACGCCCTTGTTTAGTTGAGGAGAAAGTTGGAATTCGGCTACTGTAGCACTTTCGTTTTTATTTAGTAATTAGTATTCAATCATAGACTAATTAGGCTCAAAACGTTCGTCTCGTAATTTTCCACCAAACTGTGTAATTAGTTTTTTTTCATCTACATTTAATGCTCTATGCATGTATCGCAAGATTCGATGTGATGAATACTGTAGTACTTTTTTGAAACTTTTTTTTTTGCAACTGAACACGGGCTACATCCCAATTTTCTATCCATGGGCCTTGGACAAGACAACCCTCTCTAGCGGCGGCGTCAAGCATGTGCGAAGGTGCGCATGACATCAGGGACCATGGCGCTGCCACCGGAGGCCTGCCGCACATAGAAGTGACCGGCTATCTCCGGCTAGCAGCGTCGCCAGGAATGTTCGCCCCAAGCCATAAAGCATATTAGAGGTAGATTCCATGCTCTTACAAAGTCACGTAGACACTGCACATAGAAATCACATTCCTAATGAATAGTTTCTTCAAAATTAAATTTTATCCAATCAATTGTCTTTTCTATAGTATCATCTACCAATCATATGTCTTTGTATCTTGGTTGTCGTGTAGACATAGTTTTATATACAAGAAACCATTTTCTTCTCTTTCGTCTTTAGCTATAATGTCACATCAATATTTTTCTTAGTTGGCACCGTAGCTCAGGTGGTTGGGTTCCTTGTGGTGGAACCTGTCCACTCGGGTTCAAGTTTCCGACTTCACACGGGTGCTCGTATTTTTCCTGGATTTATTTATTTTCAGGACTTAGCGGTGCTATTCTTTCAATGGTAGGTGACATGCCTGTTGATAACGAGACGCATGTGGTGACTTCGTCAATCTCGAGATTTGTCGGTCCAACTTAGTTCTTCGGAGGTGCTCATAGGGGTAGAGTGTGCGAGCGTGCGTTCATAGAGGTGAGTTGGGGCTCGTGTATGTGAGCGTCTGTGTCTGTAACTGGGTGTCGCAAAAAAATTAATGACCATAGAAACAATCTAGTTTTCGCCTTGAGTGCTTGACAACTCTTTTTTTAAATTACGGAAACTATAATTCCAAATTTCCGGATAAAACCCATGCCTTTTTGCCTCACGATGCACCGGTGCACGGCATACTCCAATTTTTCTAACAGTCGGGGCCCTCCTTCCACACCAAGATATATTATCTCTTTTTTTTTTATTACACAAACCTACTGCGGGCATATATCCCTGTCCGAATCAAAATGGGGACCGCTAGCGTTTGGACGTCTGGACAGATGCCCATGTCTAGATGCCGGTGCCATCACCCCTTTCCCGTGTCTGCACCCCGATGCGCCCACACGGGCCCCGCGCCACCCAGACCGCAGGCGCCACCTACCCGACCTACAATCTCGTACGCTTTCCACGCGCATGCAAGCGAGGACATTATGTGCCCGCTCGGCGGCGCCCCAGCAACTGCAGCAGGTGGTCCCATTACAACATGTGCAACACCAGATCTATTTTTGCAACATCTAGATGAAGCACTTGCAACATACATTCTTTACAGTTAAAACACTTGCAACATACATCTGAAACACTTGCAAAACACCTGAAAACACTTGAAAGCCATTGCAAATGCAGGTAACATCCAGATCTAGTTTTGCAACATATAGATAAAACACTTGCAATATACATATAAAACACTTAAAACATACGCTTGCAACAAGCATGTTATGCAACATCCAGATATACTTCTGCAACATACAGATAAAACACTTGAAACATATGTCTGAAACAACTAAAACACTTAAAACATATACTTGCAACATGCGTATATAGCCATTGCAACATAGACAATATACAAATGAAACACTTGAAAACATATTTCTAAAACAGCTGAAAACACTTGAAAACACGACGTTGTCGAAGGCTACCTAGTGGGGAACTATGGTAGCCAACAAGGGGCGCTCGAGTGCAGTGGAGAGGGAGGATGGCGTCAGGCAAGCACCTGGGCATGGTGAAGAACGTCGTGCGGGAGCGGTCGTCGTGGACCACGCTGCGTCTGCTCGAAGAACTTGGCGGCGAGTGGTGAGTGGCAGTGGGGAGATAGGAAGGTTGGCAACGGCGCTCGAGCGCGGTGCAGCACGTCGCCGCGTTTCGGCCGCCAGTAGCGCGGTCGCGGTAGAGCACACCACGGCGGTGCGGGCAAGATGGCGATTCTAAGAGTGGGTTCGAGAATGGATGCGGGCACAGCGATGATTTGAGAGGAAAGTCCCCATCACGTGGGTGTCGAGGCCTACCAACGCACGTGCGGATGAAACGGACGCGGTACCCACATTATTTCCGAATCAGAATTCAGAAGAGATGATCGTCGACCAAGGAAGGACTAAGGAAGGAGGTTAGCTGGTTTGACAATGGCACCGTAGCATGTGCATCATCTGTACTAATCACGCGTCGCTGTACGACTGTGTACAACTAATCCCCAACCAGGCAGCCACTATTATATCTATATACTATAGTGATGAATTATATTAATTGTGCGCGTACCGCATGGTACATAGTACATGTACATGCATGATGTCCGTCCGATGTCCCTTTTTCCGTAGGACTAGGAGAGCAGAGTAGCTGTTTTCTTGTCACCTCTCGGCTCACGTGAAGAAGCTTTGCTTTTGCATTGCGACTGTAGCAAGAGCATCTCCAGTTCCCCCTGCCTCCGATATCCCGATAAAAATGTCACGTTGCGGACAAATATGTTTTTTTTTCTTGCCTTTAGCAGTTTCCCAATACCTCTCCTGTTTTTTTTTACCACCAATATTTTCCTTATTTCCGCTCAAAGAAAGGGAGAGAGATAACTCTCCCAAAACCATAGGGACCATCCCAACTACCACTTTTGAGCCATATTTTCTCTTATACTTCTATGAGACCCACCTTTTATATGGGTATTGGGGGAGATATCCTACAGCAACTCCCCCAATAAATCTAGAAAGTGATATTGAGTTACCCCAATATCATTTTATTAGAGAAGATTGTATTAAGTAACTGCTGAAAGATGCTCTAACGCGTGAGTCCCCACTGCTTGCTGTAGAGTCCCCAAGTACCTTGCTCCTAATCGTGGGAATTATCTGGTCCATTGGGCTTAGCCACTTTGAAAATATATCACCCACTGTAGTTCTGATAACACTCCACTGATGCTTATACGTAGTTTATACTATCGACATTAACTAATTATAATAGATAACGAGAGCTTCTACTAGTAAATAAGCACCAAAATAAGTTCATCAAGATCCAAACAATTTCAAACTAAGCACCGTAAGATAGAGCATGACTTTATAAAAAAAACTAAAACTAGTTTCTTAATTTTTCTGAGATAAATCAATTTTCTTATTAATTTTCTAAGATTAATCTAGATTTTAGCATTTTCAATTGTGTCATTTTTTCATGTAAAAATATTTGAAATTTTTTAAAACATTTATTTTTATGGATTTTTTTATATTTTGTTTAAAATTATTTCTAGTCCAATTTATCTAACTGAACTTTGAACTTAGTCTTCTGGTACCACCTCAGCAAAACCACTATTAAAACTACTCATTAAAACCACCCAGGTTGTAAAAACAAAAAGTTTAAAGAGATAAAAAAAACTAGTTTTGTAGTTTAGAGAATGGCCGTAATAGTTGAGCGAGTTTTTTGTTTCCAAGGGAAGCTGAGGGATGTAATTCGGTAGCTTTTTTTTTTAGTGGTAATTCGGTAGCTTCTGCCGTGGATCTCCTGACTGACTGACTTGCAAGGCCGAAGCCCACGTAACTACGGCCCAATTTCCCATCCACCGGCCCAGCCCACTGTCACAAAAATTCCCCATCCCTCGGACAAGACAACCCTCTCTAGTGGCGTTGGCGGCGGCGAGCAGGTGCGAGCGCACGGCGTCAGGGACCATGGCGCCGCCGCCGGAGCCCCGCCGCCCGTACAAGCGACCGGCCATCTCCGACCAGCAGCGCCGCCGTGAGCTCGCCCTCCAGGCGCAGTCCTCCCGGCGCGCCGACGCCCAGGCGCGCGCCCGCGCCCTCGCCACTACCCTCCTCACCACCCAGGCCCCTGCCGCAGCCACCAGTCGCCACGAGGAGGACGAGTACGATGAGCATGAGGAGGAGGAGCACGAGCACGAGCTCACCATCGCTGGAGTCGCGGCGGCGGCCGCCGCCTCCAGGCTCCGCGGCCCCGACGCGCGCCGGTGGTTCGCGCGTCAGATCATGCTTCCCGAGTGGATGGTCGACGCCCCGCCCCACCTCGCCACCGACTGGTCCGTTCTCACCTCTCGTTCTTCCTAATCGACCTATCTGCATATGTGAATTTGTTGTTTTCATTCATTCAATCCTGTAGTGTTCGCTTGCTGCTCTATTATCCCCCAAAGGTGCCTCCTTTCCTCACTTGCCCACTAACATTCAATTCAATGCTAGTTCAATTGTGGTCAGCAAACACCCCAGTTCTATCTTCGCATAATGTTGTAGTACTACTGGGTTTTAAAATTACCAGGGTTTATTGACAATAAATATAGGAGTTCAATTCAATGCACCAGGGTTTATTGGCAATATATATAGGAGTTCAATTCAATGCTAGTTCAATTGTGGTCAGCAAACACCCCAGTTCTGTCTTCGCATGATGTCGTAGGTACTACTGCGTTTTAAAATTACCAGGGTTTATTGACAATATAGGAGGATTGACACTGCTGTCCCCCCCCCTCTCTCTACATAGGCATGTTTTTGCCCGACCTTCTGGCAAACGATGTTTGGTTGTGTCATCCAATGGCATGACGATCAGCAGGGTTCGTAACGGGTCCATCCTTCATCGTTTCCCTTCGGCACTACCGAACGGATCAAAGAGAGATATTTCTGGCCCAGCGAGCTCGTACTCCATTCTCGATTGCATTTTTCATGAGGTACCCTAAACAAACAGATTCATTTTCCATTTGCTGCAAGTTTCTTGATTCTAAACTTATTTGTTTCCTTTACTCTGTTTCTAATGTTCGATTGTGTTTGTGGTGCAGCCTGATGAGACATACTATATCATTGATATGATCTGTTGGCGAGGCTATTCGCTCTATGACTGCACTGCTGAGTTCAGGTTTTTCTGGGTCAACTCTAAGATTGCAGAAACTTCTGCTGGTGATCCTCCATCAACATACCATAGATATAGATTCAGTGCACTCCCTGTATACGATTGCACTCTTGAGGGTCTCCAAGCAGCATACTCGGGCAGCATGCCCTATGTCAAAGATGGCTTGCTGTTCTACAACAAGTAAAATCCTTATCGTCTTTCTTTTAATATGTTCTAGCAAATCATGTCCACATATATGTTTGTTAACTTCATTCATCAATTGAGGATTCACAATATTTTTTTCTTATCAGGCATGCACATTATCAAGCTGGGATTACTCCCCTTGCCCTGGTATGGAAAGACGAGACTTGTAGCCAATATGTTATTGATACGGACAAGAAGGGAGAAATACCAAGTGAACAACATGTATGTCTGTGTCCTATTGTTTGAGCTATATTATTGCCAACACATTTGAGTATTTGACCATTCTCTTAACAAAAAGAAAAGAATAAGATACATGAAGTATTGCATGTCCCTTACTACTGTTTTATAATTAATAATTTTATTGCATTTATTTCTTCATGTGCTATCAGCTTGTGTTGGAGCTGCTAGAAGATGGAAGGGTAGTTACTTCTGACGATCCTCCTGTTGCATTTGGCAGCTTGGACAGTGCATTCATACAGAAGGTATTGCTTTGAAATGCATCTTATTCCTATAAATATGAGTAATTATTACATGGACTCATGCACCTTAGTGTTTTCCCATGTTTATAAGGGTGTACATAAACTATCAATAGATTTAGCTCACTTCATGCTCTTATGCAATGTGTGTAGTGATTAATGAATTATTGGTACACTCAGTCTGCACACTAGAAGTTTTAAATTTCTTTGCAATTTGTCTGCCTCCATGATCCATGAACCTGTCTGTTTTCTGTATCTGAGAATGTTTGGATCATTAAACTTAATCTTATATGATATGATTCTACAGTCAAACCTACGACCAGGGAATCTTCTCCGCTTTGCAGTTAGAGATGAAAGTGTGAAACTTGTGGATGGAAAGATGCAGATCGGTCAGCTGCAGTTTGTTGGAAAGCCAAACCGTGCTCGTGCTTTTGCTGACAGCCATTCAAAAGTAAGTTCTGACATGAGAGCGCATTAGTACTCCAAACAATTTCCTATCCATCACATCTACTTATGTTTTCCATTTGTATCTTCAGGTTTTGTTCCAGTATACAGCAAGGCATGTTCCTCTGAGAATTGAGGATCTGGTTGCCTCCATTCAATCAAACAATATGGAGCTTGAATCCACTGATGTTGAAATGCAAGATTAAGGTGAGGGAATACCATCCATGTCTTTTCATGTTTGTGAATTCTTCCGTTGATTGTTTGTTGTCTTCGGCAATTTCTCTTTTCGAGGTTTTCATCCATCTGTGATAGGAATATTTCATAATAGTATACATGTGCCGATATTTCCTGTTTGATTGGATTCAGGAA
Source organism: Miscanthus lutarioriparius (assembly GCA_904845875.1). Classification (NCBI taxonomy): domain Eukaryota; kingdom Viridiplantae; phylum Streptophyta; class Magnoliopsida; order Poales; family Poaceae; genus Miscanthus; species Miscanthus lutarioriparius. The sequence goes on along the minus strand of CAJGYO010000016.1, from coordinate 70,590,064 downwards.
GGGGACTTTGTTATCAATTGAAACTTTTGCAACGGATGAATGACAATGCAAAGCTAGCATGTAAAGAGATGCAAATGCGACTAAAGGTCTGTCTCGCTCCAGTTTGTGTGTTGTGGAGCTATTCACTCGACGTGGGTCCATTTTCTAGCATTACCCACTACATGAACACATCCTAGAATCACCCAACACATAGATCACTTTACAACACATTTGAGCGCAAGGATTTTGGTGAAATATATATATTTTTTTTATTTCTGGTTGTACCAAGCCACATTCAAGGTCTTGAAAGCATTTTGTCTTGTTCACTGTTTACTTGTATGAATTTTGAAATTTGTTTGTTTCCATCTGTAAATAATGATTTCTGCATGTGACAGGTTGAAGATGCAGGCTTTCATGTCAGGATTTCAGCAAATGTCGTGATTGTCTGAAACCCATGTTTTGAAGGAGTACCTCAAGGCCTGTAAAAGGTTTAGACAACGAATGAGTTTTTGGACAGATGAACATTCTGAGCATTGTCATCCACGTGGATGTGACTGATATATATATATATATATATATATATATATATATATATATATATATATATATATATATATATATATATATATATATATATATATATATATATATATAGTGCAACTCAATGGGTGAAATGGCTGAAAATTGCCGGAAGGAAAAAAATGTTGTATCTACATATTGGATTTCTCCGTATTTGATGATCCTCGTTCCCAACTTATTGTCCTTTTTTATTATTATTTAGCAAATCAATGTAGTAGCTGCGAGCTTCTCTCTTGGATGTTTATTGCAGACACTAAAAGGACGCGTTAGCAGTCGGGCGTATATATAATTTGTATATATTATAGAATCTTTATATGCAACAATGAATCGAAGACGATATTAGCTGATAGGTTTTATGTAAAAAATCCCACAAGTGCTTTCTAAAATGAGCCTACAGGCTTCTCTGCTACCACTAGGATGAAGCTAAATTCAGTCATATAGATAGATATGTATATGTGTCGGCAGCCATTTGTAAATGAAGCCAAGTTCAGCAAGAGTTGGGCTGTCAATGAATGAACCAGTGTAAATTATCGATGATATCTGATAAAATGTGTTCCGGATGAATCATCCATCATACAGTATATAAATCCAGTCAGTCAGTTGCTCCAGCATTCGAAGCAGCATTTGAAGCAGCCATGGGCCAAAATTAGGCCAATTCAAATATTCAAAATACTCACCTCACCGGACAGTGCTGATGGAGGGCCACCACGCAGTCCTACAACCGCATCTTATCTGAACCGTTCTAAGAAGAAGAAGAAGAAGAAAACTCACCTCACCACAGCGCCGCGTGACGGCGCGCCGCCTCGACGACGGCGCTCTTCACCGCGCCTCCCTCTCCACCACGCCTCCCTCTCCATTGCGCCTCCGCTCTACCAGCCGACATCTCCTTCAAGCCGCGAGCACGACAGCCCGTCTTCCTCCCTCTCCACCGCGCCTCCCGCTTGACGCAGGCTTCTTCGACGCACAGACCGGTCGCAGCCTTCTCCACGAGACCTGCCGTGGCCTTCTCCACCGGAGCAGCGAGCTCCGCGCCACCGGTGAGCTCTACACCAGTGAACTCCACGCGCCGACGAGCCTCTATTCCCAAGCAGCAAGGCGATGTTGCGATGAAAGTGCATATTGCAAACATATGTTTCAATTGTTTCAGAGGTATGTTGCAAGTGTTTGATATAGATGTTGCAAAAGTAGATCAAGATGTTGCATATGTTGCTAGTGTTTCATAGGCATGTTGCAAGTGTTTGTTTAAAGTGTTTCATCTGTTTCAAACGTATGTTGCAAGCGTGACATTGCATATGTTTCACACATGTTGCAAGGTTATGTTCCAAATGTTTTAGCTGTTTCATTCTTATGTTGCAGTAAGTATTTTCATGTTGCATGTGTTTTATCTCGATGTTGCATATGTGTTCACAAATATGTTGCAAGTGTATGTTCCAAATGTTTCATCTGCTTCAGACTTATGTTGCATTCAAGTGTTTCATGTTGCGAGTGTTTCGTGTTTCAGAGGTATGTTCAGAGAGTCACGGGGCACAGACTGAGCGCAGGGGGAAGGGGCGCGGCGAGCCGAGGGCCGGCAGATTGGGGCGCACGACGTCCCTAGGGTCTTGAGGACGGGGCGTGCTCGTCCTCATCCAGACTCCCGGGTCCCGCCCGCACGGAGAGAGGAGGGGGTCAGAGGGAAGGAGTGGTGGGCGCAGCCGGGGTGCGCGTGCGGAGCGAGCGAGGCGGACGGGAGCGGGGCGAGGCAGATGGGGGACGGACATGCGCCTGCAGCAGCGATACGGAGCAGCGGTAAGCACGGACAGGCGGGTTGGGCAGCAGCATGCGCGGGCATCCGGACACATTCATCTGTTCCGGACGTCCGGGCACTAGTAAGTCCCTTTTTCCGATCACTTAGAGGGTAACCGGACGTAAAATGAAGTTTGGAGCAAGTTCCCCTTTTTTCTTGCCGATGTTTAATTACTAGCAGTAGCTTGCTGATCCAAGTCACAACAGCCTCGTATGCCTCGCAATGTCATGGCACTCAGGCTCTTAAGAATTCCCCCCTCTAACTTAGAGAAGCAAAGTTTCTTACGTCTATGAATTTTGTTCTGAGTTGATGATGTCCATTTGCCACGCTGTTGCAATTGGTGTGCACATGAACTTATTTGTTTGAATTAGGACCCAGATCGATCACATGTTTAGGGTGCGTTTGGGAGCGCTCCATGGAGTGGATTCTCGAAGAGAATCACCCCTCGGCTGCCAAACGGTTTTTTTTTCAGAGTGAGGTGATTCTCTGCTGATTCTGTGAAGTGATTCTCTGAAATGAACTAAGAGGCTGAGAGCTGAAAAAGTAGCTTCTCCTGATTCTGTGAAGTGATTCTCCATAGTGATTTTAAGAGTTTATGCTAAAGAATCAAAGAGAATCATTTTCAGCCTCAGACTCACTTCACTAGAGAATCAGGAAGCACAGCTGGAGAATCAGGGAGCACAGCTCTGCCAAACGGACCTTAGGGTCCTTTTGATTCTTTCGGAATGGAGCAAGGAATTATTCTAGCTTATCAACATTATACAAATTAGTGAAGCATTCTAACGGAATCGATTCAGGTCTTCATTCCTGATTATGTGAACAAGCCCTTAGATTGATCCTATCCTGAGTTTGTAAAAACCTTGAGACTCATGATGTAAATGAACCTTTCCAGAATTAATAAAAGTGCAAACTCTGTTTAAAAAAAAGTCACAGCAGCGTCGCATGAATCACAATGTCACAGGACTCAGGCTCTTAAGAATTCCTCCCTATGACTCAATTAACGTTCATTCATTTTAGTTACGAGAATGCACGGCCACACAAGGAATGAACAAGAGAGCATATATACACACGGAATTTCAGCTGCAATATATACCGTATACATCTATGCTTGTATCTGTTTTCCAGCAGCACCAGCCTTCTCCAAATCCAATGTTTCATATACATACAAGCCACATTCTGTGTTTTGTCCTAGCCCATGCATATGCGTGAATCGTCATGTATATGTAAGATGTAACCTCCCATGTTATCTAGTTCTGATTTTTTTCCTCCTAAATGCCAAATTACTACTCCATCCAATTCAAAATGTAAGTTATCTAACCATTGACACGATTTTCAACCACTTTCAATTTTTATAAAAGTATATTATTTATATAGAGAAAATTATACATTATGAAAATCCGTTTTATGATGAATTAATTTGACAGAAACATTTCGGTTCCGCTGATATATACCATAGGCCATAATAGAGTCTACAACACATACTATGATTTTTCAAAAAAAAAAAATTATACCATCATCGACTCGGCCCGAGTAAGGGCTTGTTTTGGAACACAAGAAATTTTATGTTCCTATATTTTTTCTGTGAAATTGAATTAGTATCTATAAAATTTTCATATAATTCTTGTGAAATTATCCAAATATGCCCTATAATGTAACAGCAGGCGCCCAGTACCTAGTCACCTAGGTAGCCATGTCACGAGTAGTCAGCTAGTGCCTAATGCAGGCTCGATAGAATGCTTTCGACCTTGTCGTGTATCGAGGTGTACACTGTGGCCTCTTTGGATGAGAGAATTTCTTATTTGACACTGAGAAAATAAGTCGTTTCTTTTTTTGATCCTGAAATTTTATTCGTTCCCTATTTGACACTTAGTTCAACTTTCATCCCTAATTTGACACTACCGTCAAATCCGTTAGCTAATTGTGTTAACCTGACCCATTAAAAGACATTTTCGCCCTAGAAAAAAAAAGTGGGGAAACAAATTTGCGAGAAAAAAAACATGTCTTATTTCGATGCATGATGAATTTTTTGAAAAAAGGCGCAGGTTTTTTCTTCCTCTTTGTTTTTATGTCGCTTTTTTAGTGCAAAACGATTTTAATCTAATTAGGCTTAAAAGATTAAGGCTAACGTGAATTGAAGTGTCAAATTAGGGATGATTAGTTGATTTTGTCAAATATATTTAAGAAAATTTTCAGGCAAAAAAAGGAACGACTCATTTTTCAAATGTCAAATAAGGAATTCTCTCCCTTTGATACCCAATATTGCGGTAATTTTGGTGCGCGAGGCCGTGGGAGTGGCAACCTCCCCTCCATTCAGCGTTGCGTTTGGATATCCATCGCTAAAAAAAGACCGTGCCTTATCGTGAACTTTCTAAACCCGATCCGTGAGGGAATACTAAAATCCGGAAAAAAGTCTACATAACCTCCTACCTATTCATGGTGAATTACTTCACCCAAACTATAAAACTGGATTTTTAACCCCGTGAACTTTCTAAACCCCCATAGTAATTTTTTTACTATAATCCGGATTTCATACTCATTGGATCATCTATGCTTTATCTAAAACCGCTTGGGGGGTTTTAGAAAGTTCAGGGAGTAGAAAATCGGTTTTATAGTTTGGGGGTGGAGTAGTTCACCATAAATAGTTGAGGGGTGTCGGTGCGAAAAGTGACCAACAAGTAAATATTTGTCGTTTTGTCGTACGTTGTGATCGGATGTGGCCTATCACTCAATGACACAGGGTTTATACTGGTTCAGGCAACATGCGCACGTCTAGTTTGAGTCGGTCGGTGACTTTATTCCTGAGCCTAGGTGCTCGAAGTTTGCTGTGCGGTTACAAACGAATGGGAATAAGATGAGGGTGTCCGAGGTCCGGTCGGATTTCGGACTGAAGAGCCAAGAGTGACGGGAGCTCATACGTGCGCTAGGTATTAGAACGTATGCTCTGTGTAGCTTTAGAGTTCTAGAGCCATAGAGCTGTTCGAGTGCTCAGAATGTCTAAAGCTAGCAGAGAGTGAGTCAGAATGAACCGTCTGTTGTTGTCTGTCGTTTGTTGTGAGAGAACGCGTCCTCTTTTATAGGTGAAGGGGATGGCCTTACAAGAGAGAGAGGGTGTGTGGGTGTTACCTAGTCTTGTTGCCCACGCCGTCGGGTATCAGACGGTTTGTCGGCGCCCACAATACTATTGATGGCCAGATGCATGTGGTAGGTTCCATCGTGTTCTTCTGGTATGGCAAATGTCGGCGCCCACCATACTGTAGGACAAATGTCGGCGCCCACAACACTGTTCGTGTTCTGACATGTCTGGAAGGTTGCAAAGCACCCTTCTGACATGGTCTGGTGGTATTGTCCTGCAGGTGTGTAGGGTACGGTCCTCGGTATTGCGGTTGACTTGAGCGCCTTACCTTATCTGCTCCGCCTGATTTCTTGGGTCCTCACCGAGCGGGCGTCCCCGGCCGGTCGTTCCCAGTCAGCTCCGACCGCGTCGGTCGGAGAAGAGCCGTAAGCAGAGGTTCGGTGTATTCCTGGTCAGAGAAGCGGGTCGGAGTCAGATGCGACCGTCGTCCCCTCCTTGGCCAGGCCTTCCGGTCGGAGAAGTGGGTCTGAGTTGGAAGCGAGCGTCGTCCCCTCCTTGGCCAGGCCTTCCGGTCGGAGAAGCGAGTCAGAATCGAAAGCGAGCGTCGTCCCCTCCTGGGCTAGGCCTTCCGATCGGAGGGACTGGACCACTCTTCTGGCCTATCGTTAGGTATCTAGGCCGGCCCAGGAGTTGTGCATTGTTGCAACGTCGTCTGCTGGGCCGAGCTTTTTGCTGGGAAGCGGGTCCATTGAGGACCCCAGGTTTATAAACCCGACAGGAGCCCCCGAGCCCCCGGGCTATTCAGGTAGAATCGCCTGGGGGATTTTTTGATTTGCCAGCAGGTGCGCGCGAGCGCACCCGGTGGGTGTAGCCCTCGAGCCCCTGGCGATTTTGGTAGAATCGCCTAGGGGATTTTTCGACTTGCCAGCGGGTGCGCGCGAGCGCACCTAGTGGGTGTAGCCCCCGAGCCCCCGGGCGATTTAGGTAGAATCGCCTGGAGGATTTTTTGACTTGCTAGTGGGTGCGTACGAGCACACCGAAGGCGCCTGAGGGATCGAGCGAGACGGAGTCGCGGACCCAGACGTCGGGCGCGGCCGAGGGATTGGGCGAGATGGAGTCGCCAACCCAGGCGTCGGGCGTGGCCATCGAGCGCGCCGAGGGGTCTTAGCGACGCGAGTCCCTAAGCCCCGTTGGGCTCGGTAGGGGTTGGTTGAGTTTCATGCGTTACCCCGTCCACGGTTTCCACAACCAGAGGGGTTGAGCTAACGTCGCTTGCCTCGATGACTCGAGTGATGCGCTCGGTGAGCTCTCTAACGGGTATGTCCGTATGGAATCTGGGTTCGTTGTTCGTAACGGGGTCGGCATAGCCCTCATGTGGCATTCCACTGCTCCTTAACTTGCCTCCCGGCAGATGCCCGGGTCGTTCCAGAGACCGACTCAGGTGGCCCGCTGGCCTCCCCTCAATGGAGATTCTGTGGGCATGGCTCGAGGTTAGGATCAAATGAGAAGGTTGAGATGACCCTGTCTGCTTCTGAGCATATCGGGCGAGGGCCGCTGGGGCTCATCTACATTTTCTTCCCTGGCTCTATTTGACGTGAGGCGGCCTTGAGCCCTTCATGGGCTAGCCTTTGAACCCTGGTCGGTCGTCGCTCATGTTGAATGAGGTGACTACCGCTTCGTGACGCAACACGAAGCGTTGTGATGCAGTAATTGCATATGCAATGCTTGGATGTATGTGATGAATGTATGAATGAATGAATGAATGATCATATAAAGAAAAAGTGTGGGTCGGTAGAGTTACCTTGATGACTCGAGTGACGGGTTTGAGGAGCTCTTATCAAATATGTCCGAATGGGATCTGTGTCCGTCGTTCGTGATGGAGACGGCATAGCCCACATGGGGTATCCCTCTGCTCCTTACCTGTCTCTCGGCTAGTCGCCTAAGCCGTTCGATCGACTCAGGAAGCCCGTTGGTCTCTCCTTAACGGAGATCCCATTGGTGGGCTCTTCCAAGCCCTGCCTGGGAAGGCGGAGGGCCATTTACGTGTGGTTGCGCCTCGTTTCCTATGCCTAGGTTGTGGTAGTGGTGGGCCCTACCCAAGCCATGTCTCATTTTACCAGGCGTTGTTTCATCGGGTAGGGCACGTCCCATCAGTCAGGATGCGTCCCACCGCATGCCTATCCGCATTAAAATAGGGGAAGGGAGAGGGTTTTTTGCCCCAATCTTTTGCCTTTCTCCAACTGCTAGCTCTCCTCCTTAAATAGGGGATGGAAGAGGGTTTTTGTCCCATTCCTTAGCCTTTCTCCATCTGCTGCCTCTCCTCCTTCTTCCTTCTCGCCAAGTGTGTTCATGAGCCATGGCGGTTCCTAGGAGAGAGAGAGGGTAAAGCGAGGGAGAGGAGAACTCATAGATCCGTTCATGAATCCGGAGTGCGATGTCGAGCTGGAGGCCATCCAACATAGATGAGGCAGTGCTAGCCGCCTTCACGAGAAGGGGCGGCTTCCGCCGAACGAGGTGGTGCACTAGAGGGCTCCTGCATCGGGGGAAGCCATTCCGCGACCTCGGGCCAATGAGGTTGTCTCCTTCCTCGCCTTTTATGAGTGCGGGCTAGGATATCCCGCGCACTGGTTCTTACGCGGGCTCCTCAATGAGTGGGGCTTGGAGCTACAACACCTCAATTTGACTGGGGTGCTTCACATTGCCGATTTTGTCACCGTCTATGAGGCCTTCCTCAGGATGGAGCCGCACGTGGACTTCTTCTGATGGATCTTCACCGGACGAGCCTTGTCAGAGGGGAAGCCGCCTAGGACCGCACCGGTTGGGGGCTTTGCGTTGCAAAAGAAGCCGAGGCCACCAAGCTCCTACCCCGCGTACTCCCCCTGCAACTCTAATTAGGGGTGGCATGGGAGTGGTTCTACATCAGGAACCCAGTGAAGGTGCCATTCCCGCCGTTCACCGAAAAAAGACTAGAGAGGCAGGAGAGCTAGTCGTGGGGTTCCTCCAGTCGGCAGAACAAGTTGGAGGTCTTCGAGGCGGAGCTCCAGAAGCTAGTGCAGCACAGCCTTGACGGGCTACGGGTGTTCCACACCTTCTTTTGCCGTCGAGTCGTCGCGCTGCCGGAGAGGAGGCGACCGATGTGGATGTACTCTGGCCCAACGGATCCCAACCGCGTGTCGCCAGAGGAGTTGGCGAAGGATGAAGTCTAGAGTCGACTCAACTAGGTGCTACAACTAAGGGCCCAAGAGTCCCTCGAAGGAAAGCCCGGACCTCTCCACGACGGGAAGCTGTCCAATCTGGTATGTTCCCCTCTTCTTATTTCGTGTCTTTTTCCCTTTTGCTCTTCTGTATTTTGACTTTGAGTCGTCCATTTCATAGGGACTCATGGGTTACAAATCCTGGCCGCATCTTCCGAGGGGGCCGGAAGGCGCAGCTCGGCAAGCCGCTCTAAAAGAGGCAACGGTTGCCAAAAAGAAGAGAGCTAAGAAGGCCTAGAGGAGGCACGAGAAGGAAAAGGAGATCGCCTGGCGGGTGTGGGCCAGAGAAAACCAGAGCGACATGGAGGCGGAGCTCGAGTTGGAGGAGCCCACGGAGATAGGTGCCGACGTGAGCATCTCCAAGGATGATGGAGGCAGGGGCGTCGTCGTGACCTTGGTGGAGCGTCGTGCATCTACGGCCGTGCCCATCAGTGGTGGGAGGGATATGGAGAGGTGTGGTGATGTTCCTGTGTCAAGGAAGTGCACCGCGAGCTCGAACGCCACCATCGAGCAAGAGGTGAAGCGGGCACGGTCGCCGCGCCCTTCAGAGGCATCGCTGGCTTCGCCCCCCTGCTCCTAGCATGGCGAGGCACGCTGGCCGGTCGAAGGAGCATGCTTGTACCCCCACATCTTCAGGGTCGGTGCGTGCGCGCGACCGACAATGGGGAGATGCCCCGTCGATTGCCCCGGCGGGTGCGCCACGAGCTGGCGGTCGCAGCGACGAGCGGGACAATCGGGAACCGGCCGGGTCGGCTCCTCCCTCGGTCAATGTTAGGGGGCATGTGTCATGACCCGTGAGCGGTCCTCGTCCGATGGGCTCATCGCCAGCGGGTTAGGGCTTCAGGGCCCTGCCACTTTCGTCTAAGTATGCATCTATGTTCTTTTTTGATCTCACAATTGAGTTTTTTGAGCATGACTGACCTGTACTTTTTTTATAGTGGCCGGGGACTGACGGGACTAAGCATCGCCCTGCCTCCCATGCGGGAGGAGTGTAGACCTAGCCTGCAGCGAGTCGCAATGAGCTGCAGGGAAAGCAGACTGGCGGTGGTGCGACCTTCCCTTCTGGGGGTTGCGCCCTCTCGGCCGATCGTGAGTACGGCGGCAGCGGTAGCGGCGGTGATGGCAGCGATCCCTGTGGCAGTGGAGGAGGTTGGGTTGGAGGTGACCCTTTGCGATCCCTCCCTCAACGGCCATGGCAGAAGAGAGGATGGAGACTGGGCTCCCTGCCTCGCTCGGCTGAGGGACACATGGCTCGCCTTCCTGGTCGGAGCTGGAGGGGTTAGGAGGAGACGTGGCCAGGCCGAAGGCAGAACATCCGCTGGCAGGTCACGGAGTTGAGATAGTGGAGATCCCCTGCTCTGGCGAGGTAGGCACTAGGGTGGAGCCACCGGCCATCCCACCGTCGTAGGAGATGGTGGTGGTCCGGTTGTCGCACGATGTCGTAGTGGCTAGATCTTCCAGTGGATTGGGGGCGACCCATGAGTTGGTGTGGCCCTACCCTGGTGACCTGAGGAAGGATCGGTTCGTCGTTTGCGATGAGGAGGAGGTGGTGCTCTGGCACTTCCTAGAGGAGAGAGGACTGTCGATGGAGTCTGATCTCGCCCAAACCAAGGCAACACTCAAGGAGGCCTTGGAGCGGGTTGAGCTCATCCATCAGGCGGTCTCAGTCGACCTACTACGCATTGCCGAGGTAAGCCTTCTGTGTTTTTAGGGCCTCTTTGGCACGGCTTATGCCGGCTTCGGCTTCATCTATTTTGCGCAAATCGAGCCACTGTAGCGTGAAGCCGTTTTGTAAGCCGGGGTTAAAATGAACTAGAAGCCAAGAAAAGCTAGTTTTTCTGGCTTCATCGACTTTGGCTTCACTAGTGAAGCCGTTTTGGATGAGCCGTGCCAAAGGGGGCTTTAGTGTTTGTCCTCAACTCCTTGGTCTTCCACCAGTTGTCTCAGCGTGCTTGCTTCTCGCTTTACAAGAGTTAGAGGCGAAGTCGGTCCACAAGTCCTATTTCATTCAGGACGAACACGGTCGGATGGAGTGGGAAGCCACGATGTCGCGGTGGGTCGACGAGCTTGAGCGCCAGCTAGAGTCGACCCACCGCGAGTCTCAAGATCAGGCAGCCGAGGTGACAGGAGCGCGGGCGGCAGAACTGCTCATGGTGGAATGGGCGACTGCTGCCGAGCGGGGACTCGACGCAGTGAAGGTCCACAGGCGGAGACTAAGGAGGCGCTCTAGAAGTCCTTGGAGGCTCTAGAGATAGAGTGGAAGGCCCAGACGGAGGCTGATCGAGAAGTGCTCGCACTCTGAGGGCAGGTGCTTGGGGTGGAGTCGAACGACCGACTGCTCGAGAAGGTCACCCAGCAAGAGGAAGGGCTCTCCATCCTTGAAGGCACCCACATTGGTATGTATATGTTCCTCCTTTGGTTGATGTCTTGGTTTTTCCTTTCCCTTGCTTCTGAGCTTGTCCTCCTTTTTCCAGAACTAGGTGGAAAAGTTGGTTCTCGGGAGCGGGAGCTGGAGACAGCCAAGGTGGCGATCGGTCAGAGCACGGAGGAGCTTGCCAAGTCCCTTGAAGAGCGACGTGCTCTCGAGGGGGAGCTAGACTAGATCCACAACATCTCCCAGGTGGTTGTGTCCGAGGTGTTCGGGTCGGCTCCGAGCACCAGCACGCCCGCCATCCAGCTGGCGAAGGTCCCGAACGAAGTTCGGGTGCTCATCTCCGACGGGATGTTCTATGGGACGTCGGGGGTGCTGACCTCAGTGGTGATGCACCACCCAGACCTGGACTTCACCGCCATCTACATAGGGTACTCCGGCGGCTGGAGCGTGGACGCCATCCATGCGCTTGGGGAGAGCTTGGTGCCATACGCACATATGGTTGCCGAGCAAGTCTCCGCACAGTGGGTGATGGAGGCTCACCGTGCGAGCATGGCTGAAGGCATGCGTCAAGAAGATGTCATCTAGCCTACGGATGGTGTGGAGGCCAGGTCAGAAATGAGTGTCATCCCGCATCCGACCGACCCGAACATTGTCCCGTCAGAAAGCGAGCAACCCTTATCCTCATCAACCGAGCCGTCAGCCGATGCCGTCGGGCGGCCACAATAGGATTTAGAGTAGAAACAGTTAGTGAATGTAAAGGATAAGTTCGTGGGGGAGCCCTCGTGTGAATAGTTTTTTGTATTCATGAATACTTTAATTTTGTTTTGTGATGGAATCATTTCGTAAGGGGAAGCTTGTCCCATTCGTTCCTTGTTTTTACCCTAGCATAGCTTTGTTTTTTATCCTTTCTTTTTCGCACCTGCCCGTTTGACCCATAGGCTGCAACCTTAAGAACCCGGGCGTGGCCTGCGAGGCTCAGCTACTCGTAACCATAGGTTGTGGCGGGGTATGATCGGTCGGGAGTTTAAAACATAAGTCACGTAGGGTAATCAAAGGAACGGAATCCCCTTTCGCTCGGGCGACGCCCCTTCATTTGGGTGAAAAGTATTACTATATGATAGTAAAAAAGAGGTGGTATTGCACCGTCGTGGAGCCCCCGAGTGACCTAGGTCGAAAGTGTTCGGGCTAGGGGGCTTCTAGGAGCAAACGTTGAATCAAAGAAAGCGGTAAGACCGAATTTTTAGGGGAAGAAAAGACGTAACTGTTCGATGTTCTAAGTGTTGGTGAGAACATTGCCATTGCCGTCCTTCAGTCGGTAGGCGCCCGGTTGGATCACATCGGTCACCGTATAGGGACCTTCCCATTGTGGAGAGAGTTTATGTTTCTCCTTGGTTGATTGGGTTCTCCGGAGCATGAGATCTCCGACCTCGAGGATCCTCCCCCTGATTTTTCTTTCATGGTACCTGCGGAGAGTTTGGTGGTAGCGAGCGGAGTGGATGATGGTTGTCTCTCGAGCCTCCTCGAGCAGGTCGACCGCGTATTGTTGAGCCTCCATGGCTCGGTCTCGGTCGAAGGCCTTCACTCTTGGGGCGCCGTGATCAAGGTCAGAGGGCAATACTGCTTCAGCTCCATTTCCCGGTCTTCTTTTTAACAAGAACAGGATTGGCAAGCCAGTCAAAGTGGTGTACCTCCTTGATGAATACGGCTGCCAGGAGTTTGGCGACCTCCTCGCCTATGGCCCTACACCTCTCGTTGTCAAAGCGACATAATCGTTGCTTGGTGGGCTTTGAGCCTAGGACGAGGCATAATGCATGCTTGGTGACCTCTCGTGGTATGCTTGGCATGTCAGAAGGTTTCCATGCGAAGACATCACGATTGGCGCATAGAAAGTCGGCGAGCTCGCATTCCTATTTGGACGGGAGCTGGGTCCCGATCCGCACCGTCTTGATTGGGTCGGTGTGGTCGATCCCCACTGCCTTAGTTTCCTCGAGTGGGCGGATGTTAGTCGAGGAGGTTGGCTTGTTGCAGTGTGGGACTACTAGGGTCGATGGTTCTTCGAGCTAAGGGAGCTCGGCTGAGTTGATGATGGCTGTGGCAAGCTCATAATGCTCGCAGTCGTATGTGTAGGCGTGCGAAAAGGTGCTACCCACAGTGATGACGTCGTTCGGTCCTAGCATCTTCAACTTGAGGTAGGTGTAGTTGGGGATGGCCATGAACTTAGCATAGCATGGCCACCCCATGATGGCATGGTAGGACCCAAGGAAGTCCACCACCTCGAATGTGAGGACCTCCGAGTGGAAGTTGGCTCGGTCACCAAATGTGACGGGCAGGTCGATCTGCCCGAGCGGGTATGCCAGCATCCCTGGGATCACGCCGTGGAAGGGAGAGCTCACTGGATGGAGCTCTGATCGGGGGATGCGCATGGTGTCGAGGGTGTCGACGTAGAGGATGTTGAGGCCGCTGCCTCCGTCCATCAGCACCTTGGTGAGGCGCTTCTTGCGAACAATGGGGTCGACAATGAGCGGATAGCGACCCGGTCTAGCAACGTGGGAAGGATGGTCCCTCTGATCAAAAGTGATCGGAGATTCTGACCAACTAAGGAAGGAGGGGACGGCCGTTTCGGCGACGCATGCCTCTCTATAGCGCACTTTGTGCTGGCGCTTGGAGTAGATGGCATCGGATCCCCCGAAGATCATGAGGCATTCCTTGGGATCGAGGAAACTGTCCCCATCCTTGCCCGCCACACGTCCTTTCTTCGCCGCTGTCTCCTTGCCCTTTCCTTCATTCGGTCCGCCGGCTTGGCGCAGAAAGCGCTTGAGGAGTTCATAGTCCTTGTAGAGGTGTTTGACGGGGTAGGCGTGGTTGGTGCATGGACTCTCCATGAGCTTGTTAAAGTGGCCGGGCTATCCCTGCTGGGGCTGCTTGCCCGCACAATCGGCCGTGGCGACCAAAGCAGAGTTGGCCAGTCAACGCCGATCCTTCTTGTTCTTTTTGCCCCTTTGCATGGAGGGGCCCTCATCTTGGTCCTTGCGCTTGGCCTTGCCCTTGTCCTGGCCTCCACCAAAGACCGCTCTGACCGCCTCCTCGCTGGAGGCGTGGTTCGTGGCGACATCGACCAGGTCGCAGGTGGTACGGGGCTTCAAGCAGCCAAGCTTGTGGATCAAGGACTCACATGTTGTCCTAGAGAGGAATGCGTTGATGACGTCCACATCGACAATATCAGGAAGGGAGTTGCATCGTTTTGAGATCCTATGGATGTAATCCTATAGGGACTCGTTGGTCTTCTGCTGGCAGCTCTTGAGGTCCTAGGAATTCCTAGGGCGGACATACATCCCCTAGAAATTCTTGATGAAGATCCTCTTGAGATCCACCCAGTCGCGGATGCTGTCATGCGGGAGGAATTCGAGCCATGCTCGAACCTGGTCCCCCACATAGATGGGGAGGTTTTGAATGATGAAGTGGTCATTATCCACTCCTCTGGCTCGGCCGGCGAGCCAGAAGTCTTCGAGACATATACCGGGATTCATTTCCCCGGTGTATTTGGCGATGTTGGTAGGTGGTCGGAAGTGCTATGGGAACGACGCTTTCTGGATGCGACGGCCAAAGGCCCGTGGTCCTAGGCCATCCGGGCTTGGACTCCGGTCGTCTGGTCGGCGACCATGCCTACGATGCGTTTCCCCGCTCCCCTCGATGGTCTGGCTAGGGCCCGTGCTGCCTGCTCTCATCGCCCTCGATGGACGTCATCATCACGCCAGGCTTGACGCCGATGGTTGATGATGCTGCGAGCATCTCGGTTCGGCCCGAGGCATTTGCGCACAGGTGGTCGGTGTGGAGCGATCGCCGGGTCAGGCCATGGTGCAGCTACGGCCTCCTGTTCCACACCCGGTGACTGTAGTGGTGAGCGGATGGAGCGATTCGACTGGTGCGCCCGCATTCTCCCGGTGGGGATAGAGGCCGCGAGTCGGTGTCGCAACATGGAGCTCTCCGCCTGTTGAACGGCGGCGGTTTCCACCAGCGCTCGGAGGTTCTGGTGGACCGCCTGCTCCTTGGGGTCGACAGGCTCTGGAAGGCCACGTAGAAGCATCGCCACAGCGGTGATGTTCTGGCCAACCCGAGTGAACTATGGGGGATCGTTCCCCCCGCCCATGATGTTGCACTAGACATATTGGGCGCGACCCCGGGCACCGCTCGTCGGGTTAGACGCATAGGGCGCAGCGTGCTGCACCGAGCGCGCTGGCGCAGGTGGCGGCTGGCTCTGCCGCCTTTGTCGTAGCTCCTCGCCATGCTCCTACGCACGCACGAGGGCCTCCGCATGAGGGTCTAGAGGGGTGTGAGTCTGTAGGAACTCTGCTACCACCAGTGTTTGTCCCAGAGCGTCCGCCATAGCGCACTCCTGGGGCAGAGGGTGGGTAGATGCCACGACGTCGCCGATGCTGGAGCCGTCGCTTTCAACCTTGTCATCAATGAGGTTGTGGAAAGAGGTGGGCCATCCGATGACCAAAAGCGTGAACCTACGACATCTTCCCCACAGACGGTGCCAACTGTCGGTGCAAAAAGTGACCAACAAGTAAATATTTATCATTTTGCCGTACGTTGTGATTGGATGTGGCCTAGCACTCAATGACATAGGGTTTATACTGGTTCAGGCAACGTGCCCTACGCCCAATTTGAGTCAATCGGTGACTTTATTCCTGAGCCCAGGTGCTCGAAGTTTGCTGTGGGGTTACAAACGATTGGGAATAAGATGGGGGTGTCAGAGGTCCGATCGGACTCCGGACTGAAGAGCCAAGAGTGACGGAAGCTCATACGTGCGCTAAGTATTGGAACATATGCTCTATGTAGCTTTAGAGTTCTAGAGCCGTGGAGCTGTTCGAGTGCTTAGAATGTCTAAAGCTAGCAGAGAGTGAGTCGGAATGAACCGTCTGTTGTTGTCTGTCGTTTATCGTGAGAGAGCGTATCCCCTTTTATAGGTGAAGGGGATGGCCTTACAAGAGAGTGTGTGTGTGGGTGCTACCTAGTCTTTTTGCCCATGCCGTCGGGTACAAGATTTGTCGGCGCCTATAATACTGTTGATGGCCAGATGCATGTGGTAGGTTCCATCGTGCTCTTCTGGTATGGCAAATGTCAGCGCCCACCATACTATAGGACAAATGTCGGCGCCCACAACATTGTCCGTGTTCTGACATGTCTGGAAGGTTACAGAGCACCCTTCTGACATGGTCTGGTGGTACTGTCTTGTAGGTGTGCAGGGTACGGTCCTCAGTATTGCGGTTGACTTGAGCGCCTTACCTTATCTGCTCTGCCTGATTTCTTGGGTCCTCACTGAGTGGGCGTCCCCGACCGGTCGTTCCTAGTCGGCTCCGACCGTGCCGGTCGGAGAAGAACCATAAGCAGAGGTTCGGTGTATTCCTGGTCAGAGAAGCGGGTCGGAGTCGGAAGCGAGCGTCGTCCCCTCCTTGGCTAGGCCTTCCGGTCGGAGAAGCGGGTCAGAGTCGGAAGCGAGCGTCATCCCCTCCTTGGCCAGGCCTTCCGGTCGGAGGGACTAGACCGCTCTTCCGGCCTGTCATTAGGTATCTGGGCCGGCCCAGGAGTTGTGCATTGTTGCAACGTCGTCTGCTGGGCCGAGTTTTTTGCTGGGAAAGAGGCCTATTGAGGACCCTGGGTTTATTAACTCGACAAGAGGGTTACGTAGAGTTTTTCCAATAAAAAAATCATCGCTCAAGTCGTGTTTCTATCTCCCTGTCGCCTCTCCGCCTCGCTCGTGAAATTTTTTGATATTTAACCCCGAATTCGCACGCCCCTCAACATTTAACCCCCAATTCGCAGACCTTTTGAAATATAACCCTGGACGCGCAGATTGTTTTGATATTTAGGATTTTCGTGGTTTTATCTCTTTTAGTAATTCTAGGAGCCTCTTTTCACTGTTTGTGGTACCAAAAAAAGGACTAGAATACCCCTCCCTCTAATCTGGTGGCCTCCCTCCTCTATCACTGACGCGCGGGCCCCACATGTCATCTTCTTCTTCCTCCTTTTGCCATCTTCCATTGCTGAGCAGCATCCGCCGTCGTCGATGGCGAGCAGCAGCAGCAGGGGGAGCTGCGCTGTCGCAGCCTGCTTCAACCGCCAGCCATTGGAGCGCGTAGGGGCGACCTGCAGTTGGCGACGCAGTGGCCCCAAACCCTAGCGCAAGCTGACGGGGCGGACGAGTCAATCTTTATATAAGGCTGCCCCCTCCTCTCCTTTGCTTCTTCATCACAACCACTGATGACATATATGATCAATCGTCCGAAGAAGCCAGGTAGCAGCTAGCTAGCTAGATAGACATAAACCATCTCACTCATTCTCTGTAGAAGTGTAGGAGAGGCCATGGATACCACCAGCAAGAAAGCCTATGGGGTTGCCATCATCATACAGCTCATCAACACCGGCATGTACGTCGTCTCCAAGGCGGCATTCAACCATGGCATGAGCACCTACGTCTTCATCTTTTACCGCCAGGCGGCGGCCACTGCGCTGTTGCTGCCCCTAGCCGTTGTTCTTGAAAGGTAACTGAAAATAATTGACTTTTACTTTAATAATTGAGATGGCTCTAATAATATACTCCGTATATATGATCGCTGAAATAACCGATTGATCCATATATGCTGTGAATGTGATTGATTCGATCGCAGGACAAATGCACCACCCATGTCATTCAGGTTGTTTCTGAAGCTGTTCTTCTATGCATTGCTTGGGTATGTAACTAACACTACATCCATCAGTGGTACTTTCCTGTACTGAATACAACTACTGATGATTTATTAACACCATATATATGACATGTGGTGTCTCTGATGAACTTGTAGCAACACATTGAGCATGAATCTGTACGACATAAGCCTCAAATACACCTCTGCAACCGTGGCATCGGCAACAAGCAACTCTGTCCCTGTGGTCACCTTCTTTCTGGCTGTCCTGTTAAGGTAATAAGCCCGCACCCAGCCTTATTACCAAATTAATTCAGTTACCGTGAGTCCCTGACCTTATATATCGCTACTACTAACTGTCACTCTTTTTTTTTGTCTCTACTAATTAACCTACTAGCTTTCACATCAGCACTACTATAGTACTATTATATTAAACATGCACCTTCCTTAGATTAATCTATAATTAACTGTACTTATCATTGTTGTCTTGGTGGAAATATAAAGCAGAAAAAGAACCCATCATTAGCAAACCTGAACATTATATATATGCAGGCTGGAAGTGGTTCGGCTGAGAAGCCCGTCAGGCATGGCGAAGGCGGCGGGCGTGGTGCTGTGCCTAGCCGGGGTCCTGACCATCGCCCTGTACACGGGTCCCTCGATGAGCCCGGTGAACCACCACCGCGCCTTCGCCGCGCACCATCCACATCCTCAAGCTCATGCTGATGGCGGCGGCAAGGGGACATGGATCAAGGGCACGTTCCTGATGCTGCTGTCCAACACGACGTGGTCCCTCTGGATCGTGCTGCAGGCGTCGCTGCTCAAGGAGTACCCCAACAAGCTGCTGTCCACGCTGGTGCAGTGCGGCCTCAGCACCGCCCAGTCCTTCCTCCTCGCCGTCGCCGTCGCCGTCGAGCGCGACCCCGCCGCCTGGAAGCTGCAGCTCGACGTCGGCCTCCTCGCCGCCGCCTACTCCGTGAGTAGAAGTATTATGAGCAATGACGACGACGAAGAGATTATCAAGCAGATAAACAACTAACGTCGACGACAATGCGTACATATGCAGGGTCTTGTGGTGACGGGCGTGTCGTTCTACCTGCAGGCGTGGTGCATCGAGAAGCGCGGGCCCGTGTTCCTGGCCATGTCCAACCCGCTGGGCCTCCTGCTCACCATCTTCTTCTCCTCCTTCTTCCTCGGCGAGATCGTGCGCCTCGGCAGCCTCCTCGGCAGCGGCCTCCTCGTCGGAGGGCTCTACAGCGTCCTCTGGGGCAAGAGCAAGGACCACCTCCACCAGAAGCAGAGTCATCAGGAGCAGGCACCGAAAACTCTGGCCACCGCCAGCAACGATGGCCATGACGACGACGAGGAGAAGCAGCAGCCGGCAAAGGCGGTGCAGAACACGGGCGGCGGTGACGAGAAGCAGCTCAAGGACTTGTTTGCAATGGAGGCATCGCCATTGCGCCATCAGTCCGGATGAGCAAATCGTCTAAGCTGTTGAGGCGTATACATATATAGCAAGGACTTTCTGTACGTACATGTGTATGTATGTACTACGTACGTGCTACGTGCCTATGTCTATATTTCTCATGGCCCAATAGTCTTTTGGCCTGCTTACTCAAGAAGCCAGCAAAGCACAGGCCATTAGCCCATTGCCCACTCACGTACGCAGCAAGAGAGGAACGCACGGAGCGACTTCGCGTCAAGGCGTACTTGCGTCTCCGCCTCTGCTACTGAGTGAATTTCTTGTGTCAAATACAGTCCACTTGTTCTTGTTTTTTAAATCCCCCCGCCTATAATTTGGTT
Organism: Miscanthus lutarioriparius; assembly: GCA_904845875.1. Taxonomy (NCBI): domain Eukaryota; kingdom Viridiplantae; phylum Streptophyta; class Magnoliopsida; order Poales; family Poaceae; genus Miscanthus; species Miscanthus lutarioriparius. The sequence continues at coordinate 70,570,533 of CAJGYO010000016.1, read as the reverse complement.
CACCCTCCGCCACTGGCTACATGTAATACATATTGCTCTGTTGGGCCAAAATTGTAGCAGCTACCTAGCCCAAGGGCCGAGCACCCAGCCCAGCTGAGAGCTATTGATGCGGCGTCCCTTGGCCCAGCCTGTTTCCAATCCAATGAACAAAGAGGAGAGAGTGGATTGTTCTATCTAATTAACCTCCTCCCCTCAAAAAAAAAAAAAAATCTAATTAACCTCCATGATGTTTCACAACAACAACAACAACAACAACAATAAAAAACAAAGACTCTAACCTCCACCATCTCTTGCACTAGTTTGCACTATCTTAATTCTAGTTACTCCATCATCCATATATGCATCCACAATCTGATTTGTCATCCCCACCTTAAACTTTTTCCCATCGGTTGTTCTCCACCACGCCCACTTTCATCTGGCCTTTAGTGCCCATCAACCATCTCCACACTAGATAAGCTAACTCGCCATAGCCATACCTCAATGGAGATGGAGAAAGCCAGATACAGGATTGGCAAAATGGAGAATACGTGGTCACCCAGTGGCGGAGGGAGGGAGGGGCAGGGGGGACCAAAGCCGCCCTAAGCTAATGTAGTTTCCATTGAAAAAAAATCAGATTAAGCCAATTTAACAAAATTTGTACCGTCCCCCTAACAACAGGAAATTCATACTTCTGACTCTGTCGCTGATGGTCGGAGTCTACTAGAGATAGAGAAGCCAAAGTAAGAGGGGAAGATTGAGTATTTGGGTCTGCGGAACTTATGCATAGACATAAATAAAATTTCTTTCTAAGTTGCCTCTCCCTTTATAAGTAAAAACTCATTACCCATAACAAAGGTTTTACTTCATTTATTTCTGCATCAAACTATGTCATTAAGTGGTACCCACTAAGCCGATGTTTGCACAGTATCAAGTGAATAACATTAACATGGTTGGCACCTTGCATTGCTAAATTCCTTGAGCGCCATGTCAACAATGTCCGGCCCCTGTTTTGTTTTTATATGAAACTTTGATGACACAAGGTGGGGATGCCCCTAGCCCTTATTTACTATATATTAATTATAAAAATAAAAAAATACAAAAGTTGATGTTACAAAAGGCTTTTGTAGCCGATGTTTTATCATGGGAGGAGAAATATGATCTTTTTGCTTGATGGATAAACAAAGAAAGTTGGTGTCAAGTCCCTGTTTTAGTGGCCAGAGCTATTCATAAAGATCTTCATAGTGGTAGGATACGTAAAGATCTTTATAGTGGTAGGATACGTAAAGTCCCTGTTATAGCTAGCACAACATTAATAACGCTCAAGACCTGTCGGCTCAACCTCTTACAGATATTCATAGTGGTAGGATACGTAAAGATCTTTAGAGTGAGTTTTAGAAAAAAAAACACTAATTATGTTTTTTAGAATGAAAAAATAGATTAATAAAGCAGGGAGCTAGAATATTGGAGTAAACATCGTGGCAGCAGGTGTACGGTACGTGTTGAAATTGGGAGCACCCTGCCACCCTACGACCTACATACAGTACCCTCCAAGTGTTGAGTGTTAGGCAAGCAAAGCATGAATGATCGATGCATAATAATATTAATATAAATATATAATGGGTATGTACATATGCCACCAACAAGTGCTAGCTGTTTTAGTTTGACTTAGGGGCCGGACGTACTCAATCAGTCAGAAGGGCATCGTATTGATATCTTGATTGCTATTTGGAATCATTAGTGTTTACTCAATTAATGTGGATGACAAGATGTTTCCCGTATTTATTAGAACGTGGGTCCTTGTGAGAATTAACGCGAAGATTTTTTAGTAGGGCATGGTTAGCATCCGGACGTCCAGACGAACGCACACGTGGACGTCCAAGCAGCCTGCCTCCGTTTGCTCGCTCTGACTCGCACGCACCCCGACCTCGCCGCTCCTCATGTCTGGATAGTCGCGCAGCCCGCTCCTGTCTGCCTCGCCCCCACCTCGCACGTGCACCCTACCCCTGTCACTGTGCCCCACTCCTTCCCCCTGACCCCCTCCTCTCTCTCCGTGTCGGCGGGACCTGGGAGCTGGCCCCCAGCTCGCTACGCCCCCATCGGCTGGCCCTAGCTCGCCGCGCCCCATCCCCTGGCACCCGTTCTGTGCGTCCATCACTCACCGTGCCCACGTGAAACACTTGCAACATAAAACACTTAGATGCAACATGCGTCTGACATAGATCAAACAATTTAAACATATTATTGCAACATATGTGTGAAATATATGCAACATCCAGATAAAAGCACGTGTAACATGTGTGTGAAACATATGCAACATCGAGATAAAACACTTGCAACACGTGTGTGAAACATATGCAACATCCAGATAAAACACTTGCTGCAACATATGTATGAAACAGATGAAACATTTCGAACAAACGCTTGCAACATACCTCTGAAAACACTTGCAAAATATGCAACATCCAGATCTACTTTTTTTTTTTGCAACATCCGTATGTAACAACTACTGAATTACAACATACTTCTGAAACATCTGAAACATAGGGGAGGGAAAGCCCAAGGTCAGTCGATTCCGGTCGTTGGGGTGGGATCCGACGACGATCGGCGGTGTGCGAGCACCACCACCACCACTAGCAGCACCGGCCTTGGCTGGGCCAGGCGGGGGGTGCGCACTACGGAAGGGAGCGAGCGGCATAGTTGAAGCGAGGAGCGAGGTGCCGGTAGGGTGGGGTGCGTGACATGCGGGAACTAGGAGCGAGCGAGCAAGCGATGCAGGGTGGGGCATGCGGTGGGAGAAGACGGCGACAGCAAGCGAGGAGCGGGGCGTGCGGCATCAAATAGGACGAACGTCCCTGACCAAGTATTATCATTTGAAAATATAATAATAGTAAGATTAGCTTCAAACATATAAGGGCGTCTCCATCAAGGAGCGACGTAGCTAGATAGATCTGACGTGGAGGCAAGAGAAATAAAAAAAAACGTTCTCGCTAGAGATTCCGTCGTCGCTAGTCTCGCACACCAAACGAGACGATGCGGACAGAAATTTCCCATCCGTGCCTAGTATCCAGGTGAGAGAGAATAGCAGTTACAAAGATCGAGTAATTAAAAATGTTTAGTTGTAGGGCCCACACAATGACCTGGCTTGTAAATCGCTGGCTGCCGGCTATTACCTGGAGGACGCCCTAATATACGAAGTTGGACTCAAAGCCGTGAAATAGAGCAGGAGTGTTATGCGTGTTCTATTCGCTTAAGCTGAAATCTAGTTTATGCTGAAATGGTACGAGAGAAAAATATTATTTTATAACTAAAAAGTAGCTCGAGGTAACCAGGCCAGACAGGATTATTTTTCAGCTCTTAACTGCAGGACCACGACCACTCTTGAGTAACCCCGTGACAAGTGTCCTAAGGTACACGTACTCTTCATTACTCTTTTTATTGGTTGGAACTACAAAAGACCGTCATTTCTAAGAATTATTGGTTGGAACTACAAAAGACCGCCATTTCTAAGAAAGTTAGTAAGGGCAGTTCTAATGGTGTATTGATGATGGTTTCTATCTTCATTAAATGATTTGCCACGTAGACAAAATGCTGATATGGCAACGTAATTAATGAAGAAAGAGAACAAAAATCTTAGAAATGATTTACTCGTGAAGAAATCAAGTCTTCTCTTGACCCAATGCACCAAGAAACCATGAAATCGTCATTGGAGAGAAACCACCAGTTTTTAGAGGACTTATGCCGCACTCTCATTGGAGGAGGAAGATAGAGTTGGGAGAGATAAAGAGAAAATAATTATTACTCATAAAAACTATAGGTTGGAAAGCATTATTTTTTTAATACGGTATCCTATATTTATAGAAACTACTCGTTTTTTTATTAGGACTACCCTGACTTGTTCTCTGCCCGTTAGTTTTATACTCTCGAGTAGGATTATTATTCAGCCCTTAACTGCGGGACCACTCTTGAGTAGTTTGCATGCCGGTTTTGTCCCCATCACTACTGATTTGATGTTTAATCTCTCACGTGGTTTACGTGGTTCTGATTCATCTCGCTCCATGCATGCCTGAATCATCATTGTAGCTAGCTGTAGCTTCTTGAAGCAGCTGCGCTTGAATTGCATGCCGAATTGAAGCTCTAGACAGGTCCGGTACGGTCATTCCGAAATATGAGGAAGACGACGACACGTCCACAACACGCATCACTCACCTATATGAACACATATACGTAAACCCTATCCCTATGAGTACCTTCGAAGGACTGAGCCAGCAGATCTCGAGATTCACGAAGTCACCATGGGCACCTCGCTGTCGATAGGGACTACGTCGCCTACCACTGAAAGTATAGCGCTGATAAATCCTAAAATAAATCCAGAAAAATACGAGCACCCGTGCTAAGTCGAGGACTTAAACCCGGGTGGACAGATTTTACCACAAGGAGCCTAACTGTCGGGTTCATAAACCCAGGGTCCCCAATGGACCCGCTTCCCTATAAAACTCGACTCAGATACACAATAACAGGCCAAGGCCACTGTCGATGTTTTATCACCGATAGCCTGTCACGGGGGTACCCGGGACAGTTGTTCGGACTTCGGCGAATAGTAGAACTCGGCGGTTACGCAAAGAGACTTACGATTTATACTGGTTCAGGCCCTCGACTTGGTCGAGTAATAACCTTACGTCCAGTTCGGCGTTAGCCTATTTACGTCGTATTGCTTTGAGTATTGGGTATGTTCAGTTGTTTACAAGGGATATCCTCACCAGCCCTTTATAGTCCAGGTGCTGAGAGGAGTTGTTTGTGTTCTACTCAGATACAAGGTCAGAGTTCTAAGCTATGCTTCGGGCGCCTTTCCTTGCATAGTACAATTTGGAGTTTTGGTCTTGCACGTTGCTTTGCTCCGTGTTCTTCTTGGCGATTGGGCTGTGGGCCTTGTTACCAAGGTCCACTTCCCTATAGTACGGTCTATGGGGGCCCGTAGGGTTCCCCATCGACAAGCCCCCGAGCATTTCATGATTGAGCTTCAAGGGCCGAGTTGTTGTAGACTTGATCCGGGTTCTTCTTGAAGTGAAATCTTGAGATGGTCTTCTTTTGGTTGGTTCGTCATGATAGATGTGCACTTTTTTTCTAAAAAAGTACACTCAGTGAATGTAGCCCCCGAGCCTCTTGCTTGTTGGGACAAGAAGCCAGAGGGTCCCTTTAGTCTTCTTGGTTGCTCCGAGTTCTTTTTCGGTGGGTGCAATTTTTTGTAAAAATTGCACTCACTGAGTGTAGCCCCCGAGCCTCTTGCTTTTGCTTGCAAAAGTTGGAGGGTCTAGATTCTTGTCTTCAAAAATTTTTGGGGTTATGTATCCCGCAGCCCCCGAGCCTTCTCCGAGTTCTTTTCTTTCGAAAAGAAATCGGATGAAGGGTCTTGATGTGTTGTCATTTGTTGTAGTCTTGAGTTCTTGTATTCTTGGTCATTCGTCTTTAAATCCGAGCCCCCGGGCGTGGTTGAAGCGAATGCCGAGCCCCCGAGCTTAGTGTTTGACTAAGCCGTGATGTTCTTCTGAGTTGTTTTTATTCATCCAGGTCGTTTCTAGACTTCTCTGGTTCTTGATGTACCTCTTCTAGGTTGTTTGCACTTCGTCCAGGTTCTTTTTGAACTTGTATGTACCTCATCCGGGTTGTTTTCTGATCACTCCAGGTTCTTTTTTGTCTTGATTTCTGTTCCCAACTTGTCTGGGTTGTTTTTCTTCAATATGGGTTCTTTCTGATCTTGACTTGATCTCTGTCTCTCCTTGTTGGGGTTCTTTTCTGATCAATCCGGGTTCTTTCTAAGCTTGTCTTGGTTCTTGCCGTGCCTCATCGGGGTTGTTTTTTTGATCAAACCAGGTTGTTTCTTGACTTATCTTCTTTGTTGGTTGTGGTTCCGCCTTGAGTAGGAAATTCTTTCTTCAATCTTTCCTCATTCGTAGATATGCTGCTGTGTGAGGTTGAGCAGCCCCTGGGCTTTTGTATACTTGATAACTTTCGCGTTGGCAGTTAGAAGAGTTCTTGTGATGTGGCTTCCATGCTTGCTCTATCTGCCTTTCAATTTTTGGGTTGTCGCTGTTGCTGGTCTTGGGTTGGAGGTAACTATATCAGCGTGCTCGTCCAGAACATGGTTGTCTCCCTGTTCATAACCCAGGATTTGCTTCATCCTCTGTAGTTGTGATGTATCTAGGTTGTGTTTATTCTGCTAGTTATATCGAATCTTGGTGCGGAGGGTTGCAACCTCGAATTCCACTGAGTTCTTTGCTGCCACTCTAGAATGACCTCCTTTGCTTTATCAGATCTTGTACTCTGTTGTAATCCTAGTATCTTCTTGATCAGAGGAATAAAAGATTATATTGTCTGAGTTGTTGTCTGACTTGTTTGGAGATGTGTCCGAGCTCTTTTTGTTTCGGTTGCCTCTGTGTAAACGTACCCGTCTTGTAGTATATTATTTTCTCAATAACTTTCTTGTGAACGGATTGATAGCCGTTGTGGTGTGAACGGAACGTTGCTCTTCTCTGGTGCGTACTGTAATTATTGCTGTAACGGTAACTTTGAAGGGCCTTCCTTTGGCGACCGCGTACTTTGGGCCACGTATTTACCTTGTATAAAGATAACTTCTCTGTTACTGTTGGCCTAACTTGCCTTTGCGGTAAAAAATTCCCCAATCTTAGCCGAAACCCTAGCTCTGTTTTGCCTTCAATCCCCTGCTATTTCCGTCCAAATCTCGTCTTTGCTTTTCTGAGATGGTGGCGAAGAACAAGAGCAAGAATAAGAGCAAGTCTGTCGACGAGGAGGTGGCGCTCAAGGTGATCGAGAACACCGAATTTGTTGCGATGCGGAAAATGCAGAGGCAACTCCCCAAGCCGTCAACTTTGGAGGCGGAGTTGGATTTGCTTGTTGCTCATGGCCTTCTTCAGGAGAAATGTCTCTCTAATTTCTCTGGTCCTGGTGAGCACGATGTCCCTTCTACCACTCCGAATCAATCTATTCTTTTTGTTCCTTTCGTGCAGGCGAGGCTTTGTTATCCCTCGTCCAATTTCTTGCTTGAGTTTATTGGATCCTATGGGATTCAAATCCATCATCTTACCCCTAACGGGGTTCTTTTTCTTTCTACCTTCGTGCATTTTTGCGAGGTTTTCGTTGAAATTCCTCCAAATCTTCTTCTTTTTCATCATTTTTTCCATGTGCGTTTGTCAGACGGAAATAATACTCCTTTTCTCGGCTGCTGCCTTATCCAATCCCGTCAGGGAGTTTCTTTCCCTTCTCCTACCCTTTCTGATTCTGTCAGGAATTGGGCGGAGAAGTGGTTTTATATTTCAAAACCTGCTCTTTCCTTTTCTCATGAGCTCTGTATTCTTCCCGTTCCCCTCCCTATCTGGAAGGATAAAATCTCTTCTGCTGAGCGTGTTGCTCTGAAGCCTGTGCTTGCTCGAGTTGCAGTGCTTAAATAGGCAAGCTTGACTAGCAATTGTATAGTTGCCAGTTTCTTGCGTCGCCGGGTGCAACCTCTTATGCAGAGGGTGCATTACGGCTTTGAATATACTGGGCCCTCAGATCCTTCCTGACTTGTTCCTGATGTCGAGTTGCCTGAGGAGGTCATTCTTGAACGCCTAGGGCGTATTTTGTGTGGGGTCTCTGTGATGCCTGCTCGTGTTGAAGAGTACGATGCTGCTCATCCTCCTTCTGAGGTAAGTGGTAATCTCCTCCGAGTTCTTTTGGGTTCTTGCACTTCGTATTCTGTTTTTTACTTCTTTCTTCTTCTCTTGCAGGGTTTTGGTTGGGCCTTTAGGCTCGAGGTGGCTGTTGTCATAGCTGGAGGGGCAGCTGCTGAAGAGCCCATCGATGATGAGGATGAAGATGATGCTGATGTTGCTGCTGGCAATGTAGCTGAAGCCGTTGTTTCAGGGTCGGGTTCTTCTTCTGCCAGGTTGTCTATTGACTTATTTGAAGGTCAACACTCCTATGTTGAGTATGTTCCTGATCCTTGGATTGCTCGATATATCCTGTTATCTAGGAAGCGGTGGACTGAGGCTGCTTCTAAGCAGTCTTTGCCCAAGAGGCGACGTTCAGCTCGTCAACACCCTCCAACAGGTAATATTCTCGTAGGTGAGCTTGCGCTGAGCTTTTCCCAAGTTGTTTTCCTGGCTTTGTCTTGATTTGACTTGCTTTTGTGTATTCATCCGAGTTCTTCTTGTCTTCTGATAGATGGTTAGTCTGTCGCTGTTGATGAGGAGGTGACTGATGATGAAGTCCCCCTTAATCTTCGTTCGTAAGTTTTTACTTCTTGAGTGCCCTTGTATTTTGTAAGATTTGCTCTGACTGAGTTCTTTTTTCTGTAGTCATGCATGGGCTCCTTGTGTCCCAAATGTAACAATTGCTTCTGCTTCTGTCCCAAAGGCCATCCCAATCCCCTCCTTTGAGGTGGTTGAGGATGATTTGTTTTCCGTGCCACTTCCCGACTTCATTTTCTCGGAGGTGGCTGGTGATTTTAAGAAGGTCATCAAGTGAGTTTTTCTCCTGGTTGTTCTGATTTTGATATCTTATTCTGTTTTTGATAGACCCGAGTTCTTTTTCATTGTAGGCCTTCTGAGGATGCCTCGTCTTCTCTAGCCCTTGGGGCTAAAAAAGATTTACAAGAATCTGCTGTTGGTGAGCTCTTGTTCTGCCTTGCCTTTCTGTCTCTTGTATAATTTATGTATTCTATATCCTTGTAGACTTATAATTACGCTTTTTGTAGCTTCTCCTCCTCGTGTTGCTCCTCTTGAGCCACATGTTGAGGAACAGAATGTTAGGGGCCCCGTGTCCTCTCGGGAGGAGCACGGGTTATGGATAGTCCTCGAGCATTTTCTTTGCTGCTCAAATCGCCACTTGGGTCGCTCTCTGTTGTACTCCCTCGAAATTTCTTTGCTTTCGAGTTGATGCGGCGATGGGTGAGGGTTCGATAACTACCCTCCCCCCGCTTCGCTCTTGAAGGTGATCGGCCGTCAACATCCGGGTCGAATACTCTTCCCGCTAACTCGTTCGGGAGAGGAAATGGCTCGGCTTGGCGAGTTGAGCAGTTGCCAAGTTGTTTTCTTCTTGGGAAACCTTTTCTGGTGCTTATGGCGTCGAGCTCAAGGTATCCGAGTTCTTTTTTGTCTTTCGATATTGGTTTCTTCTGCTTCTGTCTCACATATTTTTGCTTTGTAGTCTTTACTTCAAGATCAAGATATCTTGTTTGGTCCTCATGAGGCGCAGTTTACTACCATTGTTGAGGCCAATTTGAAAAGAAAGGGAGATGAGCTGGCTCAGGCTCAAGTTGTCCTGACTTATGAGGAGCAGCGTGCTCTAACGGAGGCTGCCCTTAATGCCAAGGTGCTTGATGCTGAGAGGGCGTGTGATGTCACTCAGGCTGAGAATTCTGACTTGAAGGAGAGGCTAGCTGGTAAGTTGATCTTTTGTTGATCGACTGATTTTCCCTTGGTTTTGCTCTTTTTTCTCTTCTGGGTTGTTGATTTGCTTTCTTTCAGCTCTTGCTCATGAAAAAGAAACCTGGTTGAAGGATAGGGAGGCGATGACTGACACCCTCCGTACTTCACAAAATCAGGCTAAGTCTGTAAGTACCCTTCTTGATTCGAAGTTGAAAGAAACCCAAGATATTCTTGCTTAGGCAAAATTGATACGTTCTGGCGCTGACCGAGATCTTATTCAGGCCATAAAATCTGTTCGAGATCTGCAGGCGAAGTTGAAGGCTACTCATGAGCAATTCTGGGCTCTTTATCATTGCGATCGCTCCAATCATTGCTTGATCTATCGGCGAGAAGGAAGAGAGATCTAGGCCTTAGAGGCATAATCTGGGGTGCTTTCTTCCCGTTTTATGATTTTGTAAGGGGTGGCTTTCACCGATCGTCAACAATGTGGTTTCATATGTCCGGTTGTTGCTCCTGATGCCCCTCTTGAGCGGATTTTTGAAGCTTCTATTGGTGGTGTTTTCAAGGCAGTGGGAGGAGGCCAAAGTAGAGCTTAGTGGTCTATCGGACCAAATCTTGGAACAGATGAATGAATGCTTCTGCCGTGCCTCCAGCTCCTTAGACATTTTGTGTAATGAACTTGTGGTTTCTTGTAATATATACTTGTTTACGTGAATATGATCGGCTTTTGCCCTGCTTTTGAATCTGTCTTTGATCGCTATGAGCGTGCTTTGACTATCTTTCTTTTCTTGCATTTGTGTAATTTACGAGTAGTCCTTCCACTTTGTGTATTTGGTTTTGTCGCTCTTGGATAACAATAATCGACTGCATGTTGATATCCGGCTTGTAGAGTTGTTTTTTTGCCACTCTTTTGGGTGTGGGATTTGATCATATTGCTTTCTTGAGTAGATAGCCATCCTTGTAGGGTTGTTTCCTGCCGCTTTTGGGGCGAGTTGGTTGGCCATTCTTGTGTCAGATTGTACAATTGTTTTGGCTGCTCTTGGGCCGAGGCGGTTGGTCATCTTTGTTCTTGGAATATGTAGCCAAGTTGACTTTGATCATGCTGCTTGTTGGGCGAAGTTTGTTGATCGTACTGCTCTTGGGGTAGGAGACCGAGTTATAAATTTGTAGATTCCGCTTGCTGGGTGAAGTAGTCGATCGTATCGCTCTTGAGGTAGGCGACCGAGTTGTTGGAGTGATTGTGCCGCTCTTCTTTAAGTAGTCGATCGATCGTGCCGCTCTTGGGGTAGGCTGACGAGTTGTTTTTTTTGTAGATAGTGCCGCTTGTTGGGCGTAGTAAACGATCGTACCTACTCTTGGGGTAAGCGATCGGACCCGTATAGCACAACCGTTTTCGGGTTGGCTGTTTGCAGGGTAAGTAAGCAATCGTACCAGCTCTTGGGGTAAGCGATTGTGCCCATTTAGCAACAATCGTTTCCGGGTTGAGCTGTTGCAGGGCTGCCCCTTTTTCCCCAACCTGATTATGGGTTGGTTTAGTCCGTTGGACAGGGCTGTCAGTCGTACCATCTCTTTTATGGTAGAGTGACAAAATTGCCCGTGTAGCGCAACCGTTTCCGGGTTGGCTGTTAACAGGGAAGCCCCTTTTTCCCCAACCTGATTACGGGTTGGTTCTGTCCTGTTGGACATGGCTTAAATCTAAAGTCGTTCTTCTTGAAGAATTTCTGCTTTGTTTCTCTTGAAGCTTGAGTACAATATGTTGTACTAATTGTAGAATCTTTTGAGTTGGCTGATATGCCAAGTATTCTTCACTGGTATTTCATCTGGAGTCATCAACTCGTATGTGCTGGGTCCTGTTGCGTTTTTCACGATGAAGGGTCCTTTCCATGGACTGAGTAGTTTGTGTCGTCCATCTTTCTTCTGGATTAGTCATAATACTGAGTCCCCTGGCTTTAGTGATCGGGGCTGAGTACTTTTGTCATAATGTCTTCGTAGTCCTTGCTAATATCTTGCATTTTGGATTATTGCACTGTCTCTTATTTCTTCTATTGAATCAATTTCTAACCGCCTTGTTTCTTCGGCTTCGCCTTCCTCGTATTGTTCTATTCTTGGAGATAGCCATATCAAGTTGGCTGGTAGTATTGCTTCTGATCCGTAGACCAGAAAGAAAGGTGAGTAGTCGGTGGCTCTGCTGATCTGGGTTCTTAAACCCCATACTACTTTTGGTAGTTCATCGATCCATTTTCCACCATAATCTTTCAAATCTTCATATAATCTTGGTTTTAAGCCTTGTAATATGAGTCCATTTGCTCTTTCAACTTGTCCATTGGCCTGTGGGTGTGCTACTGATGCAAAGTCGATTTCTATCCCACAATCTTTTGCCCAGTATTGGAATTCTGTTGCTGTAAATGGTGAACCAAGATATGTGATTATTCTATTGGGCATGCCAAACCTATGCATGATGTCTTGTATGAATTTCACTGCCTTTTCTGCACTGTATTTGACCAAAGGTTTGTATTCAATCCACTTTGTAAATTTGTCGATTGCCACAAATATGTATTCGAAGCCTCCTTTTGCTTTTTTGAGTGGTCCGACTTGATCCAGCCCCCAGCATGAGAACGGCCAAGCTGGTGGTATGCATATCAAATTATGAGCGGGCACATGTGATTGTCTGGCAAACATTTGGCAATTCTTGCATGTTTTGATGAGTTCTTCTGCATCTTTGAGTGCTGTTGGCCAATAGAACCCGGTTCTGAATGCTTTGCCGACCAGTGTCCTAGAGGCTGCATGATTTCCACAACATCCTGAGTGGATTTCATCCAACATTTCCTTTCCTTTATCTGTTGGAACACATTTAAGTAGTACTTCAGATGATGCTGCTCTTTTGTATAGTTTGTCTCCCACCAGAACGTAGTTTTTGCTTCTTCGTATAACCCGAGTTGCTTCTGCTTTGTCTTCGGGTAGTTTCTTCTCTTTGATAAAATCAATGTATGTTTGTCTCCAATCATTTTGTATAACCATGATCTGTCTTGATTGGTCTGATTCTTCTGCTTGATCTATTTCCATTGGATCTGTTGTCTCCTTCTCCTTTTCTGTGTTCTCGGGTTGTTTGATAGATGGGGCTATGAGTTCTTCTACAAATATACCAGGTGGTACTTTTGCTCTATCTGATCCCAGTTTGGCTAGCACATCTGCTGCAACGTTGGAATCCCTTAGTACATGATGGATTTTGAGCCCTTGGAAAAATTTCTCCAATTTTCTGACTTATGCACAGTATGCATCCATATTGTCTTTTGTATAATCTCAATCCTTGTTGACTTGATTGATTACTACAGCTGAATCACCGTAGACAAGTAGCCTTTTGATCCCAAGTGAGCTTGCAACTCTTAGACCATATATTAATGCTTCATATTCTGCTTCATTGTTAGTTGCCTACCAAAGTATTTGTAGCACATACTTTAACTGTCTTCCTTCTGGTGATATGAATAGCACTCCTGCTCCGGCTCCTCCTAACTTTAGGGAACCATCAAAATACATTTTCCAATGATCAAGTATTGGTTCGGGTTCTTTTTGACTGATTTCTGTCCATTCAGCAATGAAGTCGGATAATGCTTGAGATTTGATTGCTGTTCTTGGTTTGAAGTCTAGGTTGAGAGCATCGAGTTCTACTGCCCATTTTGATATCCGACCTGTTGCATCTTTGTTGCGTAGAATGTCTTGAAGTGGAAAATTGGTTACCACTGTAATCTTGTGTTCATGGAAATAATGTCTCAGCTTTCTTGATGATATCAACACTGCATAAAGTAGTTTTTGCACGTGTGGGTATCTCACTTTTGATTCTGTTAGTACTTCACTTATGTAATAGACTGGTCTCTACACTTTGTATGCATGTCCGGTTTCTTCTCTCCCAACCACAATTGTTGTGCTGACAACGTTCGTTGTTGCTGTAATGTATAGCATCATGTCCTCTTTGCTTTTTGGTGGTGTCATTACTGGTGATGATGCCAAGTATTCTTTTGACTTTTGGAATGCTTCTTCTGCCTCTTCTGTCCATTCAAAATTTCCTGCCTTTTTCAACAATTTGAAAAAAGGTAGCCCTTTTTCTCCTAGTCGGGAGATGAATCTGTTGAGTGCTACCATGCATCCTGTAAGCTTTTGTATGTCTTTAACTTTCTTTGGAGGTTTCATATCCTTGATGGCTTTAACCTGCTTTGTACTTGCTTCAATTCCTCGGTTGCTGACTAGAAATCTGAGTAGTTGTCCTGATGGGACCCCAAAAACACACTTTGTGGGGTTTAGCTTCCACTACCATGCTTTTAGATTCTTGAAAGTCTCCTCGAGCTCTTCTATCAATGATCCGGGTTCTTTTGTCTTGATTACTACATCATCAATGTATGCTTCTACGTTTCTTCCGACTTGACTCCCCAAACAAGTTTGAATTGCTCTTTGATATGTTGCCCCTGCATTTTTAGCCCAAAAGGCATTGATTTGTAGCAATATGCCCCAAAGGGTGTAATGAACGATGTCTTGCTTTCGTCTTCTTCTCTTAAGGATATTTGATGATAGCCTGAATAGCAATCTAGAAAGGATAATAGAGCTGATCCTGTTGTTGAGTCGATGATTTGATCAATCCTTGGTGGGACATATGGATCTTTTGAGCAATGTTTGTTGAGGTCTGTGTAGTCGATGCACATGCGCCATTCTTTTGAATTCTTCTTCTCTACTAGGACCGGGTTGACAAGCCAATCCGGGTTGATTATTTCTCTGATGAATCCTGCTGCCATGAGCTTGGTGATCTCTTTTTTGATAGCTGCTTTTCTGTCTGGAGCGAATCTTCGTAGCTTCTGCTTAACGGGTTTGGACCCTTTGTTCACATCAATTATGTGCTCAACCAACTTTCTTGGGACCCCTGGCATGTCAGCCGGCTTCCAAGCGAAGATATCTTTGTTGTCCCGAAGAAAGTTGGTGAGCGCGAGTTCCTATTTGGGATCGAGATTTGCACTGATGATTGCCGTCTTCTCCGGGTCACCAGTCAACAAGTCAATAGTCTTGGTAGTGGCTTCTTTTGGTGGTGCAAAGTTGCTTGGCTTCTTAGCCGATATTTGAATCTCATCCGGGTTCATTTTGTTGGCTAGTATTGCAATCTCCTTTCCTTCCTTTATGTCTTGTAATCTTTCAGATATTTGTACTGCTTGTACGTCGCAATCATGTGCTTTCTTTAGATCTCCTTTCAATGATAATACGCCCTTTGTTGTTGGCATCTTGAGTAGTAGGTATGGATAGTGTGGCACTGCCATGTATTTTGTTAAAGCTGGTCTCCCAAGTATTGCGTGGTGGCATGATTCAAAGTCTGCAACTTCGAATTTGATGAATTCCGTCCGGTATTTGTCTGGTGTGCCAAAGGTGACTGGTAGGGTTATCTGTCCGAGTGGCATAGCTGCTCTACCGGGTACTATTCCATAGAATGGTGTGCTTGTTGGTGTCATTAGTCCTTCACAATCTAGATTCATCCTTCTCAGTGTATCTGTGAAAATTATGTTGAGTCCGGCTCCTCCGTCGATGAGTACTTTAGTTACTGCCACTCCTGCGATAGTTGGACCCAGTACCAGCGGGTAACATCCTGCGTTTGCTACACTGGTCCATTGGTCTTCTCTTGTGAAGTGGATGGGGTACTCTGACCAATCTAGATACCTTGGGGTGGCTGGTTCAGCTGCCATGATGGCTCTGTGAGCTAATTTCTCTTGCCTTTTACTTCGTGTGTTAGGAACACCTGAGAATATTACTGCTATTTGGCGTTGGGGTTCTTGATAATCTCCTTTAACTTTCTTTTCTTTCTTCTTAGAATCTTCTTGCTTTTGCTCCGAGTTGTTTTGATTTCTGTTTTCTCTCTTCATGAATTGCCGCTGAAAAGTGCTGCATTCAACTAACTTGTGTCTGGCCCCTGGGTGTATGTGACACGACATGTTCTCTGGCACTCTTCCTCGGTAGTTGTTGCTCCGATAGTTGCTATTACTGTTGTACCCACTGTTGTTACTGTTGTTGTTATTGTTGTAGTTGCCATTGTAATTGCCACCGTTGCTATCGTTGTTGTTGTCATTGTATCTTCTCTTGTTGTCTGGGGTTGCCACCATGTTGTCCTGCCTCAGCCTTTTGTCTTGCTGTCTGTAATCAAGTCTTCCTCTATTCTTTGGGTTGTCCATAGCAAACCGATGTCAGGTTCTTTCTTCTGATGAAATCAGCTTTTCAACAACCCTCTTGAAGTCTTCATTTGTCCTTGGGTTCTCATTAAAATAGTCTTTGTATTGCCAATTTGTTAAGATTCCTTCCGCAAAGGCCTCTATCACCCCTCTGTCGGTAATGTCGTGGACTTGAGCCCTGAACTCTCCAAATCTTCTATAGTATCTCTTAGACTTTCTCCTCTCCTTTGCCTTACTCCTTTCAACTCGGCTGCGGTCATTGGATGGGTAATAATGCCTGCAAAGTTGTTGCAAAAAGCTTCTTGCAAGTCTTCCCAATATCTGATTGATCTTGGCCTCGATTTGTCAAACCATTGTAGTGGCATTGCTTCGAGGGCCATTGGGAAAAATAGAGCCTTGATGTCGTCATCTCCTCCGGCTAACTCAATAGATTGGGAATAAATTCTTAGCCATTGTCTTGGTTCTACTTTGCCATCGTACTTGGAATGATTTGCTGATTTAAATTTGTGTGGTAGCTTCAATGTTTGTAGTCTTCCTGTAAAACAAGGGAATTTGTCATATGGTTCTGTTCTTCCGTAGTCTGGCGATCTTGCCCTTCTGTAATAAGACCTGTCTTCTTTTAACTCGGATTCTCCGTAGTCATCTTCTTTGTCGAATCTTCTTGATATTTCTTGGTAGCGTTGGCTCAATTCTGGTTTGCCTCTTTCTTGTTGTATCGAGTAGTGTTCCTGCCTTCCATTGGCATCGCACTTTTCTTTGGTCCCGCCTTTGAAAAATTGATTTTTGGGTGGTTGCTCTCCTTGTGGCTCTGTGGAACTTCCTCGCCGGGTTGTTTTTTACGGTCCCCGACTTCTTTCTTTCGGCCTTCCTTTGCCTTTCCATTATTCGTGAGGGTGTGCAACTCTTTTGTTAATTCTTCAATTCTTTCCCTTTTTGTACTTTTTGCGGCTTCTCTTTCCGCCTTCTTTCTGTTGTATTCCATTAGTTCCGCCTTATATTTATTCTAGATTTGCTTCCTTTGTTTAGCCCTGTTCCTTCTTCCAGCCTTCAATTTATTCTTCTTTAGTCTTGCTAGCCTTTGCTCATCATTTTCGTCGCTGTCGCTTTTCTCATCCGGCGAGATGTTTCCTTCTGATCCGTCTGAAGATTTTATATCTGGTACCTGTGGTGGTTCCAGAGGTTGTTTCTTCGCTCCGCCATGTATATAGTGTACCTCTTCCGAGCTCTTCTTGTAAGGTATTTCATCCTTCATTTGGTTGAGTTTGCTCGGTAGTTTTGAAATTTGGATCCGAGTTCTTTTCCCTCTTGATAAGGTAGTTCTTCAATGCACGTGCTAGTCTAGGCTTTGCTTGAGGCGAAAGAACACGGCCAATGCACCACAGGTCTTTGAGGTAAGCTGTCATGATCATCCCTTCTTGCGCTCCCTCCGGGAATATTTTTCTTGCTAAATTCATCTTGTCTTGGGTAAAGTGTTGGTAGATTGATCTTTGTGTTGTACACCTGTCACATGCGCCCACGAGTTCTTCTTGGGTTATACGGGTTGTATTCCTTCACGATCGTTGTTTGTGTCTACGAGTCCGATTAGGCTTGGCTCCTTTGTTTTGAAAATTGCATCCGAATTGGGGTTGTGCTCCATCTCCTTATCCGAGTTGGAGTCATGCTCCATCTTCT